>CAWUFW010007642.1:0-600000 GCA_963921515.1 Calotriton arnoldi
TAACCACGCTCACGAATTCTGCACACCTGCCCTGCATATTTATCCAAGAAGATGCCACCGTTTTGTGCAATACCTCTACTCAACTGTAGTACTGTGTCTACTGGCTAATCAGTAAGTGTTACCTCGTTGGGTAAATGTATAGTGCCTTTCCTACACTACAGCTGCGTAAAGGACCAGAAGACTTGTCTCCAGTGACCTGTGTGTCTGTAACTTTGCCACCGTGCCGAAAGCGCCGGGAACCTTTGATTAAGCTGTCCATCATAGTGGGGAAAGGGCGGGCAGACGTTGCATACCGCTAGTGTATGTGTGGCGGGGCCAAACGGGCGGGGCTTCTAGGCCCGTTCACATGCCTCTTGTTTATAAAGGGTCAGAGCACGATCTCAGCGGCAGACGAGGAGAAGGAACCTCCTGGTCACAGGAACTACACGAGCATTGCGCTCGAGAAATTCAAGGATGCAAAGACCTCCATCAAGGATTACAGCTAACTTTTCAGGGTGTAAATGGAGAGAAGCCACATCTGCTTAACCACGCTCACGAATTCTACACGAAAATTGCGCTCGAGAAAATGAAGGATGCAAAGACCTCCATCAAGGATTACAGCTAACTTTTCACGTTGGAAATGGAGAGAAGGCACATCTGCCCTGCATATTTATCCACGAAGATGCCACCGTTTTGTGCAATACCTCTACTCAACTGGAGTACTTTCTACTGGCTAATCAGTAAGTGCTACCTCGTTGGGTAAATGTATAGTGCCTTTCCTACACTACAGCTGCGTAAAGGACCAGAAGAATTGTCTCCAGTGACCTGTGTGTCTGTAACTTTGCCACCGCGCCGAAAGAGCCGGGGTCCTTTGAGTAAGCTGTCCATCATAGTGGGGAAAGGGCGGGCAGACGTTGCATACCGCTAGTGTATGTGTGGCGGGGCCAAACGAGCGGGGCTTCTAGGCCCGTTCACATGCCTCTTGTTTATAAAGGGTCAGAGCACGATCTCAGCGGCAGACGAGGAGAAGGAACCTCCTGGTCACAGGAACTACACGAGCATTGCGCTCGAGAAATTCAAGGATGCAAAGACCTCCATCAAGGATTACAGCTAACTTTTCAGGGTGTAAATGGAGAGAAGGCACATCTCCACGCTCACGAACTCTACACGAGAATTTCGCTCGAGAAAATGAAGGATGCAAAGACCTCCATCAAGGATTACAGCTAACTTTTCACGTTGGAAATGGAGAGAAGGCACATCTGCCCTGCATATTTATCCACGAAGATGCCACCGTTTTGTGCAATACCTCTACTCAACTGGAGTACTTTCTACTGGCTAATCAGTAAGTGCTACCTCGTTGGGTAAATGTATAGTGCCTTTCCTACACTACAGCTGCTTAAAGGACCAGAAGAATTGTCCCCAGTGACCTGTGTGTCTGTAACTTTGCCACCGCGCCGAAAGCGCCGGGGTCCTTTGAGTAAGCTGTCCATCATAGTGGGGAAAGGGCGGGCAGACGTTGCATACCGCTAGTGTATGTGTGGCGGGGCCAAACGAGCGGGGCTTCTAGGCCCGTTCACATGCCTCTTGTTATAAAGGGTCAGAGCACGATCTCAGCGGCAGACGAGGAGAAGGAACCTCCTGGTCACAGGAACTACACGAGCATTGCGCTCGAGAAATTCAAGGATGCAAAGACCTCCATCAAGGATTACAGCTAACTTTTCAGGGTGTAAATGGAGAGAAGGCACATCTCCACGCTCACGAATTCTACACGAGAATTGCGCTCGAGAAAATGAAGGATGCAAAGACCTCCATCAAGGATTACAGCTAACTTTTCACGTTGGAAATGGAGAGAAGGCACATCTGCCCTGCATATTTATCCATGAAGATGCCACCGTTTTGTGCAATACCTCTACTCAACTGGAGTACTTTCTACTGGCTAATCAGTAAGTGCTACCTCGTTGGGTAAATGTATAGTGCCTTTCCTACACTACAGCTGCGTAAAGGACCAGAAGAATTGTCTCCAGTGACCTGTGTGTCTGTAACTTTGCCACCGCGCCGAAAGCGCCGGGGTCCTTTGAGTAAGCTGTCCATCATAGTGGGGAAAGGGCGGGCAGACGTTGCATACCGCTAGTGTATGTGTGGCGGGGCCAAACGAGCGGGGCTTCTAGGCCCGTTCACATGCCTCTTGTTATAAAGGGTCAGAGCAGGATCTCAGCGGCAGACGAGGAGAAGGAACCTCCTGGTCACAGGAACTACACGAGCATTGCGCTCGAGAAATTGAAGGATGCAAAGACCTCCATCAAGGATTACAGCTAACTTTTCAGGGTGTAAATGGAGAGAAGGCACATCTCCATGCTCACGAATTCTACACGAGAATTGCGCTCGAGAAAATGAAGGATGCAAAGACCTCCATCAAGGATTACAGCTAACTTTTCACGTTGGAAATGGAGAGAAGGCACATCTGCCCTGCATATTTATCCACGAAGATGCCACCGTTTTGTGCAATACCTCTACTCAACTGGAGTACTTTCTACTGGCTAATCAGTAAATGCTACCTCGTTGGGGAAATGTATAGTGCCTTTCCTACACTACAGCTGTGTAAATCACCCTCCCTCTCTCGTGGGCATTCCTGCTGCACGATCACATGATCGTGCAGCAGGAATGCACAAAAGAGGCATCGGGGGAAAGGAAAACCCTTTCCTTTCCCTCGATGCCTCTTTTGATTCAAACCCCCTCCCGAGCCAAAACTCACCTGATTTCGCCACGCGCTGGAAGCAAATGGCTTCCAGCGCGTCGGGAAGAAAGGAAACCCTCAATGATGTCAGCGCGCCTCGCGCGCTGACGTCATTGATGGGGAGGGCGGGGGGCGGGGGAGGCAGGGAAGCCCTTCCCCTGCCTTCCCCCAAAAACCCGACGATCGGATTCCCACGGGGGAGCGCCAGCGCTTCCCCCGTGGGTGGTCTTATGACGAGCTGGACTCGTCATGAGCACACAAGCACTGTGTGCCATGACGAGTCCAGCTCGTCATAAGCACCGAAGGGGTTAAGTGTGGAGTAGCCTTCTTTTTTAAATATCAGAATTAGTAAGTTAAAACTTTAGCCCCTAATACCTATTGGGTGGATACCAAATATTTCTCCCAAATCGAAATAATGAGACCATTAACAACTCCGTGCAGTATTAGCGTTTGTGTGCAGTGGGTAAAATCCTTCAGTTTAAAAAATTATATAGATTTGTTGGAAAGCGGATTATTAGTAGTGATAAGTAGTGGGTTACCTCTAGTAATATAGCCACCAACACAATATAAGGATCCAGACAAAGTCTCAATAAATGAGTCCCTTGCTCAACCCTTGGTAGCTGGCAATGAGCAGGCTGGCTTACCTTAGGAGACAGGTGTGTAAAGCATTTAAAAACACTAATACATTAAATAGGTAGGACACAGCACACAATAAAAATCCAACGCTGATTTATTAAAATAGATTATAGTTTTATGAACAAATAGATATCTAAACAACAAAAATCCAATTTAGGGAACCAGAGATATTAATTTTTAAAGAATGCACACTTCCTGGTGCTCAAAAACCTGTAGCACCAAGTTGGGACATCTGGTCGCACTTGACTGGGACAAAGTCAAAGTTTGAAGCCGACCACGATGGAGCACTGGCTGGATAGACTAAGTGGGAGGCAAAATTTTACCTTCACACTTAGAAACATTTCTGAAGCTTTTTTCTCAATGTCGAGTGAGGCTCCTCTTCAGGCCAGATTTGCGTCAATGTCATTGGCTTGGTTTTGTGTGAGGCGTCGGTCATATCCTGGAAGTCTGGGTCTCAGTAGCTTTCAGTGGGACAAACCTGAAATCCAGGCCGGGCCATGATTGAAGATAGCCGGCTTGACTCTTGATATCGAGTCGATCACCTTATGGAGCTTTTTATAAAAATCAATCAATCAATCAATCACGGCATTTATAGAGCGCGCTACTCACCCGGGAGGGTCTCAAGGCGCTGGGGGAGGGGGTAAGTTACTGCTCGAACAGCCAGGTCTTGAGCTGCTTCCTGAAGGAGAGATGGTCCTGGGTTCGCCGAAGGTGAGTGGTGAGGGAGTTCCAGGTCTTGGCTGCCAGGTAGGAGAAGGATCTTCCTCCGGCGGTGGCTCTGCGGATGCGTGGTACGGTGGCGAGGGCGTGGCTGGTTGATCGTAGCTGGCGGGTGGGCGTGTAGAAGGTCATGCGGTCGTTGAGGTACTTTGGGCCCAGGTCGTGGAGGGCCTTGTGTGCGTGGGTGAGGAGTCTGAACGTGATTCTCTTGCTGACGGGGAGCCAGTGCAGGTCTTTCAGGTGTCCGGTGATGTGGCTGTGTCGGGGGATGTCCAGGATGAGTCGTGCGGAGGCGTTCTGGATGCGCTGGAGTCTTTTTTGAAGTTTGGCTGTGGTTCCGGCGTAGAGGGTGTTCCCATAGTCCAGTCGGCTGGTGACGAGTGCCTGGGTGACGGTCTTCCTGGTTTCAGTGGGGATCCATCTGAAGATCTTGCGGAGCATGCGCAGGGTGTTGAAGCACGAAGATGAGACGGCGTTGACTTGTCTGGTCATCGACAGGGAGGAGTCCAGGATGAAGCCCAGGTTGCGTGCGTGGTCCGTTGGCTTGGGCGCGGTGCCCAGGGCCGGGGGCCACCAGGAGTCGTCCCAGGCGGAGGGTGATGAGCCCAGGATGAGGACTTCCGTCTTGTCTGAGTTCAGTTTAAGGCGGCTGTTCCTCATCCAGTCGGCGACGTCTCTCATCCCGTCGTGTAGGTTGGCTCTGGCGGTGGTGGGGTCGTTGGTGAGGGAGAGGATCAGCTGGGTGTCGTCGGCGTAGGAGATGATGTTGAGGTTGTGTTGGCGTGCGATGGCTGCGAGGGGGCTCATGTAGACGTTGAAGAGGGTTGGACTGAGTGAAGATCCTTGTGGAACGCCGCAGATGACTTCGGTGGCCTCGGATCTGAACGGGGGCAGGCGTACTCTCTGGGTTCTTCCGGCGAGGAACGAGATGATCCATTCCAGTGCTTTCTCTCGGATTCCGATGTTGCTGAGGCGCTTCACTAGGGTGCGGTGGCAGACGGTGTCGAACGCCGCGGAGAGGTCCAAGAGGATGAGGGCTGCTGTTTCCCCGTTGTCGGTTAGGGTTCTGATGTCGTCGGTGGCTGCGATAAGGGCGGTCTCGGTGCTGTGGTTGGCCCGAAACCCGGACTGCGAGGGGTCGAGGGAACCATTCGTCTCGAGGAAGGCGGCAAGCTGTCTGTTGACGGTCTTCTCGATGACTTTGGCCGGAAACGGAAGGAGCGAAAAAAGTTCCCAAACTTCTGGATCTTCTTCCAGAAGGTCTCCGCGAGGGATCAAAGTGTCCACAACACCATTCCAGGGGTCTATAATCTCTAAAATGGTCCTTGGGATGTTGGGACTACAATTCCCACAATGAACCTGGCTAAATCCTTAAAAATCCACTGGACAAACTCCAGGATGGGGACTTCTTGGTGGAGATGATGCAGGCGGGGTCAGTAAACCTGTAGCTTCAAGGGAGTCCACTCCTTAATCCTTCCTGAAGCAAGGCAAAGTGCTTAGGGTTGCAGTCCCAGAATGTGCAGCAGGTGCAGTCCTTCAGAGTGCAGACCTTTGGGGTGCAGATCAGGTTTCCAGCAGGGCAGCCCTTCTTCTCCTTGTAGTTTCAGAGAGCGGGTATGAGTTGCTTGGCAACTCTTTCATATAAATGCTGTGTTCCTGGGCATCGAGAGGGGGGCACCTCTGACCAATGGGATGCAGGGTGCCACCCAGGTGCATGACCACATCCTTCAAAATGTGGCACAATCTTGTCCCAGAAAGCACTATTCTTTCAAAATTCAACATGGAGGAATTCTCTCCTTGAAGGATAGACCAGGTTAAGCCAACCCACTAGCATGGCTAAGATTCCCTAACACTCCCCTTCCATCACTCTCCTTAATCTAATTACAGGGCTCCTGTGTGGCTGGGTTGGCAGGATGTGGGGGTGAATGTGTCTTTCTCCCTTTGAATACCAGTTTGGCCATCCCTCCTCCCTCCTGCAGTTTTAGTTCTCCTTCCACAGGAAACCATTGTCTCTCTAGCAGGGTACTTCACACCTCATTAAGACAGATTGGCTCAGCCTGGCAGAGGATAACCAATCAGGAGAGAGCAGCTGGAAGGCTGGATTTTACCTTAAAGAAAAGAAAACTTGATAACTTCTTTTCTGTGATAGTTATTATAAATCTAACAGAGGCGAGCTGTTGGATTTATCATAACTAACATTCTGATACCTTGAATGATATTTTATCTTGTTTATGTCAATATTTATACTTAAATAAAATATTCCCATGGTAGCCTATGGAGCTCATTAGCTACAATGGGGAAAATGAATTTGGCACTTTCTTCCCTCACCAGGGCTTATAAAACATTGTTTATAATGTCCCTGCTTATTGTTACAGGGCACCCTACCCATTGGGCACCTAGGGGGACCTTAGGGGTGACATATATATACAAAATAGGGTATATTACTACTTTGGAAGTAGCTTTAATTCTAACATCAAATTTGCACATAATTACAATTTAAAAGCAGCCTGAAAGGAGGGCTTGTTTCTAAAATGACAGCAGGCACCACAGTTGTGCAGGAAATCTACTGGGCCTCTAAACCTCCCTGCCCTATTATATACTGGAACTTATAGATAGTTTGAATACCCCTTACCTTATTATATTCTAGGGACTTATGGGGGTCTGTCAATGTAAATTATAATTATACCTAACCATGTACTTTTAATCAGAGCATACGCCCTGGGTCTGATTAGCAGAGCCCGGGGCACAATTAGAGTCAGAAAACCAGCACCTAGTAGTCAAAATTAGGGCAAAAAGTGGGGGGACACTGCAAACAGGTCCTGCTGTCTCACAATATTTATTCTGAAATAAGGCCCTGAATTACAAAACAATAAATAACTTTGTGTAAGTTAGGCAGCGAGCGGTGTGGGTGAGATGTGAAGGTGCCGATGCAGAGATGTGGGTATTGTATTGAGTCGATATCAAGACTTTTAGTTATGAGAGGGTGGTATACACCTGAGTTCTTTTGGGTTTAAGGAGGTTTAAACTTGTCTAGTTTGTTCCATAAGGCCCTAGAGTATTTGGAGGTGAAACTATGATTATGGATGCATTTCTTATCAAGAAGACCCATGCCACCAAGTGTGGTGGGAGTCATTGTTTGCATTTTTGCAATCTGATAAGTTGGCTTTGATGCCTTTGGTTAGTAATAGATTAAGAGGTTAGAGGCCTCATCTGACAAGTATGAAGTTTAGGTTTGTGTTATGGTATGAGGCCCTAAGATGACAGTAGAGTGGTTAAGTGTGATGGTATATATGATCAAAGGTGCCCTATAGTATCAGAGCAGTGGCTACTTTTGTTAGAGTTTGCTAGCCCTAGGTTGCTTGTGTAGTCTATCCTGGGTCCAGAAACATCTGTGAATGGGCCAGAATTGGCATTACTAAAGTAGCAAGGAGATTTTACATGAAAGAAGGGAGCTCCATATGTGCTCTCACTCAATCTTGGTAGGAGGATGGATTTTTCTAGCATCACAGGATTTTTTTCCCATTTTTGTTGAATATGGGAATTGTTGTGGGCTGATTCCTTGTTGATGACTTTGTAATTTCTAGGGGCCATGTGGTCTTTGTATGCAAGAATATTCAGAAATTTAGTGCAGTCTGAGGGGTGCATTTTCCCACTCTTTCTAAGTGCATATTTAAGTTTAAGAAAGCTTTAGAACTCAATTGGTTGGTGCTTACATTTCTCATACCATGGCAATAGATAACAAATATTCCAGTGTACTGAGATCCTTATCACGAAAGATGTCCCCAGATGCCATTTACTCCCAAAATATTGTTTGTAATGGTGATTATTGTGTCCTTAATGATCGGATATGAGAGTGGGAATTTTAGTGCTTATTTGCGTTTGTCTGTTCAATAGGGAAAGGGGTTTGACTAGGTCTGATTCTATATTAACCCATGGAGTGAGGTGAGTCCCTTGTTTTTAACCACCATGTGCCTTGTCTCACCGTAAAGGCTGTTTGATACTTGGTAAAGTTTGGTAGCCGCATTCCACCTTTAGATTTAGTATCTTAAGTTTATTAAGGGAAATTCTAGACCTCTTATCCTTCTAGATAAAATTTGAGATTCGTTTATTTTTAGATATATCGAAAATGGAGCAAAGAAGTAGCAAGAACATCCCTAGTATAAAGTTTATCTGAGAAGCCACCATCATTTTGACAGTTTCTATTCAGCCTACCATGTGATGTTTCTAGAAGACCAAGGGCACAATTCACAAAGGTAAAGTTAGACCAAAGGTCTAACTTTGCTACTTTTCGGTATTCAAAAAGGTGAGCTACTACTAGTAACTTTACTAATAGTAACCTTACTACTATTACATTTACTACTAGTAAAGTTACTACTACTAAAATTACTAGTAGTAAAGTAACTTGTAGTAACTTACCGTTATGTATACTGAAAAGTAGTAAACTTAGACTTTTGGTCTAAGTTAGATTTTTGGGCTATCTTTACCTTTGTGAATCGAGCTCCAAGATTATAAGTGGCTCCTGACTTTTTTAATTATGGAGGATTAAATGTGTTTCTGGATGGATTCAGGTTATTTTCGAATTCAATAAGCGACTGGATTGCCATTTGCTGTTCGAGTGAGTGGCCATGAAGGAGAGACATAGGACATTTAAGGTAAAGATGCCTGTCTATTCTCTACTAAGTAAATAATTTGATATATATGTATTAGTTTAGGTCACCACCCTCAAAACAGCCATAACTCAGGACCTATTAATTTAAGAAATTCTGGGATGGCCCCTTTCAGCAACTTCAGAGAACAGTAGAACAGTGTCTCCATATGCTGCTAATTTTTGGCAGCCAGAGGGGCAGGGAATTGCCTTGATCAGAGAGTTATTTCAAATATCATAGAATAGTGGTTCAATCATGAGGAGGCTTTAAAGTGGGAAAAGGGGGCAGCCTTGTCTGGTGACTTGTGCAAGATGAAAGCTTTTTGAGGGATGAGGGCTAATTTTGATTCTGGTCGAAGTTCAGGAGTAAAGTGACATGGCCATTTGAGTCAAAGATGAAGTAATATAAAAACGTTTCAAGCACTGCCTAAAGGAAAGGCTACAAGACATTGCCAAAGGCCTTTTCGGTGTCCAGGGCCATGGCCATCGTGGTAGAGGATAGGAGTTTTGGCCTTTTTGATAATGTGCCGGTAGGAAATTGTGTTATCAGTAGTGTGGGATGTGAAGCCTGCGCAACTGATAAGTCCACAATTTCCCCTACTGGGAACCAATCATCCCATTGTAGTGCATGACTATCTCAGGGGAGAGCTAAGCAGTCCAAGGTTTATTCGGGAGGGGGGGTGGTGGTGTGGGCTAGTAATAACCATTCAATAATAACACTCAAGAAATGATTGCCAAAGCAAAAGTACATTTATTACCCACACACTTCTAAATACTGTGCATTAATTTACAAAAATATAAAAAAGGCAGATTAAAAATACCTTTGATTACGTTATGAAATAACATGAGACCTCAAGGGGGCATGACACTCAAAACCACAGTGCCACCCCCCCACACTTTTACCAGACAACACATCACAGCATAGATAAACCCGCCATTTGGCTCTATCAAGGGTTCATCATATTACAAGAAAAACAACCCACACGTAAAACACACCATCAGTTTGTGCATAAATGCAATAATCAGTAATAACTATGTGTAAATGTCATGAATAATATCAATAAAGCATATCAACATTGATCAGTAATCACTGTCAACATTATTATTTAATATATCTGGCCACTTAAAATGCAACCATAAAAACATCCAATCAAGGGCGTTACTTTTGTACCACATAAAGCACAGCTATATAGAACCAGCCCCTAATGGGCACTTCACATCATGTGTCTTCTCTATATCTCCAGGCCCCACAAAATGCAGTCAAAGAACCAGCCCTAGCGGATGCTGCACTCCCAGCTGTAGAGCAAAAGTTCCAATTCTCTCATAAGGAGAGCAGGAGATTAAATACTCAGTTTCATTCTCCCAAATAATCAGGTAACTGGGTGAGAAGGAATAAGAAGAAGGCAGATGAAGTCCAAAGATGCTACTTTCTAGGCCTGCCAGACTATCCAAAGTATATCTATACTAGGATTAATTGAGAGGCTAAAACGCAATTAAAAAAAAAAACATAACATTTTTTATCCATTCCCCAGCACCCTACAAATAAAGAATTAGTTTGGGTACACCGTGAGGTATTTTTAAATTTCCCCCTTTATCTGGATCGCTGCTTTTCCAGTAAGACATTATCTAGGAACTCCCATATTTTTGGTTGAGTCTGCCCTGGTGGTACCATCCTACTAAGGTGTGGATAGGTGCCAATGATAAAGTGAGTGAGGCATCTATTTCAATATCTTTGGATACCCTGGCAGGCCTAGGAACTAGCATCCTCTTTGGACTTGGCCCGCCCTCTTCATCTTCCTTCTTGCTCAGTTGCCTGACTGTGAGAATAGAGCACAAGTTTCAGCCTACGGAGCCTTGGGAATGCTTTAAAAATCATATGAAAATCCTGGAGGGGTCATGGATTCCTCAACCCTGTAACAGAGGGCCATTTAAAAAGAATTAAGGCAAAAGGAGGTACTGCCCTCCTGCAGCCCCTATCACCTTTTAAGATCTGTTGGTGGTGACACTGCTCATTTTGGAGCCACCATAAAGCAATAAACAGAGACCAATGAACAAGCCCCGCAGTATTTATGGGGTGCTCCAGCCTTGAGCAGTGAGTATTTGAACAGCAGGTCTCCCTCTGTGCTCGGAAGCCTGAGTCATATATTTTCTTTGTGTTGTTTTTCTTGGGGTGACTGGTCCCACCCAGGCACCCAGACATTTCTTTTGGTTGGGGCAGCATGGGGAGCCCACTAATGTGCTCCCCAGCCAGCTCCCTGCCCAGCTGGCTCTCTTTACTGCCAGCAAGGAAGCAGGTAGTCTTCTTCTCTCTGCCTGCTCCATGAGGGAAGAGTGATGTGTTTGTTTGGGAGTTTTATTTTTTTATATAGCGCTAACTCAACCTGAAGGTATCAAAGCGCTTTACATGAGCACAAGTTGTGTTACAGATGGAAACATTCATTTTGTTAGGTATGGGGTAAGTGATTTGTCTAGAAACATAGGATGTTGAGCGTTCCAGCTGAGACTCAAACCTAGGACTCCAGCTTTTAGGTCGACTGCTCTAGCCGTTAGGCCTCATCCTCTGTTTGTGGTGGCTGCCTGCTTCCCAGACACTGGCAAGGGGAGCAGGGGCAAGGCAACCACCATTGGGGGGGATTAGGGGTGCTCCCTCTATCTCCTCATGGCTTGGGGGGCCCAGAGTTGGGGTCCGAGGGCCCTAGATGATCGTCTTGGCCCTACTAGGGCCAATTTTGTTTTCACTGACCCCTGGGGAGATGCTGGCCAGCAGGGGCATTTAAAGATGCTGGGAATGGTTACCATGCATGCCCTCTCCCTGAAGAAATAATGTTATTTATCTTGCACTGAACCCCTGGCCGGTCTACTGCAGGGGTAATTTTAGAAGTGCCAAGGGGTTTCCAAGGTCACTACCCTTATAATGGCCATAACTCGGGCCCAAATGGTCCACCCAATCACCCAGACATTTCTTTGGTTGAGGCAGTGTGGGGAGCCCACCCCCATGCTGCCTAGCCAGCTCCCTTGCCCAGCTGGCTCTCTTCACTGCCGGCATGGGAGCTGGCAATCTTCTTCTCCCTGCCTGCTCCATATGGCAGGGTGCTTTGTTTGTGGTGGGTGCCCGCTTCCCCTAGACATGGGCTCACAGAGCAGGGACGAGGCCAACACCATGGAGGGGAAGTGATGGCACCCCCCTGGTTCCTCTTGGCTTTGGGCCCACTAGTTGGGGTCCAAGGACCCCAGATTATCTTCTTGCCCTCCTAGGGCCACTTTTGTTTGTGTTGGTCCCCAGATAGATGCTGACCCCCTGGAGATATTAAAGATGCAGGGAGTGGGCCCCACACATGCCCCTCACTGAAGAAATACATTTGTGGATCTTGCGCCAAAACCCTGGGCCCTTGTCCACCCCAGGGGTAATTTTAGAAAAATTGATGGAGTGCCACACGCGCGACTACCCAAAGGGGTTCCAAGATAACCACCCTTAAAACGGCCATAACTCGGATACAAATCATCCAATTATGACTTTCTTTTGTTCGTTTTTACTCCTGGTGACAAGCTCTAGACACTAGGCACCGTTCCAGCAGGTCTGCTGGCCTAAATGTGATGTACCCTGCAGGGAGCTTGTTCCACTGGCTCCACGTGCCATATTTCCTTATCCTCGCTGTCTCTGGGTGCTGAAGTTCAGATCTTTCCCCCAACTGTTCCTCATAGGGTATAAGGAGGCCAGCCTCTCTGGCCTTGGTCCTTTTGGGAATCAGGGGGTTGTCCATGACTGTTCATGTCCCAGGGTTAAGCAGCAAAAAGCACCAAAAGTAAAAAACAGTTCTTTCTCTCCCTTGAGCAAGGGTTTTTAAAAGGAGTGGAAGGTTCTTAAAGCCAGGCACCCGTGGCCAATCCTAGTGTGGCACATCACGTCTCCACCCCTGTCCCAACCCACCTGCACAGCATAATGGGACAATTCAAGATGGCGTCACACATATGTCACTAGTCACACCTGCTCTTGGAGTCAAACCTCCTCCCCTTGCTGACATTACTGCCAGGGCCTTTCCTACCAAAACGTCAAAGATGAGCCCCTCCATTGTTGGCTCCAGTTGTTTCAGATTCCTCCTTTGTACACTGTTTTGCACTCTAACCCTTTCCTACTCAGGAGCTGAGGGAAGCACTGTTAATTACTCCTTTTCAGTGGGGCGGCCTTTATTCGCTCTGCTTGGGAGAAATGTAATTAACTTGGCCCTGCAGAATGACAAAATGCCTGGGCTCTGATCCTGAGCTGAGCCAGAGAAATATGACAATTCATGATGACCCATAAAATGTACCTGTACGGTCTTGGGACCTATGAATACAAACAGGGCACACCTTTTCCACCCCAGTTTCATACCTCACAGGACTTTGTAGGACTAACGGAAGGAAATACTTCACTCTAAGGCAGATTTACCCCATGTATATAATAAAGTGTCATTGCAGACAAAACAGTAAAGCACACTGACTTTGCCTATAAGTGATCACTAATATTTCATGGCCTACCCCGGTCAATATCTTACTCTGCAGAGTCCGCTCTGAGCCAGGCTACCTGTGTGCAGTTACCGAAATATGCACAACAGTAGCCAAATACATGCAGCCATACACAGAAGCACATGTGTGTGTGTGCATACATATTTACATGTAACCAGCCAAGTGCTCTTATCCTAGCTGCGTAGCAGCGGCCTTATCCTAAAAAGCCAAAACTTGCATTTAACACGCACAGTCCATTTGCTATGTTATTACCTTGGGTGAGACACATGTCGTGAGACTCACCCACTGTAAAAGTCCGAAACCTGGTGATTCAAAAAGCAAACAATCTGGAAGGACTGAATGGGAGGATTCCAATTTTGCTGTGAGCTTTTGAATGTGTTTGTAAGATGCCCCAGATATGAACCTGTTGTTATTACTTATGTTAACAGGGTAGAATGTATGGGTTAGACAATAAGAAAGTGTAAGGTAAAGTCTTGTGAGGAATAGGCACAAGAAAGTATTCTACATTTGAGTGATGAAAGAGGTGCAATCAAGTACAGGCAGACCCTGCAGTTTAAGTCGTTGGTAGGACATTTAAGAGTAAAGTACGTCTCTCAGAAAAGTTTCATGCTCTTCAGGTGTGTCAAAAATAGTGGAGCAGGCATCATGTAAGATATTCATCCTTGCTGCATCTGCGAAGGAGAAGGATATGTTTCAGAGATCTCATTTCATTTCTAAGTGTCAAGAAACCTTTTCTATTCATTAACATTGGTTGTGCATAGTCTTATGTGAAATGCTGATTTTATTAACTTTCCATTCCAGAGGTTTTATTTAACTCACTTGATCCAGAATTTTTTGATGACTGCTGATAGCGTAGGAGACTGAAGATTATTGGTCTAGGGTTTTTGTGGAAACCTGAGCTATGAGATACTACTCTGTGGGCTCTTTCAATTTCAAAGTCTTTCTTGAAGATAATTCTGAGTGTTGTGGTAGCCATTTTTCAAGAAAGGTAACACACAATTTTGGTTCATCCTCAATGTTTTCCAGAAGGCTGAAGATTCTTAAGTTGCTTCTCCTTTTTCTGTCTTTGAACTTAGTACGTTTCAAGAAACATTAGTTTCTTCGACATTGTGTCTGACATTTGTTTTAGGATGTAATGATTGACTTCTGTTTTCCCTATACTCATTTTGGGGTTTTTTCAGTTCCTTTTGCCAAGGCTTTAAAGTCACTTTTTGAAATGTACTATTTAAAAATGATATGAGCTCAGTACTAGTAAGTAAGTAATAATCTTTATTCAGTTTAAAAAGTATACCATAAAAGATCCAAATTCATACAGTTTATACATATTCCATGTTAATCGAGTTGACGTATATTCTCCAGACTCACACGTGGAAACAATTTGAGCTCTATTACAATCAATAAAATTTTGCCCATCAAATCTTTATATAAAATTGCTAAAAACTACAAAACACCCTCAAATATGACCAATATCGTGGTGGCCATATTCTGACATTTCAGAAGATAGTCATAGAAGATAAAGTAAAAATACTGTACACATTAGAATACAGTTGTAGTACAGAAAGTTAAAATATTCATGAATTTCCATGACGTGGTCTTAGATTCACAAAAGGTATGGGTACTATATAAAGTAAAATTTGTTATGCGCGAAATTCGCTACCATAGTCATGTTTACTAAAAGTCCATTCTTTCCTTGAGTATAATACAATCAGATTGCAAATAATTACTTTTCCACCAGCTTCCGTAAGCTAACAGACAATGAAATATACTTGTAAACAGTGTGGCAGACCATATCGTTTGTAATAGCTGTCAATATTATAGTGCAGGTCTGCATTGCTTGATTTTCATTGACCTCAGAAGTGGTACTAGCGACTTCTTCCTAATCCTTTTGTATAACTCACAGAAAAAGAAAAAGTGGAGCTGCGATTGAACAGAGGCTGAGTCACATGGACACGTTATGAGGTCCTGGTCACATCTAGCTGTTGAGGGATAAGCAACCAGCAGATGTGACAATCAAAGGCGGAATCTAACTAGGTAGTAACGGTGGAAACTCGGGATGGTAAGCAAATATGGCTCCATAAGACTAGTTGTTATTACCATGCCATATGCTTTGACTGAACGTTTGCTAAACTCCGCCTTCTCTCTTTTTGTCATCGTATATCCCATCCACTCTTTCTTAACCAGGGTTTTCATGGCCCTAGTGATACTTGTGGGTAGGTAAAAAGATCATGCCTCCCTAATATTGCCAATTGTGTTTTAACATATTTCAACCATTCAATACTGTCTGCCTAGTCTAACTTCAGACAGTCATTGATTACGGCCTTGGTTAGTGCTGCTTCAGGGCGAAACCAGACTGATATCCATAGCATTAAAGGAGCTAACAAAACCAGGTCTTTTACGTGGTCAAGACCTAGTTCTTCATGACAAATGTATGCTGGTACAGACCTAGGTAAACGTAAGAGATCACGTCCAAATTTATTTTCTGTAACCTGCAGTAGGGAGGGCTTATGTATTCCCCATATCCCTGCCATGTAGGTGGCTGCTGAGACACATCTGGCCTTATATATGTTAAGCAGCACACCCATTGGGGAAGTTCCTAGTTTCTTATAGGGGACCTATGAATTGCTCCCACATTTTGTTTGAACTGAGAGCATCTTACCTGGGCAAAATGATTCCAATTGCAAGCCTTATCAAATGGTATCCCTAAATACTTAAATGTATTCATTATTTCCAATCTAGTGCCCTGGATGCAAAATGGTCTTGTCTTCCTATTCGAGGGGCCACAAATCATAGTAAAGGACTTTGTTTTGTTGGTTTGTAGCCCTAGAGATCCCATATATGCCACAAATCCCTCCAGCAACCTCTGAAGGCCGATAGCCCTTCTCGACATAAAGACACAGTAATCTGCGTACAGTAATACGGGGATGGCTCTTGTTCCTGCTCTTGGAGGATCTGCCACAATTTCTCCTAGATGTTTCTCCAGATCATTAATATACATGCTGAATAGGAAAGGGGCGATGACACATCCTTGAAGTAATCCCTTACTGATTTTAAAAAAGAGGGTGCACTCGCCATTAGTGCCATACCTGACACAACCCTCAACGTCCTCATGTAGTTTGCTTAGGATGTGCACCAGCCCCACCTCCACGCCCAAGTCCAGCAATTTGACCCAGAGTTCACCTCTGTCAACATTGTCACATGCTGAGCTTAGGTCCATGAAGGTGAGGTATAGCGATTCTTTCTTAGCCTGTACATTTTTGCCGTGAATGAAGGAAAGGTTAAGGCATTGGTTGATTGTTCCCAGTCCTCTCCTGAACCTGAACTGGACTGGTGTCAGGATCACATTATCGGTCGCCCAGTTCTCCAGACGCTCCAAAATTATCCTGCCCAACACTTTCGCTGTGTGGTCTATAAGCGAAATTAGGTGATAACATTTGGGGTCCCCTCTGTCACCTTTTGTGAAAATTGGGACTATGATGGCACTGGACCACGACTTGGGGGCCCACACATGATAGTGCTATTTAGAGTGTTAACTAGTGATGGAGCAGGGTTTTGCAGAAAGAAACCTGCTCGAATTAACTCCCCCATAATACTTACTAACAGTGTGCAGTGAAAACTAACATGCAAATCACATGAACCACATGGGAAACCGCTTTGCGCATGCGTGCACTAATGTGAACTAATGCATGAAAGAACTAGGCCGCATTTTACATTGCGTTTAAAAAAAAACAAAATTAATGCATGTCTAGGCCGCATTTCGCATCTTGCATCTTGCTTTAAAACGATAATAAATAATGCCACTTTGCATGAAGCTTATGCTAGGAAAATATTAACAGGGAATAGTGCAAAGGTGGGTGGTAAACAGTGAAAGGTGCATTTCTATGTGAATAATGAATGTATGTGTTTTATTCGTCATAGTGACCCGAATGGGCCTGCATTTTCCTAAATTGACCGGATAGATGAGGGGCTGGAAAATGAGCAAGAATGACCTGACAAAACAGACAGAAGCGCTGAGCACTGCGGATGAAGAACCAAAGTCCAAGGTTGTTCAGCTCAGTGAACATCGTTTGCCTGCCAAAAGATGAGACTGGCCGTGGGACTCAAGACTTCTTCCACGGACGTGGCTGAGAAATTTGTGTGAAAATAATGAAATGTAGCAAGTACTAAATTGAATGAACTGGTCAATAATTATGTAATGTGAAAGGATGTAGGACAATGAGCATGCAAAATTTTGAATGAAATCACAGTGGTGTGATACACCACCTCCCAAACCATCCAATGAGCAGTTGAATTCTGTGTAATGTTTCAATTAATGTGGGTTGGACATGTAGGTTTTAGGGTATAACTAGGGTGCCTTTGGGGGTGTGGTTTTAGATTGCGAGAGAGGAGAGAAGAGAGAGGAGGGAGAGATCGGTAGCTCTGGCTTAAGTCGGATAGAGAGGGGTGATGCGTCGCTGTCCGTCGGTTTGGAGAGAGGCCTAGCTGTTCCTGTCCCTGTCCTGTCCCGTTCTTGAAAATCTTTGTTTCCTGACTCTATTTCAGGAGACCCCCACTACTCCCTTGGCCAGGAGGGTGGTATTTCACTGATCTTTGGGTTTGTATTATCTTTCTGACTCGTACTTTGCATAATTACTTGCAAATGTATTTTTGTGTATGAAACTTATGTCTCTTCATCTACCCACTCCTTCATATGCATATCATACATGGATGATGAGTATGACACTGTTTGCATTATGTTGAATGATTTTCTCTCCCTTTGTGGGATTCTTTGTTTGCATTGTAACCTGTATGCGATGAGCATTAATCATTTACATCTATTTGAGATAAACTTTATTAATCTTACCGAGAGTCTGTGATTATTTAGCTGGTTAGATAATTAGTTAGTTCTATTATTACCATCAACTACTCAACTAATTGGTCCGTCGACCGAGACGAAAGAGAGTTGATATACAGGTCTAGTTATGTATTTAGAAATGTTAAACATGAACCTGTAAAGGAAACAATTTTTCACTTCATTAATACTTGACCCCCAGCGCAACAGGGCTTTATGAGTTGGGTGAATGTGTATGTGCCATTAGTATGAAATATTGATGAGTATCGATCCCTGATAAAGTGTAGCGCTGGATCACTAGAATTGGTGCCCATAGCTCAGTATTGTTTTTAAACAGATCAACTGGCACCCCATCCGGCCCGGGTGCTTTATTAGTTGGGCATCTTGCGAGAGCTAGAGTAACTTCATCTAATCCAATAACCAACTGATAATTCCCTAACCCCCTATCCTCATTAAGCACGATCGGCAATTGCCCATGATTTTGGTGACAGGGGTCATTAAAAACCTGGCTAAAATGAGTTACCCATGTTTGAGCTAGGATGGGTAATTCTGTATTGCAATTGTCATTGAGAGCAAAAAATAGGGAATTAACCACTTTCCAGAATGTCTTTGAATCTTTCTCAATGCAGGCCCTCTCCAACTGCTCAAATGCCTCCATCCTTAAGTTCTCTTTCCTAACGGCAAGCGTAGCCTTATAGGTATGTCTCGATGAGCGAATTGTCTCCATAACCTTGGGTTAGACTTTCAATGTTTCCTTGAGTTGGGTATGTGCCCTAGTGCAGTGTCCATCAAACCATTTCTTGGGCTTATACATGGCGTTTTGATAGTTTTGTTGTAAGCAGCTCCAATATACGCCCACAAATTTCTAAATATGTCTCAATAACTCTTGGTGGGGGGGGGGGTAGCACAACCTAGGCAAATATCAATTTCACTCTCACAGCTTCCCAGGAAATGTCTTAGGAGCTCACCTGACTCTACCTCCACCCACCTGCGCCTAAGCCCCTGAATTTTAGAATAATCAGCACTAGGTACAAGCTGTGTAGTTACACTAGATGTTAAGCCCAGTTTTAAATAAATTACTTGTGGGTTGTGATCACTCATTTTGGTGCGTAGGATGACATAATCTCTGATGCTGTATTAGATTTGGTGCTCTTGGTTATGTCATGTAGAGAGTTTAGGCATTGTAGTATTAGGTCCATGGGACAGGAGGTTTCTGTTTGATCTTTCTTTACCTGACTTT
This sequence comes from Calotriton arnoldi, assembly GCA_963921515.1. Taxonomy (NCBI): domain Eukaryota; kingdom Metazoa; phylum Chordata; class Amphibia; order Caudata; family Salamandridae; genus Calotriton; species Calotriton arnoldi. The sequence goes on from CAWUFW010007642.1 coordinate 19,286, forward strand.
TGTTCTTTGAACTTTACCTTTAGATTCTGCTATATTCAGATGCATGTGCAGGGTAGAGCTAATCAAGTGTAGTAGCAGAGGTTGTGGGGACGGGTCCACAGACGTTTATTGTGTAGTAGCAGAAAGAAGGGAAAATCACTTATGCAGCTGATGTACAGTGTATAGACACTCAACAGAATTAAATAGTTATTCACACTACCACCTTGTGGACAGAGGTAACTGTCCCCGTGGTATCTGCTTAATGCTCAAAATAAGTTCAGTTCCCCTCCCTACTTTTTTTTCCTTGAGGGTAGGTTAACACTTAAACAAGGAGTAGCTAGTGCTTGAATAAGAGCTGCGTGTTACATACAGGTAAGTAATATCAGACTAGTTTTATGGGCGCATAGTTGAGTACTCACTTTGTTGTTGATCCATATTATGGGTGCATGAGCGGGTGATCATTTTGCAAGTGATTCATGATGTCTAAGTAAAGTGAGGAACTGACCAATGTACTGCGAATTCAAAGTAAAGCTGTCTTAATGACTGTTGCATATGCATAAAACTGGTTGCTAATGGTTGCTACTGTTGAGATAACCAGAAGAAATCGGCGCTCCTACATTGATTCTAAACTACTTAAGCTCATTTAAAATGAGCAGTAAAATGTGCAGTGCGGTCCATCCTAGATGCTGGTTTTTCACTTTTAGCAGTGAATGTGGTTTTAAAATAACCTCAAACAATGATTCCCAGCTGCACAAATGGAAAAAGTGCTCCCGTGCAGCTCCTTGCGGCTTTGATGGAGCCTAGGTGGAGACTGGGTTAGGGCCGCACCAGACCGAGATCTCACTAGGGCCTGTGGAACCAGTGCAATGCCTAGTAGGGTGTTGCCTCCTACCTCTACCGGTGATGCAGCTCCAATATTCTCCAACGATGGTAGTGAAAGCTCAATGAAGGGTAAAAGGTGATAGGAAGTGGCGGAGCAAGCCACTTATGTTGCTGATTACGGGGAGGTTATTTAATTCCCAGTGCAGCACGGTCCAGGTTAGCATGTTGCTTGCCGCCATGCGGAACATACCATTGGAGCTGCAGGATTATTCACTGATGTAATTTGGCCATTTTTTCCCTCAGGTGGTTGTAGAAGGTGTAGAGATGTCAACCTAGTAAGAGTTAATGGAATTGCTCATTGGGTGAAACCTTTTCAGACATCTTGGAGCGAACTCCCCTGCACAGCTAGGTGGCCATCTTCTACAGGTGGTAACCACTACCCCCATTTTCTAAACATTTTCAAAGAGTTAGCTTTTCTCTTTAACCCAACTCACTCAGTTGCATGCCTATTGAAAAAGACAATCCTCACAGGTATTAGAAAGAGTCACTTAATTGTCGGAATGGCAGGCGTGCATATGTATAGCTAGGAATCGATTGGTGGTGTACACCAATATTAAACAGAATGCAATGCAGGTGGCACATTCTAGAAGTAGAATTTACCTTGGAGCTCCTGTGATTTGGTGACAGATATTAACCCATAGAACAGAGAGAAAGATATTGTCACAATGTATTATCATATTAAGTATGTGCTGAGGAATCTACTGTTTGACAGCATACTGAGCTCCATAGATGCATAAAACCACCAGCATCCAAAAACCACGACAATTGATTGGTTCAGAGACATAATTAATCACCTAATACAATGATGATGCTATTAACTAACTTCAATGGTGAATGTCCCAGACAGTGAGAACCCAACACAAGCTACATACACATGATGAATAGGTAAGTTCTATTATCATTATTTTAGTGTATTGGTAGATGCACACTTTGAAGAGCTACATGCAGTTGAAATAAAATCTAATCTTAATATATGGCCTTGTGAGCTGATAGGCTGTGCAATTTTAAACACCCCACCTAATTTTACCTCTTGAAATACACTCTGCACACTGTCTCAACTGAGATTAAAATGTCTACAACTATGATACTATATTATTTAGACTGTGGAAGATATTGGCAATTCTTAATAATCTGTCTTCAAGGCACTACTTCATGCGTCATTTTCATTCAAATGTCTATTGGCATGATACCTCTCCTTCATTCAGTCATGTATTCATAAGCAACAAAAAGAGAGGAACTCCTCAGACAAATCTGACTTTCTCCTCACAGTACAGGCCATGGTCAGCACACACTTTATGATCAAAAATGAGTGATGTATCTTCTACTATATTTACAAAATATTCAGCAGTCTCGATAAACAGGGCCCGGTTCACAAAGGTAAACTTAGATGATTGGTCTAAACTTAGACCAAATGTCTAAGTTTACGACTTTGGGAATTCACAAAGGGCCTTAACGAGTAGTATCTTTATGTCTGCACTTGGAGCGGAGATCCGCTCTGAGTGCGGACATAATGATACTACTGGTAAATGCCTTTTGTGAATTCCCAAAGTAGTAAACTTAGAAGTTCATTCTTAACTCCTTCGATGCTCATGATGGAATGGTTCCGTCATGAGCATCGGTGTTCCTGTGCTCATGACGGAACCATTCCGTCATGAGGCCAGAGGGCACGAAATCCCTCTGCTGCAGACAGCACAGGGATTTCCTTTTATACACCACAGCCTCGGGAGCTGGGGAAGAGCTTCCCCAGCTCCCGAGGCCCCCCCTCCCTTTCAGTGAAATGAAGATCAGCGCGCACATCGCGCTGACTTCATTTCACTGAAAACGAAACTAAAATGAGCCTTTAGTCTCATGTCAGTTTCACTTTCTACGTGCTCAGGGGGCTATCTCAGCACCCTGAGTACGTAGAAAGACGGGAGAGGTATCATTGGAAAGGGGAGAATCTCCCCTTTCCAATGGTACCCCTCCCCAGTGGATCCCTGCTTGGGGATCGCCCCAGGAGGGCGATCCCCAAGCAGGGATCCACCCACTAAGGCACCAGGGAGGGGGGAGCGGCCCCTTGGGCAAGGGCTTTTGCTCCCCCCCAAAAAATTGCCATTGTTCAGTCTTTCTGCCCCCCCTGGGGGGAAGATGGGAGCAGTAGCCCCCAATCTGCCCCCCGGGGGGACAGAAAGCCCACTAGACACCAGGGATTTTTATTAGGTGCATTTTTCTCAGGGTGGGGGCTGCCCGAAACGGGCACGTCAATGCCCCCACCCCCCAGCCACCATTACAGCCTTTCTGCCCCCCCTGGGAGGCAGATGGGGGCAGTAGCCCCCAATCTGCCCCCCGGTGGGGCAGAAAGCCCACTAAACGCCAGGGATTTTTTTGGCGTGTTTTTTTGGGGTTGGGGCTGCCTGAAACGGGCACGCCAATGCTCCCACCCCCGTCACCATTACAGCCTTTCTGCCCCACCCTGGGGGCAGATGGGGGCTGTAGCCCCCAATCTGCCCCCCGATGGGGCAGAAAGCCCACAAAACGCCAGGGATTTTTTTTGTGCAATTTTTTTTAGGGTGGGGGCTGCCCAAAACGGGCACGCCAATGCCCCCACCCCCGTCACCATTACAGCCTTTCTGCCCCGCCCTGGGGGGCAGGTGGGGGCTGTAGCCCCCAATCTGCCCCCCCCGGTGGGGCAGAAAGCCCACTAAACACCAGGGATTTTTTTTGTGCAATTTTTTTTAGGGTGGGGGCTGCCCAAAATGGGTACGCCAATGCCCCTACCCCGCCGCCACCATTACAGCCTTTCTGCCCCCCCTGGGAGGCAGATGGGGCCAGTAGCCCCCAATCTGCCCCCCTGGGGGGGCAGAAAGCCCACTAAACGCCAGGTATTTTTTTTGGTGCAATTTTTTTTAGGGTGGGGGCTGCCCAAAATGGGCACGCCAATGCCCCCACGCCCTTGCCACCATAACAGTCTTTCTGCCCCCCCTGGGGCGGCAGAAAGCCCACTTGACGCCAGGGATTTTTATTTGCAATTTTTTTTAGGGTGGGGGCTGCCCGAAGTGGGCACGCCAATACCCAAATCCCCGCCACCATTACAGCCTTTCTGCTCCCCTGGTCTCCCGATAAAAATGGTACCTCACATGCGTGGGTGGGGCAAGTACCCGCGACAGGCAAGGGCCCAAAACCTAGTGAGGCGACATCAAAATTACCTATCACAAACCAACATGGTTTCAAGGGGGGTCCCATGAGTTTTTGGCCCCGGGTTCGGCGGCCAGCTAGGGAAACCTACCAAACACACACATTTCTGAAAACTAGACACCCGGGGGATTTCAGGGAGGTATGGCTTGCGTGGATCCCCCAAAGTTTTCTTACCCAGAAACCCCCAGAAACCTGAAATTTTGCTGAAAAAATCACTTTTTTCACACATTTTTGTGTGGGAAAGTTGTAGCATCACCGGGCTGAAACAAATTTCCTACCACCCAGTGTTCCCCCAGGTCTCCCGATAAAAACGGTGCATCACTCGGGTGGGAGGCCCAAGTACCCGCGACAGGCAAGGGCCCAAAACGTATTGAGGCGACATCAAAATTGCCTATCAGAAGACGACCTGGTTTTGCAAGGGGGGTCCCATGATGTTTTGGCCTGGGGCTCGGCGGCCACCTAGAGAAACCCACCAAACCCACACATTTCTGAAAACTAGATACCCGGGGGATTCCAGGGAGGTATGGCTTGCGTGGATCCCCCAACGTTTTCTTACCCAGAATCCCCCAGAAACCTGAAATTTTGCTGAACAAATCACTTTTTTCACACATTTTTGTGTGGGAAAGTTGTGGCATCACTGGACTGACACAAATTTCCTACCACCCAGCATTGCCCCAGGTCTCCCGATAAAAATGGTGCCTCACTCGGGTGGGAGGCCCAAGTACGCGCGACAGGCAAGGGCCCAAAACGTATTGAGGCGACATCAAAATTGCCTATCAGAAGACGACCTGGCCAAAAAGTCATGGGACCCCCTTGCAAAACCAGGTTGTCTTCTGATAGGCAATTTTGATGTCGCCTCAATACGTTTTGGGCCCATGCCTGTTGCAGGCTACTTGGGCCTCCCACCCGAGTGAGGCACCATTTGTATTGGGAGACCTGGGGAATGCTGGGTGGTAGGAAATTTGTGTCAGCCCGGTGATGCCACAACTTTCCCACACACAATGTGTGAAAAAAGTGATTTTTTCAGCAAAATTTCAGGTTTCTGAGGGATTCTGAGTAAGAAAACATTGGGGGATCCACGCAAGCCATACCTCCCTGGAATCTCCCATGTGTCTACTTTTCAGAAATGTGTGGGTTTGGAAGGTTTCCTAGGTGCCGGCAGAGCTAGGGTTCAAAAACTACAGCTAGGCACTTTGCCAAAAAGGGTCATTTTTCACAATGAAATTGGGGTGTGTCCACGTTGCGTTTTTGCGTTCGTTTCCTGTCGCGGGCTCTAGGCCTACCCAAACAAGTGAGGTGCCATTTTTCTCAGAAGACTTTGGGGAACGTGGGGTGGGTGGAATTTTGTGGATCCATGCAGATTCCAGAACTTTCCACCACAGAAAAGCGAGGAAAATGTGTTTTTTTACACTTTTTAGGTTTGCAAGGGATTCTGGGTAACAGAACCTGGTGAGAGCCAGTCAAGTCACCCCATCCTGGATTCCCCTGGGTGTCTAGTTTTCAAAAATGTATAGGTTTGCTAGGTTTCCCTAGGTGCCGGCAGAGCTAGGGTTCAAAAACTACAGCTAAGCACTTTGCAAACAAAAGGGTCATTTTTCACTGTGAAAATGTGGTGTGTCCACGTTGTGTTTTGCGCTGTTTCCTGTCGCGGGCACTAGGCCTACCCACACAAGTGAGGTACCATTTTTCTCGGAAGACTTTGGTGAATGTGGGGTGGGTGGAATTTTGTGGATCCACGCAGATTCCAGAACTTTCCACCACAGAAAAGTGAGGAAAATGTGGTTTTTTTGACAATTGTTTAGGTTTGCAAGGGATTCTGGGTAACAGAACCTGGTGAGAGCCAATCAAGTCACCCCATCCTGGATTCCCCTGGGTGTCTAGATTTCAAAAATGTATAGGTTTGCTAGGTCTCCCTAGGTGCCGGCAGAGCTAGGGTTCAAAAACTACAGCTAAGCACTTTTCAAAAAAAGGGTCATTTTTCACTGTGAAAATGTGGTGTGTCCACGTTGTGTTTTGCGCTGTTTCCTGTCGCGGGCACTAGGCCTACCCACACAAGTGAGGTACCATTTTTCTCGGAAGACTTTGGGGAATGCGGGGTGGGTGGAATTTTGTGGATCCACGCAGATTCCAGAACTTTCCACCACAGAAAACTGAGGAATATGTGGTTTTTTTGACAATTGTTTAGGTTTGCAAGGGATTCTGGGTAACAGAACCTAGTGAGAGTCAGTCAAGTCAACCCATCCTGGATTCCCCTGGGTGAAGGATTTCAAAAATGTATAGGTTTGCTAGGTTTCCCTAGGTGCCGGCAGAGCTAGGGTTCAAAAACGACAGCTAGGCACTTTGCAAAAAAGGGGTAATTTTTCACTGTGAAAATGTGGTGTGTCCACGTTGCGTTTTGGGCCGTTTCCTGTCGTGGGCAGTAGGCCTACCCACACAAGTGAGGTACCGTTTTTCTCGAAAGACTTTGGGGAACGCGGGGTGGGTAGAATTTTGTGGATCCATGCAGATTCCAGAACTTTCCACCACAGAAAAGTGAGGAACATTTGTTTTTTTTGACAATATTTTAGGTTGGCAAGGGATTCTGGGTAACAGAACCAGGTGAGAGCCAGTCAAGTCACCCCATCCTGGATTCCCCTGGGTGTCTAGTTTTAAAAAATGTATAGGTTTGCTAGGTCTCCCTAGGTGCCGGCAGAGCTAGGGTTAAAAAACTACAGCTAGGCACTTTGCAAAAAAAGGGTCATTTTTCACTGTGAAAATGTGGTGTGTCCACGTTGCGTTTTGGGCCGTTTCCTGTCGCAGGCACTAGGCCTACCCACACAAGTGAGGTACCATTTTTATCGGGAGACTTAGGGTAACACAAAATTGTAGAGCAACTGTTATTATCTATTGACTTTTGATGCATTTCTGCCTTCCAAATGAAAGAAAATGTGTAAAAAGAAGTCATTTTGAAAAATGTCCTATAATTCTCATGCTAGTATGGGTAGTCCCAATTTCGGAAATGTGCAAATATCTACTATTTCTAAACTCTATATTTTGTTCCCATTTCAGAAATCCATAGGTGTCTTTCATACCGATTTTTCCATGTATAAATTTTCCCAGAATAATTGCTATATACCCGGTACATAATAAAAAACCATTGCAAGACGCTGCTCAGTTATTGGCTCTGGGTTCGTCGGGTTCTTGGTGAACCTACAAGTCCTATATATTGCCACAACCAGAGAGGTCCAGCGGATGTAACGGTATATTGCTTTCAAATAGCTATCATAATTAGAAGAAGTTACAGGTGAAAATGTTGACACAAATGGCTGATTTTTCTCAACTAATTTTCAATTTTTCCTATATTTAACTGTTTGTTTCTATAAAGAAAACTTGAAGGATCTACACAAATGACCCCTTGCTGAATTCAGAATTTTGTCTACTTTTCAGAAATGTATAGCTTTCTAGGATCCATTATTGCTTTCATACCCATTTCTACCATTAACTGGAAGGAGGTTGAAAGCACAAAAATAGCAAAAATAGACTATGTCCCAGAAAAATGCCAAAACTGTGTAAAAAATTTTGGTTTTCTGACAAAAGTCTGCTTGTCCCTGAAAGCTGGGAAGATGGTGATTTCAGCACCACAACCCCTTTTTTGACGCTTTCATCTGTAGCCCTTTTTTCGCATTTTTCCCCCAAAAACCAAAATTTAGCTGTATTTTGGCTAATTTCTGGGCCCCTTCCAGGGGAATCCACAAACCCTGGGTACCTTTAGAATCCCCATGATGTTGGAAAAAAAGGACGCAAATTTGGCGTGGATACGTTATGTGGTCAAAAAGTTACAGGGGCCTAAGCGCGAACTACCCCAAATAGCCAAAAAAAGGCTTAGCACAGGAGGGGAAAAGGCCTAGCAGCGAAGGGGTTAAGTTTATACCAAACTTCTAAGGTTGCCTTTGTGAATCTGGCCCATTTTTTGTAGCAAATGCACATACTGTAATTTTTTTTTCTGGATTCCTGACATGAAGCAGTAATTCAGTAATTATTCTTAAAATTCATGTATATGCGAGAAGTAACACAAGTGTAATCATACCTGCTGTTATAACAATGTTTGTGAACAGGGACTTAGTGTTATCTGGCAAACGTGATTCTGTTTAAATCCCCACAGACGAGCAGTGGTGTGGGGCTCTACTTAATTTGAAAATACCTTATGAATTCATAATTGAAGCAAAAACACTTAGTTAATTATATTTCGATGCTCAAGCAGTAATTACTCATTACCATAAAGGTCATGATTAGTAGAATCTTTACTTCATAGGTTTGCACCAACAGACACAAAGAGAAGCTTCGATATTTATGGTTAACATTAGCTGGTCCTTTGCTCAGTATATCTAGAGAATGTAACTTTGAAATCACAGTCGGACTCCATGTTAACTTAGGGTCAAATTAAAGACCAAAGTATTCATATTTGTGAGTCACAGTAAAGACATTGTTATTAATATTTTATTTAATGTTGTGTTTGTTGGGTTAAAAAAACATGGAACCTGTTTTACTGTAGTTAATCTTTAGGCCATTCTTGCAACTACATGCAGAAAGCACATCCATTAGTTGCAAAAGACCAATAAATGCTTTATCTACAATAACTAAGCCTTCTGCGTAGTACTTTTTCTATCCACATTCTGGCCAAATTTCAGCAAAAATATTCACTGTTTTCAATCATCCGAGGTTCCAAGTTACTTGAAAAGATATTAAAAGTGTGGCCACATGCCACACATAATTGGAATATGATCTCTAGTGGACAGAGTGTTAGCTGCCAATACTTAGGTCTAGGTATGCCTATGCAGATAATGCAGAATACATAGCAAACATGAAGATCAGGCCAGAGCTAACATCTTTGGTTGCAGTTGGTGTCAATACCTTTGAAAAGTCCACATATACACAATGTAAGGGTAGAGTGTAATTGATTAGACACGTGGGGCCTCATTTTAAGTTTGATGAATGATACTTTGCCCGTCAGGGTGGCGGAGGACATTACCTCCTCCATCCTGATGGACTACTCTCCATCAAATTTGGAGATGACAGCCAGCGCACTGGTCATCTCTGTACACAAAGAGGAACAGCCATTGTCTAGGTTAGTCTCAAGGTACAAAATGTTTGGTGCATGTCCACCTTCGATTTTGGCAGCCATTCACTGAATGTTTCCAAAGTTTATGCTTTTCAAAAACAATTTCCCAAAGTGGGAGTTTGTTTCTGAAAATTAAAAATCTAGTGGTTCCACACCCTGAGAGTTTTCTCCCAGGGCTTAGGTGTCATTATTTTATTTTTCTGTCCTTCTCTGCAAGATTGTACCAGGCTTTGACAGACATAAAGATAGGACATTACACTGTTACTCTAAATAAGAGGAGCAGTGTAATGCCCTTCTTCATGCAGCTCCTAATCCATAGGAAGAAGCTTTCCAATGACAGAGCAAAAAGGGGTTCTACCACCAGAAAGCTTAGGGTTCACTTATCTGTAAATGAGGCAGGTGAACCGAGGACTTGACGAACAGGGTACTATGTTGCATTATTGATGGAGTACCATGTCCCCAAAACTTTAAATCAGGCACTTATATGCCAGTAGTGCCAGGACTTCCACACCATCAATTATGGACATTCCACTGCAAACCAACTTGAGTATGTGGGAAAATACCCGAGTAGCCCTACTAACACAGGCATTTGGGGTGTATGGCTTAAGCGCTGAGGGAAATGGCATCAGGCTAACGGAGGTCTGTGCTGCGTTGGAGGCCTTTTTATTAGACGCTCCATAAATACTGATTTCTCTCACACCAGAAGCGAGGGAAATGTTGCAGAGGTCACCTCAGTCATCCCCAGCATATCTGTGTTCCCCTGCATCTCCTCATTTGACTGCGACACCAGATGTTTTCACTGCCGCATCTTTCTCTCACAGACGGGACAGTCATCTTATTAACACGAATGCCCCCTCAGACGTTTCCTGGCATTGCGCATCATGTATTCCAGGTATTAGGTATGAGCACATGCTCATTACAAATGACATTTTTCTGAGTTGCTCATGCTGTGGAGATTTCTAAGCTTTTGATGGTTTTTTCTCATCCTTTCTGCTATATGACATTTCCTGCTTTTTGCTTGCTTTTGCATTTCTGCTCTATTGAATTTGACCTGGTGGCATATATTATTGAATCTTGATTGTCCCTTCTTCATGCCAGACTACGTTTATGGAGAAAATGCACAAGTTATAATTGGATTATACATTTTCTTCTGCTCCCTATGCTGCCCATTCCTCTACTGACATCATGCCTTCAGCCATATCCAAACGTACTTCTACCTTAAAACCTCAAGCAACTGGCTAATCAAAATGATTTAAGCATGAACCACCATCTCCAGATAAAAGCTCTTTGTCTATCTCTATGGAGATTTTGCTAGAAAAAATGTGTGCTTTGCATCCCTTTGTAGAGGAAACTAATACTAGAATGCAAGCTTTGGATGCAAAATGGTATACTATGGATTCTCATCTTACAGAAGCTGTACAACGTATCAGCGACCTTCAAGATGAAACCTCGAAATTATCTTCTATGCAGAAACAAATTCAGGCTCTTCAAAAACATAATGACGATTTAAAAAATAGAAATTGCATAATAATCTTTGCAGTTATGGTCTCCCTGAGGAGGTTTAAGGCAAGGATCCTGTCTCTTTCTTTACTAACTTCTTACCACAGTTTTTGGATCTGCCCAAGTCTATGGCCCTCAATATCCAAAGGGCCTAAAGGCTTGGTCGTAGGCCTCCTACAGTTACTCCTTCACTTAAACTCAGAGACAATATTATCTTATTCCTGGAGTATACTGATCTCCTCAAGGACCTACAAGTAGCCAAATCTAAAGAACAACTACTCTGGCTTGGTTCCATGCTCTTCTTCATGCAGGATGTTGCTAAACCAACAGTAGATAGACTGAAGGATTCTCTTTCTCTTCATATGGCATTGAGATCTTTGAGTGCAAGCTTTGGCTTACTACACCCCTGTACTTATAAAGTCATCTATAAGGAACAATTGTACACTTTTGATGACCCTTCAGAACTGAATAGATTCTTGAGGGCAAATTCCGCAGCTTCCATGGATATTGCTGGTTCCTCTACTTGAAATGTTGTACTCTCGTTTCATTCACCTTCCTTCCTTCTCTCTTCTAACCAGTTATTACTTCTTTTCTCATTTTAGGTATGTCTCATCTTGTCTCATCCTATGTCATCACCTCATTACTGATGTTTCTGGCTTTGTGTGCTTCGCGATGCCCTAACCCTGTCATCCTCATGATATGCCATACCCACCCCTACTCTGATGTTCTAATACCCACAGGTACATCTCTCAGTTGCCACATCTGTTGTTTGTCCTGTCCTCTGTTTTTTTTTGTTCCTTTAGTTTCTCTCCTTTCCTTTCATTCCATTACTGGATCTTCCCTTTTCCTTCCTTTTCCCCTTTTTCTCCATGTACCTCTCCTTTTCTTTTTCAGTATAATTCTCAGCCATCTGTTGAGTTTTACTCTCATTTTCCTCTCTTTTAGTACAATTGCTCACCCTGTTCTCAGCCCTTTCTGCTCCTCACTCTTCCAGTGGTGCCTTATTAGAGGCAAAAATCTGCCTTATCCCTAAATCCGCTAAAGATCCCATCTTGTGTAAAAATTGTAGACCCTTTCTTTGGTCAATGTTGCATATACGATTTTTGCCAAACTTCTTGCTCTACGCCTAATTTAATTGGACCAGAACAATTAAGCTTCATCAAAGGCCGTATGGGCTCAGATGCGACCAGATTATTCTTTGACATTTTAAGTAAAGCACCAAACTTAAATTATCCTCTTGTAGCCATTGCAATCAATGCCGGAAATGCTTTTGATAGTCTTGATTGGCCCTTTATGCTTAAAGCATTGCAATGGCATGGCTTTAGCCCAAATCTCCTTTCTTTAATCTCTATTTTTATGATTACCTGATGTCTTCGGTATTGGTTAATGAAATATCGTCATGTTACTTTTGTCTTCATAGGGGCATATGGCAAGGCTGCCCCTTATCCCCATTACTATCAATTCTTGCCCTAGACCCATTTCTTGTTAAGATCAGACAGAATCCATTAATTTCTGGTTTTCAACACAACACACATCATTTACAGACTGTAGCTTATACTGATGATATTGTTCTTTTTATTTCCGATCCTGAGACTTCATTGCCAGCCTTATCTCAAAATCTTCTCACTTACTCCCAGGTTTCCGGTTATAAAATTAATTTTGATAAAACCAAAATCCTTCCTTTAAACAAATTCTGTACCAAACACTCATTCTCTTCCACTTATTTCACCTGGACTCCCACTAAAATTAAATACTTAGGACTATGGTTCTCTAATTCTATTACCTCCTTGTCACCCTTAACCTTAAAGATCTTTTACTCCAAATCGAAACCCTACTCTCTTCCTGGTCCCCTCTCTTTCTCTCCTGGTGATTTCGATTGGATTCAATTAAAATGATGATCTCTCCCATAATTCTTTATTCCTTATCCATAATTCCCTTTTGTATACGTCGGTTTTATTTTAAGAAAATTGATTCTCTTTTATCACATTTTTTATGGAACAAGAAGATGTTGTGTAGTTCCTATATATCCTATACAGGATCTGCGTGTTTTGGATAACATAAACTGTGGGTTTGGTAGCAGACTGATTCCGTGCACCCCCACCGGATACGTTAGCCTGTCTGTATCAGCTAGCTCACAGTGCCACTAGAGTCTCCTCTTATCGGGGAGAGAATAGTTCTTGGCAACCTCAGAACATGACAACCCTGATCCCCCAGGATCGTGGAAACAATATACTACCTTTCGCTCAGTTACTCGTGCTTACTTAGTTTGTCTCAGAGATACACAGAATAAACATACTGGGCGTTTGTCAATAAGTATTTATTGAACAGTTGTTATTCTAGTGTAGAATAGATGAGCTGCAACAACCATTAGACAGTAGCAGAGATATATGATTAGCAATACTACAAAAGTAAAGGGATGGTATAGTTCTACCATCTTGCAGAAATCATGAATATATACATTCACATAAAACACATGATAAAAAGTGCGTACTCCAACGATGCCTCCCTAGCTAGATGTACCTAAATGTACCTAGCATCTGTGTACGTGTTATGCCAAGAATCCCTCTAGGATCTAGTCCACCCCATTACCTGAGAGTTAGAGAATGTGGGACCCCGTCTTGGTCTCGAGTTGGACAACCTGTGAGGGATGTTAGACCACTGCTAGCTGGAGCGTCTGCATGCAGGAACCTCAGCGTCTCTGGTCAGTGTGTCAGCGGGGAAGTCACGGTCTCCTCTATCTTCCTAAGCAACATGTGCTGTATATATACCCATAGGTCTCCCTAGGGGTCCTACCTTGCTGTGTTACTGTGTCGGCCTAAAGGATTACGTTGGGCCTGAACTTTATACAGAGATATTATACAGGAGATGGTAATCCTACTGTTAGTCCTGCTGTGCTTCCAAGAAGCCTCATGCATAATGTATGAGAATCGAACCAGGGATAAACCCGCGTTCTGAGTGCAGTGTCATATCTGGGTAAAAGGTCAGTCCCTAAGAACCGTTATGTATGTAATGTAGGGAAGGATATAGGTGAAAGGTTGCAGTGTTACCTGTGCCTATATAGGGTACCTATATGGAATATAACACCCACTCCTCTTTCGACAAGACGACATATGTAACCTATTATTGTACTACCATTCAAACTAAACATTGGTACGCACAAAGTGTTAAAAACATTTCTTTTGCTAAAATGTTTAAAAACGTCTAAAAAATGTCTTAAAAACTTAAAAATATTAAAAAAACTTGCAAGCCATAGCTCTAAAGTGTCTGTAGCTATAGTCTGAACCACTATAAGCATTTGAAAGCCATGTATGCCCAATAATGAAAGTAATGTAAATTTTGTTTTTGAGTTCCAAATCTGAGTTTGTTTAAAAAAGGGCGAATTTCTTCCAGCAAACGATGAGCCAAATGAGTCAAATGTTTATGTGTCCTGGCTGGTAGATGCAACATTTCCGTTGCTTGCTTCCGCAGTAGACGGCCCCTGTAATACCTTGCAGAGTATGTCAATCGAGCACAGATGATGTTCCACGCTGTCCGTAGCCGGTGCTGGGGCAGCCTGTGCGCCGTCCAAAGCCTGGGTGTCAGTGGAGGAGCCGGTGTCCATACCAACAGGTGCAGTTACTACCTGCGGTGGCTCAAGGAATGCCGCCATCAACATTGGAATACACTGAGGACATTGCAGAACATAGGCCGTTATCGGGTCCAGTAACACATTCACGTCTGGTTGCGCACATGATGGGAGTGTCAAACAAAGGTCTAACACGCATTCTTCTCCACAAAACAGGCATCGGAGGACAGGTAAGAAGCAGTCCATCCAGACTGGTCTAAATGACAAAGAACCAAGATGCACTTAGTTCTCTTAGGCGAGGCGTGCCTAAATGTTGTACCATGCGATCAAGGTATTTACGCTCCAGGAGTGCTTTTTCCATCTCCTTGGTGACTGGGACGCCCATTGCGTAGCAGAAAAATAACAATTAGGATTCCTGCTATTAGAAACAGAATCAGCGGAAGTCTTCCAAAGATGTTTCCGAATACGGAATGAATGAAGCTTGGTATAACTCCAAGTACCGTCTGAAAAGTGCTTATAAGACAAGAACCTATGGTCTTAAATTGGTGAACAATGCCACTCGTATCAGACATATTAAAGATACGATTTACCATTTCTGCCAAATGGTAAGCGCAGTTACTATGAATAAGCGCCTGTATTTCTGCTGAAGGCCTTGCGATCTGGAGATCAAAAGTCTCTCGAGCAGAGGTTAAGGGCACAGACTTCTGTAAAAGCATAGCCTTCATTCTGCTGAGAGTAACAAACCGTATTAAAGAAACATTCAGTGAAGGCCATAAAGGCGCCTCCCCGACTGTATGTGTCGGTGGAAACAATACTTGCATACAACAAGTAACCCTGGAGCTCACGGTTACCAGATATGCGATGCCCAGGAGCATTTCGCAGCAGCCTTGACTGTTCAGCATCAAGTAACTCCCATTAGAAAGTAGCCCAAATGCTGGAGTAATCACTGCAGCTGGGGCACCCCTCAGATGACAGGACAAGTTCGCTACAGAACCATTACAAGCTCCGTGCAACATTATATCCTGACATATGAGTGATCCACTTAAAGCGTTCCCACAGTTTGTACCGCTTAGAAACACTTCTCGATCCCCACTCCGGCATCGAAATCTGTATGGTAATTCCCAAGATTCTTTAATGTATTCCTTACCCATTTCGTCATATCTGCCTACTTGCTTTTGTTCAAGGCAATACTGAAACTGAAAAGTAGTGACCGGTAGAGTTATGTGGCCATGGATTAGCCATTCTGTGGACGGTGATTCTGCCACTGTAAATGGTAACCTATCCAGTTTTTCAATACGCAGCATTGTATATTTTGCTCCCCTTTGTGCCATTTCTATCTGTTTATCTGTTAGATTGTATTCAGAAAACAGAGACGTGCTCTTGATAAAATGCCAAGGCACATAGCCTGCATGCAAAGATTGCAGCGTCCAGCTTAACAACATAATAGAACGTAATTGAGATTGCCCGTGTTGTAATATGGCTAAATCCTGTTCTAGCATGTCTATCGCAGTGGAAACAATGTTGCCAAAAGGAATATATCCTGGAGGTCAATGTAGTTAACGCATTGTCTACCACTGCTAGAGATTTTTCCAGATTTATACAGTATATTTCCCGTAGTCTCGCCGCGGCCTCTTGTTGGGATATTTTCCATATTTCATTGTAGGCAGCATAAATGCCAGCATATATGAAATGTTTTTGGCGTGGCTTCCTGGGACCTAGTAAAAAATCCCTAAGATTCATATCCTGTGTGAGTAAGGATAAGTGTTGTTTCACCTGTGTGAGTGTTGAGGTTTTTAGCCAATCGAGGCACAACTTCCCAACACTGTATGATGTCACTACCCCTGTCGCTGTACATAACGTGAATCTGGCCTATGGATATTAAACCCTTCGGTTTTACCCATGAATCGTGCCTGACAACTATTAGTGTCTGTGGGCCAAATCAACCACTTCCTCCAACCGGGGTCTGATGTGTTGTGTTGTAATATGTCATCTAGTGTAATCTCTTCCTGTGATGTTATGTTACCCTCGGTGTGTGATGGAGTCGGCACCCGAGGTGTGTTCAAGTCTTTGTTCTTGGCTAGTCCAAGGCAAGACGTCTGTTGCACTGTCTCGTTCAAAAACATGAGTTGTTGAGGAATAAGGCAAGGCATGCTCTAAACAAAGCTTCTGTCCCCTGCACCTGCCATTCTCTAGTACCCCAGACTGATTTTAAGTCTATGGTGTCTTTCCATGAGTCGAAACCTTGTTCAGACAACTGGGCAATAAAGAAAGCAGAGTAAATCTGTTTGGTGTTTGTTAACATATTTTTCTGTGCTGATGTTGGTGCAACCTATAATAATATGAGGCTGGGTCAGACATATTAAACCCTGAAAAATATGGAAACTTTTGTGTAAATGTTTTTGAACTGCCTTTTAGCGGTGTTGGTCAATGTTCCCACTGGTGGTAAGTGAACACATTTCTAGGATTTGCAGATTTATGCAGAAAGTGATGACCATAATGTTGATAACAATACATGGTTTCGTAATCTGATGTGCCTTCCAATGTTTCACTATTAGAAAACGCAGCAGATTTTTCCAAATCAGACAACATGTTATTTACAGTTTCAAAATCCCAATTATCGGAAAATGTACTTGAGGTAATGATATCACTTAATGATATTTTAAATAAATGTGGAATTTTTAAAAGTTTCGGTCGGGCCGAATATATCGAAATAAACCTTGTCCCACACTATACTATCAGGTATAGGAACTGCTGTAATGTTCACTGATGACAAGTCTCTTTGTTCTCGATGAGATGATTGATGTGGTTTTAAAATTAGATTCACCTTTTGGGCTGCAGAGCTTTGCCGAATGTATTGTCCATTAATAAGCATGTTAAAAACTATCACTAAGCCTAACCAGAAAAGAAAGAAAAGTACCCCGGTAATTATCCATAGTTCTACCCACGGTGATACCAGGTAAGTTCTTTTAGGAAAGTTCAGAAAGTCTTTCACTTGCTGCTTGCGTGATTTTTGGGCTGGCGTCGTTTCAGGTTCACTTGGATCCCCAAAAAACGTATCAGAGTTTATGAAGTAGCCAGAAGCAGTTCGCTTAATTGTTGGAATTGCATCAGGATTTGTTGAAATCCTACTTTGCTCTTGTCGAGGCACGTTGACGTAGACGTCCGTATTTGGTCTAACGGCTATTTGTCTGTCATTTTGAGTTTGATTTTGAAGATGAACTTCAGGTTTAAGAGAAACGAGTTCCATAGCATTGTTGCATAGTCCATCATTCCGTACAGGGGACTCTTCGAACGTGATGAGTCTTTCCGTTTGAACTTCTTGAATTGTAGCGAGTGGAGGGCGTCTGCTACTTTGGAGTCCACGTGGCCTGCCACTTAGTATCGGCCACATACTGTGGTTTGATTAAGTCAATTGAGCCAAATCTTTTCTAATTTTTTCCGGCAAGAGGCGGTACAAGTACAATTCTGGTTCCTTCGACTGCTAGGACCTGCACAGGCTTTCTGTAGGATGGCACAAATTCTTTCTTGTCCCCTATTTTCTCACTGACCAGATCCCTGACTTTTGGGTTCCAGACAGGTCTTGCCGTGACTGATTTGACTTCCCCAGAGGCGGTCTGCTTCAGATGGACATTACTTTGTTGTGTCCTGGATTCATTTGGATCCTGTAAAACAGCCAAACGATCATGGATGTCAAAAGGTTTTTCATCCGCCACTGCGCCTTCACAATCAAGATCAGGTACCCACATTCTTGTCCCAAATAGGACCTCATAAGGAGTGACACCCCCTAGAGAACTTCTTGGCATGTTGTTCAAAGCTCACTGGACTCCATACAGATGTTTTACCCAACTTTCACCCGTGCCTAATACTCTAGCTGTTAAAGATTGCTTTAAGTCCCGTTTTTTTCTCTCCACAACCAAATTTCCCTTTGGATGGTACGGAGATGAGTACCGAAATGCTACACCCAATCCTCACATGGCCTCCTTGTAAGCCCGAGAGCTAAACGCAGGGCCCTGGTCAGAATGTAATGTGCCAATTGTGTATGTCCCTATAAAGACTCGGAAATCTTTTTTAACAGTTCGAGCCTCAGCCGAGCGCTGGGGCCACACCCATAGGAATCTCGAGCAAGAATCCACTGCTACCATGATATACCTGTAAGCCCCGTCTCTTTGTAAGGGGCTGCAGTGGTCCAGATAAACACACGCTAGTGGTTTGTCCGATATTAACAATGGTGTCTGCGCTGGATGTGTTATGGTGGAACCTTTCATCTGTTGACAGATGTCTCATTTCAAGACATAGTCTTTAGTCTGCTTTGTTAATCCAGGCCACCAATAGCGTTGTTTCAACAATGAAACAGTCGCCGTAACTCCTGCATGTGTGGAACCTATCCCTTCGTGTGCTGCTAGAATTAAACCTAACCTACGATCCATATTTGGAATTACTCTATCCCCCACTCCAGGAATCTGAGCAAATGGAATGTTATTGGCATCTAACTTGTAGGAGAACTTGACTGGAAACTTCTTTGGTAGTGCTTTGCTGTTTTTGCGTGATTGCAGCTACAGAAGCCGTACGTACAGCCCCCTTTGCGGCTTCATCAGCCAATTAATTCCCTTCAATGTGAACCCCATCACGCTGATGACTCAGTGTATGTATCACGTGAGCCCTCGGTAGTCCGGATTTCAACTCCACTACCTGTTCCCATAGCATTTTATGCTTAATTGTGCCACCTTTTGCATCTTTGAACCCGTTTTGAACCCAGTGCTGCAAATATTCATTGTAAGACTGTACACAGTAAAAGGAATCGCACACAATTAGTGTGGGGGATTCTCGATCCGTATTTACTAGTGCCAGTATCAGCGCTTTTAACTCTGCCAGCTGTGCCGTGCAGTCTCCTAGAGACTGCGTTTTTGTGCAACTTGGGTGGAATTTTCCATCCCGCATGCAACCTTTAACGATTGCGCATGCTGCGCTATATTGTTGCTTACTTCCTGTGGCCGGTTGAGCAGATCCATCAGTGTAAAAAATATATTCATACTGATCAAGAGGCATTATTTAGTTTGGCAGAGGATATTCTTGTTCGGATTGCAGGGTATGCTTGTGTCTTTAAATTTGGGTCGTACCTGTATTCTATGTCTGTTGCAGTGAGCGAATTAGCCCATTGTATCCATCTCGGATGTAAAGCTTTAGCATTATTAACGCTTGCCTTTGTCGCAGCCTCTAAGGCTGGAACCGGAGTCACTACTATTATTCGTTTCCCCTGAGCTAGTGCTCTTTCTCTCACTACAGCAGTCTGTACTGCTGTCAGAATCTTTTCTGTAGATGCGAAGCGCATCTCAGCATTTGTGTACAAATATGGTTTGTATGCAATTGGTACTGTCTCACCTTCATTATTTGTTAGATAGGTATACCCAGATTCACCCGCAACTATACGGATCACCAGGTTGCGTACGTTTACTCGTGTCTGTAAATGTTTTGAAGCTATCATGTCAGCTTGTAAGGAACGAAGTGTATCTGTCTGTTCCTGTGTCCATTCTCTTATGGAAAAATCAGGTTTTATTAAATCGTAGAAAGGTTTTACTCTTCTGCGTAATCCAAAATGTATGTTCTACCAAAGTTTGGGAATCCCAGTATAGAATGTAAGTTTTCCAGTGATTTTTTAGGTTGGAGCAGCGCACATTTTTCTAAAAAATTGGCTGCCAGGCTTTTTCCTTCACTTGAAAGCTCATATCCTAGAAACAGGACACTGAGGTGGGCAATTTTTGATTTTTAAAGTTGAATTTGTAGCCCTCAGATGCAAATCCCAAAATTATGGTATTCACTCTGTTCAAGTGTTCCTCTAGGTCATCGTCCGTTAGATAAATATCATCCACATAGGACAATGCCTCTTCATCCAAATTTTGAAGTAACTCAGTTACTCTAGCCGAAAACAACCCCGGGCTGTTCTTATACCCTTGTGGGAGTCGACAAAATTGCCATTGGGTCCCTAGCGCTGAGAAGGCTGTTAGATACCTGCTTTCAGGTGCTATATTTTGGCAGAAAAATCCATTTGAGATATCAAGTGTTGTTTTATATTTTTTCCGCAAAATGTTATTCATTAATGCAGCACTGTTTGCATTTTGGACTCCAAATGTCTTAGTGCAAGTGTTTAACTGTCTGTAATCTAAAACTAGATGATATGAGTTGTCCGGTTTCATGACTGGAAACAAACGATTGTTCATTTGGGAGGTGCAAGTTTCAATCACCCCCTGATATTCAAGTTGATCTAAGATCTCCCTGACCTGTTTTTTAGCTTCTTGCTCTATTGGATACTGCCTCTGTGCAGTTGGATTATTTTTTAAAGGAATAATGTGGTGGGTTGAATCCTCATCCCATCCAACATGGTTTTGGTATAATGCTTGAGCTTGGGCTACCACCCACTCCTGCGCATATGTGTGTTGCAAATGCATGGGAATATGATCAGAGAATGACGGAAGAATTACCGTTTTTCCTTTAGGGCAATCCATGACGAATGCTGGCGGCCAATCTTGTTCAGCTAATAAAATGTCATAGCCAAATGTCAGGTTCTCCTAAAGAGACCTCTCACTGTTCTACATTTGTCCCCCTCAATTTGGAGCGTAATTTCATATACTTTATGTGGGACACTTACCCTAGTATCAGGTGTTTCTACCGTGATATAATCATTCAAGTCCGCTGTCACCAGAA
The DNA here is from genome assembly GCA_963921515.1 of Calotriton arnoldi. Lineage (NCBI taxonomy): Eukaryota > Metazoa > Chordata > Amphibia > Caudata > Salamandridae > Calotriton > Calotriton arnoldi. The sequence continues at coordinate 40,183 of CAWUFW010007642.1, forward strand.
ATTCCATCAGGTTCTGGCAAGCTATTGTTATTTTGCCGCACAGTATAGCTTCGTTAGAGCCCATTCCCCATTCAGTAGTCGAGTCCTCAGAATTCTGGGCATGTCTGATCTTTGGACCTGCAACTTTCTTCTTTTTGAACTGTGGCTTCTGCTTTGGCTTTTCTTCTTTTTTAGAAGTGTAATCTTGAGAGTGCTGCTTGTCTCTGTACTTTGTACGCTCTTCTTGTCTTTCTGACCATCCTTCCCTCTCAGAGTTTTTCGATGAACCCTGAAAGGATTGAGAGGAACATGTATCAGTATCCTGATACCTGTCAGGTTTCCTAATATTATCCCTATTTCTTAGGTTGTACCTTTTTTCGGAGGGCTCCTGTGGAGGAGATCTACCTCGGGATTGAGATCTGTTTCCCTTAAAATTTTGTTGTTTTTTATTTTCCCACTTCTTCTTAGTTGAAGCAGGTGTTTGCTTGGAAGTGTCCTTTTCAGGACTGCCCATCAGTTGTGGTTTTAAAGCTTTCCCACCCAAACTGTCTTTGCCTAATTCTGCATACACAGTTTCTATTATTTTGGGTAGTTCGTGTTCCTGTTCTAAAGGACTGAACTCCCTTAGGCGTTGGCAGATAGCCACTGATGCTGCTTCCCCTTTAATATTAGCTAGTATTATGGCTGATACCTGAGCATAGTTACCTAGTAACTTCATCCCTTAGTTCAGAGCAGGCTCTGCTCCGTACTCATTCTGTATTTGTCTTAATACATCTGGTACTACTGCTAATGACGGGATACCATGAGTTTTGGTATAAATGCCAGCAAAGACTATACCCCAAGTGGTACAATCCTCTACTTGTGGTGTTATCCCCATGGGCAAGCAGATTGTTAGCATTCTGTGTTTTTCATACGGGGTAGTATTCGGGAATACTGCCTCTAGCTGTGTTATTTTCTGAGCTACCCAGAATGGTATTTGTTCACGTTTTGTGGGCATTTTACCCATTACCGCGTGTAATGTTTGTGGTGTAATTTTAGTTGCTGTACCCTGAATTTGAGTTCCGTTTGTTGCAACTATTGTTGGTTGGACTGTAAGTGTCTTCATGACGAATTGCATCAAGTTTCTGTATATTTTAATTAAATCTTTGTGTTCTATGAGTAAGTCTCCTGGTGGCATTGTGTCAATGTCAGGATGTGGTGTGTAGGCCGCTAATATCGGCCACATTGCCCCTTCTCCTGCGAGTCTTACTCTTCTTCTTGTATGGGGTAGGGCGCCTTTAAACCAGTATAAATGTTCCTGGTATGTGAGCGGAACATCTATGTCCTCGAACGGACAATATTCCGCTGGTGCATCTCCTTCTGTATAAGAGTGAAATGTTTTTGTTCTTGCATTTGCTGCTGGTAATGTAATCCACGAATAAAATACCTCTGTTTTGTTTGATTTGTGTGCCTCAATCACGAAAACTACTAAGCCACCCCTAGATGATAAACCATTCTCTAGCAGTCTCAGGGTGACTGTATTTCTAAATTTTGGTGCAATTTGTATTGCGTCTGCATCTTCCTCATCTGTGAGGGGCAGTTCTTGTTGCAGTGGGTCTAAGACCTGGATAGTCATTGTTTTTAGTACACTAAATAACTTTTCAAGGGAATCAAGATTAGGTGTTTATGCACAATTTTAGGAACAATGTGTCCTTTAAGCTTGATTAACCAACAGCCAATAAATAGGATTTTTCGCCTACTCAGCTGTGGCGGAGTTTGTGCCCACCCACTCCAGACGTCTCTGGTGTTTTGTGAGTAGGGGTCTCTGAGAATAGCATGACTGAACTACTCAGATTCTACTGTTAAATAAGTACCCAACCAATGTTGGCGGCGCCATGTCGTGTAGTTCCTATATATCCTATACAGGATCTGCGTGTTTTGGATATCATAAACTGTGGGTTTGGTGGCGGACTGAGTCCGTGCACCCCCACCGGATATGTTAGCCTGTCTGTATCAGCTAGCTCACAGTGCCACTAGAGTCTCCTCTTATCGGGGAGAGAATAGTTCTTGGCAACCTCACAACATGACAACCCTGATCCCCCAGGATCGTGGAAACAATATACTACCTTTCGCTCAGTCACTCCTGCTTACTTAGTTTGTCTCAGAGATACACAGAATAAACATACTGGGCGTTTGTCAATAAGTATTTATTGAACAGTTGTTATTCTAGTGTAGAATAGATGAGCTGCAACAACCATTAGACAGTAGCAGAGATATATGATTAGCAATACTACAAAAGTAAAGGGATGGTATAGTTCTACCATCTTGCAGAAATCTTGAATATATACATGTACATAAAACACATGATAAAAAGTGCGTACTCCTACGATGCCTCCCTAACTAGATGTACCTAAATTTACCTAGCATCTGTGTAGGTATTATGCCAAGAATCTCTCTAGGATCTAGTCCACCCCATTACCTGAGAGTTAGAGAATGTGGGGCCCCGTCCTGGTCTCGAGTTAGACACCCCGCGAGGGATGTTAGACCACTGCTAGCTGGAGCATCTGCATGCAGGAACCTCAGCGTCTCTGGTCAGTGTGCCAGCCGGGAAGTCACGGTCTCCTCTATCTTCCTAAGCAAAATGTGCTGTATATATACACATAGGTCTCCCCAGGGGTCCTACCTTACTGTGTTACTGTGTCGGCCTAAAGAATGATGTTGGGCCTGAACTTTATACAGAGATATTATACAGGAGATGGTAATCCTACTGTTAGTCCTGCTGTGCTTCCAAGAAGCCTCATGCATAATGTATGAGAATCGACCCAGGAAAAAACCCGCGTTCTGAGTGCAGTGTCATATCTGGGTAAAAGGTCAGTCCCTAAGAACCGTTATGTATGTAATGTAGGGAAGGATATAGGTGAAAGGTTGCAGTGTTACCTGCGCCTATATAGGGTACCTATATGGAATATAACAAAGAAACCTTGCATCTCCTATTCCCATCTAAAATACTTTAGAAATAAAGATGGTGTTAATTTACCTAATTTTGAACAATATCATAAGGCTATTTGTCTTCAACAGGCCGCCTTCTGGTTATTAAAATTGCAACTCTCCTCTTCACAGCTTTGGTCAACAATAGAAAAGTCTGTCATTTCTCCTTTCAAAAATATCTCTCTCATTCTTCAATTCATGCACATTTTTTCCACCCCAAGTTGTAAAAATATTTCCCATATATTCCCCCTCCCCCCCTTCTCCACATATACTTACCCGCGATAATTTTCCTCATATATCCACTCGGTACAGTAACCTTATTAAACTTCATAATCAACCTCTCTTTTGGAGAACATGGAGGAATAAAGGCATTGTTTGAATCAGGGACCTGTTTCTTGATAATAATCCAGTTTCCTTTCCTCAATTGTAACACAAATTCCACTGTCCAATGCCCTTCCTCCTTCCAACTCAAATTCTCCCTTCTCATAAAAATCCTAATAGATATTTTTATAACCTTACCTGACAGCACTTCTACGGCTCTGGCAGATCATCCACTGTTCCATCTTTTATCTACATTACCAAAGCCATCTCTTATTTATAAATATTTAATGGCCAAATCTCCTTCATGACCTAAAACTCACATAGAGAATGACTTAGGATGCTCAGGGCCTCCTTCCCTTTTAACAAATTATGGCTTAAACCCCATAAAACATCTAGAACTGCTACTCTTACTCAAACACTATGGACCTGATTAAGACCCTGGCGGCCCTGGAACAGCTCCCACTCTTTGTAAATGTTTAAAAAAAATGTTCATTATATATTAGGTGTAGGCTGTTCTCTTTGTGGGGTCATAGGATGGGAAATTATTTAAGTAATAATTAATTAATAATTGATTATTTATTTACTCATATTTATTTAATTGATTATTAAATATGTTAAATGTGTTATAATTCTTTATTTTTCTTATATATTAAGTTTGGGCTGCTAGGATCATGGGAGTATTTTGTGGAAACGTTATTACATAATACATAAATAAGATTTGTTTTAAATTCAAAGTTAATTATTTAAATGTTTACTAATCATGTAAATTATTTAGATGTTTTTTAACTTTATATATATTTTTTATATTAGGATTTTTATATTTCTGGTCAACACATAGGGTTATTAAAATATGTTATGTGTTTGAAGTGAAGCACTTTCCTCACTGCTGCACAGACTGGAGTGGGAATAGTAAATATTATCCCTCTGGAGTCCAACACTTTCCCTACTGTTGCACAGACTGCAGTGGGAATATTCAATTAAACCCTTCTGAATTCCAATGCTTTCCATACTGTTGTACAGACTGGGTTGGGAATAGTAAATTTAACCCTCTGAAGTCCAACACTTTCTCTACTGTTGCACAGAATGGAGTGGGAATAGTAAATTGAACCTCTCTGAAGTCTAACACTTTCCCTACTGTTGCACAAACTGGAGTTGGAATAGCGTATTTTATCCCTCCAAAGTCCAATGTTTTCCCTACTGTTGCACAGACTGGAGTGGGAATTATTAATTTAACCCCTCTGAAATCCAACGCTTTACCTACTGTTGCACAGAATGAAGTTAGAACAGTAAAGTTGACCTTTCCAAAGTTGTTCCCTTTCCCAACTGTTGCATAGACTGGAGTTGGAATGGTAAATGTTATCTCTCCAAAGTCTATGCTTTCCCTATTGTTGCACAGATTGGAGTGTGAGTAGTAAACTTAACCCCTTCAAAGTTCAACACTTTACCTACTCCTGCACAGACTGCAGTGGGAATAGTAAATGTACCCTCTCTGAAGTGCAACACTTCCTCTACTGTTGCACAGAATGGAGTTGGAATAGTAAATTTTACTTCTCTGAAGTCCAACGCTTTCCCTACTTTTGCACAGACTGGAGTGGGAATAGTACATTTAACCTCTCCGAAGTCCAATGCTTTTCCTACTGTTGCACAGACTGGAAGGGGAATAGTACATTTTACCCCTTTGAATTCCAACGCTTTCCCTACTGTTGCACAGACTGGAGTGGGGGTAGCAAATTTACCCCTCCGAAGGCCAATGTTTTCTCTACTGTTCCACATATTGGAGTGGGAATAGTAAATTTGAACCCTTCCAAGTCCAACGCTTTACCTACTGTTAACAGACTACAGTATGAATAGTGTATGATTTATTTTCTGGTTTAAATACTTATTTTTCTAAATGTTGAAATATAGATATAAGAATTATTTGTTTGTTTCATTTTATATTACTTATTTATGTATAGGTTTTACAATTTTTGTAACATTTATAATATTTCTTTTAATTTTATAGTTTTTTATATTTAGCTAATTTGGTAATTTAGTTTAAAGTTTTGACTTGTTTTCCCATATTTTGTATATTTACTTAACTATATATTTATGGTTTTAATAATAGTAAATTAAAAAACAATAAATTAAACAAATGTAACATAAACATAAAAATATATTTTATTAATAGTGTTACAATATATATATATATATATATATGTATATATATATATATATATATATTCACTGAAAAAACCATAGGTTTCAGGGACGTTATAGTTACAAATTAGCATTTAAAAAACCTTTGAAATTCACTGAAAAAACCATAGGTTTTAGGGACAGTTATAGTTAGTTGGACATTGCACTCGTACAAAACCCGTGAAATTCCCCCATTATAGTTAGTCCAGCTAACTATAACTCGCGCTCCCGCAATGCACTGCTGATGATGTCACATATTACATCACTCATGACATGGTCAGTGACATCACTGATGACATCACTGATGACATCTCAAATGACATCACTGATGACATCACTGATGACATCATCCAGTGACTGTGTGTTTCTGTAAAGTTTATATATTTTTAATATATATAGGAAAAGACGTATTGAAGAATGAGTGGGTGTGTAAGTGTCTGTATGGATGATTTAGTAGGTGCGTGACTGACTCTATAAGTGAGTGATTTAACGTATCTTACTGAATGCATGGGTTAGTGACTAAACTGGGTGAATGTCTGTATCCGTCTGTCTGTTGCTGTGTAAGTGGCTGCATGTGTTTGTGAATAGCTACATGAGTGTCTATATGAGTTATTGAATGCTTGTCTGAGTATCTGTATGGGTGCCTGAGTGTTTGTGTGGGAGGGGTGTGTGCAACTCTGTGCATAGATGTGTGAGTGGGTGATTCACTGGGTGGATGGTTTCAAGAGTGCAACTGTGATAGACTGTATGGGTGGGTAAGTGTGTGTAAGAGTGTGTTAGTGAGTGAATGTATGTCCCAGTGGTACATGTGTGAGTAACTACATATGTGAAAGGCAGTATATATGTGTGTTGGAGTATATAAATAGCTATAAGCGAGAGTGAGTGATTGTGATAGTGGCTGTATGGATGAGTGTGTGCTTGTATCAGTGATTGTATAAGAGCGTAAGAATGTGCTACTATTTGTATGAGTAAGTGAGCTGGTGTGTGTATAACTGTATAGGTGAGTAAATGGTAGTGTGTTTAATTATTTGCATGACTGACTAGGTGTGTGAGTACCTCTATGGATGAGTGGCTTTGTTTGAGTGTCTATATAGGAGTATGAGTGCATATGATAGTCCTCTACTGAGTGACCGTAAGTATGAGTGACTTTACGGGTGAGTGAGTGGATGTGTGGTAGACCTAAGAATCAGTGAGTGGGTATGTAGTTATTGGTGTTGGAGTGTCTATGGTTTTGCGAATGGCAGTCTGTAATTTAGAGTGGGTGTATCAAAGGTTATATTAGGGTGTGAGGAGGTGCATCAGATTATCACGTGGATGATGTCATCAGTGATGTCATTTGAGATGTCATCAGTGATGTCATCAGTGATGTCACTGACCATGTCATGAGTGATGTAATATGTGACGTCATCAGCAGTGCATTGCGAGGGCGCGAGTTATAGTTAGCTGGACTAACTATAACGGGGGAATTTCACGGGTTTTGTACGAGTGCAATGTCCAACTAACTATAACTGTCCCTAAAACCTATTGTTTTTTCAGTGAATTTCAAAGGTTTTTAAATGCTAATTTGTAACTATAACGTCCCTGAAACCTATGGTTTTTTCAGTGAATTTCAAAGGTTTTTTAAATGCTAATTTGTAACTATAACATGTCTGAAACCTACAGTTTTTTCAGTGAATTTCAAAGGTTTTGTAAATGACAATTTTTAAATGTATTAATTGTTATATAAATTTTTTTCATACTGATTTCCAAATTTTTTAGAATTTTTTTTTTTTACATATTTTATTTTTTAAATTACATTGTAATTACATTATACATTACATTACAAAAAATACTTTCTCAGAATGAATTACTTTAGTTTAATTACTTTGCACATAGGCAATAGACTTTTAAGTACAGTAGTTACAGTTGTTGCAATGGGCAACACATTTTCAAACACAATGCAACATTCAGCTCAATGTGAATTTCTAGTTAAATGCAATTAGTTACTTTATGGATTACTTTTCTAACCACATTACTGGATCCTAGATTCAGTCCTGGGACATCTCCTGTAAACAGTTGAGTAAAAGCGTTTTGGTTACAGTCGTGATTTTTAAGGAATATTATTGTACTTTAAAAGTTCACACTTAGAAACTTTTTCTCATAGAATCACCAATGTTATCCTATGGAAGGAAATTCACTTAGAAGTTAAAAACTGTTATCGTTACTTTTTTCTTACTCAGTGTTGGATCCTGGATCCAGCACTGGTGCATCTCCTGTAAACAGTTGAAAGAATGCGTTTAAGTCATACAGGCGATTTTTTAGGAATATTTGTAGTTTGTGAAAATCGACACTTTGAAACTTTTCTGCTGAAAACCAGACAATGGATTCCTATGGAAGGAAATTCAAGTTACTGGTAAGTACGGTTAAAATTACTTTTCAGGATCAGTACTGGGCTGAAAGATGCAGCACTGAGGTCTCTCCTGATAACAGGTGAGTAAATCGGAATTCGTATTTCAGCTGATTTTAGAGGAATATTTTAAAGTTCCAAAACTCCACACTTAGAAGAATTTCCAAGTGAAACCAGTCAATGTTAGCCTATGAAGGAAATTCAAGTTACCGGTAAGTACGGTTAAAATTACTTTTGAGGATCAGTACTGGGCTGAAAGATGCAGCACTGAGGTCTCTCCTGATAACAGGTGAGTAAATCGGAATTCGTATTTCGGCTGATTTTAGAGGAATATTTTAAAGTTCCAAAACTCCACACTTAGAAGAATTTCCAAGTGAAACCAGTCAATGTTAGCCTATGGAAGGAAATTCAAGTTACTGGTAAGTACGGTTAAAATTACTTTTCAGGACCAGTACTGGGCTGAAAGATGCAGCACTGAGGTCTCTCCTGATAACAGGTGAGTAAATCAGAATTCGTATTTCGGCTGATTTTAGAGGAATATTTGCACAATGGTGAAGGGAGGGGCGGGGCCTGAGGTGACATCTGTGCAAACGCGCCCCGTGGCGCGTTTTAAGTTGGGGGATTAAGTCCCCTTGAATCATGAGGGTACCTACGGGCCAACTAGCCCACCAGGAACCTCCAGTATGCGCCAGGGGCTGCGTTGCAGAGACATTTACAGAGGCCACACCCCTTTTACACCTCTCTGCAACGCAGCTCTGTGGCGCTTTCTGGACGTACCTGTTGGGCTAGTTGGCCCCCAGGGACCCTCAGGATTGAAGAGGATTTAATTCCCCATCTTAAAACGCGCCACGGGGCCTGTTTGCACACATGTCACCTGAAGCCCCGCCCTCCCTTCACCACTGTGCAAACGCGCCCGTGGCGCGTTTTAAGTCGGGGGATTAACTCCCCTTGAATCCTGAGGGTCCCTGGGGTGCAACTAGCCCACCATATACCTCCAAAAAGCGCCATAGAGCTGCGTTGCAGAGAGGTGTAAAAGGGCGTGGCCTCTGTACACCTCTCTGCAAGGCAGCCCCCTGGTGCATACTGGAGGTTCCTGGTGGGCTAGTTGGCCCCCAGGGACCCCCAGTATTCAAGGGGTCGTTCCCCCTCTGCAAACGCGCCAGGGGCGCGTTTGCAGAGTGGTGAAGGAAGGGGCGGGGCCTACGGGCCCGATCGTTTTTTTTTTGTTTGTTTTTTTCCCCCTGAAGGGGAGCTGTGTAGCCCCCTTCCTTTTTCCTATTTTTAGGCCCTGGGGACCCCATCCCCCAGGGCCTTTCCCCTTTTTTTTAAATTAAAATAAATTAAAAAAAACGGGAAGGGGGCCGCGTGGCCCCCCTTCCCTGGGCCTGTATTGGCCCCGGGGACCCCATCCCCCGGGGCATGGCCTCTTTTTTTTTTATTTGGAGGGGGGCTGCGTGGCCCCCCTCCTCAGGCCATTTAAGGCCCCGGGGACCCCATCCCCCGGGGCCGGCCTTGCACTTTTTTTTTTTTGTTAAAATTTTTGTTACTTTGGGGAGGGGGCTGCGTGGCCCCCTCCGTGGCCTCTTATGGCCCCGGGGACCCCATCCCCCGGGCCTGGCCTCTCGTTGGGGACTGTGGGGGGTCCCCAAACCCCCCACAGTCCCGCCGGCTCCCCGTGTCCTACGGGAGCCGGCATGCTTTACACATGGGGAGCAGCTAACATGCTGCTCCCCATGTGGAAAAGCAATCAGCTTTGGATATTGGAAGAGAGAGCAGGTTTCCTGCTCTCTCTTCCAATATCCAAAGCAAGTTTGCAATGACAGGACGGGAGCCGCGAGGCTCCCGTCCTGTCATTGCAAACAGCAGTGTCCCGGGAGTAGGCACCCCGGGACACTGCAGGAGCCGGCCCTGGGGGGTGGCGGTCCCCAGGGCCATCAAGGGATCCAGGAGGGGGGCCGCGCGGCCCCCCTCCCTACATTTTGAAAGCCTTGGGGAGGTGGTGGTCCCGGGGCTCTGGGGGTCCAAAACGGACCCCCATTTTAATTTTTCTTAGTGCCCCGGGAGGTGGTGGTCCCCGGGGCGTGTGGGGGCTGGAGCCCCCCACACAGGTTTTTTTAAATAAAAAAGAAGCCCCGGGGAGGTGGCGGTCCCCGGGGCTGCGGGAGGGCTCAGAGCCCTCCCGCACCATTATACATAAAGCCCCGGGGTGTGGTGGTCCCCGGGGCTTGGGGGGCCCTTAGAGGCCCCCCACACATAAAATTAACCCCCCCCAGCATGCCCCCGGGACTTGGCCCACCCGGGGCCAATGCCATCGAAGCGCGGGAGACCGCGCTTCGATTTTTTTTCCGGCAGGGTTCGCGCTCCCTGAGCGCATCCTGCCGATTTAAAAATAAAAAAATAAAAAAAATTGCCCAGGGGTCCTTGTGGGACCCCCTGAGCAGACCTAGGGGGTCAGGGTGTTTCTACCCTGCCCCCTTTGTGCGCTTTGCGCACTTGTTTCTGTCCCTCGGTTCTACCGAGGGACAAAATGGCTGCCAACACTTCCTGGTTTGGAGTGTTGACAGCCAATTAACATAAAGCTCGTGCTCGGGAGGATCCGCGGCCCTAGATATCACTATCTTTTTACTTTTGATTTTCTCAGCAACTACTGAACGGATTTACACCATTTAACAAAAGGGTTCTTTCTGAACCAAGAACTACCTCTTTGCCAAATTTGGTGTAATTCCGTTCAGCAGTTCGGGCTGTAGCCGTGTCTAAAGTTTCCTATGGAAAATTGCATGGGGAAAACGCGTTTTGGGACCCCCTTTTTTCTCGGCCCCCGCTTGACGAATCCCCCGAGACTTTCAGGGTAGGAGCGGACCGGAGCGGGCCATAAAGTTTGAAAATTTTGCGAAGATACGTCAACCGGCAAGAGAGTTATTTCAAATAGAATGTCGCGGATTTCCTATGGATAATAGGTTGTAACTATAACTATCTACTGGCGACCGCCAGTAGATAATATATATATATATGTACCTTTATATGAGTATATATTGATATATTTTTAGATATTTAAAATTATGTATCTTACATTATATTAATGTTATATGTTAAAATATGTTTGATTTACTATTTTATACTATATATAATGAAAATTGATATTTTTGTATTATGTTTAACATTATTAGTGTCAATGATATTTTTGTTCCGATATTTTTGTTCTTACCATTATAAGTATAGGTAGATGATTTTTTTGTCATCAATATTTTTGACTCTATATTTGTGTAGATCGGTATTTTTATTTACGATATTCTATCAGACATCAAAGCAATGAGATAAAAGGTTTGATCTACCATGAATATAACTGCTAAGATAACATTTAATCCTCAGTTGGAACAGTTGACATTTTTACTAATGAATCAAATACGTTTCCTATATGTGCATTCCCAGATGTTAACGTGTTGGGTTCTGTAGGGCTGGTAATCGGTACAAAGTTAACTCACTTAGCTACAAATATTACTATAAATTGAATGGCAGATTCCTTGATCAGTTGAATGTATTAGTGGCTGTTGAAAATGAAAATGAAGAGGTCTAATTTTACACTGTACTGGGAAAAGGAACACAATGTAATGGAGCATATCACAGTTCATTTGGGAATTTGCAGATAAGCAACATGAGATGAATATATGAAATGGCACAGCTGAAAAGCACAAACAAAGTGCATGTTTTATCAAAATGAAAATTATGATTGAAAAATGTGTGAATTGAATTGCTTTTCTCCAATTATTTGCCTATCTTTGACATGCTGAAAAGAAATTCCCACTACAGTGTACATCTGCATGGCTTTCCTTGTATACAAAGAGAAGATAAGCATGCACTATGTAAGGATGCATAGGATAACATGGAAATTAATAACATAGTGGGTGACAAGAATGTCAAACCTGATTTAAATTCCTTAATAGAAATTTGATGTGGTGGGAAGACAAAAAGGGTTTGACATAACATTGGGTAGGATTCAGAAAGATTTTGCTGTGACTAATTTCTTGTACTACTCCTGAATGGGTAAACTAGTAGTAATCCAGGAAAGCTAATGCCTTTCTCCTGAAGTTCATGAGTTAGCTCAAATGATAAAAAGATTAAGCCAAATGTAGTTATGCACCAATCTTTATGCTGCTGGCCCTAAGATTCAGAATTTTCATAAAACAATTAAAATCTTTAATCAATGATCCTCATGCATACAGATGTGGCTGTGAGTGGATGTGCCTTACTCTTGTAGAACTCTTTCATCAAACTCTCTCGTCCCTTACACTTCACCCCTACTCACAATCAACAATGCCTGCCCACTCAAGGTATCTTCACTGAAGCCTTCAAGGCAGGTCTAGTCTTTTCACTGAAGAAAAAAAGAAACTAGACATTGATAACCCCACCAGCTATTGGCCAATCACTCACCCACCCTTCTTCATCAAGATCATTGAAAAAGAAGTCTATGCACAACTTCAAAATCACATCAATACTCACCATCTCCTGCATCACTATCAATCGTGCTTCCAATAACACTGTGGTACAGCGACTTACAAAAAGACAATACTCTTTTTTACCACGGATGAATGTGATTCCTAGTTCCCGTTATTATTGAGCATCTCAACTCTGTTTGACACCATTACCTGCTCTACGCTCATCTACACCCTGAAGTGTCAACAATTTTCCATTCAACAGATTCAACAGTTTCTTGGATTCACACTGAACACTGTTTTCACCCTTGTCCACAAAAGTAAGACTGTCTGGTTCCAGCTTTCTATTTTTAAAAGAAAGTTCAGAAATTGACAAGGGACGTGTTGTTCAAGTGCTCGTACTGTCGCATCTGGATGGTAGCAATAGTTTGTTCCATGGCCTTGCAGAATTCGCTCTCCCCCCCTTAAAGACATCCTACATGCTGCAGCATGTATCATTATGGGCATGGGGAAATATAACCACATCACCCACACCAAGATCAACTACACCGGCTCCCCTGGCTGGCCTGCATCATCTTCAAAACCAGCTACAGCACCTACAAAGTCATTTCCGGTGTCACCCCTGCTTACGTGGTGAACAAGTTCACTATCTTAAGTGGTTCTTTGCACAATCACAGCCAGTACACCTTCAGACCAGAGACAAAGAAGTACAAACAAAGAAAAAGAAGTCAGCAGGCCTCCTCTTACAATGCATCTAAAATCTTGAATGATATCCCTGTATCCATGAGAACTGCCCCAACCGTGCTCCAATTTAGGAAAGAGATGAAGTCACACATCTTTAAAGAACACATAGGGGCCGATTCTGATGCGGGTTGGAAAAGCTTCCCGACCGAATCGGTTGGGAAATGGTGTCCGACCCACTCGGATCGGGAAAGTCCGACCGGCGGAGTAGGATGCATCCGGATGCTTCCAGATGCGATTTGGTTGAACTCCCATTGACTTCAATGGGAACATTTGTTCCTAACCGCATCAGAATTGGGCCCTCGGTCGGGAAGACACGTTCCCGATCCGATTTGGAAGGAGCAAATGCCGTTAGGAGGCCTTCCTAACTGCATCAGAATCAGGCCCTCGGTCGGGAAGCTTTTCCAACCCGCATCAGAATCGGGCCCTAAATTGTGATACAATAAGAGTCGACCAACCAGCTACTTCTCCAATCATATGCTGACTTTGTCTTTACCTTTGCCTTTGTACAGTTCCCCGCTGCCTTTTGGTTACATGTACAATACATAAATGACAAATACATACACAAACTCCAATCTGAGCCCTTCCAACACTGAAAAAGGCCAGAAATGATCTTCAAACAAGGGCAGCTGTAACTCTCTTTCCAGGATTTGAAGGGCAACTAATTGCCCCCTCATTAGGTAGAAGCATGGGGGAAGTGCTTTTTCCACAGGGAAAAATGTAGAGCAAATGCACAAATGTATATTTTCAGTATAAAATATGTAATTTACTCCTGCCGGGAATTCACAACAGAATTTCTGCCCATTGTAAAGGGGTTCATTACCACAGAATTCTTCATTTCATGTAAGGAGGATTTTTCTGTACCATTCCAAACATATGAAACATGAAAAAGCTACTTCTCTCTGATCTGGAATGACAGCTTAAAAGTGCATTAAGGAATTCCCAATGCTGGCCTGTGAGTGGGGTAGGCCTCACATTAGAGAGAAACGAAATAGGCTGTTTGTCACTATCAGGACATGCAAAACATACAAGTACATGTCCTAGCTTTTACTTAAATGGCACCCTGCCCTTAGGGTCACTTAGGGCCTACCTCAAGGGTGACTTACATGTAATAAAAGGGGAGTTTAAGGCCTGTCAACTAGTTTTAAATGCCAAGTCGAAGTAGCAGTAAATTGCACACACAAGCACTGCAGCGGCAGTCCTGAGACAGGTTTGAAAGGCTATTTCTGTGGATGGCACAGTCAGGGTTGCAGCCCACTAGTAGCATTTAAAGTCCAAGCCCTGGGCATATTGTATACCACTTTACAAGGGACTTATCAGTGCAACAAATAGACCAATCAGGATTACACCAATGTCATAATTTTTAGGGGAGAAGCACATGCACTTTAGCACTGGTTAGCAGCGGTAAAGTGTTCAGAGTCCTAAGGCCAACAAAAAGAATCAACAAAAATGAGAGGCAAAACATCTGGGGAAAGACCACCCTAATGATGACAGGTTTAACAGGGAGGCTCAGCAAGACTTCTGCCTGTGACCAAGACTGGGGGCCTGTTAGCCTCCCTGCTGGGTGAGGAACACCTTCAGGATAACAAGATCACTTCCCCTGGAATACCATCACCTGCCTACTTGCCAAGGCAAGTGTGACCTGTGAGGGAGAGGACAGCATTAGAGGAGGCAAGGCCCAGTGAGGAGCCCTGCATGAGGATTCACTGCATATGGTATGAGGCCGTTCACGGATCAGGCCGTTGCCCATTGCAATATCTGCTCTGTGACCCTTGTATGCCAGGAGAGGGCTGTGTTGTTTTGAGCCATGTTGGAAGTGCTCAGCGGGCAGCCACAAGCTGCAACACTACACCGCGGTCACTCTGTAGGCCGTAGGGGGCCACCCGTAAACTGAGTTGGGCTAGGTGCAAAGGACTTGTGACTGCCAAAATCGGCAACCCCATATGGCAGGAGGGGCAGCCGTAGTGAGGGTGATCAAATAAGAACAGTCTGCACCCAGTTTGTGATTTCTGCAGCAGCCCTGTATGCCAGGAAGGGCTTCCTGTACCACATTGTCTAAGATTCAGGTCGTCTACTGTGACCAGCGGATGAAGCCAGCAAGCTGTGATCCGCGCCTGACGATGTCCCTGAGGTTCACCAAGAAACTGTAAAGGACGTCGCAGCCTCGTTGAGGCTCCAGTCTGGTGTAGGAGGATCATACTTGCACACCTGCCCCCTCTTTGCTAGGGGGAAGAGCCCCTTACCTTGTGTCTGACAGGCGGGAGCAGCTCCAAGCACTGAAAAACAACCAGCAGCTCTCCTCGACAGGAAGAGCCTGCAATGCTGGGTGCTGCTCAATCAAACATTTGTAAAGCGTGTTACTCACCCGTGAGGGTCTCAAGGCGCTGAGGGGGGGAGCAGCTACTGATCGAACAGCCATGTCTTGAGGAGTCTCCTGAAGGTCAGCAGGTCCTGGGTCTGTCGTAGGTGGATGGGGAGGGTGTTCCATGTCTTGGCGGCGAGGTGGGAGAAGGATCTGCTGCCGGTGGTAGTCCGGTGGATGCGCGGGACGGTGGCGAGGGCGAGGTCAGCGGAGCGGAGTTGGCGGTTGGGGGTGTTGAAGGTGAGTCGCTTGTTGAGGTATGCTGGTCCGGCGTCGTGGAGTGCTTTGTGAGCTTGGGTGAGGAGCTTGAAGGTGATCCTCTTGTTGACGGGGAGCCAGTGCAGGTCCCTCAGGTGGGCGGTGATGTGGCTGTGGATGTCAAGGATGAGGCATGTGGAGGCGTTCTGTATACGTTGGAGTCTCTTCTGGAGTCTGGCCGTGGTTCCCACGTAGAGGGCATTGCCGTAGTCCAGCCTGCTGGTGACGAGAGCCTGGGTGACCGTTCTTCTGGTTCCGGTGGGGATCCATCTGTAGATCTTGCGAAGCATACGGAGGGTGTTAAAGCAGGAGGAAGAGACGGCGTTGACTTGTTGTGTCATTGACAGAGAAGAGTCAAGGATGAACCCCAGGTTGCGTGCGTGGTCGGTGGGTGTTGGCGCAGTTCCCAGCGAGGCCGGCCACCAGGAGTCGTCCCAGGAGGAGGGGGTGGAGCCGAGGATGAGAACCTCCGTCTTGTCCAAGTTCAGTTTCAGGCGACTGCTCTTCATCCATTTGGCGACGGCCTTCATCCCTTCGTGGAAGTTGGTTTTGGCGGTGGCGGGGTCTTTGGTGAGGGAGAGGATCAGCTGGGTGTCGTCGGCGTATGAGACTATGTTGAGGTTGTGCGATCGGACGATGTTGGCGAGCGGTGTCATGTAGACATTGAAGAGGGGCGGGCTGAGGGATGATGCTTGGGGTACGCCGCAGGTGATCTTGGTGGCCTCAGATCGGAATGGGGGAGGCGGACTCTCTGGGTTCTGTTGGTGAGAAAGGAGGTGATCCAATCCAGGGCTTTGTCGCAGATCCCTGCATTTTAGAGGCGTGTGCGAAGGGTGTGGTGGCAGACGGTGTCGAAGGCGGCTGAGAGGTCCAGGAGGATGAGGGCCGCGGTTTCACCGTTGTCCAGCAGGGCCCTGATGTCGTCGGTGGTGGCGATTAGGGAAGTTTCGGTGCTGTGGTAGCTGCGGAATCCGGATTGGGACGAGTCCAAGGTGTTGTTTTCTTAGAGGAATTGGGTCAGTTGTCTGTTGACGATCTTCTCGATGACTTTCGCTGGGAACGGGAGCAGGGAGATGGGCCGGAAGTTCTTGAGGTCCTTTGGGTCTGCCTTGGGTTTCTTGAGTAGGGCGTTGATCTGCTGCATCCATCGTGGGTGGTCCAGCTTCACCATACAGAATCTGGACTTGGAAGTGCCCAAGGAGAGGACCCTCACTGCACTGCTGAGCACTGCCATACCGCAGGAGTGGGTAATACTGAAAATGGGCCTTTAGGAGCCCAGGGGACCTGCTGCTAATTGTGCTGTGGTCCCATACACACTTTTTACTAATTCCTAAAAGAGTCAAAATGAAGAACTCTTGAGTATGACCTAATAGTATGCATTTCCTAGATGCAGCCACCAGTGAATGGGGAATAACCCTGAACATGTTACACGGAGGAGGGTTAGATAGGAATTTGCCTGATAACTACTAGTGCCCCAATCTCAAGGGAGGCTTTTGTTATTGTTTCTCAATGTCCTATACCTTTGCATGTGTAAAATATGTCTTTTCTTTAGAAAAATGAGCATTGCCCTGAACATTGATTTATTGTGTGTAGTGTATGCATTTTGAGTTATGAGTCATGTTCACTGACCTGTCTCTACACCTCCCCTCCCCCCAAGGGAGCCTTGACTGCTGAACCATGGCTACTACTGAGAGTCAAGTGCGCAAGGAGTACTTGGCCCAGTACTCAATACCCATAGTAGAACGGGCCTGATGCAGCAGGAGTAAAAGGCCTCAACTACCACGTTTGGGTCCAGTGGCCCCTGCATCCCCCATGGCCCTTTGGAAGTGGTTCCGACAATAGCTATCGCAGAAATATTATCATTATGAATTTCAAGAGTCTCAGGAATTTCTACAGCTGGTGCATTAGTGCTGTAAGTTAAAGGTCTTTAGAGGGTGGCAGCAAAAAGCAACCAGAAAGACTGTCCTTTGGGATTGCCCTTTGGTGAGAATATGCAGTTAGTAAAGAGCTGGATGAGGCTGTATGTTCAGCTTTCCTTCATAAACATATACTTTTTGGGATAGAAAGAGAAAGTTTGAAAAAAGAAATGAAAAAAGGGAAAAAAAGGGAAGATGGAAGGACAAACCTTGACAATAGAACTTCCTCTTGTTTTACCTTATTTACGTTTAGCATAGGGTTTGCTTTGGACAAGTGTCTCTTGCTATATTTCTAGAGGATCAAAAGGGATGTCCTGGGTTATTCCATCTTGAATATAGGTTTGAGGCATGTGGCAGCTCTGCTTGTTGCTTCTGCATCCTATTTTTGGTCATGTCTTTCTCTAATATTTAGTTTTTTATGATCAATTCAGAAGTAGACACCGTAGAAACCAATCCTATCTGTTTCTTTGGAAAGATGGTGATCAGATTGATGCAAAAATGTTTTTATGGTTTAGAAAGCTCCAGGCCCGTGAAGGTAGTTTCTGGCTGCCCTCTCCAAAAAGACTTCACTGTTTCAGGTGACTCTAAGGTTAGAGGATATGGATTTCTTGATGATGATCAATATTTAAGGTATTTCTCCACAAGTGCTGTTTGGAGAAAGTTCTTTGGAACTGCCAATGTGGAGTTTATTAGCAATTTGGATCCTCCATTTTGCTTAGGAACTAGGCAAGTATCCTTGGTGTAGTAAATGTTCTTATATACCAATCACTTCCTACCCTCTGAAGCAATCTTCAGATTCAGTTCCCTTCATATTATCAGAGAAGCCAGCTAGATCTGATGATATCAAAGTCGTGAATACAAAGGCATGGGTAAGCAGCTGATCTGCTCTTTACTCCTCACACTGGTATTTGTCTGGGTAGGTTAGGTACAAAACTGCATCATAGGCAGATGAGACATCCATCCTAATCAGAAAGAGTATTCAGGAATGATTAACTTGGTAGTTCATCCCCGGACACCTGGACTAGGTCTTTGGGTTCTCACCCCATTATAGAGGAGTTTCTGACTTAGAAATCTTCAATGTAGATTGGTGGGTAGTTCTGGAGGACTGGTTATCCCATACCATGTTAGTAATGAGGAAAGAGTATCTTCCTACTGTTGATGAGTCACCAGAATGCATTATATTATTTCTGTCAGATATGTTTTTAACAACATTTGGCCAAATGGCCATCTTAACCAGCAGCACAGCCCTTGTGTCTTCAAAATGGTTAGTTACTTGCACACAAAAGTCCTGAAATTGACTATTGGGCTTTTCTTTTTTCAGAGTTGCATTTCTTTGAGAGGCTCACAGAAATTTCTAACAATAAGAAGTGTCTTCCAGTGGACATTCTCCTCATCAAGGAAAATTGGAGATGTGTTTCCTTCGCTGTAGTCATCTACATTTACGGTCATATAGTGACAGATTTGTCTTATCTTTCAACCAAAACTTTACTTAAGAAGGTATTTGAAAATTTGCTATAGATGAGCCAATTACCTTGTCATTCTGAATCTCAATAGCTCTTCATAGTCACCCTCTAGAGGTTCTCATAGCTTTCTGTTGGCTTGGATAGAGATTATTGATCTCAGATGGCCTCAATGTTTCCAACATTTAGGACAGTTGAGATAGGCTGTGACCCTTTAAAATCTTCTGTGAGTGGGTAGGTAAATAGATCACCTTTTTTGCTTGCTCAGTTTTCGGGCAAACATTTGTAAGGTCAGTATAGTTGTTTTCTACACAGGATGATAAGACGTCTTTGTTTCATCAGGTTGCAGTAATTATGTAAGTTTGCTTCTCTGCACCCAGTTTGTCATTGTCTTGGTAGTGTATCTTGCTGATTGATTCTATCAGACCACAATGAAGGCATACTGCTTGGTTATATCCTTAATGAGTTAGGAATGGGATGAGGAAGGAGATGAGGTGGTAAAGTCTAGATTACTTAGCAGTAACCTTCAGTACTCCATCTCTTCCATGTTTGTCACTATGCTTTTGACCCTCTCTTCCTGAGGAACTTCATCAACAATCTGACAGAGTGCTTTGTAAAACAGGGGGAACCTTTGGAGGCAGTGAAGTTTATAGAATCATGACTGTTGTTATCCATGAAAATGGGAAACAGCTTGAGAAACTATGATTTTTTGGGGGTTGGAGAATAAATCCTCAATGAGTAAGTACTGGGACAAGCAAGGATGAATTAGAATACTGAATAATCCCAGTATCTAATCTACACAATACATATGGAGAACAATTTACTAAGGCAGTTTGG
The DNA here is from genome assembly GCA_963921515.1 of Calotriton arnoldi. Lineage (NCBI taxonomy): Eukaryota > Metazoa > Chordata > Amphibia > Caudata > Salamandridae > Calotriton > Calotriton arnoldi. Next base: position 60,015 of record CAWUFW010007642.1, read on the forward strand.
TGCTTATTAAAGTGAATCGGCAGATAGCAGTATAAGGTTCCTTTAAAAAACAGGGCCCTCAACAGAGCGCAGATTAACACCACCCCTGTACCTGGCCAATACAAGTTTCCACAGTTGGAATGTGAAATGTGCTTCCATTTTGTTATTTCCCATTTCAGCAAGACTTTCAAAAAGAGGTGAAATTCCTGAGTGAAACAATCATGACCCTGGGAGAACTCGCAATTCCGATTAAGTTAATAAATCCCATCACAGGCCGAATAAGATTCACTGGCAGGCTTGTGATTTACTGCTTGTTGTGTTTATTCTTTAAAGTAGAATGTATATATGTAATAATCACAGTAAGCATCTGGCATTCCACGGATGTCAATTGCTCTCTGGACGCTGATGAGGTGGTGATGAGGTGGGATGTGTTGGCCCCACTTATGATTATGAATAAAGTAAACCTACCACAAAATTCTGCCTGGATTCTTGAAACAATTTGGGAACAATTTTTCTAAACCTGAGCTATGGTGTGCTGCACATGGTGGAACCCCTGATCCAGCGGCGTACTAGCAACAGATACTCCACTACCATATACTCACTTGGGCCCATACAACTCGCTTCCGTTCTGCGCTAAGTAGACCACTGGAACTTTTTAGTTTATAATGTTTCTCATACCTCAAGATCTAGTTATTGTTTCTATAACTAAACCTTCCGCTGATCAAACAGTTCTTTCCTCTGGTCGATGGACCAGTTAGGTGGAACTAGTTGATGGCGATAATTGACATAACTTATTATACATTTCTTAATAAGAATAAAATAATGACAGACTCAGTAAGTTTTTAAATCTTTATCTGAATTAGGGGTTTTGAACCATCTCTAAGCGTTTCAGTACAAACACCCTCATTCACGAGAGTGCCAATTCAAAATATTTCAGATAACATTTATCAATTCAGATCCACACAATAACTATGCTCAGAAAAAAGAGGATAGAGATAGAAGAGCATTTATCAAATGATGAATTTCATAACTACCAAAGTATGGTGTGAAGACCAACCCCCTGGCCAAAGGGCTGGTAAGGATCTCCCAGGACAGATCAGGAGACAAAGACTTCAAGACAGGAATCATGACAGGATACTTCACCTCTCTAGATACCGACGACTACGTCGCACCCCTCTCTGACACTCTCTTCCTCCTCGTGGTTCTTCCACGATCTTCTTTCTAACCCACCCAAATTAAGTAGATGGTTCTGCATTCGATTTCTTCATCAGTATTTCAGAGCATCAGCAACACCCCAGCACACCCCGTTCTCAGGCTTCTTCAACGTGCTCCAAAAGCTTCTTCGAAACTTCCCCAAAACTTTCTTAATACTCTAACTAAACTACCTCAATTATACCTTTCTATAAGCCATGTACCACCCATTAATGTTTCATTTTTACGGAATACTAACTTCTGATTGGACAGGCAAGGGGGGGATGATCATCACACCATGCTTATACTTCATTCATTTCTTAAAACCATTGTTCCCAAACTCCTCCCCTCAAACTTTTATTCCGCCCTTCCTTTCCCATACATCTTTAAAACTTTATTAATACAAATGTAACAGTTTTCTCGAATAAGTTCCTTCATATGAACTCTTCACCCTCATGTTCCCAGGGCACATCTCCGGCGACCTTGGACGCGTGACAAATCCTTCGTCATCCTCCAAGCTTCCGTACCAGGGCGCATGCGTTGCACCACGTAAGTTTGCTCGACTCAGATAACTTTAACAGGCCCAAATACGCACTAATGATAAAGTAAACAGGAGAAATGTTATTCTCAAAAATAAATGATTTCACTGTATACCACCAACCTCTACTCTGACCCATACCCTTTATTATTTCTCTTTCTGCATTTGCGTTAGTTATAAACTCCTTTTCTAATTTCAGCAAAACAGGTGCCATGCATGTGAGCTTTCAAGCGGCCATTTTATAGCTCTTTGCGCAAGCGCCAGAATTTCCCTCCAAGTGTCAGCACGTCATACTACGTAGATGCAGTAGACGCATGCGCAGTAAAGATCCTGTGTTAAAATGCATTCTAGTCCTACGTCCGTGATATTGCAGTTAGTAAACACATAGGCAAGCTTCATTCTTTTCCTGCGTGTAATGAAAATGCATATTAGTAATCACAAGACACGTCGTTAGTAATTTGCTAGTAAGTTAAAATGAGAGGATTGCTTCCGAGCAAGTCTCATGTCCGAAACCTTGCTCCATCAATCCCCTCTCTTATGGCATATTAAGCCATCACAAAATTTCACATCCATCCCAGATACCAACTTTAACACTTCTCAGCTTTCTCCATTTGTCCTCCCATCTTTTCATCAATTATCTCATTTCCTTCTAAATCTCGCATCTTCTTATATAACCTGCCTTTCATTTCTTCCAAGCGTATTTCTTCGTACTTTCTCTTACGTGTCTGTCCCTTTCCTTTTCTGTTTAAGTGTAGCTTTCCTTTCATACCTTTTCTACAACATCTATATGTAATCATTATTAACATCACTATTGTTATTATCATCACTAATGGTATTATTATTTGACCTAGAAAACCTTTCCCAAACCCAACAAACCATTTCCCTATTGATGTTATACTTTTTGTTAGTCTTCCCCACACACTGTCAACCTCCAGTTGGGTCAATTCTTCATGCATTCCCGTAATATTTTCAACATATCCTTTAATTTCTCTGCTCTCGTCCGGAATATAGGTGCAGCAATGTTGAACTTTCAACATGCTACAGACTCCACCTTCTTTTGCTAACAATATATCAAGAGCAAGATGGTTCTAAAAAACTATTGATCTGATTGCAACCATTTCTGTGTTAATCATTAAAAATCCTCCTGCCGTATCTGTAGAAAGACGATCAACTATGGTTGATAGCTCCAACTGAGGGTATCAGTGCACTAAAATATCTCCTACAATTTCAGAAAAACTAGACCTTCTTCTTCGTGTTAGTCTATTAAAATTTCCATTGGTTCCACTGATTTTATCTACATGATACATTTTTGGAAAAACTATTCCAAAATAACAGCTTCCGTACCATCTTGCAGGTAACCTGTAATAGGCATTACTCCCACAAACATAATACACTCCTGGAAACACAGGATCAGTTCCCCCTTTTAGTCCACATCCTCCTAATATTAGGAAGTTATGTTCACATTCACTGGAACCAATGTAATTATTGTTATAATCTGTCTTTAGTCTATGGAGGCAGAATTTTCCCTTTTTCACAAAGTCCAGGGACATCGCAGCATGAGCCTTGCCACTTGCATAGATTCCCTCCTTCCCAACCCATGGAGGTACATGGGTTTTCTCTGTAATTGCCTTCTTCATTAAATCCTGTCTCCTTTCTTCTACTAAATCTAAAAAATATTTTTCTTCTTTTCTTAATGTACATGTTAGATTATCTTTGTGTGGACTAAATCTATTGAACTCATTGTTATGAAAAACTCGCCCATGAACTGTGCGTTTTTACTACTAGCTACTGGATTTATATTCTTTCTAATGGGTAGTTTTTCCTTTTTCGGTCTTAATTTTTCTTTTTATTCTTAAGGAGGTTTCAATTGGCTTTCATCAATTTGTGCAATATGGACTTCTTCTGTCTCATCAGACAAATCCAGGGACTCAAATTCTTCAAGAATGACGTATGTCCACTCTGGAGCCTTATATTTTCTATTTAAATTTTTCAATCTTGGACTTCTTCGAGTTATTTTTGCTAAAGTTTGCTTAGGTCTTGTTTGACTTGTTATTTCGTTCACTTGCTCTTGTTTCTTTTCAGATTTTCTCAGGTGATATTTTAGTTTCTTCACTCCAGTTGGCCAATTGTCTCCCTTTCTGACTCTTTTGATTTGTACTGCTTTTTCACCTTCCTTATCTCCTTGTAAGATTCTTTTTATTTCATTTATTCTGGGCACAATCTGTTCTATTTCTCTGTTTTCTGTGCTTGTACCTTCTTTTGCTTCTTCCTGCTCAGGTTCTACCGTATTTTGTTCTACTTCTTCCTGAGCTTGTTCTTCTAATTCTGTCTGATCCTGCTCAGGTCTTACTTCAAATCTTTCTTCTTCTGCCTGAGTTTGTTCTTCTAACTCTATCTGGTCCTGTTCAGGTCTTAATTCAAACTTTTCTTCTTCTGCCTAAACGTGTTCTTCTATTTTTCCCTCCTCAGGTTTGTTTATGTCTCTTTCTGTTTTCACCTGAGTGTGTTCTTCTTCCCCTGTCTCTTCCTGACTACTTTCTTGTCTTTTCAGTTCTGTTCTTCTTCTGGTTTCAATGGCATCATCAATTATTTCAATCACTGGGATCCATTCTTCCTGACTTATCTCGGGCTGTTCATCATATGGTTGTCTTTCGGAATCTATCACTCTAGATCCTTCAACTTCACAGTTTACAACTCCTGACGCTTCAGCCTGTTCAGTCAGTGGTGGCTCTTGTTGATCTAATGGGCTTGGTACTCTTCTGGTATGACTAGCGTGAATCCAATTGGGCAAACCTGCACACTTCACTGCTGTGGTAGTGACTAGTATGACTTGCCTTGGTTTGTCCCACCTTGGTGCTAGACACGATTTCCTTGCGTGTTTCTTCACTAGCACCCAATCTCCAGGATTCAAATCATGCGCTTGATGTGGCTGTCTTTCGACTGCGTCTTCTCCAACCTGGTGAGAGATAGAACGCATCATTTCAGCCAATCCTTTGCAATAGTCCAATACCAGATCATCAGTTATACTCATTAGTTTATTTCCAGGAATAAACGCCTGTCTCATGGCTCTTCCCATAAGTACCTCATGTGGACTCATTCCTGTTTTTCTGTCTGGAATGCTTCTGAGACCCATTAATACAAGAGGTAATGCATCTGGCCATTTCAGTTTTGTGGATGCACACACCTTTCCCAATCTTGACTTGATTGTGCCATTCATTTGCTCAACAACTCCAGAAGCCTCTGGACGATAAGCACAGTGTCGTTTTTGTTCAATGTTAAACGCAGCACAGATCAATCGAATTATTTCATTATTAAAATGAGGGCCTCTATCTGATTCCAAAGTGACCGGAAAACCAAATCGTGGCACCAACTCCCTCAACAACAATTTTGCAACTGTAAGACTGTCATTTCTTCTAGTAGGGTAGGCTTCCACCCATCTTGAGAAAAGGCACACAATGACAAGTACATATTTCAATCCATTGCAGGGGGGTAACTCAATGAAATCTAACTGCAATCTGGTGAAGGGTCCTTCTGCCTTTCCAATTTTTCCCCAGCTTACCACTGTCTTTCTACCTGGGTTCTGCTGTTGACAGGTTAAGCATCTTTGGCAAAGGCTCTCTGCGACTACCCTGAACTTCGGATTGTACCAACTCTGTCTGAATAGTCTGATCATTGAATCTCTCCCTATGTGTGTTGCTCCATGGTATACTCTCGCCATTTTTGAAAGCAAACAATCTGGCATGACTGGTCTTCCATCTAAATACACCCATACTTCATCATGTGGTCTCTTGGTACAGGCTGCCTTTATCCAGATTTCTTTTTCCTTTTCCTCAACTTCTTCCTGCAATTGTCTAATCTCATCCCATGTTTCTGGTACTGAGAAGTACATAAGTTGGCATCTGGTTTCCCCCGTTTCAATTTTTCTGTTTATGGCTATTGCATTTTTAGCGCAGTATTTCGCTACTTGGTCAGCATAATTATTGCCAGCAGTCACATAGTCATTTCCTGACTGATGTGCAGCACATTTTACAACTGCTATCTCTTTTGGCAATTGTGATGCTTCCAACAAATCTTTTACATTTTTGTTGTTTCTGATAGGAGACCCTGAGGAAGTCAGAAATCCCCTTTGCATCCAAAGCTGGCCGAAGTCATGCACAATCCCGAAACCATATTGACTATCTGTAAATATGGTTACTCTCCAATTTTTCCCTTTTTTACATGCCATTGTCAAGGCAACCAATTCAGCTACTTGTGCAGACTTGACCCCAGGTAAACAGGAAGCTTCAATTACCCCCGAAATTTTGCAAACAGCATATGCAGCACTTAGACCTCCTTCTTGTGTCCTAAGGCAGGAGCCGTCTACAAATAACTCATGATCTGCTTCTTTTAGTGGTGTCTCTCTTATGTCCGGGCGGGGCTTCGGGCATAACTCAGTCACGTCTAAGCAATCATGATCACTTTCATCTTTTACTTCCTCATCACAGGGGTCTGGCAATAGGGTGGCTGGATTCAGAATCATACACATTATCTCTGTCACATTCTCAGCTCCCAAAATCACTCTTTCGTACTTTGTCAAACGACTAGGGGTGAGGTACTGTGTTCTTGTTCTTGTCAAAAGAATCTCAACCGAGTGTGGAACGAGTACTTTTACTGGATGTCCCATCACTATCGACTCACTTTGCTCCAGACACCTACAAGTAGCAGCTACTGCTTTTAAGCAGCCAGGCAATGCTGAAGCCACCGGGTCCAATGTGGCTGAAAAATATGCTACTGGACGCCGACTTAATCCATGTCTCTGTGTTAAAACTGAAAGTGCACAATTTTCTCTTTTGCAACAAAACAAAGCAAAGTCTTTTGTATAGTCTGGCATGCCCAAGGCAGGAGATTCACACAGACAATTTCGCAATCTCACAAATGCCTCCAGGCAGTCATCATTCCAATCAATTGGATCTTTTGCTCGTTTCCGTATCATCTGTATCAGTGGTTTCGCTAACATAGAAAATTCATTTATCCATTGTCTGCAGTATCCAACCACTCACAGAAACATTCTCATCTCTCTCTGAGTCTGTGGCAATTGTATTTCTTTGATTATTTTTATTCTTTCCGGTGTCACCTTTCTAACTCCTCTTTCTATTTTATGCCCTAAATATCTTACTTCTTGTCGACAGAACTGTAATTTCTCTGGAGACACCTTGTGTCCTCCTTCAGCCAAATGGTTCAGCAACACAATTGTATCTGTGACACAATCTTCTCGCGTTTTTGATGCCACTAACAGGTCATCAATGTACTGAACCAGAACAGAATTTCTAGGCATAATCAATGATTCTAGCCACTTTTTTAAAATCTGATTAAAGATTGAAGGACTTTCCGTGTACCCTTGAGGAACACGACACCATGCATAAATACGATCTTCAAATTTAAACGTAAAAAGATACTGGCTGTCTGGGTGTAAAGGAATAGAAAAGAACGCTTGGCATAAATCAATTACTGTGAACCATCCTGCATTCCATGGTATATGATAAAGGATCACTGCTGGATTTGGCACAATTGGACAACAGGGAATTACAATTTTATTTATTTTTCGTAGGTCTTGCACTATTCTGTACTTTCCGCTAGGCTTTTTCAGTCCCATTATTGCCGAATTACAGCGACTACCCATCACTTCTTTTAGAATGCCTTGTTTAACCATTCGTTCAATTTCTGGAATAATTCCTGCTTTTATTTCTGGACTCATTTTGTACTGTCGGGTATTTGGATACACTGCACCTTCCTTCACTGTCACTTTAACTGGGTCTATATTTTTCATTAACCCAATATCTTTTCCTGTAAAATCCCACACTTCTGGATTGACTGTCATTCTTAATTCTTCTGGCAATTCATTCTCGGTTATTAATGAAAACATTTCATCTACCTCTGTTCCCTGTTTGGCCAGCATCATTTTGTAGACTACGTCCTCATCGGGAGTTTGGAAAGCAACACCAACCGGTGTACAATAGATTGTGCAATTCATCTTGCACAAAAGATCTCTTCCCAACAGGTTTACAGGACTGGAATCGCAAACTACAAATCGATGCATTTCTTTGAAGTTTCCAATGTGCACCTCCATTGGCTTTGTGATAGGGGTTCTAATCTGTTGGTTAGACACGCCTACAACTTGGATAGTTTCTCCCGAGAGGGCTAGGTTTGGGATGTCTGCTGTTCTCACAGTAGACCTGATAGCACCAGTATCCAATAGGAAAGTTATGTCTTTACCTTCTACTTTCCCGTCAACAAATGGACCTGACTGATCTACCGGTAAGGATGTGCCAAGCACGCACTCCTTTTCCTCCCCCCTCAGGCACCGTCATTGTGCAGTATCTGAACGTTCTTCATCATTCTGCAAAAAAATATTGTGCAATTGTTCTATTATTCTTACCACTTTCTCCTTGAAATCCGGTGTTCGCACTGAAACTTTGATGGTTCACAAAATTTGGCATAGGAGCTGGTGGCACCTGATATTGTAGGGTGACTACCTGTTGCTGCTGATTCATAAGTACTTCATTCTGCATCTGTGGGATTAAATTTTGATTTGGCCCATTATTATTCTTATTATTCTGAGTACTCTTACACTCGTTCTTCCAATGCCCAAGCTTTCCGCACGCATGACAAGGAAACTTCTTTTTCGCTTCTTCTCTGTCCATTCGCCCCTTAAATTTATTACCATTTGTTCCTTGATTATTCTGACTCTGTTCTTTCACTTGATTATTATTATTTTGCTCATTTGCCTTCTCTTCTTGCTGCTCTGCTAATTTAACTTGAGCTCACATCATTTTCTCCTTTAGCTTCCTTTGCCTGGCCTCTATGTTATCTCCACAATATTTCGCGTACTTTAGAATCTCATCCACTGTCTTACTTTGCCAACACAACATGTGCTGCTGTATCATCTGACTAATTTCCGGTTTCAAGCCATATACAAATCGATACACAAAATGTCCCATATCTTTGTCACCAATATTCTCAAAACCACTATACTGCTTGAACACCTGCAACAATCGTTCATAGTACGCATGTACAGATTCATTCGGTTCCTGTGTTGTTCTATCTATTTTTACCCAATCTGTTTCTTTAGGAGGGATTTTTCCTTTCAAATATGTAATCACTTGGTGATAATTTTTCATCACTTCTTCTGATGGTGCTCCTGTTTTTGCATCTCTAGGATACTCCTCATTAGGCCAATCAATTGTGATCTTACATTCTGTCCATAAATCAGCAGGTACCACTATGTCAAATAGACCATCCAAGTCTTTCAATAACACCTTTGAGACTTTCACAAACCTCTCTACCTGTTTGTACCACTCAACTGGCTTTTCTCTCAACTTTGGAAAATCATTTGTAAATGATAAAATATCTTGTCTACTCTAAGGGACATGAACATATCCTCCTCCAGGAACCTATCTCATTGAACACAACTTTTCCACCTTTCCTGTTTCTCTTACTGGAAATGCAGCTGCTGCCTCTCTTGCCTGCACTTCTTCTTTCTTCCTTATCCATCTAATCCTCCATTTATCAATGTCTCCCCATTTTCGCAAAATGTTCATTAACTCTTTTATCTGTAACCTTTTTCCTGAAGCATTCACACTTTCTAAATCTTTATCAGTAAAATCTACTCGATAGGGCTTCTGTAACAATTTTGATTTCCCTATGTCTATTCCAATCTCTGAAGCAACTTCAGTTAATCTCTCATGAAATAGTCCTGCTCTCCTGGTTATACTCTTACATAGATACAATAATTCTTCATCATTGTAAACGTTTAATCTTTCCGTACCCACGCATCCTGTCATCATCTCTTCCAATTCCACTTTCAATCTACTGATATCCAAAAGTTTTGGTATTGGGTTCCGATTATCCCTTTCCTGAGCCCACCTCTCTAATTCTTCAGAGGTAACTACTGTTGTACCTGAAGTTCCAGCCGAAACCAAAGATCTTCTCTCTCTCAAATTCATAGGCGTAACTCTCTTTTGAGTTTCCACATGAGGTTCAACAATAGGGAGATCCATTAATGAAATAACCGACTCACTTTCACTAACTTGATCATCTGTGATTACTACCTCTTTTCTAGGATCACTTAATGGAACTGCCATGAGTTGTGGTTTCTGGCAAATCTTATTATCCCCATATAATGGGATTACTGGACCAATGGTTACTGGTACTCTCAAAGCTTCAGTATTTAAATTCACTTGACTTATCCTTTGAACTAGTTCTTCCCTAGTTTTGTTCAAAGCCTCTCTTTCATTATCTTCCTACCCTCTGTTGCATGATGTCTCATGTAAAATCTGTGGAGTTAATGGTATTCCCATTATGGGCGCACTTGGGACAACCTTACTAGCTGCTTCTTGATACGGTGGTGGATTTTTAATTAAAATATCCTCTAACAATTCATCATCTGACTCTCCATATCCTGTCGAATTCATATGTTTCATTTTCTCTTTACACTTTCCTCCAGATTGTTCCTCAGCCATCAACACTGGATATAACCCTTCTGATACCATAGCTCTCCTCCACTGTTTCATCTGCCCTTCTCGTGTCTCATGCAAATGTCTCGGAAAGAATCCTCTATATCTTCCACCTCTGCATTTCTCTCTTTCATATGACTCAGTCTCCCATTCTTCCAAAGCCTCTAATTGAGTTAACCTAGGTCTTGGTTCCAAATCATTCATTTTCAATCTCAAATTCTGAAGAATCCTCCCATTAAACGTACCATCCTTAGGAAACGCTAACACACCATCATCCTTCGTGTACTCTACCCAATTTTCCAACCACACACAAGTATGATATCCTCTTTCCATCATCATAAAAGATGCTGGTGTCTTCGGTGGCGGAATAGGAATGCCCTCTCTAGTCAATACAGGCTTATCCTTAACAAAGAAGTTCTTTATTCTCTTAAAAATTGACATCTTTCTTTTCTCTCCATACATCTTCGAAGAACGGTGTAGGAAATTGTATTCCGCAAACCCTTGAAATCTTCTACCTGTACGTCTTGCACTGACAGTCAAATCAAAATCCCGCATACAATCCTTCTCTCTTCCAATCCAAGCGCAGCTTCTAAGGGGCCGATTCCGATCTCGGTCGGAGGCGCACCCAATACCATTCGGTCGGGAAAAAAGCCATGCGAAAGCCTGTTTCCCGACCGAACCGTACGCGGGTCCGGCCGAGCGAGTACGATGCGAATTCGCCGACCGACTCGTCCGGGCGACCCGACCGCTCCGACCGACTCGTACCCGGATCGTACCGCTCCGACCGACTCGCTCGGACCCGATTCGCACCGCGCAATGGAGACGTTTTCCGGCCGGGTAAGTACGATGCGCACCTCGACCGCTCCGACCGACTCGCGCCGTCCGACTCGAACTCGCTGTCGGAGCCGTACTTTGGGGGTCCGTGTCGGACCCCCTGTACGCGTACCCGTGCGAGGCGCACACAGGGGGGACCCATGGGTCCCCCTACCTGTGCGTGTACGCCGCGAGGCGCTTCGCGGCGTACTCGCTGTAGAGGGCGCCCTTGTCCGCCTCGCACCCATTGAGGCAATGGGAGCCCGCGTACGCGTTGTACGACCGGCTCCCATTGAGTTCAATGGGAGTCCGACCGACTCGTGTCCGATAACATACGGACGCATCGTACTCGTTCGGTCGGACTGCACGGGTCCGATTCGGTCGGAAATCTCTCCGGGTCCGGCTCGGTCGGAGAGATTTCCGGCCCGAATCGGAATCGACCCCTAAGTGTCCAATCGAATCAGACTCACACTCGTACTCTGACCAATGTCAGCGCGGCCTTTTCCTGACATCAGTTGTGCTCCTCACTACTGACCCCTCCTTTACAATGCTGCTCCTGTCACGCGTCTGCTGTATCTACCAATCCCAGCGCCGCTCTCTGTGACATCAGTCCCACTCCGGCAACTGACCCTCCCTTTGCAAGGTAATACGAAATTTTATTTCTTACAAAATTCTTTAAACTTCTTTGTTATTAACAACGTAAAAACATTTGCTACTCTGTCTGTTCCACTAAATCAAAAGGATAGATTATTTTCTTTCACTGCGAGTAAAACCTTCCGCTTACTGTTCACCTAAGCTCTAGAGAACCTGCTACTCTTCCGGTATCTCCCTTTAGGGAATTTTGAGACCGGTATTTCACCAGTGAACTCATTTTGCTGTCAATCTAGCTTAAAAGAACCTGCTACTCCTTCAGAGTTACCCTTACTAGGTGATATAACGCCTAAAGTTTCACCAGCGAACTCTTTGCTTTCAACCACTCTCACTTTTGTACAGAAAATAGTCCCTAGATTAACACTGCCAGCCCTACCTAGCTTCTCAGTGTTATTCCAACAGACGAGTAACCTCACTGCAGTGTGGTTTCTATCGCCACCTGGTATTCATTCCCCGGGAATTTTTCAGACGACATAAAAACAGGACACTAACTTTTTTGTTAAAACATTAATTAAAAATCAATAATCTATACTTATCACCAAACTAGTTACTAACAACCATAGCTCTGCTACCAGAAAACTGATCCAGCAGTGTACTAGCAACAGAGACTCCACTACCATATACTCACTTGGGCCCATACAACTCGCTTCAGTTCTGCGCTAAGTAGACCACTGGAACTTTTTAGTTTATAATGTTTCTCATACCTCAAGATCTAGTTATTGTTACTTTAACTAAACCTTCTGCTGATCAAACATTTCTTTCCTCTGGTCGATGGACCAGTTAGGTGGAACTAGTTGATGGCGATAATTGACATAACTTATTATACATTTCTTAATAAGAATAAAATAATGACAGACTCAGTAAGTTTTTAAATCTTTATCTGAATTAGGGGTTTTGAACCATCTCTAAGCGTTTCAGTACAAACACCCTCATTCACGAGAGTGCCAATTCAAAATATTTCAGATAACATTTATCAATTCAGATCCACACAATAACTATGCTCAGAAAGAAGAGGATAGAGATAGAAGAGCATTTATCAAACAATGAATTTCATAATTACCAAAGTATGGTGTGAAGACCAACCCCCTGGCCAAAGGGCTGGTAAGGATCTCCCAGGACAGATCAGGAGACAAAGACTTTAGGACAGGAATCAGGACAGGATACTTCACCTCTCTAGATACCGACGATTACATTGCACCCCTCTCTGACACTCTCTTCCTCCTCGTGGTTCTTCCGCGATCTTCTTTCTAACCCACCCAAATTAAGTAGATGATTCTGCATTCGATTTCTTCATCAGTATTTCAGAGCATCAGCACCACCCCAGCACACCCCGTTCTCAGGCTTCTTCAACGCGCTCCAAAAGCTTAATCGAAACTTCCCCAAAACTTGCTTAATCCTCTAACTAAACTACCTCAATTATACCTTTGTATAAGCCATGTACCACCCATTAATGTTTCATTTTTACGGAATACTAACTTCTGATTGGACAGGCAAGGGGGGGATGACCATCACACCATGCTTATACTTCATTAATTTCTTAAAACCATTGTTCCCAAACTCCTCCCCTCAAACTTTTATTCCGCCCTTCCTTTCCCATACATCTTTAAAACTTTATTAATACAAATGTAACAGTTTTCTCGAATAAGTTCCTTCATATGAACTCTTCACCCTCATGTTCCCAGGGCACATCTCCGCCGACCTTGGACGCGTGACAAATCCTTCGTCATCCTCCAAGCTTCCTTACCAGGGCGCATGCTTTGCACCACATCAGTTTGCTCGACTCAGACAACTTTAACAGGCCCAAATACGCACTAATGATAAAGTCAAAAGGAGAAATGTTATTCTCAAAAATAAATGATTTCACTGTATACCACCAACCTCTACTCTGACCCATACCCTTTATTATTTCTCTTTCTGCATTTGCGTTAGCTATAAACTCATTTTCTAATTCCAGCAAAACAGGTGCCATGCATGTGAGCTTTCAAGCGGCCATTTTATAGCTCTTTATGCAAGCACCAGAATTTCCCTCCAAGCGTCAGCACGTCATACTACGTAGATGCAGTATACGCATGCGCAGTAAAGATCCCGTGTTAAAATGCATTCTAGTCCTACATCCGTGTTATTGCAGTTAGTAAATACATAGGCAAGCTTCATTCTTTTCCCGCGTGTAAAGAAAATGCATATTATTAATCACAAGACACGTCGTTAGTAATTCGCTAGTAAGTTAAAACGAGAGGATTGCTTCCGAGCAAGTCTCATGTCCGAAACCTTGCTCTTTCACCCCCATTGGCTCCCCACAATTGACAAGGTCTGGAGACATGGTATTCTCTACAATATTTCAGCAGTATTCACGGTGGTGAGTGGGCTATCACGAGTGTTGTGAATAGGGAGCACAAGGGAAACAAGCTTATAATCTTACTGGCTTATTTTTGCTTACCAAATGGTTTTTGAAAGACTTTTGTGGATGGAGTCAGTTTATGTGCTCTTGTGTGTTAAGGGATAGCACGTTTATCCAGTGCAGTGCCACACGCATCGTACGTAGGCTGACACTGACGTGCTGCTATTTTTCCCTGACACTTACTCTGAATTTGAATTATATTGACACAATTGAGGATAATGAGTTGTCACAAAAAAAAGAAGAAACTTCTTCTTCACTCTCTAGGGCCTCAGGAGATTATTGCGTATAATGCGATGAAATAAAACATGTGGTGCTAGTAAATGTAATGTCTTTCAAATTGCCTTGGAGGATTTAGACAAATATAACTCCACGTTGGTTTGCATAGCAATAGACAGACACAATTTTTTATGAGGAAGCAGAACAAATAAGAACCTATAGAACAGTATTTATTTGCCTTAAAAAAATTGGCACTCACATGTAGGTTTGCTGTTTTGTATGTTGAATTGGTGAGAGACCAATTAATCATGCATGTGAACAATGAACATGTTCAGGAGAGACTATGGATTCATGGTGAAATGTCTCTCAGTGAGGAAATTACAGTTGTTAAGAAGGCAGAACTTTCCAATAAATGTGCCAAGGCGGTAGAGACAAAACAAAAAGATGAGCAGAAAGAAATGATTAGCAAGGTCAGGCAAAAGAAAAGAAAAGTGGCACAGAGTCAAGAAGACATGATGAAGAGTTCATCTAACCAGCAGGAGAATAAACACCAGGAAAGAGATGCTATGTATGTGGCAGTAAGGACCACTAAACATATAGCAAGAAGTGCCAAGCTCGCAATCAAAAACGTGGTCTTGTTGCACACTTTGCTAAAGTATGTAGGAAGAGTAAGAGTAATTGGACAGTGGGTGTGGTCAAAGATGGGTCTGAATCTGAATCAGACTTGTGGTCAGATAAATCCAATGGAGAACATTCCCTTAACAAGAAGGAATGCGTTCTAGGAATTGTGGAGGCCCAGAAAATTGGCAGTGTGAATCTTTTTTCCAAACAGTCCAGGAATAAACCAACCCGTAATGTCAAGTTGTATGGGGTGGAGATACTCATAGTTGTGAATTCTGGGCCCCATACACTATTGTGGATAAAAATGTGTGAGATGAAAAGTTTGCGGGTGTTTTGGGTAAAACCTTAAACCCATCGGATGTTGCTCATGACCTGAATGTTTCACAGGGAAACACATCTCTATGGTTGGTTATAGAGGGCTAACTTTTATATTTAAAGGGAGGAGTACTCTTAGTAAATTCTATGTAGCAGAGAATGGTCCATCCGTCTTAGGTTGGGTTGATCTGAGAGCTTTATACAGTATCTAAGACTCGAATAATCAGGATCAAGTCCTTGTCACTGAGAGTGGTGACAGCAATGATATTGAATTTAAGAGCAGGCTTCTGAATGAATTTTTGGGGGAAAATTGAAACATTAATAGGGGCTCACACAAAATAATACTGATCATGATGCTGGTCATAAGGTGCACAAATATAGGGAACTTACTTGGATAGTGAGGAAGGAAGTTCAACAGGAGATAGAAAGGCTACTTAAAGAAGAGTTCATTGAACAGGTTGACGCAGCTGAGTGGATTTGCCCCGATAGTTATTGTGAGGCGAGCTGGCGGGAAAATCTGCTTATGCGTAGACTTGAGAAATTTGATTAGCAATATAGTGGTGGAGAGGTTTCCTCTATCTAAAATAAATGAGATGCTGGCACACACCAAGGGGATGAAGTGGTTCATGTCAATTGACTTGTCTTCGGTGTATCATCAAATCAGGTTACAAGAAGATAGTAAGAATTTAACAGCTTTCATTAATTTGAAAAAAGATGGGTCCCCTGCTACAAGATAACTTGCCCAAGGCAGGGATAGAGTCAATGAATTTCCAAAAGAGTCTCGGGCAACTAATTACAAACACAATCAAGGTAGGGAGCACACACCTAGACAAACGGAGAGACATGCATGTTGATACAAAAATAGAAACGTACTGCTTATTATTATTATAGATAGAAATATCACTTTTTCTTTATACATAATTATTTCAACAAGAATACATGATTGTTATGTTTTCTCTCTAACAGAATTAATGCAATTCATTCACATAACATACTCATACTCACACATAATCATGCGTGCATCCACATCACACATCCCTCATATAAAATATTGTTGGTGAATAAATTGTAATCATATAATGTATAAACACAAAAAAAGAAGTACGTTGCTTTTCTGATACAGAAACGGTAATTCACATTTGTTGCCTAACCAATATATGTATTTTTCTACACATGTTTAGGCAAGTTGCCTTCTTCAGGAAGCCATGAAATGGATGAATCAGAACTATATCTGTGGACAACAAAACAATCCTTAATTCTAGTATATGCCCTCAAGCCTTTTATGATATTGACTAATGTAGAAACTTGTAAGATAGAAAAGTTAAAACAATAATTAAAAACAGTTTGTGTACTAAACAACTGAACCAAGCTGCCAATTAGTGTTCTATTGAGTATGTTTCCCATTGAACTAGATGGCATGTAGTTCAATGGGCAAAACATCATGCCATACCGATGTCTTATTGAAATGACACCCATGTGCAAACATGCATAATGTGCACTGATGTACTTCATGCTCGTATTAAAGGGTGATAATCATTTATATCTAAGTGCTAAGCCCATCACCATAGTGCCTGTTAATGTGATCTAAAACATGGACCAGGTTGATCATAGTATATACCTGAGAATGTTTTGTACTGTCTGTCTTAATGGTAGAAATTACACTTTGACTGCTCCATATATATCCTACGTTGGGAAGATGATAAATGGAGAGATAAGTTGAGGGGAAGAATGTTTATTTTGATAACCTTAATATACTTAAGTTCCCAGCAAAGGAATCAAGGTGTCTGATGTAATTTCTGCCATATATTACATTTCAATGAAAAGGCATCATTAAGCCTAATCAGTCATAAATGTACACCAGTGCATGCATTCAAGCATGAACTGACACAAGTCTAATAATTATACACTGTACATCAACAATTCTCCCTATCTCTCAAACTTTAAAGTCTCCAAGGTGGTTCACAATTAAATATTTTTTAGTGCACTCCCATTGGCGTCAATGATGATTCGAATTTTATTGAGGTCATGGAAGCTTTTAAGTCAAGTGATGCAATTGCGTTCAATAGAGAAGTTTATTTCTTTTTGGAGGGTGGAAATCATATCATGAAGTCTTCTTTTTTATTAACTTTATTATGTATCCTTTGTAGTGTGCCCAAAGGCCCTGTTAAGTTTCATATTCCTGAGATCAGTTTACAGGAACCTATTGATGAATTACTCTCTTTATTTATTTCTGTGATCACAGGCTAAAGAATTTCTGAAAAGTGCGCACACTGTGGGTATGGTACAGCGAGCACAGGACCCATGTCACATCGTACAAGTTCCTCTTAGGGTATCTTACTAAGGGACTGATTTATAGTTTGGTGTTAAGGACACTACATTACATTGGTGATGGAGTATCCGCTGCCCCAAACTCACGGTCTACCACACAGTTTAGAGGTGGGCGGGCTGACAGTATGTTGACGACAGCCCAATGGAGTATGGTACATCTGAGGTTAACCATTAGATTGTCCACCCAATTTAGAGAGGTTGATCGGATGGTTTATTTTACTGTCCATCACTGTGAGGTAAAATCTGGCAGTGAGGGCATTAAAAATAAAAAATTATCCCCCTCACCATCAGCAAAACCTCTCATGCTGCGGAGGACATTAGTTTTACTTTTTGTTTAAAACAAAATCCCGCTTTAGGAGTTTGATTTTGAAAAAAGTAAATCTTTGTAAAAGTTTGACAGTCGGCCATCATGTTTGACCAAGTCACACGCTATTGTCATTTACAACATTGACAGGAACTGCTTTGGCAATGATTCCTGCCGATGTTAAGAGATGTCTGCAGGACTGGTGTACATCTCTGAGTTTGTGGGACAGAATGTCCATAAGGGTACTTTTCTTTGTCACCCATGTGTACATTACTTTGATGTATGAGCTCTAAATCAGCCCCTTAGAAAAACAAAATAGTGGTGAGTGGCATGCGTGAATTACTCAGGCAACATTCAATCAATTGTTTAGTTTTCTTTGATCACTATATGACCAGTGAAAAACCAACCATATGCAAATAAGGCTTGGCCATGTTTTAATATGAATAGTCCAGCACAAACTGCTATGTAGATTTGTTCGAAAGATGGTCCGAATTTTAGCAACATATATACCTGATACTTACACACTCAACAAAAGTACATATGCAACTAGTGCATCATTGTGCCATACTTAGATGAAAATGTAAGCAGTCTTCCATCACACTGACAATTAAGAAGTCTACTTCATTCCTTAAATCATTACAAATCTTTTTTCAAAACAAACTCCAAGGTTCAGCCCTTCCTTCTCTTTGGCTCAACTCGAACATAAGGGTTGAGGAAAAAACAAATTCTGGGAGGATTAGGAAAAAAATTTAATTTGGCTAATCAGAGACCTTGGGAACATACCTACCTCCCCACTATCCTCAGTTATGCATCAAGAAAAATGCAATCTCCAAAAACATTGCCTTCTACAATGTGTAAAACGTAAAGCCACTTTGAGAAAATTGAATAGCCCACACACATTTGACACTATCAATACCAAGAAAGGGTTGCTAAACAAAACCACACTGCTGCAAAAATATAATACATCCTAAACAAAAAGAAATCACAAATACTGCAAATATCCCCCAAAAAATCTGAAAGCTCCCTTCTCAAAATAAACGCCACTATCCTGACAGACACAGATTGGAATTGTATTCTTGAATACTCCCTAAAAAGCAGATTATCTCCCTTACTTTACCAATGTAAACTTTGGGTACTCCATATTGTTTGGGGCTCCAGAGAAACTTTTTAAACTTGGTTTAGCTGAGTCTGCTACTTGCTGGAGCTGCTCAGAGCGAGCAGCAAATATTGAACATTGCTTTCCTTCTGTGAAAACACTAGAGCATTATTGTTAAAAATCGAATCCACCGTTAATCACACCTTCAAATCAGATTCCCTACCAGGTTCCCTACCATCATCCTTGGCTTGTGGCACATGAAACCCACCACCTGACCCCCTTTTAAACTCAACCAATACAAACTATTCCTTTTATCCTTTCTACTAACAATTGATATCAAAACTATTCTCAGTAATTGGAAAAATACCAAGAACCTAACCTACCCCACATGGTGGGATTGAGTCTGCTTTATAAGAAGTGTGGACACATAATTGTGAATAATAACTTTAATTCCAATGCATCCATAAAACTTTGGAATAAATTAAACCTCCACCTGAAGAAATCAAATCCACATTGAACAATATCCACTACAGGATAGCCTACTTAATATCTCAACAAAATAACTAAGGATTCCAACCGAATTACCAGCAGCAAGGACCCCCATACCCCCTCCCCACCCATCACCCTCTTTTCCCGTACACTCCCAGGCTATTTCTGTAGCGTCTCTATCTATCCCTATTTTTTCTCCATGTGTACTGTCTTTCCCTTCTACCAAACTATACTTTCATTACAACAGTAATACATGCTTCAACTGTTCATAGACAAACACTAAATTAGCATTTTACCTGTATAGACCAATTACTGTTATCATAACTATGTCTCTATAATTGATGACTGTGGATCTACACTCATATTTTGTAACAAACTTGTATTGCTGAAAAATTGTATTACCTTCTCTTTAAGAAAATAATAAAGCTTTCTAAAATCAAGGAAATCTCTCTCACAAAGAAAGTTTACAGGCCAGTCAAGCAAGTGCATCATGTTTTTAAATATATGCTACAGCAGCTGTGTTCAATGAGGAGAACATACATTTTAGAAGAAGGGAGTGTATTTACTAAATTCTCACACAACGGAGCGCAGCAGCCAAAAATGCTGCACTGCATTGTGTGAGAGCAGGAGAGTGCAATATGTACAGAGGTATGGAACTCTCCTCTCTCCGTAGTGCCAGCTTACAGTCAATCTTCTAACCACCTTGCACACACCTTTGCACCATAGTGGAAAGGTGTCTGCTCGAATCTAGTATAGGTTGTGTACTGTAAGGGTGACTTTCCAGCACAGAATATGATGCTGACACTCACCTTAAAACGTTTCCTACTTTGTATGCGTGCTGTACAGTGCAACACATATGCAAAGTCCAAAAAGAAAGGAGAAATGAAAGCGTTTCTCTTTGACAGCGTCTATTCCAAACGGGTGTTATTTTTTGATGCAAAACACTGTCTACTTCTTTTAGTAAATATGGTTTTGCATAAAAAACATGGGTTCTTGCATAGGAACACCCATGCACCACCCCTGTAATGACCCCCGTGCTAAGTAATGCAAAGATGCACTAGGCCCTGCTTTACGCTACTTTCAAGGAAATTTCTAGCGCAAAACAAGTTGTGTGCTGAAAAGTAAACTGAAAAAAATATTTTGCATCAATTCGCAGCACTTATGTGGTGCAAACATGACACTAAATCTTAGTAAATATATCCTGAATTTGGGATTTGTTATACCTATCTGTTAGACCTGGCATCATTGGCGTGGGTTTCCCCTATATTTTTGCTTTTGCCTCCTGTGTTTTTGCTGTGTGTTGGACTTCGTTTTGCTGGTCTAGATGCTTTGGGCCCCTTTGCCACTGCTGTTCAGTGCCAAAGTGCAAGTGCTCCCTTTGTAAATTGTTGTTATGGATTGGTGTTTCCATAATTGGCTTATTTGATTTACTAGTCGGTCCCTAGTACATTGCATTGTGTGTGCCCAGGGCCTGTAAATCAAATTCTGCTAGTGGGCCTGAGCACTGATTGCGCCACCCACAAAAGCAGCCTGTAAATGTAACTCAGGCCTGCCATTGCAGAGGCTGTGTGCAGTCTAGTACTGCCATGTCAACCTGGCAAGTGCACCCACTTGCCAGGCCCTAACCTTCCCTTTTCCTATATGTTAGTCACCCCTAAGTTAGGCCCAAGGTACCCCTGTGGGCAGGGTGCAGTGAATGTGAAAGGTAGGACATGCCCTGATGTGTGTGGCATGTCCTGATAGTGAAATACTGGCAATTTCGTGTTTCACTATCGCAAGGCTACCTGTTCCCATAGGATAGAATTAGTAGTTTGCTTATAATATCTTATAAACATAACTACCCATGGGAACAAGGTAGGAAAATAAAGTTTAGTATCCCTGAACTCAGAATGTTAAAATGCATCTTTTAGTGAGGGTGATTTTTACATTCTGTGTTTGAAAATGCTACTTTTAGAAAGTAGGTATTTTCTTGCTTAGCCATCCAGTGTGCCTCTCTTAGGATGTGTATTGACTGTCTGGCTTTAGATTGACAGGGGCTGGGGAGGTGCAGTGGCTCCAGAGGGTCTGGATGAGTCAGGGCTGGGCTGAATAGACCTGGGCTGCATTTAGAGTAGGGGAGGAGATTTCCTTTCACCTGAATGGGCCTGGTCTGCCTTCCACAATGCTGTCTCCACCTCCTGCCAGGAAGCTGCACCAAAGAGGACAGAACTGGTTTTGACTGAGCACAGGGCTTCTCTGCCACCATAGAACAAAGGATTTTGCTGTATAAAAAGAGGGGCCCAGACCCCAGACTTTTATATCACTTCTGGGAAATCAAGAGGAACTTTTGCCAAGGAGATGAGCTGGAGAAACTGAAGAGGAGTACTGCCTCTGTGTTGTTTGCTGTCTGAGGTTGGCCTGCAGTGGCTACTTTCTGCCAAGGAAAGGGAAAAGGACTTTGCTGTTTGCAGTGTCCCCTGCTTGAGGAAGAGCTCCAAGGGCTTGAAGAAGAGCTTGCCTCCTGTTCTGGAATCTCAGGGACA
Source organism: Calotriton arnoldi (assembly GCA_963921515.1). Taxonomy (NCBI): domain Eukaryota; kingdom Metazoa; phylum Chordata; class Amphibia; order Caudata; family Salamandridae; genus Calotriton; species Calotriton arnoldi. The sequence goes on from CAWUFW010007642.1 coordinate 81,968, forward strand.
CAAAGACTTCATTCCCAGCTCCCTTGAACTTCCTTGCTGGGATGTCTGACCTACCAAGAGGTGCCTGTAGCTGTTCTTAGCCTCTGGAGGTTGTTCTGGCTGTTGGGAGCTGGAAAAGCAACGCAACAACGAGAAGCGTGACGCATCCGTGCCTGTTTCTGACGCATCGCCGAAGAAACTGACTCAGCGCCTGCCCGCGGCTCGAGAAATCGCTGCACGCCGCATCGAGTGCATCGGTCTCCGAAGTCCGAGACCACCGCACTGATTCCGACGCAAGCCCTGCTGTGCAGCTGCAAGAAACCACGCATCATCCCGGATCGTCGCATCGCAGCGAGGCGCCAGGTCTGTTGCGTTATTGGGGGACGCAGTAAGAAATCGACGCATCACCTCCCCACGCAGTAAAAAATCGACGCATCATCTCCTCTCCGGTAAGGAACCGACGCATCACCTCCCCTGCGCAACAGTAAGGAATCGACGCTTCACCTCCCCCGGAGCAAGGAACCGACGCATCACTTTCCCTGAGTGTAAGGAACCAACGCATCACCTTCCCTGCGGCCCTTTTTGTTTGTGTGCGCGACGCATCAAAGGTACATTGAAAAGTGTTGCTTCTACAATTTGCTTTGAACTGAACTATTTCTACCATTTGAAAGTCATATTTTTATAACTGTATTGTGGATTTTTGTTGTTTTGGTCTTGTTTGGTTTAGATAAAGATTACTTATTTTTCTAAATTGGTGTGGTGTCCATTTGTAGTGTTTTCACTGTATTAGTGTATGTGTTCACAAATGCTTTACACACTGCCTCTGAGATAAGCCTGTCTGCTCGTGCCAAGCTACCTATCGGGTGAGCAGGGGTTGCTTTAGAAGTGTATCCCCCTTACCCTGACTAGAAGCAAGGGTCCCTATTTGGACAAAGTACCGAACTCTGCCAACTAGAGACCCCCATTTCTAACACTATCACTCTTACATCTGATGAATGAACTGGCTGTTAAGTAAACATGAATAACCCTGTTCCTTACATGTGTTATGTGGAGCAAAAAGATCCCTTAGAAGGTAAATTTAAACAATGACCTAGAAAGATGTCTCCAGATGAGAAACAACACAGCCTCCAAAACCATCTTCGAAGCTCTTCTGTTTGATAATTACGTTTATTGTTGCTGTGTCAAAATGGCATCTTCTCATTTTAGTCTACATATAAAAGCAATCAATTTAAGGTAGGCAAATGCCATTCTATTCTATTTTATGATTTATATAGAACTAACCATAAAGCCTTGGCCAGGGACTCAGAGGGAGTACAAACATGCCAAGATAAAAAGAAAACAGAGATATATCACTAATCATGCTCACAGCTTCATGAACCAATTCCAATAGCAGTAATGTTTGCAGTGTGCCCCCTCGCAATTACAAAGCCCCACTTAATGAGATGCATTTGTGGCCCTTGCAAAATTTACCGTCAGTGCCAGAATGCCATGATGCCATATGTCATAGCAATCTATTCTGTATGTTAAAGCATAATATATTTATATTAATGGAGAGGATTTCTTTACTCAACCCCCTATTTTTGTTTGTACACTTATATATTAAAAACGTGTCCTTAGGACATTATAACACTTTACATGACCACCAGATTACAATACAGAAGGTCAGATTATTTTTTTTCTTGTAGGCACAGGGAAACTAAAAAATGTGCTCAGACTCACAGGATGTTGAGTGCATGCTGGGACTTATACCTGTTTCCCAAGTCCTAAAGTCAGCAGCTCTAGCCGTTAGGGTACATTTCCAACTGCATCAGAAAGCATAATTTTTGAGTATGCTCTACCTAAAACCCTAGATAATTATAATGGTTTATTTCTTCCAATATATCCACATTCAAATATTTCAGTTTCTTGTTGATGCAATTCGTGAAAGGGAGAGCGCAGAAGAGTCCCATTTATAACAAGATTTGTTGCAATTTTCCTCTCTCCATGCGCTGGCGCACTTTGGCTTCAATGCTCTAACACATACTTTCTTGAACCATAGTGCGAGGGTGCATGAGTTCTGCCAAGCAAAGGTTTTGGTACTAGAAGGGGAGTCTCCCAGAACCAAATCTATGTTTTAATACGTAATACTTTCCTGCATTGTGCGTGAGCTGTACAATACAGCACACATGGAAAGTTTGAAAAGTATAGAGAAATGAAAATAGTGCTCCTCTTTTATGCCTTCCCCTTGGAAGCATACATTTTTTGGTGCAAATACCTGTTTTCAAATGTTAGTAGATAGGAATTTGTGACAAAACTCATACAAGGTTGCATGGGAACGCCCATGTACCATCCATGGAATGTCCCTTTGAAACAAGCTCAAACTAGCGCATAGTGCTACTTTGCATTGCTTTGCCCAACATTCCAATGCAAATCCTGTTTTGCACTGAAAAGTAAATACCATGATAACAATTTGCACTAGGTTTGCATTACAAATGTAATGCAAACCTGGCACAAAGTGTTAGTAAAATTGGTTTTGTTTGTTTCGCACCGCCTTTCAGGTAAATCACGAGAAAAGAATCCCTGATTGTGCCCTATCTTAAGTTTTTCTTCATGGTCTACGCTTAAAAACATGCATGTACAATTTTCCTGATTTTCATTTTCTGTTTTCATGCTTTACTCTTATATTGTCACAAGAGCGTGCAGTGGTTGCTTACCCTGAGGTAGGATAAAATGTGCTGTTTGGTGAAATCAATATTTTTAATGCATTTGTCTTTAAATAGTCTGGGTATTTCTGTAACATACAACAACTGACAAAGCATGTCGGTGCGAGCTCGAAATAGACTTAAACAGATTTTCCAAGCACGACGGTAACGAATGGTGTGTAGGAGGTGTCAGTACTAGTATCATTCAGCTCCTGATTGACTGAAAAATAAACAGTTTTAAGAGAGCTCTTACCTCACTTTGAAAATGTTCTCTAGTTTGACTAGCATAATAACTGAGATAGTGCCATATCTGTCTTTTCAATCAAAAAAGAAAAATAGCAAAACTAATAATAAAGTCGGTTTTGACTGCTCCATGTTCAATCACGAACAAAATATATTTTATTACATGGTAGAAGTATCTCAACTAAACATTGCAAAAGCCCTCTCATTTGGACCATAAAGAGGTATCAAGCACAATGCACTGCAAAGCGAAGTATGACTTTTCTAGGATATCATTCACCTTTAAATGAATTATAACACGTGATGATCCTCTTGTGAAACATAAGACATTTGCATGGGCATATTTATAACCTTAACATTTGACACTATAAAACAGTTTGCCATCATTTATTGCCTTAAACAATTGAAGGACTATTGAAAGATAAGGCATCAATATGCTAAAACAAAGATAATTGTGATTTGAGGTTATCAGGCTTATTTTGTATATTATGTCTGTCTCTCTCATCCAAGAAGATCTATATTGATCCTGGCGTACATTGATTTGCTTTACTTAAGCAGCACAATGATTCTGGTCTCAAAGTCAACAGGCCCTCATTACAAGTTGCAGGAGTGTTATAAAGTCATGTTTTCAGCTGTAATTCTCCGCTGAGCAATTACAAGTTAAAACAGAAATGTTAAAATCACACACACACACAACTAATAATTTTTTTAAATATACTTTTTTCAACCAAGTTGAAAATTATGATTTAAACAGATTTGGAAAGAAATATTTATTAAAGTAATCAGTTTAATTATTAGCCTCCCACATGGACTGCGACACAACACATGCCATTACAACACGGTCATTACAACGACCGCGCTGTTACATTGCGTGCCTTTACAACGCAAGACGGAAGAACGACTTGCAGTAGGGGTCAGAAGGTGTTGGATTTAAAATCCAACACCTTCCCTACTGTTGCAGACTGGAGTTGGAATAGTAAATTATACTATTCCAAAGTCCAGCGCCCCCCCTACAGCAAGTCGTTGTTCCGACTTGCGTTGTAATGGCATGCAATGTAACAATGCGGTCGTTGTGATGACCGCATTGTAATGGCATGCGTTGAAGAAGCATGCGAGGTAACGTGGCATATTCACATGGACACATGCACACCAGCTTACAACTAATCATCTGAAACTTCCACACCTCACACTTCAACAGAGAAAGCAGTTGACCAGGACATCAAGGTGAATGCTATGCAGGTCCAAGTTTAACTGATAATTCAAGAGCAATCAAGACACTGTCACAGAATTAGACAAATCAGACTAATAAGGCTTGCTTAAATCCATTCTGTATGTCCTCAGTCTACATTCTCTTGACAAACATGCTGAATATGGATATGGATCCCATTATTACCAGACTTACTACAATTGATGCTACAATACATTAAGTACCCACAACATCTGCAGACATTCAATAATCTGAAAGCAACATTTAATGCGATCGTATGGTTTCCTAATATAATTGGTGCATTGGACTGCAACCACATAGCTTTAATATCACCACACGCCGATGGGAAGCAGCAACAAGCACTAAATGTGTAAATGGCGTGTGATGCTGATCTTGTCATCACACATTGTAGTACCCTTTTCCTGGGATCTATCCAAGATTCGATGATCGTTAAGAATAGGCAAGGGGGTACATTTTGCTATGCAGGCATATTTTGGCATAATCTTGAGAATTTTGTACTACAAAAATTTCGCATAACACCCAAGAGATGCCATTATGCCGCCTCACATAAATGAGATGTTTGTTCGGGGAAAAATGTGATTGCGAGAACATGGGACGATTGCAAGCATAATGCGGCAATAACACAATTAACCCAAATGTGAGCAGTATTTCTGTAACACTGGCAATGATTGAATAACTTGAAAAGTTATTTCATGTTAACCGTTATATGGAAGTGAAGCATTCAGGTCATTTTTGAGAGCAAAATGCATCTCTTTATTATTTTCATTTACTCTTGTTTGTTTTGTTATACATTGGAAGTGCCAGAGAGTAAGGCCACTGTATATACAGTATTGACGTTTTTCCTGTCCTGAAAACTCCCCAGTGTGATTGTTCATCCCTCAGACATTTTAAATTTGGATTTTGTCTGCAATCTCTGCTGGATAATCCACCACTGGAAGCTGGAATCTTTACATTTATTGGAAAATCAAATACGTTCAGTGCAGTTCTTTGCAAAATGATTGTGCTAGCAGGCGCAACAGCTTTAGTTTCCTATTTTGTTTTCATCTCATTTTGTTTGTTTACTGCTGGAGTTTCATTTTGGGAGGGTGCAGGCAGGGCTACGTGACATTAAGGGATAATAGCTGTATAACAACACAGGGTCTGGCTCTAATCAGCAAGGCTGAGCCTTAATCAAGAAAAACAACAACGGGGTTGCCTGTACTGATACCTATTTTAACACCAAAGGGGTCAAGGCGCCAATAAATAAAATAATGACTCCCTACTTGAATTTAATTCAAGAACATATATTTTTTATTTTTGAAGAATTGATTCGTTTTTTACTTGTCATATATTTAAACACATTAGCACAATATACCACAAACCGAAAGAAACGAATTGGATGCAAGAACCATAAATGACTCAAGATGAATGCATGAATGCTAGACAACATCAAGGACAAACCACTCACTTACATAGACGACATGAAACACAAAACATATAACATAACGGTCTTATCTGTTTTAAAATACAATGGCAATGATTGATCAATCAAAGAAAAACCAAAAGTAACAGTGTAGAATTATGATCCCTAGTGTTATCTGCAGCGAGTCAATTCAAGGACATTATTTACAAATGATTTAGACACTGCAGAGGGTCTCATTACATTAATTCCACTTGTTATACAGCCAAATGCAAAACCAAAACAACATAGAAGGTCGACGCATTTCAAACCCCATAGATTGTAAGGTGGGGGTTCTCTTCAGGACAGATCACTAAAAGACAATAATGAATAAAACATTTTAGAAGAACGATCTATCTGTGTAGAAACTAAAGACGGCTCTCTATTCATTTTTCTAAGTTTGCTATGTTCTAAAAACGCCTGGCTTACCTATTTAGGCGAAATCAGCCAATTTCGCAATATGATTCAAACAATTGTGGGCTCACAAAGTTTCTGAAACAAACAAATGAAAGAAAAAACAAAGAAGGATGTCAGGGAATAGTAAACTCAACGTTTCAAGGTGGTCTCAAAAGCAGTGCGGGCCAAATGGATGACTTACTTGGTGAGGGGGAGCCTTAAAAAATGCTTCGATGTAATTTTATTAGGCGAAGAGTGGCCTGAAAAACAAGCACAAGCGTCTTGAAACCTGTAAAACAACGAGCGTCAAGAATCTACTGATTCTGCGAAAAATGATGCAAGTCGCCCTCCCTTTGGTTTCCCTTTTATTTGATGCCTTGCAGGGAAAGGTCGGCCTCGTGGCTGTGCCAAAACCTACGAGGAGAAATTGCTTATTTTAATTATGGTGTCTACACACGAATTTGTGTTGCATAATTAAAATACGCAATTTCTCCTCGTAGGTTTTCCCATCATATAAATATTGGTACACGGCTTTTTGCGAGTAACGACAATTCATCATCGTGCATAATTGTGGTCACCTTGTCTGACAAATGATTACAAGTCATGCTTTGGCACTATGTGCTTTGTTAATAAAAGTTTTGTTCATGACAGAAATCTTTCGTAGAAGAACTTCATTGCCCTTGAGACATTGCAACCGGGCAAGCCCTTGAGTTCTTAACGTCACACACACGTGATCCCTTCCTTCAGGTCCGCTACGTAAACCCGTAAACCCGGAAGTCCGAACAATTTAAGCGCATATCCTTTCAGCTATTTGATCCCGAGATTTATTCCGGTCGGAACAAATTCAAGTCGCATCGCTTAAGAAAAAGGTAAAAGTGCGCCTTCTTTACAATCCGCTTCCAGCGAGGCTGCAACACAAATTCGAGTGTAGGCACCATAATTAAAATACGCAATTTCTCCTCGTAGGTTTTGGCACAGCCACGAGGCCGACCTTTCCCTGCAAAGCATCAAATAAAAGGGAAACCAAAGGTAGGGTGACTTGCATCATTTTTCGCAGAATCAGTAGATTCTTGACGCTCGTTGTTTTAAAGGTTTCAAGACGCTTTTGCTTGTTTTTCAGGCCACTCTTCGCCTAATAAAATTACATCGAAGAGTTTTTTAAGGCTCCCCCTCACCAAGTAAATCATCCATTTGGCCCGCACTGCTTTTGAGACCACCTTGAAACGTTGAGTTTACTATTCCCTGACATCCTTCTTTGTTTTTTCTTTCATTTGTTTGTTTCAGAAACTTTGTGAGCCCACAATTGTTTGAATCCTATTGCGAAATCGGCTGATTTCGCCTAAATAGGTAAGCCAGGCGTTTTTAGAACATAGCAAACCTAGAAAAATTAATAGAGAGCAGTCTTTAGTTTCTACACAGATAGATCGTTCTTCTAAAATGTTTTATTCATTATTGTCTTTTAGTGATCGGTCCTGAAGAGAACCCCCACCTTACAATCTATGGGGTTCGAAATGCGTCGACCTTCTATGTTGTTTTGGTTTTGCATTTGGCTGTATAACAAGTGGAATTAATGTAATGAGACCCTCTGCAGTGTCTAAATCATTTGTAAATAATGTTCTTGAATTGACTCGCTGCAGATAACACTAGGGATCATAATTCTACACTGTTACTTTTGGTTTTTCTTTAATTGATCAATCATTGCCATTGTATTTTAAAACAGATAAGACTGTTATGTTATATGTTTTGTGTTTCATGTCGTCTATGTAAGTGAGTGGTTTGTCCTTGATGTTGTCTAGCATTCATGCATTCATATTGAGTCATTTATGGTTCTTGCATCCAATTCGTTTCTTTCGGTTTGTGGTATATTGTGCTAATGTGTTTAAATATATGACAAGTAAAAAACTAATCAATTCTTCAAAAATAAAAAATATATGTTCTTGAATTAAATTCAAGTAGGCAGTCATTATTTTATTTATTGGCGCCTTGACCCCTTTGGTGTTAAAATAGGTATCATTAAGGGATAATAGACATTTTGGATGTTGGGAGCCTGGGTTTAATAATATTTCTTCATTTTCCCTGTGGTTTTGTGAATTTTGTCTTGCAGCTATTAAAGCTTTCCTTGATGCGTTCTTCTAGTGTTTTTATTGGTGTCTCTAATTTGCTGGTGATAGCGTCTGAGTGCAGCCTTGTAGGTAGTTCTGTTGGTGGTGTTGTGTTTGGCTCTCCATTTCCTTTATAGCTGTTTACAGTGCTGTTTGGAGTCTCTGAGGTCTTCTGTGTACCTGATGGCTTGCTTGTTTGATCTACAATGCTTGCTGGGATTGATGGGTGCATGGGAGTGTGTGCATTTCTCGATCCAGTTGGTAAAGTTGATGATGTCCTTGTCGAGGTTGTCTGTGGTTCTAAGTTGATCCATGCAGAGGGCACTGAGCCAGTCTGCTTCTGTGATTTTGCCTCAGATGCAGCTTGCAATGCTAAACATGGTAAGGGTGTTGACTTGAGGTGTGTGGATTTGGAAGTGGAGGATGGAGTGGTCGTGCATGAGAGTGGTGTTGTGGACTTGTATTTGATTCTGTTGCTTCTGGTGAAGATGGGGTCCAGTGTGCATCCTGCTGTGTGTGGTGTTCAGTATGATGTTGCTCAAGCTTTCAAGGAGTGCTGTGGAGCAGCGATTGATACAGTGGCACTGTGTGAGTTGACAGGTTTTCAGTACAGCGTAACAATAGTGAGCAAAGTTTGCCTGTTTTTTTGTGCTGTGCTATCTGAAAATAAACCACTACTTTATGAAAAACAGGCATTCGGCTTGTTCCATCAAACCCCTGCTTCCCAAAAAGAAAAAAAAAGGCTTGCTATGGCTGGTGCTAATGTCCCGATGTGCTTTCACAGGTTGTACGACAGAACCCCGCACGCATTTACCCCACATGCCTTTACAATGCAGTCACTACGCCGACTGCGATGTTACCACGCGTTACTTTACCATGAAATCCATTACAATGACATGGCATAGGGGTTGCTGGAATATGGAATAGTATAAATTACTACACAAGGGACAAGGTTTGAACATATGTGGTAGGAAGTGGTGCCAACAATGAGTGTGCATGTAGATTAGCTTCAATGTGCGTAGAACGGTGCCACAGATAGGGGTTAACCGTCATACACAATTCCAACGAGCCTGTGCACACGTCGACAGTATCTGCAGAACAGTTTTCTGTATCATAACTTGTTGCACAGTGGAGACATAGTGTTACATGAGTACATTTAAAACGAAGATGAACAGTCAGGAGAATTGTTTGCTCTTCTTTTTAATCCAGAACGGTTGCCCAGCCAACACGTCTTTCGTCTGGGAAGTACCCCAAGACTTCTTCAGGGCTTATGGCAAATGCAATGCAATTGTAATCTCTCTGCCGGTTGTACTTCTGTCCCGGCTGGCGAAGGAAAGTGAGTATTCATAGAATGTGATTGGTCCGTATGTGGTGACCATGAGGTGTCTCCAACACTGCGGTTCTTGGTGCACGCAGCATACTCGCTGTCACAGTGAAGCCTCTACTTGCGGCTCCATCTCATGGTCACCACTTACGGACCAATCACATTCTAAGAATACTCACTTCCCCTCGCCAGCCGGGACGGAAGTACAACCAGCAGAGAGATTACAATTGTATTGCATTTGCCATAAGCCCTGAAGAAGTCTTGGGGTACTTCCCCAGATGAAACACGTGTTGGCTGGGCAACCGTTCTGGATTAAAAAGAAGAGCAAACAATTCTCCTGGCTGTTCATCTTCATTTTAAATGTACTAATGTAACACTATGTCTCCACTGTGCAACAAGTTATGATACAGAAAACTGTTCTGCAGTATAAATTACTATTCCATCTCCAGTCTACGCAACAGCAGAGAAGGTGTTGGACTTAAAATCCAAAACTAGTCCAACAACGCACCACCTAAAGCAAGTCGTTATAATGACTTGCCGGTTAAAGGAATGCATGTGCATGGTAACGGCGCAGTCGGGGTAGAGACTGCGTTGTAAAGACAGGTCGTTGTTCTGACTGTGGGGTAAAGGATGTTTCCCATTTTCACACTCCTTAATAAACATCGGCTGATCAAAGCTTTTCAAGATGAGCTGGAACTCTACTCTTTGCAGTGGTTTCCATCTTATTTTCCCTGCCACCGTGTCATATCGTCTTCTCACTGGGTGACCATATGAAAGGAGCTGATACACACTGCTACTGTGTGAGTTGGCAGATATTCAGTACAGCTTGGGAATAGTAAGCAAAGTTTGGTTGTTTCTCTTTTGGAGCTGTGCTATCTGAAAATGTAGCACCAACTCCGAGAAATAGGGTAAATTCATTCACGCGTTCAGCCCATCGTGATAAAACGCCCTCCCTCCTCCCTCCATCCTCCTCCCCGATTTTACAATTAGGGGAATCTTAGAATGAGGCCATATGTGAGCTTCATGATCATGTGATTTCTATGACCAGAATATTGTATCCTCTCCATTATTCTTTCTACAAGATAACATAGAGTGCAGAGATAACACATAAGGTTCATCAGATACAATATCTAAAACTCACTGAGTGCATTTTCTTTTAAATTCCTGTATCTCAGAGAAGGAGAATATTTAGGTTAAGTTGTTGTATTAGCTTCAGGTTTCTTTGAAAACCATCAGACAGCATAAATAACTTTAATGATTGTCCATGTTAACTGAATCTCTCTGCAACTAAAGATCAATACGGTATACAACTTCATTTCATGCTTCAGGGTGATTAACGTCAGAAATATTTGTTCCTTCCATAGTCCAAGCCAGTCCTGTAAGAATTTATTCAGCTTATTTTAGTAATACATTGTTTTCTGAAGTGCTCCACCTGTCCAGGTTCCAGAGAACTGCACAGAGAATTGCAAACATGAGAAGAACCACAAATAAAATTGCACTAATCAGAGTTATAGAATAAACGAGTGGAAGAATTTGTTAGACATTTTCAGATCGATGCACAAAATGTTACAAGAAAAGAAATAGCAGAAGCATTCAATTTTTTAAAAAAGTCACCGCTCTGCTACGGCACAGAAATGGGCCTCTGCAGCAAGTGTGCCGTGTAAGTGACCAGGGTGTGTGACTTCACACCCTCATCTCACGGATCCGCCTTAATTTAGCTGTGTTCCTTTCAATGAGCCACATCTTAACATACCATAACACTTCCAAACTCTTAAATGTGCCCGCATTTGAAAGCCAGTAAGTTGAAAGGTATGCAAACTTCTCTTACCCTAGCAACAGTTGCAACCCACTAATTTGCGCGATCACCCTGGCTCACCTGTACTCCACTCTCCACATAGCTGCCCCTCACCACCTCCACCCACTTTATACATACAGTAATGCAGAATCTGTAAACTGCTTCTGCAGCCTCTCCCTTTCAACCTGGCTGAAACACTGCTTGACTTTTGCGGGTCTCTTGCAAGTGCTTCTGGTGAAAGTTGTTGTGTTAGGAGCTCCCCACTCTTTCATTTCTGTTCAAATTGTCATAATTGACTCTTCTCTGCAGAGGATGCAGAGGTCCAGATGGCATTCCTGGTACCAACTTCGTCACCTGTCAATAAGCCACATTCACTGTTAGGCTCAAAATCACAGGGTGGCACAAGGAGGGCTCAAATCAGAATAAAAGGGAAGACAGAGCCAGATGCTCAGACAGATATTCAAGGCACCTGATTGGCTGGTGTCCTGTAATGCAGCAGCTAATTGCCTGATGGGTGTTCTCAGTTTTCTGAAACCTCTACTGGGCTTTGGTTTAAGTTTTCACTGCACAGACATGCAATAGGGTTGCCACCTTTCCCAGAAACAGAATACCCGTCATTTGATCACATTTAATGATTTTGAAAAGTCTAAAACATGATACTTAAATTGAAACTCATATATAATCGTTAGTATTCATTATTGACATCACCTTTCTGTATTTGTTTACTTTAGTTTTCAGCCATGGCTCATTAAGGCTGCTCTACAATCCATTTGAAGTGGGTTCTTAATGTATTCATTGTTTAAAGTAAGTAAATATAAAGGGAAAAAATGCAGGCTTTAGGTAAATTAACTTATTTTTGTACCAGCATTGACATTAAAATACCGGTCAGTCCGGTAAAAAAAACTCAGCCGGGTGGCAACCCTACCAGGCAGACACTGCAGCATTCTGTCCAGGCCTTATGAAAAAAGATCTCAAGGAAGGGTTAAATCAGTAGGTGATAGGACTGCTGCAATTGTAGCAGCCTACAACTTAAACTGGTAGCGTTGGCCAGTATGTGAACCAATGGCTGAAAGTGGCTTATCCAAAACCTCTGTTCGCATGTTTTCTGTGTTGATAGCATGAACACTGACAGACAGCGAAGCTTTCTGTGCCATAACTATGACTGGCATAATATATGCCCTCTCCCAAGCTGCTGTTACTCAACAAGGAGAGTTCTCCGAGGAAACATGATCGGCTGCTGGTCAGACAATTATCATGGCACTGTCTCTCACTTCCCATCTCATCACCTTCTGTAGTGACAGAATAGGTACGTCAACTGTTTGTGACCAACTGCAAGATACCGCTGGGAGTTTTTTCTTTGCCTGAGAGTGCAGTAGCGATTGCTGGAAGTATTTTACCAAAAAAGGGACCCCCTGCCATTGTACGGTTCCTAGGACAGCGGAAAAACTATGGGGCATATTCACAAGGACCTACCGCCGATTTATCTCCACCTTAACCCATCAAAAGTGGAGATAGATTTAACACCCCACTCACAAGCGGGTGCAAACTGCAGACATCACCAGTATTCCCGCGATAACTGCCCCAAAATTTATCTCCACGGTGGACACCACCAACTAACCCTAATGAGATGCAGAGTAGGCGTTCCCATGCAAAAACACACGAAAACAACACAACACCACTTTCACAACAAACTGCCAGATCTGCGATGCGAACCAAAAACAGGCTATAACCGCGGTAGCACCAGGGAATTAACACCTGCCTAATGCTGGTGTTAAGCAGGACGACTACCTGCAGCATGAAAGGGAGCCCAGCCAAGAGCCACATCTGAAGACCCACAGATGCCATGGAGACAATGATCATGCAGCTTTGAGACCCATGAGGGCCACAACACGCACCGCCACCCACCCCACCCCAGGCCCGCCACCACCCCCAGGACCTGTCCCGCCCCCCCCGGAACACCACAGAGGCAGCGTACACAAAGACAGCAGACCCACCTTAAACGCACCTGCCGCCCAGACCCAACGCCAGAGGAGGACATTGCCCACAACAGGCCCAAAAGGACAACTATCCCCCGCATACTGACCCACATCCCCCACATGCTGACGGTACCAACACAGCGGACAACCAACATCCCTCCGCAGACAAAGCTGCCTGCTGTGCTGCACATGTCGGCCTCTGGTACCATCCAAACCACAACTGCCAGAGTCGGAGGAGTCTCACAGCCAGCCCTATCCAAGTTCATCACACCTGTCCTGGATGCCATCATCAGCCTGGCACCCCAGCACCTCCACATCACCCACACTGCACAGGAGCAGCTGGAGACCAAGCAAGGCTCCTTCGCCATAGCAGAATGAGAACCACGCCCAGTGCGATGGGCTTTTTATTCACACCCCTACGCAGGGCCAACCCACTACGCCCGCGCATGCAGGAGGGGACGTAATATGCGACATTTCTGCATTCTGCCCCACAGCCTGTGGGGACATGGTAGCGTCCACTGGCCACTGCACTCCACGCACCAGCAGTTAATTCTCCACATGGCCATTTCCATGGCCTGCGTCCCTGTGCGCCTGCTGCACCCCGGGCCACTGGTCCCCAGACCCGTCATGCCTGCCCCAGCGCACCAAGGAGGATCCGCTCACCTGCTGACACCAGCGTGTGTCACAGAGGGCCCACCACGTGCCGGGCAAGCTCCAAGCCCCAGTCCCGCGACCTTTGCAGCGCCGCAGGCCATCGCTGGCCCACATTACTCCTTTCTCATTGACATACTCCACCGGTGTACTCTTCGGCACAGTCGTGGGCACATGTTGAACTGAGTCGTGAGTCCTGAATGGCAGTGGCCAAAGGTCTGTGGCAGCGTCCACATCCATATACTCCCTCCGATCAGTGAAGCCAAAGTCTGCATCGGAAGCCGGCGACACGTGGTGCCACTAACCCTGTTCAACGCAAGCCAGCGACACGTGGTGCCACTAACTCTGTTCAACGCAAGCCGGCGACACGTGGTGCCACTAACTCTGTTCAACGCAAGCCGGCGACACGTGGTGCCACTAGCCCAGCGACACGTGGTGCCACTAACCCTGTTCAATGCAAGCCGGCGACACGTGCATGAGGGCTCAGGCCTACACTGCAGCCCAGTAGGTCCCACATGTGGAACTGTGTCCTGAGTCTTGAATGGCAGTGACCTCAAGTCCGTGGCAGCGTCCACATCACTGAACTCCCTCCGATCAGTGAAGCAGAATTCTGCATCGCAAGCCTGCGACACGTGTCTGTGCCCCCGGCCTACACTGCGGACCTGTAGGTCCCACATCCAGCACTTAGTCGTGATTCATGAATGGCAGAGTCCACACCAGTGAACGCACGGAGAGGAGTAAGAGGAAGATGCGGCTCAGTCCGGATGAAAGCTGGATCCTAGTCACGGAGGTGAGCGAGCACTAGCAACAACTGACCTGGTGCCATCAACCCTGTTCACCGCAAGTCCGCGTCCTGTGGTGCCTCTGAACCTGAACTACGCAGGCCAGTGGGACCATCCAACCTAATCCAGCGACACTCGGTGAATGGCCCATGCTGACCGCTGCCTCAGGCCTACACTGCGGTCCAGTAGGTCACACATGTGGAACTGTGTCTTGGGTAAGATGTGGAGGAGTCCACACCATTGGACACGCCTCATCGCAGATGGCATCCTCTAACAGCACTGGTGCCACTAACTCCATGCGCAATGAGTCATGGGCAATTTCTGGTTGGACTTCGGTGGCGTTTGGGTCCATGGCCTGGGGGTTGTCTGCATCATCATCTGGCTGGACCGGACTTGGTGTCCGACATGTGTCTGTTCCATTCATCTCCACCATAGTTACTGTTTCTGCGTGGTTCTGGCCACTGCATCATGTCCTGGGGGTACACCTTCCACTGTCCACCATGACACTCCGCGACAAGTCCCTTTGTCGTCTACGAACACCTGCTCTGCTCCTGTGACCCTGCCCCAGTGCACCGCAAGTCAGCGGCCCGTGGCGGTAGGCCCGTGCAGGACGCTGTGCATCCGGGGCCACTAACTCTGTGCAGCACAAGTCATGGGGCCTATTATGGTTGAATGGTTGTTTCCTTTATGATGTACACTGTTGTCGATTTCTGACTGCACGAGACAGCCATTGACGGCTGGTGTGCACACACCCCACACACATCCAACACAAGTGTCACTCGATATGTGTGCCTGCTAATAAATGTGGCCGGGCGCACTTGCCCGTAGCCATTCACACCATCTGAGCAAGTGTGTCCATGTGGTCATTGTGTCAGCATGATGGGCATGAGCCCTGCAACATCACAGTGTGCTGTCATCAGCGGACGATACCATGTCACCTCAGCGTTGGCAGTGACCTTGGACATGTAGCTTCGCCCGCCCCCCTGCATGCACAAGTGGCGTGTGCTGGTCCGGCGTACGTCAGGTCAGTGCAGGGGTGTGCTGATTCGGCAGGGGGAGCATGGCGTGGCTCGGACCTGGCCTTGGGCAGGAAGTGCGGTAAGTGTGTCTCTGTGTTGGGGTGTTGTCGCCACCAGGGCCACAGTAGTCGATGTTGCAATGTAGCATGCACCAGGAGGGCGGACCCGCTCGGACGGGGAAATGTAGGAGCGCAAGACCGCTCGGGGTCTTGGCACATGCATGCCAAGTGTTATGGGTATCAGTCCTGCGGCTGCATGAGTCAGTTGCCTAGCCTCAATCGCAGCGCGATCACAGCCAGCCATGGACTGTACACATTGGCCTACACTCATGTGGCCACACACCTTCAAAGGCCAGCTTCACGGTGTTGTTGGCATGCCGCTGGACATGCGCGGACAGGCATTACAATGGTGTGCCTTAGGAGTGCACGTGATACAACCGCGCAGCGCACACATGTGTGGGGGCTCGTGGGAGGGAGGAGCAGCTGTGAGGCAACGTAACACACAGTGAGGCCGCTCATGTGCCACGTCCTGGGCATATCATCCATGATTCCCAGGGTTGCAGACATCCCACCACACCCACGACAGGCCTCTCTACATCTCCTGAATGCATGCAGATGGTAAAGTTACTGTAGGGATGAATGGTCCTTTGTCTGTACTATCAGGCGGTGGCACATCTGCAGCTCCGAGCTGGGACTTGCATGTGGCCAGCACCCCCTGACAGATACAATAGCATTTACTTGCGACTCCCACACTACGCACTGCCCGACATGAGACCAACGTGTACACATCCCACATGCAGAAGTCCTTGGTCGTAGTTAGCGTGCGTGAAATGGCCTTCACACGTACTCCCACCCCACCCCAGGTCTGCACCCGTTGCACACAGACACTGCTCATTGCTCTGAGCTGTGCCATTTCATCCACAGGTCTGGCGCAGGGCAAGCAGAGCCACTGACGCAATGGCAGACCATCCCGGACACATGCTTGACTCCAGTCACGTGGAACTGTACCATGCACGTCTGCTGCATGTACTGGGGGCCAGTGCTGCGGATCAGTTACCGGCTGAGCTTCCGCCTTGCGAACGTCCCCTGCATTCAGCCTGTGTTGTATTGTCGCTGGTGCATATTCGAGTGGACCATGGATGTCTGCCTCTCCAACGTAACGGTAGCTGACCTGGATTTTGACGTGTGTGTGCGCCCCCTGTTGACCCACGACCAGGAGTGTCACCGTGATGCCCGTTTATGGCATGCGTGGATGTTTGGCATGCATGCTGGCAACTGGACCTGGAAGATTGCACGAGTCGTCGTGTGCAGTGACCACATTGAGCCACTCCCCGATTGGGCTTTGGTGCAAATTGGGGCCAGGGGTTTGAGTCAGCACATCTGTCCGGGTCAGCTGATGGATTACGTCGACGACATGTCAGATGTGGTGGACAACGATCTCTCATTGGAAATGTTGGCCTACGCTTCTGCACTCGCGTTCATGGACGAGTGACAAGGTACCTGCAGCCACAACTGGATGTGACCCATTGCACGTGTCCCAACGCCTGGTTGCATGTTGGGAATCTGGTCACATGTCCCAAGACGACAGTGGACATGGCTGCATTGGCCTGGACTCCTGATCCATGCGCGGACAACCAACGCGGGTTGGCACTGACTTGTGTTGGTGATGGACTCCCCCGGGGTGGACATGGGCGCTTTCCTACGTTCCTCATTCAGACCTGCTGCTGCATTGGTCTGCATATCATGGCACTTCTCTTGGCCGTACTGACACGCACTTGTTGATAAAGTTTCCGCACTTTCACTTGTCTCCAACTGTGTTGTGTCTTGATTTGTATGCCAATGTGTGTGTCACGGACTATCTGGCTCCCTGCCATACATGCATTGCTACCCCATCAGGGCTGTGGGTTTGTACTTGTGCATTATCATGTCCCTGTTTCGTGCTTTGCCAGATGCGTATGGCCGTTTACGGGCCACTGGCGGGTGCACTTGTGTCCTGTGTTCGGTTGTGCAAATGTTGCTGTTTGTACCACATTGTGTTCGATGTTGGGGTGCTCTGCTTCCTATGTGTGTGTGCTGCATTGTGTGTGAGATATCCCTTCAGCTCTGATTTGGCTCACCCTTCTCCCTTTCAGGCAGTGTGGTTTTCACTTCTGTGCTTGTTCAGTGGTGTGATATTGCCGGGTTGTGTGACTTGTGCTCTTGGTTGGTGTTGTTACTCTTGGGCATGGTTTGTCTGCAGTTGTGCTGTGCTTAGTTCTGCATGTGTGCCATTGTGCCCATCTCCCCCGTCCCCCCAGTCCCTGATCGTTCCTCTCCCTGTTGCTGTTGTATCTGTTGATGTTGGGCAGTTTCCGGTCCCCGGGTCCTGCCACCATGTCCATACTGATGTGGTGGACACCATTTCCTACATGTCACCCAGCTCCTTGTGTGGCGCTGGACTCCCGCCTCCGGTGTGCATTGCTGCCTTCTGGTTGTTGGCGTGTTTCTGCTTGTTTGTGTGTTTCGCATCATTCCGGCTGTTCTGGTTTCCTTCCATTGTCCTCCTCCGCTCTCCGGCTGCATTCACCTTGTCCACGATGGCCTGCCATGTACAATGTTTTGTTGTCAATGGGGCTTGTGGGGTTGTGTACTGGCTCCGGTTGCCTCCATTGTGCTTCGCTGTTGTTTTCTGTTTGGTTTGTCTTTCTTTTTTAGGCTTTTGTTGTCCTTATTCCCGCCTGCCGTGTGTGTGTCACGGGCCTGGCGCTGCTTATCGCTGCTTTCCTCATTGCGAATGGGCTCATCGCACGTTTTTTGGTGTTGTGGTTTGTGTTTTTATCTCCGTCGAGGTGGTTGTATCGCGGACATTGGCCGCGTTTTCGGAGACTATCACATGGTACCGCCGTGTTGTGAATTCCACGTTAACACAGGGTTATTTTCCCTGGATAGGCTGCAATGTGTAAAGTTGCGTTAACATTTTTTTGTGTTGTTTAGCACACGTTCTTGTGAATATCCCCCTATAAGTAGAGACAAAACAACCTGGCAACCTCAAATATCCCAGTAAAGTTCATACATATTTTCCTCATCTCAAATAATACGTGGCCAGAAGAGTTCAAAAACAGTATTTACGTATATCTATATGTATATCTTTTTATTATATATCAATATATTAAATAATTTTTAATATATCAAATGATTATCAGCATGTGATTCTTCTTCTTATTGACCAGGCAAAATGTCCTTAGCATCAGAAAAATTGCAGGTCATCATAGAAGCAACAATAGGATTTCAATCTAAAATCTCATTCGCATATACTGACATACTCAATCTCTCCTTCATTCATCATTCTTACATACATTCACCATAAAAAAAATTCTATATAATAATCTTAATCTCCAAAAGACGGTCTTGAATTTTTTATCTTATTCCGTGATTTCTTTGAATATTATTGCAACCTTCGTTATTGAAATATTAGACATGATTTCTATTTAAATAGCTCTTTGAAAATATAATCACTATTTTACAAATTTCGGTGGCTTGAGCCGAATGTCAAGGCGCATTTCGTGTGAAACGCCTCCTTCAGGAACGCCACACCATCATTCTCAAGACCCCAAAATATTTATATAGTAGCCTGCAAGCATAAAACAAAAACCCTACTGAGCCATACACTGAGAATATGTACATTTCAATAGTTTTCTATTCAATTCTTAAAAAACAGGCCTTCAGGGACCACCTATACGTGCACCAGAAAAAGTTAATTCCACCACCATAGATGAAACCATCACACCTAAAGTAAAAAAATAATTTAAAAAACTTAAACCAACCATGTACGCACTGTACAAAAAAACAGGCTTGACAGCACATTCTGCCTATTTGTGTGATTTCTTCAGTCATGAAGTAGGTAACATATACTCATATCGACATGAATCTATTACATCTGTTTTCCTTGGCCTTTCATGGCAGATGCATCCCCATGGAGGCCTTCAGGCAGGAGTCTAATGCATGTGGATATGAGTATATGTTTTACTTACTTCACAAGGGAAGAAATCACACAAATAGGGAGGATGTGGCTGTCAAGTCTGTTTATTTTGTACAGTGTGTACATGGTTGGTTTAAGATTTTTATTTTTTATTTTTTTACTTTAGGTGTGATGGGTTTATCTATGCTGGTGAAATTCACTTTTTCCGGTGCAGGTATAGTTGGTCACTGAAGGCCCATTTTTAAAGAATTGAATAGAAAATTATTGAAATATACGTATTCTCAACGCATGGCTCAGTAAGGTTTTTGTTCTATGCTTGCAGGCTACTATATAATGATGGTGTGGCATTCCTGAAGAAGACCCTGAAACGAGCGTTGAAGACATTCTGCTCAAACCACACCAATTCTGAAATTTGTAATATAGTGACTATCTTTTCAAAGAGCTTTTTAAATTGAAATCACGCCTAATATAATATTTCAACAAAGAAGGTTATATTAATTTTCAAAGAAATCATAGAAAAAGATAGAAAATTCAAGACCTTATTTTGAAGATTAAGTTTATTATATAGAAATTGTTTTATGATGAATGTATGTAAGTATGATGAATGAAGGAGAGATTGAGTATGTGTTAATGATATTTTAGATTGAAAGTCTATTGCTGTTTCTTTGATGACCTGCAATTTTTCTAATGTTAAGGACATATTGCCTGTTTCAATATGAAGAAGAATAACATGCTCATAATCATTTGATATATTGAAAAGTATTTGGACATATTGATATATACTAAAAAGATGTATATAAAGATATACGTAAATACTGTTTTTAAACTCTTTGGTAAACATTTGAGATGAGGAAAATATGTATGTATGTACTTTAGTGGGATAGTTGAGTTTTGAAGAGTTTTTACTCTCTATTTAATCTCTATTCATAGGGATTCCTTAAAGTGACAGATGTATCCACTGACAGATATGAAAACGTATTCTCGTCCAGCCCTATTGATTTTTACAAAGCACCCTAATGTATTCTGCATTTCAAGAACCATTCTATGTTAACTCAACAGCAATACAGCATTCTAATATGACTTAGTATTAAATTGAGGGTAAAACGACCAAGCAAGCCTAGTGACCGAAGAGATAGATGTTAAAATATACACACAGATAGCAGGCCCTCACACAAATCATTGCAATACTTACCTAGCTGTTCTGAGAAATATGGAACAGAGAGGTGAGAAAACTAAGGTCATTATTTAAAATATTCTTCAACCTTTTCCAGCCTTCTTTAAACATTCTGAGATTTGGGTCATGATCCCAAAAAAATGCCTTAAAGATGCATATGATGCCATTCAATAATAATGACAGTTGAGGAACGTTGCTTGAGTATATAAACTGATTTGAGAGAACCACAGCAATAATCTTGGGGAGAGGAGTTGGCCTAACGGCTAGGGCGTTCGACCTCGGACCTGGGGAACTGGGTTTGAGTCTCGGTAATGACGCTGAACATCCTGTGATTCTGGGCAAATCACTTAATCTCCCCGTGCCTAACAAAAAATGAATGTGTGTCCTCTTGTAACGTAACTGGTGCTATGTAAAGCGCTCTGATACCCAATTCGGTTGCAGGTCAAGTTCGCGCTATATAAAACTCTGCAAAAAAATAAAATAAAAATAATAATAATCTGGTATTAAGACTTAAAAAGGCAAAACAAGGATAGACAGGCACGTGTGTAATTACCACACTAGAGAAAGAGGAGGCATAGTTGTATGGCGCCTGCAGTGCTCTGTTCATCTGCGGCCTCGAACGAGAGAGCAGTAAAAGGACTAGTTGGTGTTATGCAAAGAGCAGTCTGGTTTTATAAAGGGAAGCCTCATCTCAGATAACACTTGCCTATTTTTTGACATCTTATCTAAATCCTCCCATATACCTCACTCCCTAGCAGCTGTAGCCTTGGATGCGGAGAAAGCATTTGATTGTGTCAATTGGCCTTATCTTTTTCAAGTGCTCAAGTGGTTTGGTTTTGGTCCAAAGATCATATCTCTGATTTCGCTCCTATACTCTAATCCTCGAGCTGCAGTTTTTGCTAATGGTAATACATCTTATTTTGACCTAGGAAGAGGTGTAAGTCAAGGTTGCCCATTATCTCCACTCCTCTTTAATTTAGCTTTAGAACCCTTCTTATCCAAAATACGTCAAAATAATGATAAACAAGGCTTTAAGGTTAATGATAAACAAATTAAATTAGCAGCTTATGCCGATGACATATTACTATTTATATCCAACCCACAATCCTCTACTTCTGCCTTCTTAAATGAGGTGGAACTTTTTGCTTCCGTCTCTGGTTATAAATTAAATAGAGATAAATGCGAAATACTACCTCTGACTAAATATACCTTTAAAGAAGATTTTGCTATTTCAAATTTTACTTGGAACCCTAAGCATATAAAATACCTGGGATTGCTTTTTGCTCCTTCCTTTTCAACAACACTTTCTTTATGTTTAGAGAGTTGCATACAGAGAATTTCTACGTTAACTTCCAAATGGCACCCTCTCTATCTGTCATGGTGGGGGCATCTTGACACCATTAAAATGATGCTCTCCCCTATAGTGTTGTATACAATTTCTAATATTCCAATATCTATCCCCTCAAAATATTTTAAGAAGATTAATTCTATTCTATCATCTTTTTTATGGAGTGCTAAAAAGCCTTGCATGTTATTACTACGACTCACAAAACTAAAGTCAGAAGGTGGGACTAATTTTCCTGACTTCCCCAAATATCATAAGTCCTTCCTACTTCGTCAATCCTCGAGATGGCTTTCGGATATTCAATTACACTGTCCCTTATGGGTGGAACTTGAAAGTTCATACCTTTCTCCCTTCTCTTTTAAGGAGTACCTTTCCTTTACCCGCAAACCACAATCTGCCTCCACTTCTATTCTTAAACACTCTTGTAAGCTTTTAGAACCTAGTTCGAAATCGCCTCCCACAGATTTACAGTCCTTTCTTAACTCCACTCTTTGGCACAATGATTTTTTGCCGATCCGGCAAACCTTTTTATTGGAAGACATGGAGACAGAAAGGCTTAATTTGGGTACATCAACTTTTTATTCAAAATGAAATGATGTCTTTTTCACAAGCTAGCCGTCTTTTTGATCTTCCACACCTTCTTATCAACCTAAATACATACTCCTAAAACAAGCCCTACTGAATGCTTATACTCAAGTTGTGTCTCTCAATCACCCCACATCTTACTTAGTCCATAGGTTACATACTTTTTTGCACTCGTGTCCTAAAGCATCTGCTATATATACCTACCTTCGTACTCTACACATTGATAGAGAGAAAACCAAGGTAGAACTCTCCTGGGAGGAGGATTTTGGAATGGTATGGCCAATTTCCTTTTGGAACAAAATATGGTCTAAAATTAGGAAATCATCCAGAGCAGCAAATACTACACAGACATTATTTTTTATTTATAATAGACTCCTATTACATCCGGTCATTTTACATAAAAGACACTCTAATGTTCCTGATGCCTGTTGGACTTGCTCTTCCCCGTCTGCTGATATGAAACACTTGCTCTTTACATGCCCACATGTTCACACCTTCTGGAGTAGTGTATGGTCTCAAATTAATTTGATTTTTGGTACTAAAATACCTTTTTCTATTGTGCACATATTTTTAGGAAGTATCTCACCTGCATGGGATAATCATATTCTTAATGTCAAGATTGTAGATTTGTTAATAGCTGTTGCCTTCCAACAAATTACTAAAAATTGGAAAGTACTATCCAAGTTGTCCTTTCAAGCTTGGTGGTACGCCTTGTGTTATAATCATAGATTGGATACGGCCTTTGTCTATCCTATTCACCTAGCTACAAAACGCTTAGTTTTGTGGGCACCAGTTACAGGATTTATTATAGCGAGTGCTAGAAAAACTTTTTCTAGGTCTCGCATCCAGCAGGAAGTTGCGCAACCTCCGTGACATTCCTCAATGTACTATAACATTATTATACATTTTTTGAATCCCATTTCTGTATAGTTTTCAACAAAGCTACAATGTCTTATGAATAATGTGATTATTTTTCTCTGTATGTTTAGGCACTCCATTCCAGTCATGTGTATTTGATATTTTTACTTAAATAAGGTTTCATCCAATGTTTTAACTGCTCTCTTATATGATTATATTGTGCTTATGACATTATTGTATGTTTCATTATATGTCTTCTTAATAAACTCTTTTTTTTAACTTAAAAAAAGGACTAGTCGGGTGACAATTCATGGAGCTCTGAGACAGCCATCTGTTGAGACATAAGATGGCGAAGAGGCACAGGGAATACAGATGAACCTTCACCTGGGGCCGCCTCTGGACCATCACTTGGAAAGGACGGTGAGAGTTGCTATATTCGCCCGCTGTTATTTCGTTTTCATTTTCCTTTCTGCTATCATGCGGTAAAGATCCTGGGGCCCTTTAGAAAACAATGCTATCCCTCCTCAGTTGAGATAATCTTAAATCTTCAGAACATCTAAAACAGTTGCCTATTGGCTTCCTTTGAGAGGCATCGTTTTTCATCACATTACAGTTGCTTATGTACCTCACACACCAAAAAAAGAAACCTTAAAAAAGCATGGGACAGAAATGACATACATAATTATCCGTCCAAATGCATATCAACGTGACTTCGCATTTACAAGAATTCCATTATGATAAACCTCGATTTAAAAACAAGTATTTTATTTATAAGTGTAGCCCAAAATGTCACATAAGTATGCTTGGGTAATGTCTTAACGATTTGCACATTCAATTTTTGGGGCAAATTTCGTTTTAAATTAACTCGTTATTGCTAGTTAATAGATATTTCATCGAGCTGTCCTGCGCATGACAGGAGGCAGTACGGCCTCTCGCGGCCATAGCACTTACTGTGCCCCCCAAGGCAGCGTCGTTGTGCGCTTAAACCGCTATTTTCCATGTTCCAGGCACCCGGGCATCATTGACTAACTAACTGATTGACTCCTCCTTGATATAACAGTTTAGGATCCAATGATGCTTGCTGCCTTTGATTCTGTCATTCCTTGTCACCTGCCGGGCAGCCCATGCATCAGACATGCGACCCTAATTCGAATTATGCAACTATGTGGAAAGTGCCATACTACATACACTGATCCAACTTACAAACAAGGGGGCATATTCTCAAGGACCCATCGCCGAATTAGCGGCACTTAACCACCACGAAAGTTGCGATAGACCCATCGCCCCATTCACAAGCCTGCGCTAACAGCCCACATCGTCAGTTGTCCTGCGATAGCTGCCGCCAAAAACATCGCCAAGGCTGACAGCTGATATGCAGAGTAGGCGTTCCCGTGCAAAAACCCACGATGACACCACTTCTCGATATTCCCAACGACAAGCCAGATCGGCGATGCGGTCCAAAAACAGGCGATAAGGCACGTTAGCAGCAGGGACTTAAGACATGCTTTCACCTGGTCTTAAGTAGGACGAAACCTGCAGCACAAAGGGAGCCCAGCCCAGAGCCACATCTGAAGACCAACAGATGCCATGGAGCTACCAATCATGCAGCCTGGAGACCCAAGAGGGCCACACCACCCACCTCCACCACCCCCACCCCCAGGACCACCCCCGGACTGCCACTGAGGCAGCGCAGAACAAGACAGCGGACCTTCCGAAAACGCACCATCCCCAGAGACTCAACGCCAGAGGATGTAATTGCCCACTACAGGCTCAAAAGGACAACCATCCACCGCATCCCGACCCACATTGCCCACAGGCTGACGGCACCAACACAGCGGACAACCAACATCCCTCCGCAGACAGAGCTGCTGGCTGTGCTGCACTTGTTGGCCTCTGGTACTTTCCAAACAACAACTGCCAGAGTCGGAGGAGTCTCACAGCCAGCCCTATCAAAGTCCCTCACACCTGTCTTGGATGCCATCATCAGCTTGTTACCCCAGCACCTTCACCACCCCCACACTGCGCAGGTACAGCTGGAGACCAAGCAAGGCATCTACGCCATAGCTGGCTTCCCGCACCTGTTGGGGGCAATTCACTGCACACATGTCCTACTCGTGCCCCCTGCCAACACTGCACACAATTACCGCTACAGAAAGCACATGCATTCCATCAATGTGCAGGCAAAAGTGGACCACCCGGGACTGTTCACCAATCCCGTCGCCAACTTCCCAGGCAGGGTGCATGACTCCCACATTCTCCGACAGTCCATCACCAACCAGCGATTCCAGGATGGCACCTATGGAAATGCACTGCTCATTGGCAAGCACCAACGGAACACACCACACACCTCAACTCCACAATCATACAACTCACAACTGTGGGAATGCACATGTAACAAAATCACATACAACATACAACATGCCAACAAACATGCCCACCTACCAGACACGACAACACAAGCAACTGTGGCAACAGGGGCCAGACATGTAGACAAACCATCCACAAAGGCATAGCTCCTCTGCCACAGGACTGCAGAAGGTAAGGAGAGGTGGGAACCAAGAATGTGCGAAGGAGGCAATGGACCCATGATTGAGAATGTACACAATGCCAAGTGTGGCGGTGATGTGCCGGACAGTCTTGAGTATGCAGAGCAAAGACATGTCCATGTGGACATATACTGCTGGTGCCTGTAGTGATGTGGACAGTGGACGCAACCATGTCACCTCAGGCAGTGGGGAAGACCTTGGACATGTAGCCATGTCGCCACCCCTGTAAGCATAGTGGGCTGGTCCAGCGTACGCCAGTCCAGCGCAGGAGTGTGAATTAACAGCCTGGGCCCCTGGGCGTGGTCCACTTCCGGGATGGCCACCAAAGTAACTATGGCATGTGTCTCTGTTGTGGTGTCGGCGCCACCCCGCCCTCAATCGACAATGTTGCAATGTAGTGTCGTAGGGAGTCTGCACATACACAGAACTATGCACAGCAATGCGGGACTACGGTATATAGGGGCTACACCTCCTACAGCCTTAGTACCCACGAGCCCACGACCGGCTAGCTATGGTGTCCCACCTGCCCTCTGAAACACAGATTGAGAAACTGTCGTTTAGACAACCCAGAACACAACACTCCCCTAATCACTCAGGGATCGTAGTAACAGGTCATTCCCCATCGCACAGACTCTCGTACTCATCCACAACAAGAGATTGACAGAGCCACTAAGTCAGTCCAAAATGTTTATATCAACTAACGTGCTCTGAAATGCAGCATACGAGCCACTACTAAAATTAGAATACACAATACAAACATTGTCAGCATTGTAGCAAGTCCATACCAAATAATAGGAGAAATCATTGTACATTGACCTGGAAACATGACTATCAAATCTACACTCCCTCCCCATGGACGGGAAAACCAAGATGACAACATAGCAGATCCCTGGATCTGTATAGCAGACCCCATACCCCTTAGACATAGATCGTGTCTCTACATCACAGCTCCATACAGCTCCTCATTCTTGAAAAGTCGCCCCTCAAGTGTGTCTGCTTGTAACATGCATTCTCCTGACATCAAGAAAAAGGTGCGTGTCCCACAAACAGCAGCTGCAGGGTATGTTTTGTCAATGTGCCAGGGCCTGACCAGATCAAAATCACAGGGGACGGTGTTGTTTGACCTTGCTCACGATGCACAGCCTAAACTCCAGGAACAAGCAGGGAACTAGCGCAGCCAGCAGCTCCCGTGTGGCCAGCGAACACATTCTTGCATTAGAAGAAGACTATAGTGTCGTGTGCTAAAGCAGCACCATGGCCTCCGGACCCATTCTACCTAAAGATGCCAACGGGGTCCCTGAAAGCCACATGAGACCCTTCCCCTGGCCAGGTTGCAGAAGAATAGTAAAAACAAGGTCCAAGTCGCAAGCAGAGTCAAAGCACTGAGCATAGCAGGGGCAAAGTTCAATAGAATCAAAACCAGAATGAAGTTGATTAGTGGTAAAATACGAGAAGAAGAAAAAAATAAAAATGTCTTGTTGAACATTAATCATCGGAATCATATGAGATCCGCTGAACCTTGGAAGGCAAGGTGTTTCAAAAGACGGGCCCCCTCCTCATTGACAAGGAGGGACAACACCCAATTCAACAACTCGAAGGAGCATACGTGCTCATCATAATCCATAGCTTCAAAAAGCATGGTCGGACAACCAGTATCGTACTCAATGTAGCTGTGGTGCAGCAGGCGCGACGCCCCTTCACAGATGTCCCATTGTGCCAGCACTCCATTCACGGCCGCCATCAGCATGCGGGTACCAGTTGCACATGATTGATCATGACGCAATAGGGGCCACAGCAATTGGTCATAATCAGGGCAATGCCATGTGGCGTTTGAGAGGTACAAATCCAAAGCACAGGAGAAGGGACAGTCGCGGCACCAAAAAACTGGATGTACGCATGTAAAGTACGCGTATCTGTAAGTCACATTGTAGGCAGCACCCATAACAGCCATAGGCAGGCAACCAAGGAATTCCTGCAATCGGCTACGGTACAGCTCCAGCGGGACCGGATGATCGAGTAGCACATAAAGGGCATCCATTACAAAGTAGTAATACAAGTACCAGGACAGCACCAGCGAGCAACGGGATCAACGGAAACCCAGCCAAAAGTGCTGGAAAAGAATGGAATGAATAAAAGCCGGAATCACATTAAATATCCTTCGGAACGAGGAAACAAGACCTGAGCCCAACAATTCGAAAAAAGGTGCAAGGCCTCCTGTGTCAGATACATTGCATAATTGGTGTATCAACTCCCCAAAATGTGGGAGGCGATTGCTATTTATTTGGGGTTGCATTTCACTTGATGTCCGAGCCACCTGTAGCTCGAAAGTTTCACGGGCCGAGGTCAAGGCAACCTCATGTTGGAATAACAGTGCTTTGAGCCTCCTTAATTTGTTGAAGCCTGCTTTCATAGTGGGAACAGAAGGCCACAGAGAGCTATCAGCAATGCCATGCGGGGGCGGAAACAGGACGTTGCTGCAAGAGGGACACCGTTGCTAATACACCGGCGTGCGCCGAAGCCTGGCCCTCATGTGCAGCTGTGATCAACGCATGTCTGCGGTCCTCATTGGGAATCAGCAGATCCCCAATGGAAGGAATTGTTACTATCGAAACTTGTTCCGGGGACAATTGGTATTCATATCTGGACGGAAAGCCCTGTGGGTATTACGTCCCGTCTCTGGTAGCCGCTACGGCTGCCAGTATGTCGGTATCGACATTTGTCACAGACCTTGTGACTGCTGCTACTGCACAAGTGGCTACTGCATTTCTGGCTGCCAAGTCAGCCAGAGTGTTGCCTACAGTGTGGGGTCCCACACGCTGATGGCCAAGAGTATGTATTACATGTGTAAGTGGCAAGCCCTCTATGGAGCCACCACTCGTACCCAAAGCGTTTCATGCTTGATCGTGTTACCCACATGACATGACAATACATTACAGTAGCATGCACCCGGAGGGCGGGCTCGCACGAATGGAAAATGAAGGAGCGCTCGGGGTCTTGGCTCATACATGCCAACTGTTGTGTGTGTATCTTCATTGCCGCAGCATGAGCCAAAGGCCTAGCCCCAATCGCTGCGTGAGTTCAGCCAGGCCTGAACTCCATATCTGTGTCCGCCCTATCCTTACCAAGGCCTACACACACGTGGCCGCCCACCTCCAACGGCCAACATTGCAGTGTTGTTGTCAGGCTTGCGGACATGCGCAGACAGGCATGACAAAGGTGTGCAGTAGGTGTGCAAGTGATGCAACCACGCAGCGCTCGCAGGTAAATAGGCCCGGGGGGAGGGAGGAGCAGCTGTGAGGCTACGTAACACACATTGTCCCCGCACATTTGCCAGAAGCAATACATGGCAAACATGAATCCCAAAGTCACACAAATCACACACCACAAAACTTGTAAGTCTGCCAACACGGCATGCAGAACCACCAGTTTACATTGATCTCACATACCTCTCACAGATGATCAGGGATATGCACACTGCCCGTGGATGATGACACCCCTCCGAGCCCCGAACACCCCGGCCCAGGGGCAGTGCAATGTGGCCCACAAACGCACCAGGGGCATTGTTGAGCGCACATTTGGCGTGTCTAAGTCACGTTTCAGGTGCCTGGATGTCACAGGTGGTAGACTCCTGTACAGCCCAGGAATAGTGTGCAAGTTGATCATTGCGTGTTGTGTATTGCACAACATATGTGTATGCAGCAATGCCCCATGGATCCAAGTGTCAGATGCACCGGACGATGATGAGGGTGATGAGGCAGGTGGGCCACACCCCACTGCAGCTGCAGCAGGAATGGCCCGAAGGGGAACATAATCATTGACAATTTCTTCGCATGAGCACGTCACATTGTGACAGTCCTTAGCAATCATGGTACAGTACAAAATGACCACATGACCAGCACGTGCAGATAAATTCATTGCAACACACATTCCCTGTGTGCATGTCAGTCCTCTGCATTTGCACATCACTCGGACAAGTGTAAGTGCAACATTGGGTGCTAACAATCTCACATATGGCAAATAGATGGTGGGTATGTCGCCTCTGTACAGAGAGGCTGTTCAGGGTGTCATGTATTCGGAATGCCATTTCAGGGTGTCAGATGTAGTACGTATTCCCACTCATCAGCGTATCACATGTGTACACATACATGACATGTAGGCTGTCATTGGTGTTCCAAATCAGACAACAGGGTGTCATTCGGTGGCAGGTATGAAATTGCGGGTGTCATTTGGGGTCAAATATGAAATTGCAGGTGTCACTTGGGGTCAAATATGAAATTGCGGGTGTCATTTGGGGTCAAATATGAAATAGCGGGTGTCATTTGGGGTCAGATATGACCCACCCTGATGCAGAGATGCACCCTGTGACTCAAGTCCCACAACATGAGCAACATGGACGTAAGGGGGATGGGGGCACAGTGAACACCTCAGCAACATGGGAGATGCACACCAGCTAAATATACAGCAGGAATACCATGCCGGAAGGCGAAGCAGTGACATCCCCCCCCCAACGACATCACTCTTCCAGAATACTAGCAGATGACAAACTAACATTAGGGAGGAGAGCTCCTTTGTCTGTACTGGAGGCGGTAGCAAATCTTCACCTCCGACCTTGGAGTTGCATGCGCCCGGCTCCCCCTGAGAGATGCCATAGCAGCTGATGAAGACTCCCACACTACGCACAGCGCTAACCAGGGACCAACGTATGCACACCCCACACACAGTGGTCCTTGCTCGCAGTTCTCTTGCATGGAATGACCTTCACACTTACGCACACACCATCCCAGGAGTCCAGCCACTGCACACTCAAACAGATCATTGCTCCGAGCTGTGGCATCCACATAACTTGGACTTAGGCATTTTTACACACAGCTCTATTTCCTACATTGACGTGGGGCTAAGTTGGGAAATTGCGAGATTGTTGTTTCGGTGCACTGAGGCTACAGGTAGTTCACACATTCCCAGTCATCTCACTGCCTGTCTGGGTCACGGTCAGACATCCGCATTGATATCTGTTCCCAGGGGGTACCTTTTTCTGGTATCACTGCCCCTACATCCATCCATGATTTCATACTTGCTTGCTAATAGACATGACACATCTGTGTGAATTAGTATGTTTTGGTCACATTCAGTGGAGTGTTGAAGCTGGACCAGTACATGGCCATGCATACCCCACTTTACATTGTTGCCCCATGGAGGGCCATCCTTGTGCATGTGCATGGGTTTGCACATGCATGGGTTTGTTGTGAGATTGGTGATGTGTGGGGAGGACCCCCTCTGGGCACATTGTCGACGGGGGCCTACTTGCTGTTTCTATGTGTGCTGCAGTATGCCAGGGAGATCAGGGACATGATCCATGGTCATTGTGGGTGTACACTGTGCTATACTTAATTGTGCATGTGTGCCGTTGTGCCCATCTCCCCCCATCCCCCCAGTCCCTGGTCATTACTCACCCTGTTGCTGTTGGGTCAGGTCATGTTGTGCTGTGTCCGGTCCCCCAACTCCTGCCACCGTCTCCCCACTGATGACTGTGGACACCATTTCCTCCATCTCATCCAGCTCCTGCTGTGGCACTGGACTCCCACCTCCAGTCTGCATTGCTGCTTTACGGTTGTTAGCGAGTTTCTGCTTGGTTTTGCGCTTCACATCATTCCAGTGCTTCTTGCAGTCATCCACTTCCCTTCTCTTCACTCCGACTGCATTCAGCTTGGCCAAGATGGACTGCCATAAAGCATTTTTAGTTGCAAATGACACAGTGGAGGTGATGAACAGTTGTTAGTGGTGTTCTATCACCTCCGTAATCAGGATCTTGTTTTCCTGCGGACTGAATCGCGGGTTCCTCTTCTTCTTCTCCTTGCCCTTCTCCTTCCCCGAGGTCCCTGGCTGGTCCTCCGGGGGGTTTGTGGGGTTCTGGTTGGGCTCTGTAGTTGCTCCAGCGTCCTCCATGGTGCTTCTCAGTTGTTTGGGTTTGGGTTTTGATTTCTCTTTTTTTTTTTTGCAGCTTTTATGGTGATTTTTCCCGCTTATCGCTCGTGTTTTTATGGCTGTTGGGCCCATCACCACTTTTTTCACGTTCGGGATTCCTTTTTTATCGGCGTCCCGGTAATTTTATCGCGGACATTTGACGCGTTATCGGGGCACTATCGCCTGTTGCCGGCGTGTTGAGAATACGCTGTTGGTGTGGCATTAGTTTCCCACAATGAACGGCGTTATGTTAAATTGCGTTAGCCTAGGCTGGCAATAACTATCGCCCGTTCTTGTGAATATCCCCCAAGGTATCATGCTGCCCCCCCTTGAAAGAGCACAGTGACAGAAAGATACATCATTTGGCTGCTTCACTGATTCATCTCTGGGCGCTTAATTTACCATTGTGTTGTATTTTTTTAAATGATAAGCAATAATTTCAGTAGGACATTCTAAAGTACCAAGATAGTATCTGACTTCAACTTTTTATAGTGATGGAAAACTCAATGCTCTGGGGCTACATGAGGACAGACACGCCACCCCTGCTCCTGCATATGCATCTCTGTCTACGTCCTTGATAGAAATAAAATAAAAATGACAGACAACTTTCTGAACTACTTGTGTCACTGTTCCGCTGGAGCCCTTTCACACTCCAGGTATTAAGGGTATGAGTCACTGATGAACGATTATGTGAGAATGCAGCAGTTGAAAGTGGCCACTGATGTTATGCTAGCTGGATAAGTTCTTCCCCATGTTCATGTTCAAACGCCGCCCCCCCACCCTTTCTGGGCCTGTGCTGGTGAAGCGATGCTGACAAACTGTTAGGTCCAGGTTTACGAAGCCCTTGCATTGGCATTGCATCATGCAATGCAGCACAAGGCAATACAACAAATGTATGTCAGAACAATGAGTTCCTCTAACCCGCCTACCTTTACAACGCGGTCTCTACAACGACTGCGTCTTAACCATGAATTGCTTTACCACGCATTCCTTTACCACACATTTTCGAAGTAAAGGCATGCATGGTAAACGGATATCTGTGGCTAAGGTTACCACCCCCTCCCTCTCCCCCGGAGCCCTAAATACACCCCCAGCCTCCTCAAAACTACCCCGAATCCCCCACCCCCTAAAAACGACCCCAATCCCCTTCCACCCCCTAAAAAGTACCCCAAATCCCCCACCCCCCAAAAACTACTCTGAACCCCCACACCCTAAAAACTAACCCGAACACCCCCACCCCCTTAAAACTACAAGAACCCCCATCCCTAAAAACTGCTCTGAACCCCCCCACACCCTAAAAACTACTCCGAACCTCCCCACCCCTGAAAACTACTCCAAACCCCCACCCCCTAAAAACTACCCCGATCCCCTCCCACCCCCTAAAAACTACCCGACCCCCCCACCCCCTAAAAAATATTCCGAACTCCCACCCCTAAAAACTACCCCAAACCCCCATCCCCTAAAAACTACTCCGAAACCCCACACCCCTAAAAACTAATCCGAACACCCCCACCCCGTAAAAACTACCTGAACCCCTCCACCCACTAAAAACTACCCCAAAACCCCCACCCATTAAAAAATAACCCAAACGCCCCACCCCCTAAAGACTACCCCAAACCACCCACCCCTAAAAACTGCCCCGAACCTCCCCACCCCCTAAAAACTACTCCGAACCACCCCTGAAAACTACCCTGAAACCCCTCTTACCTGTCCTGTTCGCGTTCCGACGCTCCTCTCTCCCCGCCCATCCCGAACACTAGACCGACTTTGCCTTAACCATGCACATGCGTGGTTAATGCAAAGTCGTTGTTCAGGCAAGTCATTGTTCGGCTTGCAGGCTTCCGGAATTCGTGGCTCTGGCCTTGTTGTTACGGATGTTTCCGCAATACAACGGATTCAGTGAGATTTACTAGGCCACACAAAGCCACCTTGCATGGCTCTGTGTGGCTTAGTAGATCTGGAGTGAGGCAAGCTAGCGCAAGTTGCTGCTTTGCATTACTCTGCTCTGGGAATGGTTTCCATGGGTGGAGCGTGGGTACTCCTACTCATCCACCCATGGATTCTGGCACATTCCTAGATTTACTAAAACTAGTAAACCTGGGAATGCGACAAAATGCTACGCCTTCCCAGGTGAGGCGTAGCGAGGAGAAATCTGTTTACTTCTTGTTTTTTCCTCTTTCCATGTGTACTGCATTCTGCATAGAGAGAGAAAAAGCCTCAGAGGATGGTTTTGTTCAGCTTCCTCACTGTAACATGGGCACCCTTGCACCATGGCCCAAGGGTGCCTGCTTTGGCGTTAGTCTGCACTGAGTGCGCCAGTACAGGGAGAGGGCAAGAATGTGCCATATCTTAGTAGATATGGGACACCCTGTCATGCAATGCAGCGCAACAAGCTGTCTTGCTGCTCTGCATTGCTGAACTTTGTGGTAAATCAGCCCCTGTTGTCTCTGTTTGTCAATGAGATCTTTCTTGTGGCCTTTCTCTCTCATTATGTAACGTTGCAATACCACCATCAGCTGATGAGGAGCAGGAAAGCACATCCTAAACCGATTAATATGTGCCTGGTTGGTGTCTCAAGATTTGGAGCAGATTCCATGATGTCCTTAAATTGATAATTGGATGTTGATCCTAGGAGTGATAATTGGATGTTGATCCTAGGGTAATGATTTGCTACTATGTGACGTTAATGTCACAAGTTTTCCTTGGTTCAAACCCATGCCCTTTCCCCTTTTTGCATTGGGATTTGTGCTTCATTGTGCGCAGTACTGAAATGAAATATATTATATGTCTTGAATGCACACAATTTTGCACACATTTATTGTACTAAAATGTATGTCCTAACGCATTTAAGGTACCAACATTCAAAGAGGCTTATTATTTTTCCTCAGACGCCCTGGTCAAGCACACTTTTGCACTGCAATTGGGTAGCCAAGACTCCTTTTATGTGCTTGACTTCTAATGGTCCCAAGGGCTAACCAGTCAGGCAGAGGCATTCTGAATAGATAAAACTTTATTTTTCACATCTTAAAAGTAAGAAGTTCATAACAAGAAGACAAAACAGAAGGAGGTCTCGCACAAATTGAAATCACTGGGGACGTATTACAGAATCACTTCACTAATGTAGTTTAACAGAAAACATCGATTTTTTACTATGTACACATTTGTTTTAAAAAGGAATGTAGATAACAAATTATGATCCCATCCATATTAAAGAATGAATTCTGCTGGGATAAAAAAAATCAGGGATGGAATAAGGAAGCACTGCTAACATTTTTATTGCTAATTGTAAAATAGTGGATTATTATTTGGGGTCGGTGGTTACCTACCTCACGGAATGTTAATACTATCCTGTAAGGGTAAAACTAAAAACTCACTAAATTATCCGGAGCTCAACCCCTGATAGCATAGGACAGAGTAGGCATGCCTCAAATAGGACAATATGTAAATTATTTATGGTGTACCAAAACAGTAATAAAGTTAAAACACAATACAAATCCCAAAGCGAATTAGACAAATAAAGTAATATGAAATAAACAAAATTACACCAACCACAAAAAATCCAATATAATGTCAATGATAGTCTATGGAA
Organism: Calotriton arnoldi; assembly: GCA_963921515.1. NCBI lineage: Eukaryota > Metazoa > Chordata > Amphibia > Caudata > Salamandridae > Calotriton > Calotriton arnoldi. The sequence continues at coordinate 117,594 of CAWUFW010007642.1, forward strand.
GCGGTAGATTGGGGCCAAGGCACGATTTCTTGCCGACCGCGATTTTTGCCTTCTGACTTAGGGCCTGTTTTATATTTCAGTGGACAGCTTACTCCATCACAATGGTGACTGATCTCCCTTCCGCCAAAGTATAATAAATTCCATTATATACTAATGGATATATATTTAAGTGGATAGGATATCCGTCACTTTTGTCACAGAGTAACCCGTCCTCCGAAATATAAATCAGGCCTTTAGTCTTTTTATGGTGCTCAAAATCCTCCAATAGGGCTTGCCTGAAGCTCTATTAGAGGAAGGTGTATCAAGCCAGATACCTTTGCTGCAAGGCCCCGCTGATGGCTCTGGAGATGTAAGAAATTGGGTTATTAGTTGAGGGAGGTGAAACCCTACTCAAGCAGCAACCAAAATCCTTGTCAGGGTGAAGTCACAAGCAAACCCCAAATTAACCTGTGCTCAACCCTCTGATAGCTTGTCACAGAGAAGTAAGGCTTAGCTTAGAGACAATGTGTAAAGTATTTGTGCAACACTTCAAACAGTAATAAAATACAAACACTCCACAAAAAGCACCACTCACAGTTATCTGGTTGTGCGAGGGTTGGAGAAAGTCACAAGTTTAGGATTGTAACATTTTACTGATTTCAGAAAGGGAAAGAATAGGGAACATCAGCTGTCGCCTACATCCATCGGCCGGCGAGGAATAAGCATTAAAGTGTTAATTCAATTTACATCATCCTGTGCCTACATCCATTGGCCGGCGCGGTAGTTATGAGACCAGAAGAAAAGGGGGGGAGGGAGAAGGGGTAGAGGTGGTTGGGGAAACATAATCCAAATATACATCAAACATTGGATAAAGAAGCAACATGTGCTCGTGTCACTAAGTTGGAGACATTACTCTTTCTTTTCCCCTGAATCCGCTGGGGGTATGGGTGGTGTGATCTGCAGTATGCGTAAATATATCGGGCATGTAAGTTGTTGAAATTCTCCTGAGAGGTGTGTAATGCATGTTCCCCATCTTTTTTCGAATTTTGGAATAGTGTGGCTAATGGTGGCTGTCAATTTCTCCATCCCCAGTAAATCCCAAAGTTTATGGAGCCAATCCGTGTGAGTCGGAACAACATCTGTACCCCACTTTGATAACAGGACCTGCTTCGCTGCACACAGCGCCAACGTGATGGCTTTACCCCGTTCGGAGTGTAGTGGATAAGTTAGAGCATTGGGCAACCCCAACAATACATAGGCTGGAAAGCGGGGTATTTCGGTGTTGAACATCTTATCAATGTTGGTCAGGACCTCATTCCAATACCTATGAAGTTTGGGGCAGTGCCACAGTAAATGGGTGAGTGTGCCTAAGTGAGTGCAGTGCCTCCAACATATATCCAGCCTTCCCCTCTCCCATTGAGCAAAGCGGGCCGGAGTGTAATACCAGTAGTGTACTAGGTTTAGGAGAGTTTCTTTTCCTGCAGCGCTCGCGGCGGAGGTGGGTGCTCGGTGCAATATATCTAACCATTCCTTATCTGTGAAGCTGCGTTCGCATTCCCGCTCCCATCTCTTCCTAGCTCGAGTCTGTATCGGTGAGGGCAGGTTATTTAAGTAGGAATATATGTCAGACAAAATGTGGGAGTCGTCTTTCCGAGATAAGAGCCAGCGTTCAAACAACGTTAGCCTTCTAGTAGCATGTTGCTTAATTGCAGGAAGAGACACCCAGTGTCTGACAGCTAGATAATGGCAATATTCCGAGTCCAGGAGCCCAAAGTCTAGCTGGAGAGCAGTAAAGTCCAACAGGCCTCGTACATCAAACAGGTCCCCAATCCTCTTACACTGTGCCTCCTGCCAATGTGCGAACGCCTTTTCTAGCATAGCCTGAGGGAAATCTGGATTTCCTATGATCGGCGTAAGTGGCGAAATAACCGTGGATAGCTGATGAATGGAGTATACTTTGTCCCAAACCCCAACAGTTGCTCTGACCACTGGCGAGATGTATACGCCCGGCGGGCGATGCTTACGCTGTAACCACGGGATCTTCCAAATATGGATTCCCGCGACCGCTTGGTCCAGGAAGCACCAGTGTTTTTCGGTCATCAGACGCTGCCATTCGACTATATAGCGTAACTGAGCGGCCTGGTAGTATTTTGTCAGATTTGGTATTCCCAGTCCCCCTTGGCAAGCGGCAGATATGTTCGCTCTTTCGCCATCCGAGCCCGCTTACCCACCCATATGAAGGCTTCAAGAGCAACCTGTAACTTCTTCAAAATGGATGTGGGGGGCAGCAACAGCATCACCTGCATAAGACAGAGAATTTTCAGCAGCAGGGTCATTTTTACTGCTGCGATGCGGCCCACCCAGGAGAGGGGACCCCCCCCCGCCATGATTGAATAAGTGATCTCACGGTGTGCAACAGGGCCGTGTAATTATGTGTGATCGAGCTTTCTATCGTGGGAAATATTTGAATACCCAGGTATTGAATACCCTGCTGTGACCATTGAAAGGGAAATGCTGATTCCAAGTGAGTTTGCTCTTCTCGAGAAATGGTGATCTTTGGGGCTAGTGTCTTGGCTGTATTCACTTTAAAACCGGAGACCTCTCCGAACTGTGCCAGTTCCTCTAAGAGAGGAGGCAGTGAGTGACGCGGGTTGGTGAAGGTCAATAAGACGTCATCCGCGTATAGAGCTATTTTGTGAGATTGGCCTCCCATCCAGACACCCTCTATCTGCGGATGATGGCAAATGCGCTCCGCCAGCGGCTCCATATAGAGCGCAAATAAAAGTGGTGAAAGAGGGCAGCCTTGGCGGGTCCCTCTTGCAACCGGAAAGATCGGAGACTGAGTGTTATTCACCCGTACCCGTGCTTTTGGATCCGCATAGCCAGCCCCGACCCAACGCCGGAACCTGGGTCCAAAGCCCACCGTCTCCAGCACCTTAAGCAGGAACGGCCAATGCACAGGGTCAAAGGCCTTTTCGGCGTCTATGGACAAAAACAACATCGGAACTTGTGAACGCCGAGTTTTGTCCAGTAGGTGAAAAATTTGTTTAGTGTTATCACCGCAGGTGCGACCCGGTATAAAGCCAGACTGATCAGGCTCTATCAAGCCCGGCATGTGTCTACCCAGTCGCCCCGCCTAAATCCCCGTAAAAACTTGGCATCAACGTTCAGGAGGGAAATGGGGCGATAGGAGGCGCAAAGTTGGTGGTCCCTCCCTGGCTTTGGTAGCACCGTGATGATTGCCATGCGCATTGATTCCGTGAGTTCCCCCGATTCACTAACGGAGTTATATAGACAAGCTAAAATGGGAGATAGAAGCGAAGCGTACTGCTTGTAAAAGGCGGCTATGAACCCGTCCTGCCCTGGCGCTTTTTCTACTTGCAGTCGACCTATTGCGTCCAATACCTCCCTTTCAGTTATGTCTTTCTCCAACTGCTCAGCAATTTTGTTATGGGGGCCTTCTCGATGCACGGTGAGCAAGTTTCCGAGGGAGTCTCCTCCGCTGTGTATAATTGAGCATAGAAGCGGCCGAATTTGTCCGCTATATCCTCATCCCTCGTAAGATGCTGTCCGCTGCCATCTATGATATCCTGTACCCACCTAGAGTGCACCTGCACCCTCAGCCTGTGTGCCAGCAACTTCCCCGCCTTGTTTCCCCCCGCATAATACTTCTGTCGCGTTCGCAGCAAAGCATACGGGTCCATATCTAGCGCTCTAAGCTGTTTCCGTGCTATATTTAGTTGCCGTCTGTTTTTATGTGAGGCTACCCGTCGATACTCATCGTCCAGCTCCCTCACACTAGCTTCGAGTGCAGCGCGCTTCGAGGCTCGTTTGCTGTTAAGCTTGGCGGCTATCGCGATATAAGTGCCTCTAACAACTGCCTTGAGAGCCTCCCAAAGCGTTGTTATCGTGGTATCCGGCGTATCGTTGACAGATAAGTAGTCTACTATGGCCTTCTCCACTTCCTTTACTGTGGCATCATAAGTTAATAGTTTGGGATTAAGATGCCACGTTGTGTTGGTGTGATGTGTGTTCGGGAGGCTTATGTCTAACTGGATTGGTGCATGGTCAGATATGGCTGCCACCTCAATAGTGGCCTGAACTACTCTTGGGCATAAAGGAGCTGAGACCAAGAAGTAATCAATTCTAGCATGAGATTGGTGGGCCGCGGAAAAGGAGTAGGACTGGGAACTCTGATTCAGTGTCCGCCAAATATCGGTAAGCCCTGCTTCTGCAAGCCCGCTCACCCCTTGTGGAGAGAACATGCCTGTGGGCCCTGGGCCTATTGGGGGCCCTATCTATGGTGGTGTCCATAACCAGATTAAAATCCCCCCCTACTACCAAGTTGGAGTCTGGGGAAGCCAGTACCTCACCTAGTGCCTGATGGATAAAAGGTTCCTGCTTTTCATTGGGGGCATAGAAGAAAGCTATAGTGAGTGAATGTTGAGCTAGAGACACCCTCAGGGACAACAGCCGCTCCAGAATTTCAGATTGTACCCCTTCAACCCTCCCTTGGAAGTGCGTGGCCACGAGGATCGCTACCCCTGCCTTTTTCCCCTGGCCAGGGGACCAGTACTGACGATCAAACCATCTCGACCGCATTATGTGGCAATCCTGTTTCAAAAGGTGTGTCTCCTGTAGGAGACATAGATCACATCGGGCTACCCTAAGCTGGTTAAGGATTGCTATTCTTTTGGCTGGTGAATTGAGACCTCTTACATTCAAACTAAGTACGAAAGTCACAAGTTTAGTCTGACTTCAATGGAGCATAAGTCCTATGCAGGGGCGAGGTTAGTCCTGCTGAAAAGTTACCTTCTCAGTCCAGCGCAGAGTCCCGTTCATGGTAGAGGGCACTGCGAGGAGGAGGGAAGCGTCTGAGACATCAATGTAGCGTGAAGAGCAGCCCTGAAGTCACGGACGGGCTTCACTGTAGTGCATAGATCCTATTTCTGTCATGAATAGTTGGCCCGGTACTTGGTGATGGCACTCCCCACGAGTGGTCAATACTCTAGTGTGACAGGTCGGTCTGATGGAAGTTTGCGTTGGCGGGCTCTGCAAGTGACAAGGATTCAGCACCAATGGGCCTGTTCGCGGTTTTGAGGAGCCCAACAACTTCAATTAAGCCTCTCTGAGGCAACACCAAGGGTCCAGGACCTGGAGAGCAGCACTTGGGGGTCAGGAGCTTGCTCCAGCTGGATGTGGGTGCTAGTTCAGATGTTTGAGAACCTGTTATGTCCCAGTGGCTATAAACTGGAGGCGAGCAGACTAGCCCTTGGAGTCACTCTGGGAGTCATGTATTCAGGTGCAGGTCCAATCCCTCCGTCTCAGGTAGGAGAACTGCAGGACAGCAAGGCAGCAATCCACCATGGCAGCAGTCCTGCAAGAAAGTAATCCAGCAGGGCAGCAGTCCAGCAGAGTGGCAGTCCTTTCAGAAGCATGGTCCAGAACTGTACTGAAGAGTTTGTGTCTGAGATCCAATATTTATTGGTGCCTCCTTTAAAGTCAGAGAAGCTTCTAGAGGTTACCCTTTGAAGTGCACAGGTTTCCTGCCTCCCCTGCTCTGGCACCAGACTAACTACAGGGGGTAAGCATCCCTTTATGTGGAGGCAGGAAGCAGCACTGTAAGTCATGCTTTTCCAGGCTACGCCCTCCTATCCTGCCAGTGATGGTCCATCCAAGCACACCTAAGCTCTCTATTGTGCGTGGCTCTCTAGGAGAGAGCACAACTGTCAGCTATACCCAGTCATGTGACCCAGAGACTGGCTTCAGGAACTAAATGGCTAAGGCAGGTAAATGCCAACTTTCTAAAAGTGGCATTTTCAAAATTGTACTTTAAAATCTGACTTTACCATAAAAGAGGATTTTTCATTACAATTCCTAAGATACTACACATGAATTTGTTACCTGTGCCTATTTGGAAGTTACAGCTTAATAAATGTAATAAGGTACCTCCAATGTTATCCTACGGGAGTGGTAGGTCTTGCAGTAGTGAAATTTAGAGTTTTCTACTACCAGGAGATGTAAAACTTAAAAGTACATGTCCAACTTGTTACATACAGTGCACCCTTCAACCAAGCCTGTCGAGGGCCTAATCTAGGGTGACTTATATACATTAAAAAGGAAGGTTTGGGCCTGGTTAAAGGTTTATGTGGCCAGATCAAAACAGCAGTTTAAAACTGCACACACGCTGCAATGGCAAGTTTGAGACATGTTTGAAGTGCTACTTAAGTGAGTGGCACAACAAGTGCTGCAGGCCGACTAGTAGCATTTAATTTACAGGCCCCGAGTACATTTAGTGCCACTTTACCAGGGACCTATAAATACATTAAATATGTCAATTGGGGATAAGCCGATGTTGCCATGTTTTTTTTAAGGAGTGAGCATATGCACTTTTAGCACTAGTTAGCAGAGGTAAAGTTCATAGAGTCCTAAGGCCAGCAAAAATGAGGCCAGCCAAATGGAGGAGAAAGCCAAAATGTTTCAGGGAAGACCACACTAAGGCTGTCAGGTCTAACAAGAGGCATTGGAAGCCCAATCATTTTCAAAGTCCCACATTTTCAGGATGTCTGGAGCAGCTCTACTGGGACACGTAGGAGGCTCCCAGGATCTCAGGGACAGCACTTAGGGAACAGGACCCACTCCAGCAGAGGCCACCAAAAAAGACCAGTGCACGTTCAGTTGGTTGTGTCACCTGATCACTTCAGGAAAACGGTCTCTTGCAACTTTTTGTGTTTCGGTAGCCACATAAGATGTCAGCCTGCTGACAATTGGAATTCACTTCTTTGTCCTGGGTACAAGACGGAGCACGTCCAGTCAATCAGAGGTCATCTCAGGTCACAACAAACAAGGTCCAGTCTTCTTCTCTTCCTCTCTGCAAGTCCAGAAATGTTTCTAAGGAGGGTACATTGGGCTGCCACCTTTATGATTTTGTCTAGCTAGTGGGTAGGGTGACTCCTGCCTCCTTCCTGACAAAAGGGGTAAATGTCCCCAGGGAAACAACTGCCCACTGTTTCAGCAGTTCCTATTTGTCCTTCTGAAAACAATCCCACAGTGCTCCTAACCCTCAAAATACAAGATGGAGAAATCAGTCCCCTCCTCTGTGGTCATTCAAAACTGGTTCTGGGGGTACCTCCCAATGGGTTTGAGACCAGCCTGACTAGGGGCACAAAGGCTGGGGCAGTTCCAGATCTTGCCTAACATTTACTTGTGACAGAATAGTCCCCTTTGAAGGTAATTAAGCTCCTGGTCACACCCCAACTAATCTTCCTGCCAGAGCCTGGTCACACCCCAAATAATCTTCCTGCCAGAGGATGAAAAACACCTCCTCACTCCCATGTCAATGTTCCTATTCTGAGAGCAGTTTCCACTCCTCTTTCACACCTCATTCAGGCTGACTACAAGCTGGGCAGTGACTGGAGAGCTAGTATAAATTAGTCTGTAGCAGATTAAGGAAGGGAAAAGGCAGGTCCACTGGAATTATGCGATTGTGTGTCGATTTACACATAATTGTAGATCTGCTGCATTTGCAACATCATGCATCATCTGCTGCATAATCTGCATATTTAAACAAATTCGAACTGTTCAAAAGTTTGTAAAAACACAGCAACATCTTTCTGCACAATGGACAGCCATTTCAAAGGATGACTATTCACCTTTTTGTAGCTTATTGCTATATTTGCTATACTGGTAGTAATGAGGTACAACTAATGCTTAGACATTGTTAACAAGTTTAAAAATGACAATATAATGAAGGTATACCATCACAAAATGTGCTGCATAATGTCGCATAATTTACCTTTTCTTGCCGCAAAATTTACTCAACCCTGCTGCATAATTTGACCCTTCCCTGTCACATGATTCCAGTGGCCCTGGGTAAAGGTAACTTTCTAAAAGTTACACCTATTGTATATTTAATAAAAATTGTCCACATCACCATTAGATTGGATTTTTCTTAAATATAGAAATAAGTCTTGGAATGGAGTCTGTAGCTGTTGCACATTAAAAGATATATTTTAAAGTGTATAATCTATACTTTGATTTTTTCTACGCAACAGTTACAGCCTGACCAGTGACAATGAAGTTTTGGCTCTAGTCACTGGCAGATCATGACATTTCTAATTTCTCACGTGTTCCACTCTTAAATATTATGCATTATAACTTGTAGGCAGTTAAGAAGTGACTTATTTAATATCAAAAATCAGCTTTTCTTACCTGTCAAAATGGTGATTTTCACAGATCTGCACACAGCTGCGGCCTGTGCAGGTAGGAGCGGTGGGGCCCGTGAGGCGGGGGGGGGGGAATTTTCATGGACAAAAACGAGGGAAAATTAATTATTTATTTAATTTTCCCTGGTCATCGTCTGTCGAAACCCCCCCACCGGGCCCCACCGCTCTTACCTGCACGGGCCGCAGCTGTCTACACAGCAGGGTTCAAGGTACTATTGCAGGCTACCCAGGGGATGCTTGAAGCCATGATTTCCAGGTCCACTCTGTGGGTGGCACAGTAGGTGCTGCAGTCCACAGGTGGCATTTAACTTCTAGGCCATTGGTACATTTTCAATACCATATTCTAGAAACTTATATGCAGATTGAGTAAGTCAATTAGGGTTAAGCCAATATACCCGTGCAGAAAGGGGGAAGCACAGGCACTTTATTCCACATTGGCAGGGTGAACAGAGCACAGTGAGTTCTATGTCCAGTAAAAATAGAGCCAAGGAAAAAAGAGAAAATCTGAGGAGACCACGCAGAAAAGGCAGACTTCCTACACAAATCGATGTGTATGTTACCAGAATATTGACTCCCAAATAAGGTTTATTATGATATCCTGGTAAAAAAAATATAAAAACTGCAAAGATATCATGGAACATAATATCAAAGCTAACTATTTCTATTTTTTGTTTTTGTAAGTAGTATTGATGTTAAAAATATAGGGGCTAATTATGATGTCAGGCAGACTCATGTTCGCCTGACACCGTTGCGGTTTGTGAACCACCCGACCCAGGTCAGCTCCGGACGCATTATTTGGAAGGCAGTCGGAAACATCCATTTTTCAATGCAAGCTTGTGCGGTGGGCGGAAAAGTCCTGCAGCACAAGCTTTCATTGAAAAATGGTTGTTTTCAAACATCCCTGCACCATGTGGCAGGCACCATAGGTGCCCCGCTGGCCACAATGGGGAGGGCCAGAAGGGAAAGGGGGCCGTGCTAGGGGCCCCCAATGTCACGGTCTGACATCCTCTCCGTGTCAGAAAGGCTGACATGGAATGGCTGCCGGAAACCAACATTATAATCCCGACGGCGGAGCTGCCGTCATTAAGTGATACATGAGGTGTTTTCGATGCACCGATGGGCTCCATTGGAAAGCGTCGGACGGTCCCTCTGCCTGCTGCCTCTGACCGTACGCACTGTAATGCGTTGGTCGGACTGCAGCAGCAGATGGTGGTCGGACTGCAACCGATGAGCCATTGGATGCAGTCCGTCAGCCATCATAATCGGGGCCATAATGCATGGTACAATATCATGGTTTTAATTTGCAATAGCATTGTGTTGTCAATATGTACTATTATTAGTTATAAATGTGTCCTTTGTTAAACTGCACTGATTTGTTGTTTTTATTTTTATGTGGGTTATTTTGGGGGCTGGGTGAGTATTGATTAAGGTAAAATATATATTAATATCCATATATATAAAGTATATATGATTTAATTTTATTTATGTATATATGCTATGAATATACATGTACTCAGTGCAGGAACTAAAAAAGCTGTTGGATATCTACATAGGTATATCTAGTACGCTGGCAATCAGAGTTTGATCCTTGTCTACAAATTAATTAAATTTGAATTAACTCAGAGCTAATGCCGAATGGCAAATTTTGGATCTTGTTACGACTTTGGTGGTCCACCTGCGGCACCGCCATTGCTCCGTCCGTTTCTTAGTTGTTGCTCTGCCACCCTTTTCATGGCAGGCTCACCACCATCAAAAGGGCGGTGAAAAGGCAGCGGCACTGCCAGTATATTCATGCCGGTTGCAGCCTGCCGGCCCAGCGGTATCCTTGATCCCAGCAGAGCCAGATGTCTTGTGGCAGTCTGACTGCCACACTCAGAATACTGTGGGTGGACCAGCAGTGTGGCGGTGGCTGGACCGCCACCACAAGTACGGCAGTCCTGAGGACCACCGTACTCGTAATAAGGCACTTTGTCTTTATTATTTGGAACCATTACAAAATCTGTTTTCATTGCTTATGAATATACTTTAAACACAAAGGATAATCACACTTTGCCAAAATACTTTGTCTAGAGAAAGAAACTGCATTGACCGACTGGAACACGTGGGCCAGGAAAATGGTGCTTCCTGTATACCCCTAAGGTAGGCCCTAAAGACTCATGGGGCAAAGTGCCTTGTATTTAAACAGTAGGACATGTGGCATATCTTTTACCTGTCCAGGTAGTGAAAATCTACTAATGCCATTTTTAAATAGTGTAAGGTCTATCTCTCCCATTGACTATCATGGGGTTACCATATTGCACTCAATAAGTGATAACCCTTGATTGGGAGCAGGCAGAGATATGCTGTTTAGATTCAAATGGATTGTAATTTAAAATTATCTTTAAAGATAATGTTGTATATTTAATCACAATTCTGAAAATGCCACTTTTAGAAAGTTGCCATTTTCGTCTACTAATCATTTGTGCCTTCTGTCATTATCCTGGGTCACATGACTGTAAATAGCTCGCGGTTGGAGTTTGTGAATTCCTGACCAATCCTGCCTAGATGGCACAGGTTGGAACTGTACCTAGACCCACTTACTTTTCAAAGGGCTATGCCACCAGCACACATGAGAAGCTGATACTAGTCTTTTGTCACCCCAGACATCTTGGAATCTCGATAGGGGAAGGGAAGAACTTTCCAAAACCAAACGTGGGGGTAGTATTTGGAATCTCCCCACTTCAAAGGATGGCACTAAGTATGAGTCACTCTTTAGTACACTCCTGGACCTGCAGACATGTGGCCACTACAAGAGGAAGGACTGCTTTATTCTACAGAGGACGGCCCTGCTGCTTAAGGCCTGCCTTGTCTCCCAGAGGACTGTCCTGCTGCTTGAGCCCTGCCCTGATCTCCGAGAAGGAAGCTGGGCCCTGAACCCTTCATCCCAGGCTACCTGAGTGACTCCAAGAGTCAGTTTTCTGATCTCCTGCTTAATCTACAGGGACACAACAAGTTTCAGAGGCCTCTCTGCAACTGCCCAGATGACCAGCTGCAACTGGACCTGGTACTGGACCTGCCTGAGTCTCTTCTAAAGTGAGTCCCTGATCCCCAAGAGGTGCCTCCACAGGCCCTGGACCCTTTGCTACCATCAGAGTACACTTCTCTTCAAGAAAATTAGAAATCCAGAAGTTTTGGCAGCTTCGCGAATGGGCCCATTCATGCCAAGACGACCGCCCACAAGAAGTGAAAGTGAACTCACCTCTTCGCACTACAGCTACCATCAGCTACGGCCAGCAGTGCGAGATCTGCACTTTGCGCTACAACAACAAGAGCCCACAGTGACTGTCAACATGAAGCTCCATGAAAGACCATCTGCAAATCTAGCTAGTTCTTTGTGCTAAGAGATGATGGCCCATGACACCCGGTGTGCTCTTCGCACTACAGCAACGACCATCTGTGATGCTTTCCCTGCTCCTTTAGGCCTCCTCCACCGCGAATGAAACTCTGTGCCCTGGACTTTGAGTCAGTAACTTTTCCAGCGGAAATAACGTGGTCCTGTATCCGGCCCGCGCTCCATCGTGGTTGTCCTGAACTTGCAACTTTTTATCAGTCTAGCCTGACCTGATGTCCACGACTGGTGCTATTTAGTTTTAGGTGCTATATGTACTTAAAGCTTTAAAATTGCATATCTCCCGTTCTACTGATTAGATTTTTGTCATTCTGGTATTGCTTTATTTACTAAAATTAACTCTATTGTTCTAAATTGGTTTGGGATGTTTCTTGTGTTTTCACTTTATTACTGTTTGTGTGCTGCATAAACACTTTACATTTTTGCTCTCAGTTGAGCATGAAGCCTGACTGCTTTATGCAAGCAAAGCTACCAGAGGGTTAAGCACTTGTTAATTTTGTGACTTTTGTGGTTCACCCTGACAAGGATTGTGGTTGTTGCCACAGCAAGATCACCAACATCTACAACAATTTCAACTTCCAACCCACCACCCTCAACACCAATGACCTCAACCACCCAGCGAACATCAGCGAAAACATTACCACCTGTTCTCCGCTCACCACCCTGACCACCTCAGCCATCATGTCTTCCGTCCACTCCGGGCACCAACCAACCCAGCCCCCACCACCTCTACAACCTAGCAACAAACCCAATCAGCACATAACTCACCAGCAACTCAACACCTCCATTCCCACAGTAACTTTCCCACACAGATGGAAACTTGCAGACGTCAGACCCCTCCAAAAGAAAGACTCCGCTGACCCCAGCGATCTCAAAAATTATCAGCCGATCTCCCTGCTCCCCTACCTGGCCTAAGAACCCGAGAAAATCATCAACCAGCAGCTCACCGAATTCCTGGAATAAAACTACCTACTGGATGCCTCACAATCAGGATTCCGAGCCAAACACAGCACTGAGACCGTGTTGTATACCACCACAGACGACATCAGAACACTTCTCAACCGAGGAGTAGCTGCAGCCCTGATCCTCCTCAAACTTTCCTCAGTGTTCAACACCCTCTCCCACAACACCCTCATCAACAGACTCTGCAACATAGGCATACAGCAAGACACACTCGTGAATCGCCTCCTTCCTTACAGGACACACATAGAGTGTCCGACTGCCTTCCTTCACCTCCACACCAAAAGACATCATATGTGGCATACCACAAGGATCTACATGACCCCCCGCAGACGGCATCAGATCCCATGGACTCAACATATTCTCCTACGCAGTTGACACCCAACTGATCCTCTCACTCACCAAGGACCCCTCCAAAGCCAAAACCAACTTCTGTAACGCCCTGACCAACATAGAAAAACGGATGAGAGACAGCTGCCTCCAACTCAACTCCGACAAAACTGAGGTACTGATCTTTGGGAAGAACACCTCCGCTTGGGACCACAGCTGGTGGCCTTCAGATCTCAGACCTACACCCACACCAACCGACTGTGCATGCAATCTCGGCAAGTCAACGCAGTCACCTCCTGCTTTCACACACTTCGCATGCTCCAAAGAATCTTCAAATGGATCCCAACCAACAGCAGAAAAAACGTCAAGCAGGCCTTCATCACCAGCCAACTCAACTACGGCAATGCCCTCTATGCCAGCATCTCCATCCAGCTCCTCAGAAGACTCCAGACCATACAGAACACTGCAGCCAGACTTATCCTGGACCGCCCCACCTGAGAGGCCTCCACTGGAACCCCATCCAGAAGAGATGCCAGTTCAAAATCCTCATGCATGCATACAGAGCCCTCCATGACCGTGGACCTGCCTACATCAACCTTCAACTGAACTTCCATCAGCCCGCTAGACACCTGTGCTCCTCTTCAATCACCCTTGCACCCCCTGCATCCATAGCAGCAGCAGTGGTGGCTGCTCCTTCCCCTACATTGCTGCCAAGACCTGGAACGACGTTCCCCTCCAGCTCCGTACAGCCCCCTTACTGGCAGACCTCAGAAAGGGACTCAAGACCTGGATCATTCATGGAGACACAGCACCCAGATACCCCTAGAGGTGATAGTGTTGCACTTTACAAATGCTGTTTGATTGATTGATTGATGTATTTTGACTGCTGCTCCTTTATATACCCTGGTCCATCTTTCAGGGCATCACATAAACCAAGTCTCAGTTCATCTAGGGGTTGGACAAACAATGGTTGAAGGGCGCTAAGCTGCATGCCTCAACTGCGAAGGGAGGCCTGCGCCTGCCACACTTGGAATGCTTTTGCTTGGTGCAATAGCTGGCTCATTCAATGTACTTGCTGCCCACATTTCAATTGGCACCCATTTAGGTCTCACTGGAGCACCATATTTTGCAGACCTCTGGCGATCTCGCCATATGCTCCACTTCAAGACCGCCCCTTACCCCCCAAACCCTATCATCCATGCTTCACAATATGTCTGGCAGCAAGCCCACATTATAATAAAGGTCTCTAATTGGGTTCACTCCAGGTGCAATGCAGCCATCACCATTGAGGGAGAGGAAATCTGCTGGTTTTTATAAAAAATAATGGCATTCACTATATTAATGACCTACTCTGTAATGGCTCCCCCAAACCATTTCTTGATCTTGAACAGAGTATAACCCCCCCAGCTCCCAGAACTGGCTATACACTGAATTGTCCCATGCTTTGTCCGTCATCCTTGGGAGAGCACAAATTGACCTACCTAGATCCCTCATCACTGATTATATCCACACTTGGAAGAATTTTGTGGGGGTCATAACGAGTCTATACACTACATTGATTGATCACTGCGATTTCTATGCCACATCAAAATTACTATGCATCTGGTAGGAAATGCGGCTTGACACACAATTCCTTGAGGACAACTGGGAAACCCACATGGTGGATTATAATAAAGGGTTCGGGAGACAGGGCTTAAATATAGCTATTTTAAGAACCTCCATCATTGACACTGGTCCCAGGCAAAACTATGCACAGCCTGGACTCTTGTTGCTGGAGATGCAGGAATCAAGACTTGAACATTGGTCATGTGGTGTAGGGGTGTGCCAAGCTCCAAGGTTTTTGGATGTAGATTCGGAATCATCTGAAAGAAGAGATGCAGGTGTCTATGCGATTGACCCCCCTTGTCCTGTAGTATGATACCTCTGACCTCTCTTCCCTGACACAACATGTTAGCAGATGACTCTCCATGGCTCTAGGCATGGCCAAAATGACAATCCTGCATCTCAGGAAGATGACCTGCGCTCCCTCCTTTCAGACCTAACTGGAGAACATGTACGATGTGGGACTTTTTGGGAGACTGATTTATAACTTAATAAGCTGCAAATGTTTGAAGAAATATGGGGCTCCTTTCTCTGGTAATGAGTGTGTCACTTCTCTAACCGGCATGCCCCCTGCACTCCCTTTCACCCTTGACCCTTCCGGAGTCTTAAATCTTCGTTGCAAATCTTTCCTGAGAATACTCTATCTATTGGCACAATGTACTGATTGCTCCATTGGGCATAGGGTCTCTCCTAGAGGATGCATGTCTACACCCTGTTTCCTGCTTACAGGGTACATGGTACCACCATGACTACTGGGTCAGGGCAGGATTAAAATGGCTTCCAGTTAAGTGTAGGGTTTTGTTTGTTTCCTTACCATCCCCTTTCCCCTTCTTCTGTCCTCCTCTCCCCAATCCCCCTTTCCCCTTTCCCTTTCCCTTCCCCTTTGCCCAATTATAATTCATGAATTTCTCATTGGTCTTGATTGAGTCTGCATTTTCCTGTTTAATGACACGTTTATAGTCGCTGGTCACCCTCCCTCGGCGCATCATGGTATGAATATTGCACTGATGTTGGAGTACTAGTTGTTGTCAATGCACTGTTTTTCATACTGTATTCACTAGCTGAAACTTTTGTTATTTCCCTGGATTCATTGTTGCAAAATGAATAAGGAATTGCAATACATAAAGCTTCCAAACTGGAGAACAGAACTTTTCTGTACAAGTGCTGAAAATGCTTGCATTCTTTTTTAAGACTATACTTTAATTAAGCGGTATTCATTAGTTTCAGTGTTGAAAAAAATACAGTGCTACCTTTCTAATGGTAATTTGGAAAACACAGCCTCATAGGCTAACATTGAATTTGAGATCTGCTTTTCTTTCTATGGACACCTTTTGTCTTCCCATTAAAATAACTATTCTTCCACTTTACCAACATTAATCATTTTGATGTCCTTTTAAATTTCTGTTATATAAATGTCATTCGTTTTTAATAATTTGGTTAGGAAAATGTAAAAGCTAAGTTCCTTAAGTTCAATGCTATTTAGGTGCTGCTAAAAACTTTTCAGACACTATATTTGATAAACAGGTGGTCATATTGAGCCACAGCTGCAAGGGGTGAGCCCAAGAGTTATATTTGAAGATGGTAAAGGGTACTTAGCTTTGTGACAATTCATTTACTGTGCTTCCCCCTAGTTAACAAACCAGTTTCTCACAGTACCAATTCCAATTAGGAATGACTTAGGTTAGAAAGGTGTAGTACTTTTCTTCAGGTGTTTTGGTGAAGTTCAACTATTAGAATCTATCAAATCATTTTGGGCCAGATGTACGTAGGTCATAGTTAGTGGGTCGCAAATAGACCTACCTCATGAATATCAACGAGGTAGGTCTCGATTTGTGACCCATTGGAAATCCCAAAAGTCACAGGGATGATGGCCTACACCTATTATATACGAATATATACACAACCTTTGCATTCTTACCATTCTGCAGGAGCAGGGTTAGTAAACTGGTGTCATTAGAAGCTACTCTGCAATAAATAGTGAATCTTCTTGTACCTCTGTGAGGAAGCTGTTGGCCAGAGAGCAAGCAGTCAAAACAGAGGTAAAGGTACACTGCACGCTTTCCAAGATTTTAGAACAGAACAGAAAGACTCAGCTATTCTAAGACAAATGGAACTATAGACTCCAAAGAACTGTTATCTGAACTGTATGGCAAGACAGGAGGCTAGCATTATGCATTAACTTTTATTTTGTACTTCCAAGCAGCAAACACTTCAAAGATCCAAAGTAGAACATTATTTGACTCGTAATAAGAAATCTTGGGGCATATTAGCAAGACCGGCGATAAAATTATCGCCGTTTTAGCGGCAGGAAACTGCCGCTAAAATGGCGATAATGGACTTGCTAATATGCGTTGTGGAATTCCAATAGAAGCCCAGGTTAGATGTCCTGCACAACAACATTCCATCTTCTCCCTATTTTGTTTGCTACTTTTTAGCAGATAAGTTTAGCCATTTGTATATATCCGAGGTATGAGTGGTATTGTTTGAATCTTAAAAATTGTGTAAATTCGATTTATGGATTTTATAAAAGTATATATGTTTATTATCATGGGTTAAAAAGAATATTGAGGTAGGTAACGTCATATTTTCATACTAGTTTAAAACAGTGAACAATTTGAAGTTGGTGGTAAATTGCAAATGTTTTACTACCTCATTTCGGTCTCAAAAATTCATACATGCCACTGATATTCGTTATTAGGAAGGGATGCCCTAAACATGCTCCTTCCTAATACCGAATTGTGAACCCAAATAGGCGATTTGGTAACAGGTTACTAAATCGCAATTGGGCCTTTGTACACTTAAAAATGTTTGCGTTCTCAAACAGCCTGATTCTGCAAATCGGGCATTTGCAAAAGTAAAAAGCTTTGTACATCTGGCCCTTAGTTAGAAAGTTGATCTTTGAAAGAACTGTTAGTACCAGATGATCCCAACCAGAAAAATTGCAGCAAACGCCCTACATCATCAACTGCTCCAAAAGCCTTTAATGACCTCAGAATGGCCATTTGGGAGAGGTTTTCTTCATAAAACGCATGAAAGTAAAGCCACATTGTACAACATGTTCAACATCTGCAGCATGCAAGCTGAACACAAAGATTTATTTGGCTCACTAAAGGCCTTTGCTCACATTTCAATATGTTCTACAACATTGTTCTGCTGCTATATGTTTGGATCAAATATCTTATACCTTGTTTGGTAGTCGGGGATACTTATTATTATTGCTTATTTGTCATTCTTTCATAATTTGGTAGCATATTGTTATTAAGTCTTCGTTTTTTGTATTTATTAGGTTATTTAACTCTTAGAGGGTTTACACTAAACTTGATGTTCCCCTTTCTCTGGTTTGTGTCTATAGGTAGCTCCAGCAAGCTCACAAGAAGTGCTGGAGTAAATAGGTAAGGGTTTTGTCTCATATCAGTTCCTGAAAACCCATTTTGGTATTGTGTATAGTTGGTGAAAGTCAATTAATTACTAATTTCACTTCTGCTGTCATGTGGCTAGCAATGTCGCAATATTCTTAAATCCTACCTACGTTTTGACCTTTTACTCTCAATATTCTAGAATAACTGTCAATAAAGAAATAGTGATGATTGCTCGAAAAATATTTCAGTTGGTTTATTTTGGCAAGCTAACAGAGAACCCATTTCCACCTTCATTTCCCCTTCAGCTGAATCTCAACTTGCTTCCTGAAGGAGGCCTTTAAAAACGTACCTGGTGTGCTACCTAGAGCTGCAAATAATATTTTTGGTTTGCAAATAATACTGGAAGCTTGATAAAGCTATGTAAATGTATAAAATTGTTTACATACATGCAATCACTGAACAAAATGTAACCACATTCTTGAACAATATGCAGTTTTAATTTCGTAAGACACCAAAATGCTTGTACTAAGTTGTAGCATATATTCTTTTATCGACTAACCTACTCAAGAGCTGTCAGCAGAGCTTTCACCCCATAAAAATAAAATAAAGCTACTGCAGACGGAGTCTCATAACAGAAGTCATATTATGAGATGTACAGTTTAAAAACAAGTCATATCTGAAAATCAAATGTAATAATACTATGGCACCATCTCGCCATTTTTATATTAACAGTATTACAGGGGTGCTTACTTGCTCATATGAGCAGATAATAAAATGTAGAAAAATAAGGTATGTCGAGACAACTATAGTAAAGAACTGATGCATCACTAACTAAAAGTAATCATATTCCCCATTATGTTAATGCAACAGCTTTCTTGCTTGCTTCCCTAATGTAAGGGACGATGGAGGCATAGATGTAATGTAAATGTCAAATGCCATTAGTTTTTCCATTATTCACTATCAGTATACTGTGGACGTCTGTAAAGATCACGTTGTTCACGAAGTTCCTGCAATGTGTTTTGGAAAAAGCTTTCTTATTACTGCCCGATAAATTGGTTTGTCACTCTCCTGTATGTACGGATCAAATGGATATATACGCATATGGCCAAATCACTGCACTTTATTACATGTAAAACTGGGTACACATTTTTGTTTAATCTCAAAAGTCAAATGCAGCCTGCGATGTGGATTTTTCCCCCCTAAAACGATAAACCTTCCTGTTGAAGGGTAACTGATAACACTGCAGTGTGACTATACCTAACTCATTTCAACCTAGTAGTGAGTATGAATTCCATAGGCGGTTTGACAAACAATTGTACCTATTATATAAGAATATATGCACAACCGTTGCATTGTTACAATTCTGCAGGAGCAGGGTTAGTAAACTGGTTTCATTAGAAGCTACTCTACAATAAATAGTGATTCTTCTTGTACTCCTGTGAGGAAGCTGTTGGCCAGATAGCAGTTGAAGCAAAGGTAAAAGTACACTGCACACTTTCCAAGATTTTAGAAAAGAACAGGAAGACTCAGCTATTCTCAGACAAATAGAACTATAGACTCCAAAGAACTGCTATCTGAATTTTATGGCAAGACAGGAGTCTAGCATTATGCGTTAACTTTTATTTTCTACTTCCAAGCAGAAAACAATTCCAAGATCCAAAGTAGATTACTTGACTCATAATAAGAAATCTAGAACACTTAGCGGCTCATTACGATATCAGGCGGAACGCCTCCGCCTGACAGTCGGAATCTTCCCGACTGTGTCGGAGCCCTTCCAACTGACCTGGTCAATTTACAGTCCGACTGCCCTATTACGATGTTTGCGGTCGGAATTTAAGCCGGCCGGTCATTCCGAATCGGTTCCTTCCAACTCGCACAGTATTCCTGTTGGTCGTAACCGCACTGTAACCCCCTATGGACGGCGTTTCTGCCGTTGGGATTATGATTTCACTTTCCAACAGCCTTTCCGAGTTGGCCGGTTCTCGGACGTAACACGAGCTCCCATGTGAAACAATGAGAATCCGAACGAACAGTGTTCGGTCGCATCGTAATCTGGCGGTTGGAACCGCCGACCGCACGTCGTCGGTCCCGAATCCGAGACGGTGTCGGGCGGAGGCTTTCCGCCCGACATCGTAATGAGCCCCATAGTCCATAAAGCACAGCACCATTCCATTTTCACCCTCTTTTGTTTGCTGCTTCTGAGCTGATAAGTATAGCCGTTTGCATATGTCTCATGTAAGAGTGGTATTGTTTGAATGTTTAAAATTGTGTAAATTCGATTTATGGAATTTATGAAAGTGTATTTGTTTATTATGGGTTAAAAAGAATATTGAGGTAGGTAAAGTCATATTTTCATACTAGTTTAAAACAATGAGCAATTTTGTTTGAAACAGGAGATTTTATACATTTATATAGAGGTTAATGTAAAGTGGGAAATTGGCCAATTGCTACCTTTTTGAAAAACGTTAAAGCATTTAGAATCATGCAGTCGTGATCAGCAAGTGAAGCGACTCAGTTTAATGTGAGATATTTGAAAAGTGCGTCTCGTGTTGCCTCGAATGTCTTATAGTAAATTACATGAATTGGCTTCAGATGGAAATTTAATTGGTCGGCCATCTATAAAGGGGGCACACACTGCATTAGGCTTTATTTCTAATGGAATTAGGCCTTGTAATGCTCGTGTGTTAGTGGAAAGACCCTTGAGCTGCAGAAATACGATCAGAAGATCCTGAAACAGACTGTTACAAGCGTTGAGGAGCCCATTTTGTCCAGACACAGTGAGAAAAATAAGGTGTGCCAGTATTACTCTGGAAAAAAAGATTTTAAGCCCCAAGAAATAATTAAAAACATCTGTATTGAGGTGATTGTAGGTTATAGTACAGTGTAGTCGGGATGACTGAGGAGCAGGGAGTAAGTGAGGATGGTAGGTTAAGGGAAATTGTGAGGCAGGTGGTTAAGGATTCTATAGAACAAATAATTAAATCCATATTTAAGAGCAGGAAAAGGAGAAATATAGGGAATGATGAGGACGAGTGTTTGTCATCTTCAGAGAAGGAGGATTTAATGAATAAGGTGCCAGGAGGTAAGTGTGTAAAGAAAAAGTGACACATGGCAGTGGAGGAGGAGGCTGAAAGTTCAGGGAAAGAAGTCCAACGTGACTCACAAAGAAAGGGTTTCCTTAGCGGAACATACAAATACGGAGGTGTTAGACTTGGCATCTTTGGTGTGGTTTCCCCTGACTTTTTGCCTCTACCTCCTGAATTTTGATGCTGTGTTGGATTTCGTTTTTGCTGGCTTAGATGCTTTGGGTACTTTGCCACTACTGGTCAGTGTCAAAGTGCAAGTGCTCCCTGTTTAAATGGTGTTTACAATTGGTTCTCCCTGATTGGCATGTTTGATTTACTGGTAAGCCCCTAGTAAAGTGCACTGAGTGTGCAAGGGCCTGTAAATCAAATGCTGCTAGTGCGCCTGCAGCACTTTTTGTGCCACCCACATGAGTAGCCCTGAGACCTGCCACTGCATTGTCTGTGCGCAGTTTGTTAACTTCCAAGTCGAACTGGCAAGTGCACCCACTTGCCAGGCCATAACCTTCCATTTTCTTACATGTAAGGCACCCCTATGGTAGGCCCAAGGTACCCCCCTGGGCAGGGTGCAGTGTATGTGAAAGGTAGGACATGTACTGGTGTGTGTGACATGTCCTGATAGTGAAATACTGCCAATTTTGTTTTTCACTATTGAAAGGCTATTTGTCCCATAGGATAGAATGGGAAATACTTTGTAACATCTTACAAGTATAACTTCCCATTGGGACAAGATGGAGAAATTAAATTTAGGCTCTCCGAACTCAAAATTCAATAACACATCTTTCAGTAAAGATGTTTTTTAAATTGTGTGTTTGAAAATGCCACTTTTAGAAAGTAGGCACTTTCTTGTTTGACCGTTCTGTATGCCCCCGCCTGTTTGTATGTTGACTGTCTGGTTTTGGAGTGACAGGGGCTGGGGATGTGCATTCACTGTAGATAGCCACTGGGATGGTTGAGGTGTACCTGGCCCTTCCTGGATGACTCAGAGCTGAATAGACCTTGGCTGAATTTAGAGTAGTGGGAGGAGTTTTCCTTGCACCTGAATAGGGCCTGTCTCCCTTGCACAATGCTGTCTCCACCCCCTGTGGTCAAACTGCACCAGTGAGGACAGAACTGGTTTGGACTGGGCTCAGAGACCCTTGCACAAAGAGAACAAAGACAAAATGGGGTATAAGTATTACACCTGAAACCCCAGAACTTTAGATTACTTTTGGACTCAAGAGGAACCTTTGCCAAGGAGAAGAGCTTAAGAGCAGTGAGGAGGAGTACTGCCACTTTGCTGTGTGCCTTTTGGGGTTGGCCTGCAGTTGCTGTTTCTGCCAAGGAAAGGACAAACACTGGAACTTTGCTTGAACCTGCTTGGAGAAGATCTCCAAGGGCCTGTGTGTGCTGGCCTACTGTTCTGTAATCTCAGAGACACAAAGACTTCATCCCCAGCTCCCCAAATCTCTGTTGCTGGGAGTTCTGTCCTGCCAGGAGGTGCCTGTTCCAGTTTTGGGCCTCTGGAGGTTGTTCCTGCTGCTGGGAGCTGGAACAAAAGAAGGACTGAAGAAATCGACGTATCGCTCTTCTTGCGGCTGTTTTTCCGACGCAGCAATGCTGTGCGAGAAGAATCTCCACGCATCGCTGCACCGCTGCTGAACCGACGCAGTACCTGTCGTGGCTGCAAGAACCGACCGGAAGGGATCGCGGCTGAAGAACCTAACGCAGCGGCACTTGATGCCGCCATATCGAACACCAACGCATACTGGATTTCCTTGCATCGTACCTGTGCGTCAAGTCTTCCTGATGCATCACCCGCAGACCAGAATCGTCTTGGAGTCAACGCATCACTTCCCCCTACAGACCAGATTCGATGCATCACTTCTCCTGCGTGCAGCAGAACTGTCTCATTCCCTCCCCAAGGTCTCAGGAACTGACGCATCTCTTTGTTTTCAAAGCTTCCCATCTCTGCAGCTGTTTGGCCTTGTGAATTTTGTCGCATCTACAGGTACTTTGTGAGAAATCACGCATCCATAGTTTTGTATGGACCAAGTTGTTTTGAAACCTTTTTAAAGTCATTTTCTTATTACATGTATGTTGGATTTTTGTCGTTTTGGTCCTGTTGAGTTTAGATAAATGTGCTTTATTTTTTCTAAACTGGTGTGGTGTCCATTTGTGGTGTTATCACTGTATTACTGTGGTTTTTGACTACAAATACTTAACACAAATACTTTACTGATTTCCTTTGGGATAAGTCTGTCTGCTCGTGCCAAGCTACCTAGGGGGTGAGCAGGGGTTATCTAAAGTGTGTATCCCCTTACCTTGACTGGAAGCAAGGTTCCCTATTTGGACACAGGTACCTACCTCTGTCAACTAGAGACCCCCATTTCTAATAGGAGGTAAGGACCAGAGTGGGATGAATATGTTTTGGATTTGGAGGCCAATAATATATCGGGAAATTAAGTTGGAGATTTTGATGATTTGGAGTTAGACTCAGAAAAATCGGTAAATGACCCATCAGGCCAGAAATTATTTAACCTTAGGGAAGTAGGACATCTGAGAAGTAAGGATAGGTGGCCAATAAAACATGTAGCAGACTATAAAAAGTATAGAATCAGGAGGTGGCTAGAGAGGGTGGAAAGAAATGTAATGAAGTCGGAATGCTCGAGATCTGTAATTGGAGAAAAAGAGACAATGATTCCTAATCTAGACCCATAATTAATAACCTATCGATTTAAGCTTGGAATAGATACAAGGAATGGATTGGAGCATGCATTGAAACAATGCAGGGATAGATTATTGGACATTTTGGGTCTGTTGGCGTGTATATTTGATTTGATAGAGGAAGCTTATGTCAATAAAAGTGACATAAATATAGAGCTCCTAATAGGTTGGAGTCAGAGGGCTATTTGTTTTCTAGGAAACGCCAATGCAGGTCCAATTGCAGATAGAAGAAAGGCAGTCTTGATGTGCATAAGCCCATATTTGGGAGAGTAACAGCGAAAGGAATTCTCTTATGAGGATAAAGGATTGTTGTTTGGAGAAGGGTTGGTAAAATCCCTAGGCAAATATGTCTCCTCTTTTATAACTTTGGATAAAGCGCAAACTTCAATGAGGTAAGTTTTCAGTGGAGGAAATTTATATGGTAGGGCTGGAAGAAGAGGGCAAACTTTTGGCCGTGCAAATTACAGAACCCAATATAACCAAGGAAGGGGAGTGTACAGAGTAAGTCAGCCAGGAGGAGGTTTTTCCCCTTAAAGGGGTAGAAGAGGAAGAGCGAGAACTTCAAGAGGGAAAGGTCAGCAAACTACAAAATCACAAGGTGAGCATGAGGATTATTACTGGTTTTATCCTGGGAAAGATGGGAGGAAGGTTACAACAGTTCTCAGAGCAGTGGAATTTACTCAGTCAAGATCCTTGGGTGATTGCTGCAATACAAGGATATGTGATAAGATTCGAACAGGATCCAGGATTTCTGTCTGGCGGGGAAGCATTGAAGTCAGGCAGAATCCACTGTTATAGATAAGATGAGTATGATACACTTGCCCAATTATCCTGTGCTCACCCTTGGGCAGCTTGGCACCGAGCAGTCAGGCTTATCCTCAGGGTCAAAGTGTAAAGTATTGGCACACCTCCCACCCTCTCAACACACTGTGTACACTACAAAAAGGCTCCACACCATATGTATGAAACACTGGTCTTTGTATTAAACACACATTGAAATCAAAATGACATACACATTGGATAAATACTTTACAGTTATATGCAATTGTTGAACTCCTCCATTAGCAGCAGAACAGCATGAACATATATGTACTAGTCATATGTATTCACTTGCCCCGTTATCCCCTCAGCCTCGTAAGCAACATAAACCCATGTGCATACTTCTCCGAGGTATTCACGATCCAAGCAATCCCTCCCACATCAAAAGCAATAGAAACATATATGCAGGCAGTTTGGAGGTATTCTACTTTCCTGCTAACATGTTAGCATGAAAAACACAACATTCCCAATATTGCATACCCTGTACAGTTGTAATGGTGAAGAAATCACAGGTTCTGACTATGCCTCATGACCCAGCCCCTCAGCCGCTCAAACCCCACCAGCCAACAATACACGTTGCACCCGCTGGCGACACTTTGATTAGATTGTTGGGACCACCTAAAGCAGAAGGAAACAGTTGCGTGTTCTCTTCCATCCATATTAGGTCCTCTGGTACCCAGCAGCACCTTCACGAGTGTAAGATCACTATCCCCCCCATAGGCAAAAGGCTGTGACTCCGGAAGTTGGCACGCTTCCAATTTGGAGAATTGTTTCCCTCTGGCAGAGGTGCGAGCTGCAGTTGTGCCAGCCAGCCAGCCATGGGTGCACACAAGGCACAACGAGACCCCTTGGGTCCAGTCACAGTATTTTCAACAGCAGAGTACCTTGTGGTGTGGCTCGGGGAGAGGGAGGCGGTGACCTTGGACTGAAGCCCTCGATGTCAGGCACTTTTGTCCTCCCCATCTGGTGGTCAGAGACAGTCTAGGCTGCCAGTTTGGGTCCTGCGAACAGCACACGCTATGGAGTGCGAGCTAGCACAGGTTTCCAGTTGTAAGCTCTGGTCCTTCAGACTCAGCAAACGTACCCCACACTCCTCGAACGCCTCACACTACAGCACCCCAGGTGGGCCACTGATCGTTATGAGCACACTACTCACTACAGTTTGATTACAGCACACATTGGGATGGTCCTTGTCCTAACCGAAAATAGCTTCCACCTGTTTCTACCGCACCCTGCTTGGTACTTATTATCTTGTAGAAACGGGGAGATCCTTTATGTCCCTGGGATCTTGTAGACAGGAAGCCAGCCAACTGGCCCTTGCAGAGTGCTTAGGGACCCAGGCTACGACAGCTGGCAGTTAGCTCTAGGCCAACAACATCCAAGCAAAATCCATCAAGTGATAGTCCCCTTCCAAGAGCACGACAAGCCCCAGATCATCACAAGTCTGGGGATAATTCATTTGCAGTCCCTCCTGCCCCAATAGCTCCTCTTGTCGATGTCCCAGCATGGAATCAGCGTAGTATGGCTTTAATCCCCAAAGCATCTCTAACTCCTAAGGGCAGAGCCCAAGTGGTTAGACCCATGATAGACTTTATTATTATTATTAGCAACTTGTAATGCGCACAGCTAACCTGAAGGGTTTCCCGGCGGAAGGCAGTCGCAGATCTGCTGTCCCACAATGCAGATTCAGAATAGCCAAGTTTTCAGCATCTTGCAGAAAGTGAGAAATGACTTACAGTTCCTTAAATCGTCCAGTAAAGTGTTCCAAAGCTTAGGACCCACATAGGCAAAGGAATGACCCTTCATATTGGTTAGGCAAAACCTGGGAACACTGAACAGAGCCTGGGTCGAAGATCTTAATAGACGAGTGGGCTGATAGAGAGATACTAGTTCCTGAATGTAGCATGGTCCCAGGCCAAATTTGGCCTTTAAATGTAGCACAGTGCTTAGAATTCAATGTGTCTGGCCACCTTAAGCCAGTGGAGCTCTTTGAGCAAATGAGAAACAGAAACCTATCTGGGTAAGCAAAAAAGCTGCCTGGCTGCGATGTTCTGAACAATTTGCAGGCACTGTATGGATGACTTATCTGTGCCCAAATATAGCACATTGCCGTAGTCCAAGTGGGAAATGACCAATACCTGTATAACGGTCCTCTGAACCGCTAAAGGAATAAGCCACAACATCTTTTTCAGCCTTTTAGGGACTGAAAGCAAGTGTCAGTTACCTTACCTATCTGCTGCTTCATAGAGAGCTCATCATCAATAAGAAACCCTAGGTTTTTTATCTTATTTACCGGAGTGGGAGGAGTCCCTAGCAATTTTGGCCAGTTTTTGGCAGCCCAGAGGGAGCAGTTGTTGCCTAGATCCAGAACCTTGGTCTTATCACTGTTAAGTTTGAGTGTGTTTTGATTGAACCTAGCTGCAATTTTTGTCATACCCAGATGCAGTAATGACGGGTCATGACTATGTGCCGTAGACAAGGAGAAGATGATCTGGGTATCATCAGCATATGAGAAAAGGGTGAGTCCGTAGCTCACGATTATGTTGGCTAAAGGGCGTACATAGATGTTGAACAGTAAGTGGCTTAGAATGGATCCCTGCGGGACACCAGAAGTCAAGGCTTGTGTTTGAGACCTCATGTTGGATGAAAAAACTTGAAACATGCGGTCCTGTAAGAAGGAGATAAGCCACCCAAGACCTGAACCTGTCATGCCTATTGACTCCAGCCTATGAACCAGGATAGAGTGATACACCGTATCAAAGGCCACGCTCAAGTCCAGTAAGGCAAGCGCAGCAGTGCCTCCCTCATTCAAGTATTGCGTGAGATGTTCTGTCATGCCACCAAGGGTGGACTCAGTGTTGTGCCCAGCACTGAAACCTGACTGGGAAGGGTGGAGAGGACAGTGAGTGTCAGCGAACCGGAGAGTTGGGCATTGACATGCTTTTCCAGCACTTTGGAGAAAACAGATAGCAAGGAAATAGGGCAGAAGTTCGAAAGACAGTCAGGGTCCAAGATGGCTTTTTTAAAAAGAGCCAGGACCAGAGCATGCTTCCATCTCTGAGGTAACAACCCCTCTTTCAGAGACGTATTAAGAACCTCTATAATAGTCATGAAGACAGGTGTATCCAACAGACAAAAATTATCTGGGGGAAGATGAGATCAGTTCAAAGGACCAACATTGAAATGCATGATCCCTCTATAATTTTTGTCCAGTCTGCCATCCTACCCTGGGAAGCTTGATCAAAATCTTTAGTGGGGCCAAGACCCTGCCTCTTGAAATGTAGGTGCCAATTACACCACCTCTTATCCATCCCAGGAAGGCCCCTCAGAGTCTATGCTCTGCAGTTTCCCTTCAGTCCCTAGTTTATGGCTGTCTTATCAGGAATGCACAGATGTAGCTGTCCCCCCAGCACTCAGATGTGGATTGGAGACAGGATGACAGGCACACAGAGCCACGAGCACAGAAATGGTCACTTTCCCAAAGTGGTATTCCCACAGTAGTAGCATCTAATCGCACCACCAGAGAGGATTAACCATTACTAACTCATTGATATCAAACACTATACTACTACTCTTCTGCACATAGGATAAACAGCTCAATAGCCTTTCCACTGATCCCTCATGTCAATCCAATGCGAGAAGCAGGTCCAACTGTACTGATCACACCATCTGGTGCCATTCACTACCAGTGCATGTAGCGCACATGCATACATGCCCTACCTCTTCCCTACACTGCACCCTGCCCCCAGGGAGTACTTAAATGTAGCAAGAGACATGCAGAACCTTGGCAAGTAGCTTTTTAAATGCCAAGCCAAGTAAAAGTAACCTGCACACAGAGGCCCTGCCATGGCAAACCTATGGCGTGTTTGAAGAGCTACCTTTGTGGGTGGCACAACCAGTGCTGCAATCCCATGGAGGAGCATTTGAGTTACATGCCCTAGGTATAAGTCTTACTCCTAGACAAGGAACTTACAGCTAACTCAAATCAGGCAATCATGTCTACACTGATCACTAGTATGCGTGTGACAAGCACAGTGCCAAAGAGCTCAAAGTCCTATGTCGGCAAAACAAGGTCCAAACAGGAGGTCGGCAGCCAAAAAGTGTAAAAATAGTAGAAAAGGATAAAGGTTTGCAAGTACCATTTTTTGGTAGAGAAGAAAGACATGGGTTGGAGACCAGTGATACATTTAAGGGATGTGAATCTCTATGTAACTTACAGTCATTTAAAAATGGAGGGAGTACACATGCTGATAGACATTTTACAGGAATTGGATTGGATGGTGAAGCTAAATCTGAAAGATGCTTATTTTACAGTTCCAATAAACAAGGAAAGTCAACGTTTTCTTCAGTTTAGGTGTGAAGGTCAGTTGTACCAGTTCATGTGTCTTCTGTTTAGACTTACATCTGTACCATGGTGCTACACCAAGATTTTAAAGCCAGTTGTATGACTTTTACGAGAACAGTGTTTGAGAATGATTACATATTTGAACAACAGTCTATCAAGAATCAAAGTGTGGAGATGTTGTGAACACATTTGTGTATGGTGAAAATGATGAAAGAGTTACTGTAGAGATTGGGGTTTTTGATCAATCAGGAGAAATCAATTCTTCAACCTGCTCAGGCAATGGAATTCTTAAGGTTTGTAAAAGATACAGTGAAAGCCCAATTACAGTTGTCAGAGAGGAAGATATGTATGATAAAGCAAGAAGTAGGTCAAATAATGAGAAGGAAGGAGGTGACATTGAGAGACCTTGCTCGTGTAATTGGACTTCTGTCTTTTTCAATACAGGCAGTTTTTCCAGGTCTGCTGCACTACAGGGCTTTGCAGCTTTTAAATGTGAACAATTAGCATGGGGTATGCAGTATGCTGACAGAGGAAGTGAGGTTGGAATTGTCCTGGTGGTGGGAAAACCTGGATGCTTGGAATAGATGAGCAGTTTTTGGGACAATTACTGATTTGGTGGTGGAGTCAGATGTGAGGAATCTTGGTTGGGGAGCAATGTCTCTAGGTCAAGAAACTGGAGGGAAATAGACTGGGAAGGAAAAGATGGGATATATAAATTCTTTGGAGTTGACTGCAGGTTTTTTTGCTCTACACGGTTTCAAGGACAAATTACAGGGAAGTTCCGTTTTATTGAAAATGGACAATGTAACAGCAGTAACTTACATAAACGAGTTGGGAGGAAGCAGGTCAAAGAAACTGCCAGAGATTGTGAAGGAGTTATGAGAGTTTTGTTAGGTGAACATGTACAGGAAATACATGTATTAGCCCAGTATTTGCCAGGGAAAGAGAATTCAGTGGCAAATTGGAATTCTTTCAGTTTGAGAGATTACAGTAATTGGATGTTGCAGAGAGAAGTTTTTTTAAAGGAAACAATCATGTTTCGGTCAAATAGCAGCCAATTTATTTGCATCCCGTTTAACTTTTCAAAGGGAGAAGTATTTCAGCTGGCATCCAGATCCAGGGGCAATGGCAGTGGATGGAGTCAAAGCAAAACCAAAGGGGATGATGGACGGAGTGTTGACATTACAAGCACTCACCCCCAGTCAACTGATCTGGGTTTAATCCATCATCATTCTTTAGCTCACTCCGCCACCTCAGTTCAGACATGGCCATATGCAAATCAGTCTGACCTTGTGCCTCATGGGAACAGTCCAGCCCGAACTGCCAAGCCATGTCTTCCCTGGACCGGAAACAAGCATCCTGGGACCGGTTTCGGGCTCACAGCCCTCATCAGCCAGGCTAACTTGAATCCAGTGGCAAAGTGAGCAAGGGACCCACGTCTGGGCATACCCTGCCAACTTAGGGCGAACAAAGCAAAACAAAAAAGGGATGATGGACAGAGTGTTGACATTACAAGCACTCACCCCCAGTCAACTGATCTGGGTTTAATCCATCATCATTCTTTACCTCACTCCGCCACCCCAGTTCAGACATGGCCATATGCAAATCAGTCTGACCCTGTGCCTCATGGGAACAGTCCAGCCCGAACCACCAAGCCATGTCTTCCCTGGACCGGAAACAAGCATCCTGGGACCGGTTTCGGGTTCACAGCCCTCATCAGCCAGGCTATCTTGAATCCAGTGGCAAAGTGAGCAAGGGACCCACGTCTGGGCATACCCTGCCAACTTAGGGCAAACAAAGCAAAACCAAAGGGGATGATGGACGGAGTGTTGACATTACAAGCACTCACCCCCAGTCAACTGATCTGGGTTTAATCCATCATCATTCTTTAGCTCACTCCGCCACCCCAGTTCAGACATGGCCATATGAGTGCTTGCAATGTTCAACACTCCGTCCATCATCCCCTTTGGTTTTGCTATGTTCGCCCTAAGTTGGCAGGGTATGCCCAGACGTGGGTCCCTTGCTCACTTTGCCACTGGATTCAAGATAGCCTGGCTGATGACGGCTGTAAGACAGAAACCGGTCCCAGGATGCTTGTTTCCGGTCCAGGGAAGACCTGGCTTGGCAGTTTGTGCTGGACTGTTCCCATGAGGCACAGGGTCAGACTGATTTGCATATGGCCATGTCTGAACTGGGGTGACGGCGTGAGCTAAAGAATGATGATGGATTAAACCCAGATCAGTTGACTGGGGGTGAGTGCTTGCAATGTTCAACACTCCGTTCATCATCCCCTTTTGTTTTGCTATGTTCGCACTAAGTTGGCAGGGTATGCCCAGACGTGGGTCCCTTGCTCACTTTGCCACTGGATTCAAGTTAGCCTGGTTGATGACGGCTGTAAGCCAGAAACTGGTCCCAGGATGCTTGTTTCCGGTCCAGGGAAGACATAGCTTGGCAGTTCGGGCTGGACTGTTCCCATGAGGCACAGGGTCAGACTGATTTGCATATGGCCATGTCTGAACTGGGGTGGCGGAGTGAGCTAAAGAATGATGATGGATTAAACCCAGATCAGTTGACTGGGGGTGAGTGCTTGCAATGTTCAACACTCTTTCCATCATCCCCTTTGGTTTTGCTATGTTTGCCCTAAGTTGGCAGGGTATCCCCAGACGTGGTTCCCTTGCTCACTTTGCCACTGAATTCAAGATAGCCTGCCTGATGACGGCTGTAAGCCAGAAACCGGTCCCAGGATGCTTGTTTACGGTCCAGGGAAGACATGGCTTGGCAGTTCGGGCTGGACTGTTCCCATGAGGCACAGGGTCAGACTGATTTGCATATGGCCATGTCTGAACTGGGGTGGCGGAGTGAGCTAAAGAATGATGATGGATTAAACCCAGATCAGTTGACTGGGGGTGAGTGCTTGCAATGTTCAACACTCCGTCCATCATCCCCTTTGGTTTTGCTATGTTCGCCCTAAGTTGGCAGGGTATGCCCAGACGTGGGTCCCTTGCTCACTTTGCCACTGGATTCAAGATAGCCTGGCTGATGACAGCTGTAAGCCAGAAACCGGTCCCAGGATGCTTGTTTCCGGTCCAGGGAAGACATGGCTTCGCAGTTCGGGCTGGACTGTTCCCATGAGGCACAGGGTCAGACTGATTTGCATATGGCCATGTCTGAACTGGGGTGGTGGAGTGAGCTAAAGAATGATGATGGATTAAACCCAGATCAGTTGACTGGGGGTGAGTGTTTGATTTGCTCTAACGCTCCGTCCATCATCCCCTTTGGTATCGCTTTGTTCGCCCTAAGTTGGCAGGGTATGCCCAGACGTGGGTCCCTTGCTCACTTTGCCACTGGATTCAAGATAGCCTGGCTGATGAGGGTTTTGAACCCGAAACCGGTCCCAGGATGCTTGTTTCCGGTCCAGGGAAGACATGGCTTGGCAGTTCGGGCTGGACTGTTCCCATGAGGCACAGGGTCAGACTGATTTGCATATGCCCATGTCTGAACTGGGGTGGCAGAGTGAGCTAAAGAATGATGATGGATTAAACCCAGATCAGTTGATTGGGGGTGAGTGCTTGCAATGTTCAACACTCCGTCCATCATCCCCTTTGGTTTTGCAGTGGATGGAGTCACCCAGAATTGGAAGGATATGCTTTCCTATTGCTTTCCATGTTACAGAGGGTGTTAATTCAAGTAAGGAGACAGAAGTGTCACATTATGTTGGTGACACCTTTTTGGGTAACACAGGTTTGGTTATGGTCAGTGTTGGTTGTAGAAGTGCCGCTATTGATTCAGTCATGCAAAGGAATGTTGGTAGGTTTAGAAGGAGAGGAACATCTCCTGGTAGAGGTGAGTTTGCTCAACCTTCTAGTCTGGAAGATATCAGGGGGTCAGGAAGATTCCATGGTCTTCCTGGAGAGGTTTCAGAATTCCTCAATGAATCATGGGCCCCAGGAACAAAGAAGAGATATAAAGGGGCATAGAATGTATATATTTGCTGTTGCATGGGAAGGGATTTGGAGGCTGACGAGGCAGAGGTTGCAAATTTTTTGGCAGGATTATTTTCAAAAGATTTTTGATACAAGGCTGTTAATTGTTATAGGTCAGCAGCTTCAGCAGGTCATTCGCTTGTGCATGTTACGTCTATTGGGAACAGTCCTTTGATTTGCAGAGTACTAAAAGCTAAGCTTAGGCTTAGACTGGCCAAACAATTATGCAGAAAGCTAGAAAGGAAATGAGGCTGAATTACGGCAGGGAAGACAAAGTCTCCTCTAAAGAGAAACTGCAACAGTATAAAAAACTCCAGACCAAAACCAAATCCAATTTCTTCATAAATAAGATCAACCCAGCTCTTAATACTCCTAAGGAGTTATTTTCAACTGTGGTCAAGCTTAGTAACCCTTCCCCATCCAGTAACCTGAACGTAGATGCCTCTTTTTGCAACAACCTAGCTACTTTCTTTAAAACCAAGGTTGAAGTGATTTTCAATTCCTTAACCACAAGTGTTAACACTGGGGGACTATGTACATCTGACAACCCTCAGGCCGCTGGGCTAAACAATCTTAAAGTAGGAAAAACTATTCTAAAGCCAGATGGGTTGATACCTTCCCAATCCAACAACCCCACTTTTCTGGCTTTTTCTCCCCTTACGCTAGATCAAGTTACTAATCTGTTCAGGCAAATTAAGTCTGGATCACCATTCGACCCTTGCCCGCCTAGAGTTCTCCAACTGGGTTCAAGCATAGTTCCTGGCCATCTTCTAGGGATTTTTAATCAAATGGTTCGATCAGGCTACTTCCCCAAAAACTGGAAAGTCGCGTCCATTCTCCCTCTTTTAAAAAAGGTTAATTTAGACACCGACATCCCTAACAACTATAGGCCAATATCTCGACTCCCCTTTCCGGCCAAACTGATAGAGAAAGCTATAAACACCGAGCTCTCTCTCTACATCCAGGAAAACGAACTACTGGACTCTTCCCAGTTTGGCTTTAGAGGCCAACATAGCACTGAGACAGCTTTGATCACAGCTACAGAATACGTCAGAGCAACCTTAGACAAAGGAGGGAATGCTGCCCTAATTTTACTTGATCTGTCGGCAGCGTTCGATACCATAAACCATCAACTCCTGATCAACCGGTTGTCCGAGATAGGTGTAGGAGGTACTGCACTTAGTCTCCTCAGCTCTTTTCTCTCTGACAGAACACAGTATGTGCAATGTAACGGTCACAGATCTACTACCTTCACCCTTCCCTGTGGTGTTCCACAAGGGTCTTCACTGAGTCCTACTCTTTTTAGTCTGTACGTTACACCTTTGGCCTCATTGATTAAAGACCTTGGCTTCTCTGTTGTCTCCTACGCTGACAATACCCATATTGTGGTGTCGGTCACAGAAAACGTCAACAACACAGCTAACTGTTTCCACAACTGTATGCTGCAGATCGGGAAATGGATGTCTACCAACTGTTTGAAACTAAACTCCGACAAAACGGAGGTGCTATTGTTTGGCAACAATCCATCATTTCGGGGTCCCAATTGGTGGCCTCAGGAAATGGGTCCACTCCCTATTCCCGTGCCAAAGGTGAAAAATCTGGGAATTCAGGGGCATATTTACAAGGGCATTATCTCCGCTTTTTTGGCTTACAAAGCCAAAAAAGCGGAGATAAAACCAGCGCCCTATTTACAAGAGGGTGCTAACATGCATAATTGCATGTTAGCACCCTTTTTCACAACGCCTCACTTTGCATCTCCAATGAGATGCAAAGTGGGCGTTACTGGGCGTACCCACGATGGGCTACCTTGCAAATATCGCTGATGTTTACATCGCGATATTTACAAGGCAGCCCACATGATTTTAGCACACATTCGATTTTGGCGAAAATGGCCGTTTTCGCCAAAACCTAACGTCTGCTAAAATCCTGACTTAGCCATCCCTAACATAGGGGGTGGATTATGCTGATACGACCCTGTGGGTCGTATCAGCAAGGTTATCGCCCTTTTGCAGGGAACATCGCTGGAAAACCAGCAATGTTCCCTGCAAAAGGGCGATAACCTCCGCTATCTCTGGAATTTTTATCGACCTGGAGTAACGCGTTGTTAATAACGCGCTACCAGGGCGATAAATACCAGAGATAGCCTGCGATAATATAATTATTGCTAAGCACGGCCAGCGATAATTATCGCTGGCCGTTGTTAATATGCCCCTCAGTTTGATGAAAAACTTTTTTTTGTGGGACATGCTAATGCTATCACCTCATCTTGTTTTTTCATCTTCAAATCTCTCAGGAAGATTTTCCCTTGCATCCCTTTGAACCTGCGGAAAGCAGTGATTACCACTCTAGTCTTTGCCAAAATAGACTATTGCAACGGGCTCTTCCTGATGGCCCACAAGAAAGCCTTAGACAAACTACAACTGGTCCAGAACTCGGCAGCCAGGCTACTATTAGGGATCCCAAAACATCAGTCGGTATCCAAGTCTCTTCCATCACTTCACTGGCTCCCGGTTAAGAAAAGGATTGTGTTCAAATCCTTGTGCTTAGCCTTCAAAGCCCTCCACTCCAAGGGACCAGTCTCCACTAGGCAACTCTTCCATCGCTATATCCCGGCCAGAAATCTAAGATCGGCCTCCCAGGCTAATTTGGTTGTCCCCAAGTTTAGGAGGGCTACCTGGGGAGGAAAGAGTTTTGCAGTCACGACCGCTAAACTCTGGAACACTATGCCACTTACCCTCAAAACCTCAAACAATCTGCTCACATTTTGCAAAGCGCTAAAAACTTGGCTTTTTAATAATTAGATCAAACACGTTTCTCCATTACTCAGCAGCCTCGCTGCTGTCGGGGGCTTGCTTCCCTGCTTCTCTTCCTCATGGAGCATCAGCGCCTAGACACCCGTGGGTATTAGTGCGCTTTAGAAATCCTATTTTCATTTCATTTCATTTCAAAAGAGATTTGCCTAAAGAGACCACCTAGGTAGCTCTATGAGAGTGTTTGGGATGTTAGCGTGTTTTTAAGGATGTTTGAATCTTGGCCCATGAATAGATATTTTGCTTTAAGGGAACTCGCGTGGAAATTAGCAATTTTACTTTGTTTGATTTATTTTAGGAGAGTGTCTTATGTTGAAGCTTTGGATGTCACAAGTAGTTTTTATCAAGGAGAAGGAGCAGCTTTTGAAGTATGGAGAAGAGCAAAGACTATGTCAGAATATATTTTTTATCTGAAATTTGAGAGTCATCTGAAATTTTGTGTGGTGGACTGCTTGAAAGAATATGAGTTTAGAATGCAAAGGTTTAGGGGTGATGGTGTAAAGCATTTGTTAATATCATATGTTTAGTCTTTTAAGGCAGTGTCTGTAGCTACTATTGCAAGATGGGTGAAAGAGGTGATGTAGGAGTCTGGAGTGAATGTTGAACGGTTTAAGTCACATTCAGTGAAAGGCGCTATGGCTTCAGAGGTCTTTACAGCAGGAGCATGCTTGGATGAGGTGATGAAAGCAGCTGATTGATCAAAAGTTGAGGTTTTCAGGAAATTGCATTGTAAACCTGTGGAGCATGTTTCAAATTATACATTTAGAGACTATGAACATGCATTATGCTAGCCTCCTGTCTTTCCATAAAAATGTTGATTCTCATCACTTTATTAAATAAAGAATTGTGATTTTATTAAAGACAAGGAGGCTAGCATTATCCCACCCTCCCTACCCAGGTAAAAATATATCTATATATCAATATGGGAAGAAGTGCATGTTATTGGTAAGCAAGGAAAAACAGTTGTGGATAAATGAGGATAAGTTAATTATTGTAAGATGCAAATAATTTAAACAGGTGATAGAATTGTATTAGGAAGATACATATTTATGTATTTTAGAAGTAAGATATCATACTGGATTTGTTTTGTTTCTGGTGCATAAGGAACAATTTGGGTATCCAAGGAAGCAGAGGAAAATTGGATTGATAAAAGTTGCACCAACAGAGGGAGAAGATGGAATGTTGCTGTGCTTTCTGGACTATGTGTTCTAGGTTTCTTTTTTTTAATAACCAACTTTATTACAAGTTTACAGCAAGGATAGGCAGTAGTACATACAGAAAAAAATATGCATAGAAGAACATCTCAAGATATGGCAGCATAAGAACAAACACATTACAGCAATAGCCCATGAAAGAAGCACCATTTCCCCAACAGCTGTTTGTGTGTGTGAGGACACCCACATGCAACATAAATAGGTTTTTCCTGTTGCACACACCAGTCCACCCTCAATGCCAACCCAGGATCAAGGGGGCGCCAGCTGATTCCAAGTGCGGGCCACATCTCTCTTGGCCACCAAGCAGGCCACCCCAATGAAAATTCACTCGCCCTGCATACCCCCGCTCCTCCATCAGCCCCAGCAGCACAACGCATGGACTCAATTCTAGAGGGTGCCCAAGAACTACTGATAGTTCCCAGTCCACTCCATCCCAGAAGGGGCGTGGCACCGGGCAGATCCATGTCACATGAAAAAAATCTGTCATCGGGAGTGCACATCGCATGCAAGCGCTTGATGCACTAGGTGACATTCGGTGTTGGCGGAGTGGGGAAAGATAAGTAGCATGAAATTAGTTTAGTTGGATTATGCGCACTCGGGAAGAGATTGCCAATACACAGGCCCCAAGACAGGCCTCCACCCAGTCATCTTCATCAACAAGCTCCTCCACCCAATGTTCCCATTTTTGTCTGAGCAGAGCAAAGCCATCTGGGGCATGAATGACCAATGAGTGGTAAATCAAGGAGACGGCACCTTTCCCCAAGTGCCCCAGAAAGATTTTGGCTTCAATTGGACTAAATGCAGGGAGCAAGGCTGGCGCTATAGAACGTCGGGTGCTGAATACCAAAACTGCGGAGCCTCATACCCCTTCGTGCTTCTTTAACCCCTCACCAGGCACTCCCTGCCCATTTATCTTTCTCTTGCAGGCCCCTGTTTTCTTCCTTTCACATGATTTTTCTTTCCCTCCTCCTTGTGGTTTTTTTTCTCTCATTATCTGGGTCAAAGTTTGACGGGGACAAATAAGTGCTGGCCCCCAAAAATGAGTGGCAGTGGGCCCCACCGACTCAAATTAAGCCCTCTCAGGGAGGCTATAAGGCCAACCAAAGGTTGGGTGACCATATTTTGAAACCCAAAATCCGAGATATTTAGCAAACATAGAAGAAGGGCTACAGTGTTACATCAGCCCAGGAGCACACAATGACTTAAATGACAGTGCTTTTCAACATAGAAGTACAAAGGAGGCACTAAGGGAGTAAATTAAATGCAACTTTTAAACCCAGCCTCAAGCCTGTACATTATCTTGCCTTCTGATAAGAGCTGCTAGCTAGCAGGAGCAAGACCACTGACCTTCTTGGTCATTGTTACTGCTCTCCCTCTGCGCAGCTCCACCATTGAGGGACTGCCCTCTGAGCCCAGAGCTTCCGTGCCAGGTAGGTGTTCGAGGCCCTCCTCTACCCACAAGCTCCTGCCTGTGCCTCATCCCTGGCAGTCCAGTGGAAGAGCACTCTGCTCTTCTGCTGTTCCACTCTGTTTTTGGGCCCT
This sequence comes from Calotriton arnoldi, assembly GCA_963921515.1. Taxonomy (NCBI): domain Eukaryota; kingdom Metazoa; phylum Chordata; class Amphibia; order Caudata; family Salamandridae; genus Calotriton; species Calotriton arnoldi. The sequence continues at coordinate 155,939 of CAWUFW010007642.1, forward strand.
CTCTGCCCCTTTTCATCTTTTGCTCTCCTTTTTCTCTTTTCACCCCCTCTGTCCTTTTTGTGCCTTTTTCTCTTGTTTTCTCTCTTTCCTTCTAGCGCTCCCCGCCACTGCTGCCCCCACGGCCCCTCCCCGTTCAATGTGTCGCTCCCACCTCCCAACTCCCAACTGACCGCCCTTCACCTGACCCTTACTTAATGGCGGCTGCTGTGCGGCCGCACCGCTGACGCGCCGCTAGGTGCCACAGGCATGCCCGTCTGCGTCCATCCGCAACCCAACTGCGACCAGCACCAGGGACCCTGGTCCCCGACCCACCTCCGTTACAACCCCAGCACCCTCCACACTCTCAACCCCGGACGCAGCAACATCTGCCAGATCTCGATGCTGAGCAACACCCAAGGCCCTATCTCCTGCCGACACTGCTGCTGCACCGGACCCCAGAAGTAGCTCCCAGCATACCGGATGCCACTGCACACAAACCTCTGAACTGCATCCTCCTCAACGTGCACTCCCTGGACAGATACGCCATAGAAATGTGTGACCTCCTCAACACTCACACGCCTGATGTCGCCTTCCTCACAGAGACCTGGACCAACGCCAACTCCGCAACCGCCATTCCAGACGGATACAAGATGCTAAGAAAAGACTGCCCCACCCACCCAGGAGGAGACATCACATTCATCCACAAAGGCTCCCTGCACATGACAGCCACCGACCCGGACGACGCCTCAACCCCCATGGAACATCTCCACTTCCAGATCCAGACCAACCCCAAAATGACTCTCACTGAACCCTCATCTACAGACGGCCTGGACCCCACACTCCTTTCAGTGACATCACTGCCGACCTCATCGCACCCCACGCCCTCACCTCCACAGACTACATACTACTCAGAGACCTAAACTTCCACCTGGACAACCACGATGACCCCAACAACTCCGCCCACGTAGAGAACCTCACCAACAAAAGCCTGAAGCAACTTGTCACAGCGCCCACGCACACAGCAGGGCACACACTCAACCCTGTCTTCGCAGGAGGAAACAGCATCGCCTAGAGCCACACCACGGAACCGCTCTGGACGGACCACCACTGCATCCGCTTCTCCTTTAGAAAACCCACCTCACACAAGAATGCACGCCGCCTCCCCCACAGAAGCTGGAACAAAGTCACCGAAGAACATCTCACCTCCACCCTCACCAGCACTGCGCCTCCAGCGATGCCAGACACCAACAAGCAACCTTCACCACTGGATCACCAACTGCGCTGACAGACTCGCCCCCCTCCAGAAAGCTACAGGACGACACAACAAGAAAGCAAACTGGTTCACCATGGCACTCTAAGAATCCAAGCGCTCCTGCCGACGACTTGAAAAGACATGGAGATGCAGCAAAACCCCTGAAACATGCACTGCCTACAGAACAGCCACCACAGCACACCACCAATTAATCAAATCCACAAAGAAGAACTTCCTCCAAGACAGAATCCTCTCCAACTCCCACAACTTCAAGGAACTCTTCTCCATCATACAGGAATTTGCCTAACCTGGCAGTGAAACAGCGGAGGTCCCACCCTCCCAAGACCTCTGCAACAGACTCAGCTCTTTCTTTCACCTCAAGATCAAGATGCTCTATGACAACTTCAACAACCAAGACCTCTGCACCACCCCAGCCCCCAGTGACACCACCCAACAGACCCTACTCACTTACACCCTACTCACGACAGAAGACACCTTAAAGACAATGAAGAGCATCCACACAGGAGCACCCTCAGACCCCTGTCCGCCCCACATCTTCCACAGGGCTGCCACGGCCATCGCACCCAAACTACGCTGGATGATCAACTGCTCCCTCGAGACCTCCACATTCCCTGATGACTGGAAGCACGCCAAAGTCAACCCCCTCCTGAAAAAACCCTCCACAGACCTGACGGACCTCAAGAACTTCAGGCCCATCTCTCTGCTTCCTTTCACAGCCAAGGTCATTGAAAAGGCTGTCAACACCCAGCTAGCAGAATTCATTGATGCTAACAACATCCTAGACATCTCCCAATCTGGATTCCGCAGCAACCACAGCACCGAGACCGCCCTTCTTGCCGCCAATGACGACATCCGTGCCCTCCTCGACCAGGGCCAAATGGCAGCCCTCATCCTCCTAGTCCTATCTCCCACCACACACTAGCCACCGGACACCATGATGCTGGCATCTGAGGAAAGGCCCTAGACTGGATAAGCTCATTCCTCACAGGCAGAACACAAAGAGTCAGACTCCCTCCCTACCTCTCAGAACTGACAGAGTCCAGATGCAGAGTACCCCAGGGATCCTGCCTCAGCCCCACCCTCTTCAATATCTACATGGCCCCCCTCGCAACCATCGACAGAAACCAAGGGCTCAACATTGTCTCCTACGCTGATGACACCCAGCTCATCCTCTCCCTCACCAATGAACCCAACATCACCAGGCATAACTTCCAAGAAGGGATGACAGCCATCGCAACCTGGATGAAGAACAGCTGCCTGAAACTCAACTCAGAGAAAACAGAAGTCCTCATCCTTGGCCCCACCCCCTCAGCCTGGGACAATGCCTGGTGGCCCACCTGGAAACCCACCCACCCCGACGGACCATGCACGTAATCTCGGCATCACACTGGACTCATCGCTCACTATGAACCGCCAGATCAATTGATTGATTGATTGACTGACTTAAGCATCTGGTGAGACTTGTGATCATAGGGCATGTCGTAGATGGAGGAAGCAAAAAAATTGCTAACTAGCTAAAGCGCATCGATCTTTCAGATCCTGAAAAGACATTAAGCTTTTCCCTTTATACACGTACCCTAAGTAGGAAATACCAATCCGGTCCCACTGAGTAAAGCCTTCTAGAGCAGAAAGGTAATGGAGCGATGTACCCCACCACAAGGGTGTCAGACGACGAGCCCACTGAATAAGACAAATGGCCACTCGCCAGCAAGCAAGAGATATTCTCGTGTAAGTAGGTAGTGTTGGGGGCAACTGTGCTCCATAGAGAAGATCAATTAGACCATCGAAGCCCACAAGATGGAGCGCCAAACGATAGGCAGGATTGTCCCAGCCACCTGTGAACCAGTCGTTGGCTAGTACCAAGTGTGCTGCCAAGTAGTAAAGATATATAAATCAGACATTCCAAGGCCACCATCAAAGGGGACTTACTTGCTGATTTAAAAGCCACCTTATGATGCCCACCTGCCCACACAAAGTGTGTAAGCTTGGAAGTCAGGGAGAAGAACAACCTGCAGGGAATGGGAAATGGATAAATCCCTGGGAAATATAAATAGAGGGGGAGACACATAATCTTGATTAGTGCAACATGTCCCAAGGGATTAAGTGGGAGAGTGGCCTAGCGGTGCAGGTCCCGATCAAGAATTTGAGCAAGTCCTGTAAAGTTAAGTGCCCATGCTAGATCAGGAAGATGGGATATATGGATCTCCAGGTATTTGAAGGAATTGCATCGGATGAGGATGTCTGGGAACCCGGACTGCCCCCCTGTATTCCCCCTCACCTCCACCAAGGTGTACTTCCCTGCATTAATTTGAAGGCCCAACGCCTCGCCATATAGATGAAGGATTTCCAGACATCAAGGTCCAGAGGTGTGAGGGTCCCCAAGGAATAGGAGAATGTCATCCACATATAATGCTATGCGGTCTTAAAACCCTGACTCCCCATCTCCATCCCTGTACCCAGGCATCGCACTGTATAAGACGTGCCAAAGACTCTATCACAAGAGTGAACAGTAGGGGAGAAAGTGGGCAGCCCTGGTGCATACCCTGTCAGATGGGAAAGGGTTTAGATAAGACACAGTCCTCCTGGACCCGGGCAGTCAGATTACAGTAAAGAAGACGAATCATCCGGCGAAATGCACTTCGTAAGCCCACCCACAGGAGGACTGTGTCCAAAAAATCCCAGGAGACCGTGTCAAAGGGTTTAGAAAAATCTATTAACAGGAGGGCCAGAGTGTCATCCAAGTCCTGCGTCCAAGAGAGAGCCGCCTGCACTCTACGAATGCAGTGGCGAGCGCTCCAACCCGGCATAAAACCATATTGATCTGGTTGAATAAGATCAGGAAGAGCCTGGGTCAGGTGGGTCGCCAAAGCCTTGGCATATATCTTAATATCAGAGGTAATGAGAGAGATGGGACGATAGGCTAAACACTGGTTCCTGGGAAGGCCTTCTTTAATAAGAACGACAGTGGTGGTGCAGTCCAGATCCGGTGGGAAAGAGCCCTATTATATTGCAGCATTATAAAAATTGAGCCGGTGGGGGGGTCAGAGCATCTCGAAACTTCTTGTGATACTCAATGGGGTAACCACCTGGGCCCGCTGTTTTCCCAGACTGCAAGGCCGTCATAGCAGTATCTATCTCCTTCATAGTGAGGGCCTGATCTAATTCCCGGGACATAGAGTCAGAAATGGACGGTAGTGGAATATCAAAGAGAATGGGATGATTTCTCTCTGATGAGGACTGTGCGCATTGGGCATTCAAAGCTTGACAGAAATCCATGAAAGCCTGAGCAGTCTCAGGCAGGTCCTCCAAGAGGTGACCAGATGAGCCCCAAACTGTGGGTATCACCCTGTCGGAGATGTCGTGGGGCGCCAACCAGTATACCAACTTACCAGACTGTGTTCTAGATTTCCTATTATGAGTCGAGTAATAATCTGTTTTGTATCTTTGAAGTGTTTTTTGCTTCACTGAGAGGGGAAGCAAGATGGCGGCTAGCTGAAGCAGCCATAATGTGGCACTCCGTCTAGTCACCTGGAGCCTAGAGCACACCGAGTTATTGAGTTGTGGAGCAGACGCAGAAAGATATGCTCCTGGGCTCTGCTTCTGGGCTCCAGGGGCGGCCGGCATGGCTCGCAAGTGGGGGGGCGGGTGCGGGGACTGCGAGTGGTTGAGGTGGTGGGTCACTGGGGGTGTCGTGCAGGGGGGAGCGGGGTTTAGAAATAAAAAAAATAATTACCTCGAGGCCGGGTCCCCCATCTGTGCTCCAGCTCTCCAGAGTCCACTTCCAGGAACAGGAGGCAGGCAGCCAGTCTCCCTCCCATAAGCCAATCACAACGCTGCAATGCAGCATTGTCATTGGTCTGAGCGCCGTGACACGTCACTCAGCCAGGGGCTGTAGGGGTGGGCATGTTCTCCATGCAGGCTATAATGCAGCCTGCATGGAGTACAGGGACGTGCGCATGACTGCTTTGGGCGGTCCGAGGGGGCCGACCAAACAGTCAATGCGCACTTGAGTGGGCAAACCACTCTGCCCCTGCCCTGCTCCATGAGCAGACGAGCCCCACCTATCCTCCCGCCCACAAAGGAAACATAACATGATATTAACTGAAAGTTATTATCATGTCATGTTTCCTCTTCTCCCACTGCTTGACAGCAGTGGGGGACGCTCCTCTGCCATAGCGGAGGAGCCGCCACTGCTGGGCTCTATCTGGCACTGCTCCAAAGTTTTTGGCAGTAAAAAATCTGACCGAGTATACCACCGAAAAGACTTCTACATGCCTTGGACCAGCTGACAGCTGAGGCATTCTGCATGGTCTGGGAACAAAGTCGAGGGGTTGTTGGAAGTCAACTAATAAGACGAATGGGTCCTAAGACGGCCAGGCACTCAAAAAGCCAGACTGCTTTATTGGCACTGACTCAGCAAAATGCCATTACAGGAGAGCCCTTCGGAGGAGGAACTGGGTGCTTGAGTGACAGTGCGCCCCGCCCGCGGGGAAAGCAGAGGTATTGGTGGAAGAAGGGGGAGAGATACATCCCCCGGTGTACATATCTTGGCCAACAACTAATGATCTATTATGCGACTTGGAGAGGTGTGGTGCAGCGGCCAGGGCAGCTAACTTCGGAGCACAGGGCTCACGGTTCGATCCCCGGCTCTGGCGGCAGCTCAGCACCATGTGACTCTGGGCAATAGCTCACTTAATTTCCACGACGGCCCCCAGCGCCTTGAGACCCATAAGGGTGAGTAGTTTGTGCTTTACAAATACGGATTTACGTTTTTTTTTTTTTTTTACACAGCAATCCCATGTTGAACCGGGGGGACCTGTGGTTGGAACAGAGAAGGGGGAGAGTATGGTTGTGACTTCCCAGGAGGATTTATTGCAGCAGTCTATTGCCGAACTAGCAGGGGCTATCGAGGCAAATATTGTGCTTGAGAGGGACTCAGATCCAAGCAAGCAGTGGGGGGGCAAAGGTAAGCCACCCCACTTCCTTAACAGTCCAGTTATTGGAGCATGATTTTGGAGTTGCATTATGTGTGAATTCGGAGACAATAATTGAGGGCGCCCTGGGCCTCAAGGAGAATGAAGTGCCTATGGGTACACAGGGTGAATCAAGGGGTGGTAAGCTAGGCTCGATTCTTGGGGGATGAAGGCCCTGAGAACATAGGCAGCAGGAAAGAACCCTGTCCTTTCCCTGAGCCATGAAAGACTAGCAGAGCAGGCAGAAACCCCTACAATACTGGTAGGAAAACCGGGTCATATTTGGAATGAAATGAGTGCCTTTTCTCCTTCTCGGATGGCACAGAATGGTCTGTGGGGGACTCTGAGCTAACCACAGAGTCTAGTGATAGTGCCCTAAGCGATGCTGGAAACAAGGGTACAATGATATTCATTCATAAAACCACAAAAAAATGCAGCAGATTACGACTGGGAAAAGCCTGAAATGGGACTATCCTCCAACAGATCAGCTCGTAGGGGGTGCGATGGAAAGTTTCTGCAAATTACTCAATGCAAATCCTCCAACTCTAGAATCAATATGCCAATGTATTATGTCTCATTAGGCCCAGTTAGTTGGTATTCAGTGGAAGCTGCAGGATCAATTAAATCACCAAAAGCAGAACAATTTGCGGTTTTTAGGAGTGGCACAAGGTAAAGAAGGATCCAACATGGGACTATTCGTTGTGGAGTGGTTTCAAAAGCCTTCCCTGAACAGGTGGGCTGGAACTGGACCCAACTGATTCAGTCGGCCCATAGAGTTCTCCAGGTGCAAAAGCAGTCCAAAATGGCCACAGAAAAGTCAAGGGCACCCCTGGTGTTCATTGGAAATTATTTACTAGGACAGACAATCTATGAGAAAGCAAGTCCTGATGCCAAGAAAACTGTGGGTGACTGTTCCTTTTTTGGCAAACCTGACTTTTGCCATATTACAATGGAGCAATGATGGTATCTCTGCCAGTTAATCAAACCATTTTAGGACAAGGAGGCACAGGCTTTCTTACTAAACCCAGCTCATTTGAAGGTGGTCTGGAATAACAATACGTGGGTGTTCACATCTGAAATTAAAGCAAAGGAATATATGAGGGATATGTATAACACATAGTGGTGAGTCTGGCAACTGAGAGGAAGGGAGGGGCCCTGCTGTGAGCACCCAGTTAAGGCTTAACGTGCTAGCAAAATATAGACTTGGTGGATCAAACCTGAAAATAATTGATGAATTAGATAATTGGGTGGTGCTTTACACTATGTTTTTTCTTTCACTTAACCTATAAATGAATCACATGTTCTGATTAAGCACTTAGGGGCCCATTACGATGGCGGGCGGAGGCACCACCACAGTGCCGGTGGTGGCAGAAAATGCCATTTTTCGCACGCCAGCAGCGGTTTCCACGCCCGCCATATTAGTATGGTCAAACACAGCCCATTTCCCGTCCGCCGCGGTGCAACGCGAACCGCTAGAAAAATGCGCCCGCCACTGCGGCGGTGGGAGCCACTGGAGACTCACCGCCATGCGGAATGACGTCCCGACTGCCGTACAAATCAGGACGCCCCAAACAGCCAGTTGCACCGCAGCGGAGAAACCGGCCAACCAGAGACAGCGGAAGCACGACAGCGGAGCGCGAAACCTGATCCCCGGTCCCAACCACCCAGTCCCGACCGCAATGGATCCAGCTCTACACGTCTTCCCGGCGCTGTACCTGATACACCACCAGCAACTCATGCACCGTTGCGGATGCCGCCGCAGGTACGCAACAACACAACTCCGCACACAACAGCAACACACAATGCATGGGCAGATACAGGGTTCCTGTCCACACCAGACACCCTGGTGGGGACAGGAAAACATCCACAATCGTACCCACACATGTCCTACCTCTCACCAAATCACCCCTCCGCATCCAGGTCACCCACCAACCGCGATCCTGATGTAATGTCTCGGTCACGTCACCGCAGCGGTGAAGACGCAGGAAAACATGCGCACAATGCATAAGGCAGGGCCAGTGACAGGAATGGGCAGTGCACAAAGATCATAGGGCCACACCTCCACCCTCCACACAACAGTCCCCCACCCCAAACATGAAGGGGCATGCCATGTGCTCCTCCTGTGCTCCTCCATGCACAATAACCAGCCAGGTGAACCCACACCCTGCACCACACACAAAACAACTTGGGAGACAGCATAGCAGGTGGGGCTGCAGAGGAACACACAGCACAGAAGCACAGTGCCAGGGCAACCCACACACCACACACATAGCAAGAAAACTGAGTCCAAGCACAAAATGAACACTCATACAGATAAGAAACAATCACTCAACTGGACACACAGCCTGCCAAGTCACACAGACATAGCCCACACTGACACACAGCCACATACACAGACCAGATGTCCGCAGCAATGGAGGACAACAAATTGGAAATCTAAAGTGAGGTGCACACAAATGGAAGGCCAAGGAGCGAACCCCCAAGCATGTGTACCCCACATGCAAGAGAAGGAACATATAACAACACCCTCAGCCCATCAAATCACACATGGCTGGCACAGTGAGTGAAGTCAAACCAGTCACCTCAGTGCAACAACTCAGGGAGACAGCAAGGCAACCCATGTACAGGCACAGGGATGACAGGAAGGGTCTGAAGTCAGACAGTGAACAGCCACATATCTGCATCCAACTACCTGACAGGTGTATGTCAGCAGCACAACACACAGGGCCCATTGTAACACTCCATGACTGTCAAACACAAGTAGGAACCTTCACACATACCCCACCCCCTCACACCTGCAGCACACAACACCAGTGTCCAACACACAGAAGGGTGCCAATAATGTCCAGTCAATACACTGTCAAACAACCACACTCCCTGGGGGGTATCCACAAACATCACACACACACCCAGGGATGCCTGAACCAATGCTTGCACAAAACCAACAGCCAAACACAAAACTACCTAACACACACATAAGTACAACCAGACCACACCTGACCTGTGCAGCAAAACTGTGGGAAGGCAATGGGAGCCCAGACAGAACAGGAGTACACAACCTTATCAGTCAGGAACAATGCACAGACAACATACCACAACACAGACAAGAAGTGCATCATCACAAAACAATCATGGACACAAACTTTGGGAAATGGGCCTACAATGATACACAGACAGACATACCACACCACCCACAAAGTCAACATGGTGTCATAATGTACCACATGCTTACAAATGCACAATAATGACAACTGACAGCTCAAATATGAGAGGAGAAAACACCAAGGACGTACCCAAACAAGCCCAGGAACAAGAATAGCCCTAAGTGCATGTGACAGAAACACAAGGAATGCACAAATACAGTGGCAAGACACAATTGACTGAAACACAACACACCAACAAAACACACACACCAACATGCAAATAGAACAACACACACAGAGCATCTGTCAGCTGCAAGAGACAACATAGCCCAAAAACTGCCCACCTCCACATCAAACACACAACAGATGCACATGCCAATACATCACATTGCAAACACAGCAGGACATCAGGGGATGCACACCAGGCAAGGAGAAGGCAACATACACTCACAGCACTGCATGCACGACAAGCAGTGTGTGCACACTAAACATACCAGTTCCACACAGACATGAGCAACACACCATGAACACCCACAACACCAATCAGCACAGCACACAGACAAAATCACACTCAGGAAGTGAAGCAGTACCTCAGCAAACACACATACAGCTAACCCAACACCCACAGATGCCCAAGTCTGGGACACCCAGGTGAAAACAACATGACCAGAGGACTGTGCAGCACAAACAGTTGAACTGCATATGAGCAACCATGGCTGCAAAACAGTACCAGAAAATCACATATAACCAATAGGGAAACTGTCATGAGTGGCACATTGGTCTTGTGCACAGATCAGCAACACAAATCATAGTGTAACAAATGAAGTGATGGGGAGGCACACACACTGTCAACCCAAGGGAACAGCTGACCTGAGAGTGAAGTGTTGTGTACGTCAGTAGTGGACATGGCAGGAGTGCACCATACACAAATAGATGGAGTGCAGACTCACAATGGGTAGGCATGCCAAATTTCCTGGCTCCGCTCATGACTCCTACATCATGCGTAACAGCATTGTGCCACAGCTGATGGCTAATCTGCTTCCGGAGCGTGCATGGTTTGTGGGTGAGTATGCAGTGTCAAGTAGCGTGCTGTGTGTGTGACATGCTGTCCTCTGCCACAGTTGTATTACAAAGTTGGTCTGTGTATCTCCCACCTAGGTGATTCTGCATATCCCAACCGTCCTTGGTTGCTGAGCCCACTGTGAAATCCCAGGACCCCAGGTGAAGTCCGCTACAATGATGCCCATGAGAGGACACGTTGTGTGGTGTACGTACTTTTGGTCTCCTGAAGTCACAGTTTCGCTGCCTGGACAGGACCGGCAGTCCATTGATGTACTCGCCCAAAAAGGTGTGTCAGATTGTAGTTGCATGCTGCATGCTCCACAACCTGGCCTTGCGCAAGGAGATCCCCATGCTCCTGGACGCTGATGATCAGCCGAGGCCCCCGCCTGCAAACCAACCCATGTCCAGTGACAAGGATAGTGGAGAGGAGGAAGGTGTCGACCTGCGTCAACAGCTCATCAACCGCTACTTCACTTGAAGGTGAGTGACAATGTACAAGAGACCCATTGTCTGCTGATGTTGTTGTTGGTGAAAAGGTCTATGTGAGCTTTGTGACTGCAGCCTGTTGTTGACTCAGTGCTGGCTGCCAACGTTTCTTGGACAGGGTAGTTTGGCACAGTTCCAGGATGTCTATGTCTGTACTGTTGCTCATTGTGATGTGTGCATACTGGAGTACCTTGATGACAGGTGTTGTGTGATGGCTGTGATGCCACCGCGTGACTAGTGAATATTGTTATGTTGTGTTTTTCCAGGTCCCATCAGCCTCTCCTTGCCTACAAACAATCCGTGCTCCTGGTACATTGTACTCATGGTGAACATTGCACATCCTGTGATTAAAACACGGAGCAGGCACAACAACATTGGTGTGTAAGGAGTGTTTATTTACAATGGCTACATGTGACAGTGGAGTGCATATTTACCAAAAGGTGAATGGTGAAGCAATGAGTTGTCAGTGATGGAAGATGAGACAATCAAGAAGTCACCACATAGATGTGGTGACCCAGTCCAACAGATGGATGCCATTCACATGCCAGTGTGGGGAAGGACAGTCTACGAAGTCTATGGCAGGGTGAAGAGGGGTACCATCATGGCTGGCTCCTTGACTGGCGTTTGGCAGGTGCTTTGCCACAGGATACTCCCAGGGATTTCTTAGGACGGCCCCTTGATCGTTTTGCAAGGGGGGCCTCTGCTGCAGGGCCAGTGGGGTCTGAGGAGTCCCCACTCTCCGTGGCGGCAGGGAAGGATGTGGAACTGTCATCCTGCGGGCCACCGGGGGGAGGTGGAGGTGTTGTTTGTGCCGCAGGCCTAGCCCTCAGTACCGCCACTAGCTGGCCCAAGAGGTCCACGATTTGGCCCATGCGGGTGTCTATGGACCTCAGCAGCAGGCGGAGCTTGCGGGAATCTTCCTGAGCCTGGCCCGTTTGTCCCTGGGACCGTTCATAGGCACCAATGACTCTGGTGATGTTGTCCAGGGCTTCGGTCCCAGTGTCCGTTTGGCTCAGGCTCCTCCTTGCCCTCCCATCTGCCCTGCTGTGATGAACCTGTTGCCTCACCACTGCACGCACCCGCATACTCTCCCTACACTCCTCTGTTGTTGGGGTGGGGTGGTCATCCTCTGGGGCAGGGCGAGTGTTGCAGGTAGCACTGGTGGTTGTGGTGGTGGTGGTGGTGGAGGCTGCACAGGTCGTTCCAGCAGGGGTCAGCGTGGTTGTTGTTGTTGCTGATGTGGTGGTGGGGGGACAGTGGGGTCCTGGGACCTGTTGTGCCCTGGCATGCCAGATGGGCCAGCTTCAAGCTCTGCATCCTCGAAATCCAGAGAGTCATCATCCGTGAGTCCATGTTCCGGGGGTGGAGGCTGGCTCTGCAGGTTGGTGTTGTCATCCTCTGCAGTCAGTTCTTGGTCACCTGTGGGACAGAGGGGAAATGGTCACTGACGGGCACCCCTCAGGCTTGTTGTTCAATGTATCTTATTTACAGGTCATGCAACACACAGTTTGCTAGTTTGCACATTGCATGTCTGCACAGTAAGGTGCTTCTTGACATGATGTGGAGGTACATATATTAATATTCAACAGTGTGACATGTCAATGGATACCATGCCCCACGTGCAAATGTTGTGCTTACGAGGACATGTTGTCATCTGTCAACTGGCGGCTATACGACTTGATGTGCGGCATCTTTGCTGATTACTCTGCCTGGCATGGGTTACATCTGCGCATGAACTAGCCATTGTCATCTCATGCATACCTTTGTCATGTCCTGTGCTTTGATTTATTTGTTCTACAGACCATGCTTGCTTTGTTTTCATATGGTCCTTCAAGCTCAGCCCACATGGATCTTACAGGTAGCATTCAGTGCTGTACATGTCTGGGCCCTGATTCACTTCAACATGGTATTTGGTGAGTCAAACTTTTGTTTCTGTGACAGTTACATACGCTTAGCTGTCTGCACACTGTAATTTGATATTGTATCTGTGTCAATTTTGTTGGGATGTGAGGGCTGGTGTTGTCATATGGCTCCATGCTTTTGGGAAGGAATGTTGGTGTGCATGCACTGTCTACTTACCTGTTCTGTTGTCACATTGGGGTGGACTTTCTAACACATCTCTCTGGCTGTGTGTTTAGGTGCTACTTCCTGCTCAGGGGTGGGACAGGGTTGCCTGGTGGGAGTTGTAGTGCAGGCCTCCCAACCCCAAACACCCTTTCCTGTGAAGATGGCTACCTACCCGCAAGTTTGGTTGTTGTTATACGATGGCTGCCACATGCTTCTGGGTGTGGTGGAGTGCTATATCCTGCTGAGGTGTGGGACAGGGGGGCCTTGTGGGAGTTGTGGTGCAGGCCTCACATCCCCAAACAGCCCTCCCTGGGAATATGGCTACCTACCTGTTAGGTCAAGGTGAACAATGCAGTGGCTGCCACATTCTTCTTGGTGTGGGGGGAGTGCTACATCCTGCTCAGGGGTGGGACAGGGGTGCCTGGTGGGAGCTGTAGTGCAGGCCTCCCACCCCCAAACAGCCCTCCCTGGGAAGATGGTTACCTACCTGTTAGGTCAACGTGAACAATGCAATGGCTGCCACAAGCTTCTGGGTGTGGGGGGAGTGCTACATCCTGCTCAGGGGTAGGACAGGGTGCCTGGTGGGAGTTGTTGGGCAGGCCTCCCAACCCCAAACAGCCCTCCCTGGGAAGATGGCTACCTACCTGTTAGGTCAAGGTAAACAATGCAATGGCTGCCACATGCTTCTGGGTGTGGGGGGAGTGCTACATCCTGCTCTGGGGTAGGACAGGGGTGCCTGGTGGCAGTTGTAGTGCAGGCCTCCTAACCCCAAACAGCCCTCCCTGGGAAGATGGCTACCTACCTGTTAGGTCAAGGTGACCAATGCAATGGCTGCCACATGCTTCTGGGTGTAGGGGGAGTGCTACATCCTGCTCAGGGGTGGGACAGGGGTGCCTGGGGGGAGTTGTAGTGCAGGCCTCCAACCCCCAAACAGCCCTCCCTGGGAAGAAGATTACCTACCTGTTAGATGAAGGTGAACAATGCAATGGCTGCCACATGCTTCTGGGTGTGGGGGAGTGCTACATCCTGCTCAGGGGTGGGACAGGGGTGCCTGGGGGGAGTTGTAGTGCAGGCCTCCCACCCCCAAACAGCCCTCCCTGGGAAGATGATTACCTACCTGTTAGATGAAGGTGAACAATGCAATGGCTGCCACATGCTTCTGGGTGTGGGGGAGTGCTACATCCTGCTCAGGGGTGGGACAGGGGTGCCTGGTGGGAGTTGTAGTGCAGGCCTCCCACCCCCAAACAGCCCTCCCTGGGAAGATGGCTACCTACCTGTTAGGTCAAGGTGAACAATGCAATGGCTGCCACATGCTTCTGGGTGTGGGGGGGATGCTACATCCTGCTCAGGGGTGGGACAGGGGTGCCTGGTTGGAGTGGTAGTGCAGGCCTCCCAACCCCAAACAGCCCTCCCTGGGAAGATGGCTACCTACCTGTTAGGTAAAGGTGAACAATGCAATGGCTGCCACATGCTTCTGGGTGTGGGTGAGTGCTACATCCTGCTCAGGGGTGGGACAGGGGTGCCTGGTGGGAGTTGTAGTACAGGCCTCCCACCCCCAAACAGCCCTCCCTGGGAAGATGGCTACCTACCTGTTAGATGAAGGTGAACAATGCAATGGCTGCCACATGCTTCTGGGTGTGGGGTTAGTGCTACATCCTGCTCAGGGGTGGGACAGGGGGCCTGGTGGGAGTTGTTGTACAGGCCTCCCAACCCCAAACAGCTCTCCCTGGGAAGAAGGCTACCTACTTGTTAGGTCAAGGTGAACAATACAATGGCTGTCACATGCCTCTGGGTGTGAGGGGAGTGCTACATCCTGCTCAGGGGTGGGACAGGGGGGCCTGGTGGGAGTTGTAGTGCAGGCCTCCCACCCCAAACAGCCCTCCCCGGGAAGATGGCTACCTACCTGTTATGTGAGGGGGAACCTTACAATGGCTGCCACATACTTCTGGGTGGGTGTGGAGTGCTCCATCCTGCTCAGGGGTGGGACAGGGGTGCCTGGTGGGAGTTGTTGTGCAGGCCTCCCACCCCTAAACAGCCCTCCCTGGGAAGATGGCTAACTACCTGTTAGGTGAGGGGGAACCATACAATGGCTGGCACATGCTTCTAGGGGGGGGAGTGCTACATCCTGCTCAGGGGTGGATAAGGGAGACCTTGTGGGAGTTGTTGTGCTGGTTGCCTGGTCACATACAACCCTGTTAATGTTGGCTGCCTTTGGGGTGATTAAGATGGAGTGCATGTTACATCTGTGAGAGCTGTGTTGGGTATTGTGGTGCACATGAATGCATTTGGGCCTGGGAGGTGTCGCTTTGTAGTTGTGCAAGACAGTACATAGCAGTGTAATGTGAGACATTTGTTGGTACTTACCAGCCTCCACTCCCCCGGCTATTCCTGTGAGACTCTCTGGATGCAGTATGGCAAGCATCTTCTCCTCCCATGCAGTGAATGTTCTTGGTGGAATGGGAGGGCCACCACCAGTCCTCTGAGCCAACTGATGGTTCTTGTTCCTCTTCTTTTTGACGACACTCTTCAGGTCATGCCACCTCTTCATGATTTCCTGTTTGTTGCGTGGGGTGGTCCCTACTGCATTGATCTTGTCAACTATCCTTACCCACATTTGTGTTCTGGTGGCTAATGGTGTCTGTTGGACGAGGTTACCAAACAATTGTGGTTCTACTCGGATTATCTCATCTACCATGACTGTCAACTCACTGTCTGTGAATTTGGGCATTTTCTGTGGTGACATGGAGTGTGATGTGCAAAGGGGTTAGAGGTGCAGGTGTGGGAGTGGTGGTGGTGATGTGTATGGTGTGTGATGTGCAAAGGGGTTGGAGGTTCAGGTGTGGGAGTGGTGGTGGTGATGTGTGTGGTGTGTGTGTGTAGTGATGGTGTGTTGATTTGCCTCTCCTTTCAGCTGTGGTGTTTGGCCCTTCACTTCTGGAGTATTGCAAAGGATTGTTGTCAGGGAAGGGGCTGGTTTTATACTCAGCTATGTGGGTGTGTCAGAATGGGGTATTGCTGTCAGGTGTGTTGTGTGGGTTGTCCTGGGATTTGTAGTTTAGGAGTTGCCATGGGGATGGGTCATTGGGGTGTGTTATGTGTTTTTGGGGCCGGGGCTAGTTTCCTGTGTGCACTTGCTGGGCTTGTTGTGGTTTTTTTCTGTCGACCGCCATTTTTGTCACGGAGCGTCCGCAGCGGTGGCTATGCTACAGCCCTTCCGCCGACTCTCCCATTCATCACTGTTTGCGGCCGCGTCGGTCGGGAACTGCGGAACGTTCCGCTGTCACATCGGGGGAATCCTAATTTCACGGGCGGTTACTCTGCGTGCCTGGCGGCGGTTTTGGGTGTTTCCGCTGCGAATCCGACCGTCGTGGACCGTTTTTCACCGGCTCCGCCCGCTGTGGGCGGGTTTTCGTTGCCTCTTTCCACCGCAGTCGGGATTTTTGGGCGGTTGATCCTAATCTGACCGCCGGTTTTGCTGCTGTACCAGCGGGCGGTTGATTTCCGCTACCATGGTGGTCGGGGTGATTTTCTGACCCCCATCCTAATAGACCCCTTAGTCTGATGGGGGACTGCATATGAAATTATGTGCTCGCTCCAGGGTCGGGGCAGAGAGGCTGCTCTCATCTCAACAGACCTGTGTGGTCTGTTCGCTTCTCATGTTGGGGAGGGCAAGTTGGGGTGGTTCTCCCTGTGGGAGAGAGCTGGTAGGGGGGCCGAAGTGGGTGGAGCAGATTCAAATCGCAAAAATGGAGCAAGAATGGAGATCTAGGCAAAGAAAAAATGGGCCATAAGATGATTCAGGTGTGGCATTTGTTAGCTCTGGACGATATATTTGTGGGGATTTAAACCTACAACTTTAAGTGGGAAGGAAACAGGTGACCAAATATCATGGGAAAAAGCCCCAAGTGTATAGGGCTCTGGTGATCTTAATGGACAGCCACAGGGGGGTGGATGTCTGGGACAACAAGAAAACGAAGGACTCTGGTTTCACTTATTTTTCATGCCCACACAGAAAGTATGGTTGTCTAGATTATTTTCTGTTCTTCACCGGACTGGTGGGTAGGGTGGACATCCGGAAACTTCCAATGCTCTTTTCCGATCATAATCCACTAATCTTGGAAATTTCAGTAATGGGAGGGTTTAGGCCCCAGGCTAAGTGGACATTCAACAGAAAATCGCTTTTAAATAGTACAGGAGGAAATGGGTAAAAGAGTTTTTTTAACTAAATATATATACCGCCACATGAGCGAGGGTCTGGGATGCTTTTAAAGCGGGGGTGAGAGGTGAGACCATCAGTTTTACCACCCATTAGAGGAAACATCAAGATGAAGAGATTAAGGGGCTATATGGACAATTAGCTGCATTAGAAAAGAAAAACACTGAGTGGATTACATGGTGGCAGGATGTCTCACAAACGTCACAAGAAATGATGGTGGTAAAAGCCATGATTAATAGCTACCACGTCAAGGTAGTGGCGGAAACGTTTCAATCATATAAAAACGAAAGCTTTGAATTTGGGGAGACAGACTCTTAGCCCTCCGCACTAGGCAAAAGGAGGTCAGTAGAAACATTGCAAGCATTAATAGAAGTGATGGGTCATTCACTACAGATCCAACAGACATTGTCAGAATATTTAAAGACTACTATAGGGTATTTTATTATGAACATACCCCACAAATCACTTCATTGGCAGAAGGGAGTCAGCTGGAAGAACGGAGGGATCAGATAAATTCAGATCTGAATAAGGAGCTAGAGGCAGATATCACTTTAGATGAAGTCTATAGTGCTTTAAAGTCCCTGGCCTTAGGGAAAGCAGCAGGCCCTGGTATTGTATTGTATTGTATTGCGCATTTATAGAGCGCAACTGTCACCCTACGGGTATCCAGGCGCTATCACTAACTGGCAGCCAATGTAGTACTCTTAGAGCCAACGTAGTAGAAGCCCTACGTTGTCTTCCTAGCGCCAACTTGGCTGCCATAGACTGGACTCTCTGCAACCCCTGCAGGATATATTGCGGGGCTCCTAAATATAGGGAGTTGCAGTAGTCCAGTCTGCATAGAATGGTGCTTCTTACTACCAAGGGTCTAGTTTCCACTGGCAGTAAGGGGAGGATCTTCCGCAGTGCCTTTAAAAGGGCAAAGCAGACACTAGTTGTTTTATTGGCCTGTGATGCCATCTGGAGGTTGTCGTCAATTAGGACACCTAAATTACGGACCGTTTTAACTGTGGACAAAGATTTATCCCCAGGTGAGAATTTAATTTCCATCGGTATCTGGTGTGTCAGTTTGGCCCCACCACAGTACACCATTTCTGTTTTTTCCTTATTAAATTGCAGGGAGTTTTCCTTAAGCCAGCTAGAAGTTTGGCACATACATTCTTGGAAGATGTCCATAGTCACTGCATCTTTCCCTTCTATGGAGAAAACTAGTTGAGTGTTGTCAGCATAATTAACCAGGTCGATCCCAAATGATTTTATTAGGGCAATCAGTGGGCGCAGATATATATTGAAGAGGATGGGGCTAATTGCCGAACCTTGTGGCACCCCATGGCAGACCTGGGATTTGTGAGAGGCATTTGGCAACATCGAGACCATCTGCTGTCTCTCTGTAAGATATGATTGTAGCCATTTCAATGCTCGGCCTTTCACCCCTAACCTTTCCAATCTTTCCAGCAGCACTGCATGGCTTACGGTATCGAAGGCGGCCGACATATCTAACAGTACTAGTATCGAGGCGTTCCCATTGTCGGCTCGCCGACGAAGGTTATCCATTACAGTTGCCAGAGCTGTTTCTGTCCCATGACCTGGGCGGAATCCAAATTGATCCCTATCTAGGAGGTTGTTCTCCTCCAGATAGCATGACAGAGACTTACTAACTAGTTTCTCCAAGAATTTTATAGGATATGGCAGAAGAGATATAGGCCTAAAGTTAGCCGGGTCCGTGGGATCGGAAGATGGTTTCTTTAGCAGGGGAGTTACCACTGCCTGCTTCCAAATTCCCGGGACCACTCCTTCCTCTAGGGATTGATTGCAAATCAAACGTAGCCGAGGGAAAAGCTCTTGCCCCCAGGACTTCCAGACCTTATATGGGAGAGGGTCTAGGGGGGATCCTGAGGAAAACTTCCTGGTAGAATCCCCCTCAAATATTACAAAGCACTATACCCATAATTAGCCCAGTTCTCATTGGATATTTATTTAGGGGTCCAGCGGGGGGTATAACCTCCATCTAGGCAGGGTACAGACATAGTGATTTTTATGAAAAAGAATAAGCCTATAGGCAAACTCGGTTTCCCTATAGACCTATTTCTTTAACTAAACCATTTACCCATGGTGCAAGGGTGCCTGTGTTGGATGCAGGATAGTTTTTGTGCTGGAAGGGACACTTTCCTACACAAAAGCTATTGTGGGAGGCATATTCCTCTTTCTATGTGTGCTCCAGAATGCACAAATAGAAAGACGAAGAAACAAGAAGAAATAGAGATATTTCTCCTCGTTGCATCTCCCCTGGGAAGGTTTAAGATGTTTTGCATCCCCAGGTTTACAAGTTATTGTAAATCCGAGGATGCGTCAAAATCCATGGGAGTTGCATGGTAACACCCACACAGTGCCAATGGAATGCTTTCCCAGGGCAGAGCAATGTAACGCAGCAATCTGCACTGTGTTGCATTAATCCAGTGGCTTTACGTGGCTTCAAAAATCTGACTTAGAGGTTTGCGTCACACATGTACAACGTTGCGTTGTGCAAACGTGATGCAACCCTCTCATAAATAAGCCCCTAACTGTATTTGGACTTGCTCTCCCATTCTGTCCAGGATTCATATTCACTGTAATCATAGCCTCCATAGCAGGCTCACCTTGCGCCTTCATTTTCCCTATCTGGTCAGCAATTTTGGTTGCCTCCTACACATGCATCAAACCACCAGCAGAGTTAATGGCAAGTGAGGTGCTAGAAGTAGCCTCAGCCACACTTGCATCACCTCTCGCTTTCTCAAATGTGCAGGTTGCTTGTCATACAAGCTAACCTTGGCATTAGCAACCTGCAAAACACAAAGGACAATGTTATAAAAATGCCTTTTTACAGAACAGAAGTTTCAAACACTTTCTATTAAACAGTCTTTTATCAAATGCCCTTTTTCTTTGTAGTGCAAGCACAGATTATTTTTGTATGCAACTAAAGTATGCCATCTTTACCCACATTTTCTGTGAACACTTGCTTGTCCTGCATATAAAATGAATCCTCTATTCATTCCTAGCATGAAAGTGGATGATAGGCAATAATCCGTCTCAAACCTTCAGTATACCAGCGTTGCTTAATTGAAGCTCACTGAGACCCACTGCAAATTCCAAGCAAATGTAATACTTTTCCATACGCTCAAGTGAATGAGACAGTCTATCTAGCCACATAGGAACATATGCGTTGCTCACTGTCTCTTTGTAAAATGTAACAATAAGTACTTTGGCATTTAACATAGTGAGTCTTCCACTTCAAAGAAACATAGATCATAACAATTATTGTAGTTTAAGTATGAAACCCAGAACTTTTTTAATTCAGCTAAGCCATGAAAGCTAACTTTCCAAGCAAAACCACCGGGTAGAGAAAAAACACAAAACAAATCAGTAGGATAAAGTTTCACAGCTGGCTGTAAAACAAGGGCTGCGCTGCCCTATGCCAAAGTGAAAGGGCAAGAATGCACCGTATTTAATTAATACAATGCATTCCTGTCCTTTCTCCCTAAGCTGGTGCCGTTTCAGAAGCCTAGCGCCAACGTAGGCACCCTTGCACCATGGTGCAAGGGTGCCTCTATTGCAAGTAGTATTGTTTTTGTGAAGGAAGGGGCACCTTCCTGCACTAAAACAATCATAAAAGGTGCTTTCCTCTTTCTATGTGTGCTGCATTCTGCAGCACACATAGAAAGAGGAAAAAACGAGGAGAAATAAACACATTTCTCCTTGTTATGCCTCACTACGGAAGGCATACAGAATTGGTGTTTCCCCAGATTTACATGATTTTGAAAATCTGGCGCAGAGTCATATTCCAGGGATGTTGCGTGGGAAAACCCACTGCAACGCCCATGGAACGCCTCCCGGGCACAGAACAAGGCGCAGCAGCGATTTGCGCTACATTGCTTTACTCATGATTTATGAAGCCAATTAGAGCCACACAGGGTGGCTTTGTGTGGGTTTATAAATCGGATTGAGAGTCCTGCATCACACATGTACCACTTTATGTGGTGCAAAAGCGATGCAGGGTTCTCATAACCCCCTGAGTCTATAAAACATGCCACAGTTAATTCCAATTTTTTTTTTATCTCCTTCCTGAAATTCTTTCTTTTCTAAGAAGCGCAAAAAAGCGATAAGATGCAATGGTCCCCACAATGCTTCTAACCAGCAAAGACAAATTATTTGCTTTTAAGATCTGTACATCCCTTTCAATGCCATTGACGATTGCATTAATCAGCTACAGCAGCGGGAGCCCTAAAAGTCAAATCTCCCCTTTGAAGTAAGTTAAATAGAAACCCTGGACTCAACTTTCAAAGTAAACATTTTTAAGCTATTACCATAATGTTAACAATTACCTCCATTGTAGTGCTCCAGCTCCTTGACATACTAGGTTTACTTCATCATTCCCACATTGCTTTGTGCCATCCAATTAGTGCACATTCCTGGGCCTGAGCTCCTCATGCTCTCACTGCCATTGAGATCCACCACCTACATCACTCCTGCGTTGCTTCATGCCCCAATGATCAGGAGCTTCTTACTGGGAGGAACCCAAACCAATGAGAGAACCGTTTATTAGTGGTTCCTCGTGATCCATTTCTGTGACATTACAAACTGAGTTTTCATTGCAGAATTCCACCAGCTTTTGAATCCAGGAACAGGGCCCTCTGTATGAACAACAGCAAGCCGGAAGCCCAGGAGTACCAGAAACCAGTCAGCAGCAGCCCATTCAATATTATTACCCAGGACCACGAGAAAGTCAAGCAATGTCCATCAACGGCCCCCTTGTCTCCTAACCGGTTACCTTATGGAATATCTGTCTTTCACCCTCTCTCTCTCTCTCTCTCTCCCTCTCTCTCTCTCCCTCTCTCCCTCTCTCTCTCTCCCTTTGTCTCTCTCTTTCAATTTGTTCCTTCTATAGTTGAAGTCCTTCCTTTTGCCTCATTTACCTTTTCTTATTTTCATGCAGAACCATGGGTACCACGAAAACCATTACCACCATTGCACAGATGATGTCACCATCCCAGCTATCGTCAGACTATTTTTGATCATTTAACTGGCAGACATTTACTTTATCTATAAATGTGACACTGATAACTGCACAACAGACTGACCAGTTAATGGACAGCTACATTGCCCTGTTGAATTTACCTTCTTATGGGGTCATATATACTTAATATGGAAATGGTGCACACTAATGAGCCTTTGCACAGTGCTTCTCTGTGTTAGTAGGACCTTATAACTAGAACCAAATGCAAAATAATGTGGCAATTTTGCTTGCACATCTACCACTAAAATATATGCTGGTTAGGTTAGTTCAGCCAGTTACCACCAGGTAAATGCTCAAGCTAACACATAAGGAGTACAATTTAGCTCTCATGAAATTGACACCCAGGGACCTTGTGTTGATCATCAAGAATCAAGCTACTAATTCGACAATTCTGCAGCATAATTCCCATTCTAAACTCTCCAAATTGCTTTACACTTGAAACTTGCACCACTTATAAAACAGCTTGAGTCACCTTACACCGTAATTTTTCCCCAGAATTTCCTCATAGGTATAAGAACCTTAAATATTAATATCCATTTGTTTTGAAAATGTGAACATCAATCATATATTCTCAGGTAATGTTCCCGGGATTTGGAATGTCCTTCGAACTGTAAGACTTGCTTCCTCATTGCAAATAGTCAAAGACAAAGTAAATGATCACCTATTCCACTTACCCAAAGATCTCTAACTTTGTTTATTCCTGCTAATTATATAGATGTCCCACTATTGCACTACCGCTGTACCTGTTGCTCATTTCACCTGTATAAACCCTTTGCAACACTACTACAACCATTGTTCTAAATTCTTATCATCACACACAAGTTCAAATTTGCTCCAAATCTCTGTTCTGTTCCAAATACATCCTCAACCCATCTTCTTTCTCACAGCTGCTGCTACTTACCAAGGTATATATCTTATGCATGTTACTATTGTACTGCTGTTCCCTATATATGTTCAATCACTGCCAACTACAACTGTATATGACTTGCAAATGCTCTTACACTGATGCCAACCACAAATGCATATACCTCTCATTTGCCTCACTAATTTATCATGTAACTTCTCTCCCACTTGCAGATGCATTGCAACTATTTATACAGTCCTTATGCTGTAGACTGCTCGGTCAATCTTTTGGATCAATTAGTGCTGTAGCAATAACTCTAAATTAAATAACAGTAAGCTTGAATCATAATTCTTACACTGAAGGCTTTCGCTAACAGCTTATAGTCCACAATAGTCAAAATAATAGGGCAGTATGAACTAGGATCATCTGCCTTATTCCCTTGTTTTAGAAAGCTAACCACGGTTCTTGAACGAAATGATGGTGGTAGGCATACCATCTATAGGATTTAAGGCAATGATCTATGAACAATATTTATCGCACGGAAGCAATTTACCTAATTTAAAAAAAAAAACATATTCCTTCTACAGTTATTTTGTGAACCGCCTTTGTTGGAAATTTGTATTTACAGATCTGTAGATATTCACATTACCTTCCCAGCCCACTATGTTACTGTTACATTTGAACAAAGATTAGGTGGTCACCCTCATGGTTAATTATGTTTGCACAGGGAATGTAAAAACATCGAGGAGCACCTGTCAAATGTGATCATGCCACCAATACAATTTGCACTATTTACTGAGTCCTTAGTAATGACCATTTGAGCCAAAGAACACGTCTTACCCCACTACTACAATACGTAATCTCTATGCTGCAGACATTATTTTATTTCGTAAGGCTCTAAAGTGTAATAACAAGCACAACCTTGATGTAATCAATCAGTTCTTGTGCAATTGGAGGCTGTGTGCTAAACCATTAGAAAATAGAAGATTTCCTATTTATCATTGCTCTTTCACTTTACCAGTTAAATTTCACTTCTTCAGAAGATTATGCTGCTCTTTGACACATAGCTGGCACCACTGCTGTCAGTTATTGGGCAGGCGGCACTGGTTAATATTCCTGGACTCTCTCATGTTATGTTTTTGATCTTAAGTTGTACTTGTTTTCTGTGATCACATTCTATAAAATACATAGACCAGAGGTCTCCAACTTCTTCTGTAACTGGAGCTACATCTGATTAATAAAATAGTTCCAAGCTACTAATGATTTTTTACAATGATTGCAGTAGTGACCACATCATAGTCATTCACAATATTGACCACCAATATGTATGCCATAATATTGAGTAATGCCAAGATATCATATACTGAATACTAATACAATATCTTGAAGGTGCATATATATAGGTAAGTATAGATTTACTATTCTAAACTACACATATATGCACCTTGACGATAGGTATATCTTCAAGATAAATAGATGTGAAGTTTAGAATGTAAATACAACTATACTTACCTATATATGCTTTCATCATGATATTGTTGTAGCCTATGTTCTGAATAAAACATTTTGGCTAGACAATATTTATAATATGATATTATAGTGGAACACCAACCATCTCAACTCATAAGACAGAGTTATTATTAGCAATGTCAGGAGGCACTTTATCATAAGAACATGCCCCACGTGACTAATGAAATAACAGCCGTAGCAGCAAGTGGTACAAAGGAAAGTTATACATCTCCACAATTCAGTATGAATTACCATTCAAAGAGCAGCTTAAACATGTTTAGGATTTTGGGCCCTTTGATTTTCAAATATCATCATATCAGTTTCTCAAAATTCATGCAGGGCACTTCACAAAAGTAACTTACACCTGTGAGTATTTTACACATGTAAGCTTACTCTATTGAGTAACTTTACTGCTTTTAGCTATTCAAAATGTACAAATGTAAAGTTACTCAAAAGAGTAGGCTTACATTTGTTTGCCACCTCAAACAGGGGTGTTCCCAATTTTTTGCATGTAGTTTACTAGAAGAAAAACAGATGCAGTAGTAAGTTCAACACCACACATGCCAACCTCTGATACTGCAACACTTCCAACAGAAAATAATGTAGACAAGGACTTAAAATTGAACCCCATCAGAAATAATGTTAAATTCAATTAGCATATTTTGACTTTTTAAATATACATAACATTAATTTATTGTTAAAAAATGTAAATATCATTAACAAATAAATATTATTTTGTAAAACATATTTGAAAAACATTTTTAAATTTAAAAATAAATGTAACTTTAAAAATAATTAAAATGTACATAAAAAATATTTTTACTATTTTTTTAAAGTTAAAAAAAGATATGTTGACTGTACCATAGGATGATCTCTTCCTTTAAATAAACTATTTTTACTTTTCCCTATACTTTATCACACTGGGACAGAGTCCCAGTGTGATACAGAGTCTGGGGATTCAAAAGAATCTGATTGGATGCCCCAAACACTTAAAAAAAAAAAGGAAGTGGAAGCTATTACCTGACTATCCATGAGTCCTAAAAAAAAATGGGTACATAAGGGCGCTGGATGAGCACATCCTGACCTCCAGGCCATCTGGGGAAGGGGCATCCCAAGGGACCCCTCATCCTTAAAATGTAATAAAAACTATTTGCCAAGATCCAGGAAAGGTCATTCCATGTGGATTCAAGGATCCTGCTTTGGATCTGCAGATCTAAACAAAACGTAATAAAAGTTAGAAGGATCTGGTAAGACACCAGACTCTGCAGCAAAAAGCAGCTCCACACAGGCCTTGCACAGTGAGGTTGGCTACATAGGTACTAGTAATGCCTGCCCGGTTCACCACCAATGGGCGCAAGCTTCATGAACACAAGGGGTCTGGCTGCTAGTACTGCCTGCCTCGTACACAACCACCAGCTGCAAAGTTCACAGATATAAAGGGTCCAGTTGCAGGGACACTAGTCGATACACCACCACCAAGCGCAAGCTTCTTGCACTCATGAACTGCTACTACTGCATGTCCGGTACACTACCACCTGGTGCCAGCTTCACAGACTCAAAGGCAATGACAGCAGAGACGCTAGTATAGCCTACCTGGTACAACCATCATCGAGTGCAAGCATCACAGACCAACGGGGCTTAGCTGTGGAGGCACTAGTGCCACCCGCCTGTTACATAACCTCTTAGCGGGGTAGAGGTTTTTTTTACAATCAAGGATAAAGCAGGCTTTATACACTCCTCATAGGGTCTCTATTATATCTGTCTTCAGACACATATGAATCATTGTATGGCTTCTGCAAAATGTAAGATAACACAAGGAGATAATTACATGGCATATTGTAAAGGCATTTATGGCCACAGTCATTAAAAAGCAGATTACAAAAGGAGCCACTGTTAGCAGTGCGGTAAGCATAATATGCTTGTAGACTATTGCATGTGAGGGCAACTATAAGGCCTCTAATTCTTAACGCAGAGGCCATCTTGGGTGAGCAAGCAAAAAGAAAATGTACTGACTTTCTCTGGTTTTTTGAGCATTGCAGTCCACATCGAGTCCTGTTCAGAGTGGAGGGGTTTTTTCAGACTGAGGTGTTCTAGAAAGTGTCCACTGATTGTTAAGAGTCAAAGGCACATTTGGATCCCTTATTCCAGAAACGACTTGAGGATTCCTGACAGAAAAACACAACAGGGGCATATTAGCAAGACCGGCGATAAAATTATCGCCGTTTTCAGTGGCGGCTGGTGACATTTGAAAGAGGTGAGGCGTAAAATGCCTCTATCATTGGTCGTGGTGGGTAGTGTCCCCCGTCCCCTGTGATCTCCCCAGCCCCCACTCGTCCCCACAACACAGTGCGGCACAATTTACCGTTCACTCTCCAGCTCGCTGTCGTAATAATGGCCAATGCAATGAAATAACAAAGAGCAAGGACAGAGCCATGTAAACAAGTGATCTGACTTTACATCCTGCATTCTGGCCCCTGGGCTGCAGATCAAAGCGGGGGAGCACGGACCAGCAGCAACCTCGGTCTGGCACCTCACCCGGCATGGCCAACTTTACTACACTGGTTATTGCAGCCCCCGGAGTGGGCCCTGTGCTTGGCCGGAAATTCACAGGAAACACCATTTTCAGCAGAAATTGCACCGGCAAAGATCAAACAGTCTATTGGGGGTAGTTTACAAGTCCACAATAAACAAACACGTGTTCGCCTCCAAATACAGATGTATGCACCTTTAAATCGAGGCTACGTGAAGAAACACAGATGACGAGTACTCTTATTTCGTGTGTTTCTGCAGTTGAGGGAATCGAGGCTCAAGGATATACCATCATTTACCCAGGATCACAGTATGTGGCTAGCTGGGGAAGCCGGGAATCCAGTGCACGTGCCAGGGGTTTAAACTGGCGCGCATCTCTGGTATTATTCCACAACAGTTTTATTGCCCAACCCTCGCAAGTGAAAACCGATTTCCTGCTGCGCGAGGACAAGCAGGCTAAACTCTTTCTTTCGGTGGATTAGGGGAAAAGCAAATAATACATCTAGTGACCTAGAAACATAACTACTACATTGAGAGCAGACAAGAAAACAGTATCAATTGAAAAAATCCAGAGATGTGTTTAGTGCGACTGTCCGTGTCACTCACTATATTAAGTAAACTGCCAAGACACGATTGGCAAGCCCAGTGTGTCTCATGTTTTTTTAAAACCATGAAACCAGCCGCGGCCCGCCGCTTTGTGCTCAACTCGCCGTGAAAGAAAGATCCGGCCCTTGGTAATGAATGATCCGGTGAACTCTGGGCCAGCACACTCTTGAATTTATAGATGCAGTTTTTAACTCACCCCAAGGTACCCAGCGTCGAGCGGCGGCCAGCATTCTCGAGGGAGGGAGGGAGGGGGAGTCGCGGGTGGGGGGAATCGCGGGTGGGGAATACATAAAACAATTAAATTAAACGTACCTGAGTGCCAGGGTACCGCACCGCCTCCGCTCCAGGCCGGTCACGCTGTACTGGTGGGCTGGCAGCTTCCTCCCCTACGCAGTAACGCAACGCAAGCCAATCACAGCGCTGGTAGGCGCAGCAGGCCAGCGCCCAGCCCGGACATTTTCTCTGCATAGAGAAAAAGGGAGGGTGGGCGGTCCTGCTCGAGGGCAGGGGGAGTGGCTTACCCACTGTTGTGGGTACTGACTGTTTGGTCGGCTCCAGGGCCGACCAAACAGTCAGTACCCACAACAGTGGGCAAGCCACTCCCCTGCCCTCGAGCAGGACCGCCCACCCTCCCACCCCCAACCAGGCACAGAGGCACTTCTGCTTTCTCGCAATGTGAGAAGGCAGAAACATAAATGGTAGTTTTTACCGTTTATGTTTCTGCCTTCTCGCACCGCGAGAAAGCAGTGGGGCGACGCCCCCACGCCCCAATGGAGGAGCCGCCACTGGCCATTTTAGCGGCAGGAAACTGCCGCTAAAACGGCGATAATGGGCTTGCTAATATGCGTTATAGAATTCCAATAGAAGCCCAGGTTAGATGTCCTGCACATCTAACCTGGGCTTCTATTGGAATTCTATAACGCATATTAGCAAGCCCATTATCGCCGTTTTAGCGGCAGTTTCCTGCCGCTAAAACAGCGATAATTTTATCGCCGGTCTTGCTAATATGCCCCAACAGTGCGGTGGGTGCGCTTAGCGAACGGATTCAGGGGCATATTAGCAAGACCGGCGATAATGGGCTTGCTAATATGCGTTATAGAATTCCAATAGAAGCCCAGGTTAGATGTGCAGGACATCTAACCTGGGCTTCTATTGGAATTCTATAACGCATATTAGCAAGCCCATTATCGCCGTTTTAGCGGCAGTTTCCTGCCGCTAAAACGGCGATAATTTTAACACCGTTCTTGCTAATATGCCCCTTAATTTTTTTACGTGAAATGCAGCACATTTCACAATCAAAGACTAATACGTAAGAAAGAGAATGTTTGATAATTGAAATCTTTCATTCCTTTGAAAACTGCACAATTGTTTATTTATACATTTTATCAAGATGAACTTTGGTACTTTTAGAAAGAGAACATCGATGTAAACATTTCATATTCTGAAAGAAAAAAACGGATAACAGTTGTTGAACACCTGTTGTTATTCAGCGGAAGTAGCTAATAGCTGGGTGCAGAATTCATAATAATGTTGTTTTAAGGACCTTTCTCGCAGGGTGCTGTTGACTGCAGCAGAACGTTAGATAACTCTGTCTGCTGAATTTCAGAGTCAATGGTACCTGCCCGTTAGGCCCGTCAAGCATGGTATCATTCCTGAAGTCTGAGATGACCCCTGGTACTTTTGATTCATGTGTTGTAAAGGATGAACTATAAATTATGAGTTCCTCTCATGGAGGGACATTACGTTTAAACATGCATACGAGGAGGTCTCTAAATGAAAATCATAATTATAGGCCCCCTTTTTGCATCTCTACAAACAATGATTCTAAAAGTTATGTGCTACACAAACGTTTAGTAAGACGACATCTGCCATCAGTCAAGCCTCAACCAGGTGAGAGGTGTTAGTCAGGATTGGTCCCTGTCTTCACGTCTATGGGCTTGTTTCACATACTACATAAGTACTACAAAATGCAATTCACAAACCTACAACTTTAAATCTCCATCCTCACCTCTCCAATCTTTTCTGTGGGGAGGTCTTCAGACATATAAGTTTGCTATTTATTAGTAAAAGTGTGAGAGACTGGGATGTGTGACTGGAAGAAGGGGAATACTTACTTCTATTTGGAAGGGATATAAGGAGGAGTAAGGAGGAGCTTAGGCAGTGGTTTAGGGAGAGACATGCACCCACCCACAAAAGAGTGAGCCCATTACCATTCACAAACTGTCCTTCTGAAGTAACTACAGTCAAAAAGGGACCCACAATTTTGTTAAATTACTCCAGCTCAGAGCTGAGGAAGATGTCAACTTTGGAAGTGGAGAACCAGGTTTGTGTCCTGGCGTCAGCTCAACATCTTGTAATTCTGGGCAAATCACTTAATCTCCTTGTGCTTAAAAAATAATGAGTTTAAAAAAATATTCTGACTGTTAAATATATTCTGGTGCTCATTTAAAGTGTTCTTGGACTAAGTTTGCGTTATCTACCCAAAAAAAAAAGGAAAGAGCAAACCGAGGTAAGCCCAGCACCACATACGGCCAACCACTGGTACTGCAACACCCTCCCAAAGTCATGAATGGAGGTAGGGACTGTTAAAGTCAAACGTTTTCATAAAAAGTGACCTAACTTAATGTTGGAGAAAATGTGCCTGACATTAGAAAATGTGTTTAAATTTGTCATAGTCATAGAGAAAACATAGAAAATGCTTCTTTAAAATATGATAAATAAATCACGCAGCTTTAAACCATAGGAGAAGATGCTTTCTTAAACGTGTAAAATAAACATGCAGCTTAAATAAAGTAGTCAGCTCCCATACCTAATGTACTTCTAGGACTAGGCTTGAAAATTTCTTTCAACTTCTGTTTGACATTTAAATAAATTGCCTAATAATTTAAATAAACTGTTGACCTAATCATCTGACTGCAAAATCGTTCATCACTTTAAAATATGCTGCTCTAAGAGAAATGTATTTGTTTGCTTGCTCAACCCATATGATTTCCTTATTTGCACTAAACAATGTACTGTGCTATATTTGTATGATGAATAGAGTATTAGTAATGATAAGCTTACTGAAGATATTGTTTTCCATGGTCTAATCAGGACTTTACTGATAGAAATGTATTTTTGCTTTAGACTACCCCTTTGTCCACACAATGGGACACTGACAACAGCTAACAGAATAGGCCTGCAAAGGTTCTCATAAGAACCTTGCAAAACACACAAGATGATGGACGGAATGTTGCACATTGGCAAACATTCACCCCCAGTCACAGATCTGGGTTTAATCCATCGTTATTTTGCTTCACCACGCCACCCCAGTTCAGACATAGCCATATGCAAATCAGTCTTGACCCTGTGCCTCATGGGAACAGTCCAGACCGAACTGCCAAGCCATGTCTTCCCTGGACCGGAATCAAGCATCCTAGGACCGGTTTCGGGCTTTCCGCCCTCATCAGCCAGGATAGCTTTGCATTTCGCCCTAAGTGGGAAGGGTATGCCCAGACGTGGGTCCCGTGCTCACTACGCCACTGGAGTCAAGCTATCCTGGTTTATGAAGGCTGATAGCCTGAAACCGGTCCTAGGATGCTTGATTCCGGTCCAGGGAAGACATGGCTTGGCAGTTCGGTCTGGACTGTTCCCATGAGGCTGAGGCACAGGGTCAAGACTGATTTGCATATGGCTATGTCTGAACTGGGGTGGCGTGGTGAAGCAAAATAACGATGGATTAAACCCAGATCTGTGACTGGGGGTGAATGTTTGCCAATGTGCAGCATTCCGTCCATCATCTTGTGTGTTTTGCATTTCGCCCTAAGTGGGAAGGGTATGCCCAGACGTGGGTCCCGTGCTCACTACGCCACTGGAGTCAAGCTATCCTGGCTGATGAAGGCTGATAGCCTGAAACCGGTCCTAGGATGCTTGATTCCGGTCCAGGGAAGACATGGCTTGGCAGTTCGGTCTGGACTGTTCCCATGAGGCACAGGGTCAAGACTGATTTGCATATGGCTATGTCTGAACTGGGGTGGCGTGGTGAAGCAAAATAACGATGGATTAAACCCAGATCTGTGACTGGGGGTGAATGTTTGCCAATGTGCAGCATTCCGTCCATCATCTTGTGTGTTTTGCATTTCGCCCTAAGTGGGAAGGGTATGCCCAGACGTGGGTCCCGTGCTCACTACGCCACTGGAGTCAAGCTATCCTGGCTGATGAAGGCTGATAGCCTGAAACCGGTCCTAGGATGCTTGATTCCGGTCCAGGGAAGACATGGCTTGGCAGTTCGGTCTGGACTGTTCCCATGAGGCACAGGGTCAAGACTGATTTGCATATGGCTATGTCTGAACTGGGGTGGAGTGGTGAAGCAAAATAACGATGGATTAAACCCAGATCTGTGACTGGGTTGAATGTTTGCCAATGTGCAGCATTCCGTCCATCATCTTGTGTGTTTTGCTTTTCTCATAAGAACCTTCCCTCGTTTTGCCTGGTGTAAGACATATAAGAAACTCTTAGATAACTGCTCACCAGCGTGAATGTTTACTGTGGGAAATGGGAGGAGAGATGACAGACCATCTGAAGACCCATTTCCATCGGATGACTTAACCGTGCTGAATGTTGCAAATGTTTTATGTTTTCACATATACGTGTTCCTAGTTAGGAAAGTGGCAAATCCATTCCATCCATTGCGACCCTATGCTTTGATTCCTTGATGCTTTATGCAGTGTTTTCCTTATTCTTGCCCAGGTTGCTGTGTGATACTGCTAACAGTGATTTCTTTTTTCTTTGAACTTTTTATGAGGAGACTTTCTCCTCATGTTGATCATAGCTACTGCTGTGGTTAATTTTCCTTCTTTTTAATTAACAGTTGCTACTGCAATTTGTTGGGGAATGTGATTGAGTTTTCAGAACTGCTTTTTATGGGGAGTTCATTCCTTGATTAATTTGAAGCTCCAGAACCTTGCTCTTCTCCGAAAGTACTCCTTAAGGGTTCCTATTTAGTTTAGGACTCTTAGATTAATATAGGGTCTATTTCCTTTATGGAACACACTTTCTATTTTATGCTGACTATAACAAAACCTTTCTCAATATTTCTGTAATTTGACTAATCCAAATAAAAATGACAAAAATATTATTAATCTCTTAATGAGAAATAAATCTGTAACAATTCAAAACCTCGCATAATTGACTGAACATTAAAAATACTGGAAGTTCATGATTCAAACTGAAATGCAATTTATTACAGCTCCATTCTATCAGAGTGACAAAGATCCATTTGCCTGAAGAAGGAGGGATGCCAAAAAATAGGAGGCCATTGCTATAAGTGCTTTGGGTTTGTAATGGTCATCAATTGGCTCCAAAGTTTTGGGTGCTGACAGATCTTTTAGCAGAGTGAACATTTACGCCCGGAATGGAGCTATAAAATAAATCCCAAACCTTATTTAAAAGTCCCGATTTCAATATCCAGAACTTGAAGATCCCACAAGGCGGTACTCAAAGGCGATTGCAGTTCAGAAGGTGTGAGTATTAATAGGGCAAATGTTGTGTTTGTGAGTGGGATGTATTCTGTTTTCTTTGGGGTGAGCGAGTGAATGGTGAAATTATAGAAAAGAGGTTGAAGAAAAGAGATTGAAGGTTTCAGGCTCTTCGTGGCCGAAAGATGCCGGGATAATATAAAATTTAAACTTGTTTGCAGGATTTAGGTGTAGTGTGTGAGGTACCATCACCTACATCAGTAATATAGTTACTCGAGATTTGTTTGTGTTTGACTAATTCTGATTGATGTTAGTGGAGCCTAATTGTGTAAATGGAGGATACTGCATTGATTTCGGTGATTTCCTGCTGGTCGAGAACTCATTTGCGATTGTGGAAAATTTCTTCAGTGGTTGTAATACTTTGATTCTTTAGCAGAGCAAACAAGAAGTTATTTAAGAAGTTATTTAACAGAGTTGTGTGAATGTGGATAACAAGTGTAAGGGAGGGTGAGCTTTGTGAGGAGTGAGGTTAAACGTCATCGTCTTTCATGCTAGGAGTGCTTGGTTGGTGTGTTTTCATGCTGGCATTGGCTGGTAACGTCACAGTGTCACACTGGGATTGAATTAAAAAAATAATAATACTGTCTTTGGTTTTGGTAATTGGTTTCATGAGAAATAATAGCTGAAATTTTATTGGGTTGCTGAAAAATGACATATATGGAACACAACATTTGTTTTGATTAGAATTGCTGAAACCAAATTGTTAACATGAACCGTATTAAGGATTTTAAGAAAATGCTGAGAGGAGACGTTACTATTCCGCTACATAAGGGAGAAAAGGCCCCTCCTAAGGGTACTCCTGCATACATTATGGCTACTGAACATGGTTTGAACACATGTCTTTGGCTTCAACAGTGGAGTAAAATTACTGAGAATGAGGGTGCATAAAGTTTTCCTAGATATGGGACTTTTAACAGCAGAAACATGGATCATTTAAAGGGAAAATTATATGAAATGAAGCCACCGCCTCAACCTATTGAATATGAGGCATTTCGTTTTTGAGAGAAAGTTGCAAGGGAAAAGGAGAATGAAAAGTACCAGGGGAGAACTTGGCAAGTAGTGCTGAATTATGCAAATGCTCAATGGGATGAAGGACAGCATAGATGGAAGAAAGCTAATATTGAGGGAACTAGGTTACATTCAGTACTTACATCGGAATCTGCAAATAAGGAAAATAATAAGTCTGTCATCAAGAAAGAAGGGGATGAGTCAGATACTGATTCAGGGGATGAGATATTGGAACAGATGTTGAATTCCAGACCCCCTACCACTACATCCTACCCTTGCTGAGCAAGGAGATTTAAGTACCAGTACTAGACAAACAGTGGCTACTGCCCCTGTAGATCCAGGTTTAACACCAATTGAAGTCAAGTCTTGCAGATTGTACTACCGGTTATGGCTTGATCACCAGCTGTAGTCCCCACTAGGACAACTGCGGTTGCTCTGCCTACCACAGCCTGAGTACCTATTGTTACTGTCTGATTGCATCTAGAGTAGTTGCAAGTGCTCCTGTCTCAGCAGAAGTAAGGTCAGAAATACAGCCAGTGTC
The DNA here is from genome assembly GCA_963921515.1 of Calotriton arnoldi. Lineage (NCBI taxonomy): Eukaryota > Metazoa > Chordata > Amphibia > Caudata > Salamandridae > Calotriton > Calotriton arnoldi. The sequence continues at coordinate 190,741 of CAWUFW010007642.1, forward strand.
TATGTCTGGATTTGTTCTGACTTCCAAAAATTCACAGATAGTTTTGTGGAAGCCCCCTCAAACGCTGCAAGCTTTGATGGATGGAGGAGGGACGTTGGTCTTAACGAACCCATGGATCCTAGTGATTTAAATGTTACTAGTGAAGGGTACATTCCAGCATGGCTTGAGGAAGCTATAGGAGAGAGGAAAAATGAAGCTGTGGAATCACCAGAGAAACCAGACACAGAAAAAGAGAGACCTTTAGATATATACCAAATTTGAAGGTGGAACTGGAGGAGATGATAAGGGGATTTTTGGAACATTTAAATAAATACCAGAGAAAATAATTAGTGTACCTATGTAAGGAAGCTACACAAAGAGCCGCTTTGGTGCATGATCGACTGACAGAAATAGCCAAGAAATAAGAGGTGGATCTCACCAATAACATAAATCTGCACCTACGTTACAGGATAGAATTAGATGAACCGGCAATAGAAAACATGAGAATTATCTAAAAAGGTTAGATGAGCAAGTACATGTGCAAGGAAGCATGAAAAGAAAAAGAAGGAAGCAGCCAGTGGAGAAGGACAGGATGAACAACATGAGAATGAAGTGACAGTATATCCACATAGAGAGATATCAGTAGGAATATATGTGCATGTTCCTTGGAGCAGAGGTGATTTGGCAGCATTTACGAACAATTTTCCAAAATTGCGAGACAAGTCATTGCAATGGTACGCACAAGTAGAGAGAGTCATAAAAATGTCTAAAGTATTGTGGACTAATTTGAATACATTCTTTGACATTGTGTTGCCTGCTGATTTATGGGCTGAATGTAAGACAGAGGTGCAATGGCCAAAAGAGGAACCATCCAGGGAGAAAGGGACGAATGCACAATTGCCTCAAGTAATGGAAAATATGAATTGGTTGCTACCTTTTTAAAGGGCAGAATACCTTCCAAAGATACGTATTGGCTCCAAATTAAAAGAACTTCACAAGAGCCGAAAGAGACAGTTCATGAGTATTATGAAAGATTGTTGCGGGTGGTTCAGCAGCACAGTGAACATGTGTATCCTGAGGAAAGGGACAGGGGGATCTTTGTATCCCAGTTTGTTTTAGGATTGAAGGCTGAGATCTGTGCACACATAACACAAAGTGTGATCTTTTGGCAAAATAAATCTCTTGATGAGATCCTGCTATATGCTAAATATTGTAGCGATGAATTGGGCATGAAGCAGAAAAAGATTAAAGAGAATTTCATGTTGGCCCAGACTAAGCTAGCTCAGAAAGGATTTCAAAATCCAACTTTAGTAGGAAATTAGGGAAACATGAAAGCGGTTGGTGCCCCACCACCTGGGTTTCAAGGAAACCAAGGGGGAACAAATGTGTCATAGAATTGGACTATGGAAGCGAGAATGTGAATTTAATCCTGAAAATGCTGGAGAAAATATGCAAACACTGCGAGGGGTGCAAGTTACAAAAATGCCTATGCAACAGATGCAAATGCCAATGCAGGGACAGGTCCCAATGATTGCTCCTGTGCCCACACAGATGGAGAAACCTAGATTAAACTTAAACCAAATGCCAAAAATGAGTACAAACCCATTTTGAATTGGCATGACCCAATTTCAGAATCCTATGCCGCAACTTCAGAATGCTGCACCGCAATTTCAAAATTAAAGCCAGAACTCATTGCAACAATACTCTTTATTTGAAACCGATGGACCCGGTTCTGATTATTCCCAATGATGGTGCCTGAGAGGGGAGGAAGATTGCATACTTGGCGCAGTCTTGGAGGTAGACCAAATTGGCCCATATGTACATGCTGAGGTTTATTGCCACCCCGTATCGTTTCTCATCGATTCAGAAGCTATCCATTATACTGTGAGAACAGTGGAGGTCTCAAACCTACCTCTCTTGGAGAAAACTATCCAAGTAGTGGGAGTTACAAATAAACAGATACCGAATCCAATATCAGAGAATGCCCCAGTAAAAATAGGTATGTTTAAAGAAAAGCACCAGTTTGTTGTGTGCGATACAAGTCCTGTGAATGTATTAGGGACAGATTTACTGTGCAAGTTACATTGCACCATTTATTGTACACGGATGGTGTTGTATTTCAAACACATGATGAGGATGTCGATTACAAATTAATTAAACAGCAATCTGAAGTAGGGATGTTCCCTTTATTAACCATTGATGCATTACCTGAGGAGTTGAGAGAAACCGTGAATATAGAATGTGATTTCACAGGAAAAGATATCGGACTTATCAAAGGTGTAGAACTGGGCCGACTAATTGTGAAGCCAAATGCTTTCTACCCCAGAACCCCTCCATATCATTTGACTCCAGAAACCATTGCAGGAATAAATCCAGTAATAGAGAATATGTTACCGAAAGGGATCTTGAGGGAAATAATTGGGAGTCCATGTAATTCCAGAACTATGGGCTTACAGAAGCCCAATTGCAAGTACAGGATAGTTTAAGATTTGAGGAAGGTGGGTGTGATAGTTGTGTCCTGTTGTTATGTGGTACCAAATCCAGCCACTGTATTGTTTCAAATAACATGTACTGCAGAGTGGTTTACTGTCATTGATTGATGCCAAGCTTTCTTCTTCATTCCATTGCATGAAGAATGCCAATATATTTTCTCCTTTGTGTTCCAGCAGAAGGTATTAACATGTTGTTGTGTCCCACAAGGGTTACAGAGAGTCCATCTATTTTAACCAGATTCTGAAAAGAAATCTAGAAACCCTATAGATGCCATGTTAGTCTATCGTTGTTCAGTACATAGATGACCTACTTGTGGCATCCGAAACACATGATGCATGTAAACATGACACCAATGCACTTTTGAATCACCTGTCTGAGAATTGACACAATGTACCTTCAGATAAACTGCAGTACTGTCAAAAGGAAGTTCAATATCTGAGACACATTATTGTGAAGGGAGCTAGAAAGGTGTCTTCAGAAAGGGTGAAAGCCATCTTACAGATAAATCTGCCCCGAACTCAAAAGGAAGTCAGAATGATTTTGGGAATGGTTTGGCTCCTGTAGTCCGTGGATTCCAAACTTTTCCTTAATGGCAAAACGTCTACTGAGGTTGACACACAGAGATGTGTCAGATCCGATTCCAAGGTCCATAAGTATTCCTGGAACTGAAATAAAAATGGTGTTGTGCCCTGGCACTAGGAATGCCTGAATATACAAAATAATTCACTTTATTTTGCAGCGAGAGGGATGGGTACGCTCTCTCAGTGTTGTCACAAATGCACGGAGGAGCTCGAAAGCCCATGGCCTATTTTCCCACTACACTTGATCCTGTAGTGGCAGGTCTTCCCAGTTGCCTAAAAGCAGTAGCTGTGATAAGTACTAGTCTGGAAAAGAGTGAGGACATAGTGATGGGATACTCATTAACTGTTATGGTCCCACACTCTGTGGAGCTATTGATGACAAGAACTAAAACGCAATACATGACTCTTAACAGATTGACCCGTTATGAGCAGAGTATTTTGTCCCAGATAATATCACATTAAAACGTTGTACAATCTTGAATCTTTCAATGTTATTGCCTGTAAAGGAAACAGATGATAAATGTGATGAATATGACCATGATTGCCTGGATGTCACGGAGTTCTGCATCAAACCCTGTCCCGATATTAAGGATGAACCACTAATTGGGCCCGACCATGTGTTATTTGTGGATGGTTCATGCCTAAGAGGAAACGATGGCACACTAAGAGCCGCATATGCCGTGTGCACAAGAAATTATGTTATGGAAGCATCATGGCTTCAAACAGTGTTCACCGCACAAGTTGCAGAGTTAATTGCCCTTACCAGAGCTTGCAGTTTAAATGCAAAATTGAGAGTTACGATATTCACTGACAACCACTGAGAGCCAATATGGGTTTGGTGTAGCCTATGATTTGGAGCAGCTATGGTCTCAGCATGGTTTCTTACTTCCACAGGAACACCAGTACTGAATGGGATCCGTGTCATGAACTTGTTAGAAGCATTACTATTGCCAGGAGAAATTGCTGTAATTAAATGTCCAGGTCACCAAAATGGAAGAGGATATGTTGCCATGGGCAACCGATATGCTGACTCAGTAGCAAGGTATTGCGCACTGTTGGTTGTTTGTTTAATGGAGCTTTCATATGTGAATCTGAGGAAGGGAGTTTTTTTGCCATGTTGATGAAAGTCACTGACACATGGGGTGAACTGAAATGAGTACAGGAAAATGTATCGGAGGCAGAACAGAATGGATGGGTAAGAGAAGGATGTAAGAAATATGAAAATTACATTTGGATGTCAGCTAGCAGGAGGCCAGTGTTGTCCGATAGCTTGTTGTTTCCAATGACACAATATTATCACAGTACACACATTTGGGAAGAGATGCAATGGTGAGACTATTCAGACAGAGTTGGCACAACCCCAGGTTAAAAATGTTTGCTGGGGGAGATCGTAATGGACCTCATTTGCACACAGCACTTTTCCTGGAGGCGAGGAGCGGGAGACTACATCTCCCAGCAGGCGGGCCAGACCGAGCGCACGCAGGAGACGCTGCCCATGTGCCAGGAGGCGTATTTTAAGGCCCTGGTCCTCCCACAGCGCGGGACGTGCACGGGCATGCCTGGGCCGCGTCCGGGCCGCGCCCGGGCCAGGGCGGGCCCGTCTGTGCCCGTCAGAGGCCGGAGGAGGCCAGGCTGGGCCACCCCTCTTGGATCCCAGCTGGGACAGTAGAACATTAATTTCTGGCAATACCAGCAATACATTGACTGCCTCCCGGCGAGGAGCCGCAGCAGATAGGCTAAAGTATTTAAGGGGGACCCTGGCGATCTACTGGCCTACGGAATTGTGGACAAGAGATAACCTTAATGTGTCGTATTTCCCCGCCATTTTAAAAAACGATAAGCTCTTGTCTGAGACCTGCCCGAGTTTTGGCTGGACTAAGCTGTCTAAGTTGTCTAGACTCTACCATTGCTCCATTGTTGCTCTACTACTGCTAGACAATTAAAGAGGCTCGGGACTGTATAGCCTGTTTCCTCTTTTTCTATGTTTATACTGTGATCTAAAGTCTGGGGCGAGCATAAAATGTAACTCAGTGAGTCAAGATAAACCCACTAGAGGTTGAGCTACTACAAACTTCGAAGGTTGGGGTTATTAAGCTGTAGGGCCGGCCGCTCGACCTAGTCACTTTTGCCTTTACTTTTACCTTACTTTATAATAAGATCAGATTATTTTTAGCTAGTTCACAATTTTATAAGATTTTATTAGGCTATTTAAGTTGAAACAAAAAGTCCTCACTTCATTCGTAAGTGCACAACTACTGCTCCCATTTACTATACATATACCACAAACAATAATTTACTTTGCGGCCTGCCTAGGGTAAACATGGGGAAAAGGAAGTTATTACCTGACCACGGGAGGCCTAATTCTCCAGAACGACCTCAAACGTATACTCAGATCTCATTGTTAAAATGTATTTCTGGTGCTATGGGGGCAATCGAGAAGCAAATTACAAACGTTGAGGAGTCTCTATTAGTGTGTGGTGATCTTAGCGTCTCACACTGGACCGTTTTGCAAAACCCGGTTAATAATGATGATGAAAATGTAATATCTAGTGATAGAGGCACTATTCAAACACTGGATAAGGGAACAAACAGGTGCATACAGAACATATCCAACACTATCAACTCCTCTAAATCAGACTCTCCACTGCCTTCCAAAAGGACAAAAAAAACACATATATGTCCAACAATCAGCTCCCTACCTAAAGAGGCACTTCGTAGTAGAAGGACTAAACCTCAAAACAAGACCATGAACAATCCAACAATGGCCCCAACAGAACTACCCAAGCAGTGCAGTGATACAATTAATGAAAAACTGGATACACTTTGCTCAATTGTTAAATCTCTAGAGCAGTTTATGAAAAATAGCATAGCAAGCATTAATACGCGGCTGAAAGAACTAGAAACTAAATGTAACATGTGTGGATCAACTGAGTACTCGACTGCCATCTGAGATGACTAGGCCTGAAATAATCGCTAATAATCCAACCAGAGCAAACGTAGTGAGGAAACAAAATGATCTATGTACTTACAGCTCTCAGGGTATAACACCAGATGATCAGACAGATCCTTGTTGTGTCAAAGGGAATACTCCCGCAAGATCACCGCTTCCTAACACTAACAATCCCTCTGTCAATACCCAGCTAACAAAGCCTCCAGATTTTCTGGATCTTCCACCAGCGGCGACTCCATATGTATTTGTGTTATCTAATGTCCCTCCGTTTAAGCACAAGATTCCTGAAACCTGGACTGCACTTAGGAATAAGGCATTACACTGGTTAGGGGAAAGATCAGGCCTGACTGAGCACCTGTTTGCAGACATAAAAATGGTGAGACAAATTAAATGGGTGGGCAGGAAGGAGAGAACTCTACCAGGAGACTGTATAGTCCTGTCTTTTAAAACTCCAAGACTGGTTGAGACTGTTCTAAATAGAACCTGGCCAATTCACATTAATCTAAATACGATGTCTGTACTCTCGTTAGGATATTTTTACCAACCAGGCTTAATAGGACCCCCTAATCGGTCTATGTCCTTAAGCATTCCTCAACCAGCTCCCCCGAGACATTATAATGTCCCAACATTTAACAGATACCAGGGATTGGAAAGCCTTGAAGATATAGATTGACCATCAGTGGAGAACAGGGAGGGCATGGTGTGCCAATATAAGGACAAAGCAGCTCTACACCATTTTGGAAACGAAAGACAGACCTCATTATTTTCTTATCCAACTACCCTAGCTGACATTGACCCCCCTTAAGCCACTTCTAGGCCAAACAAAGAAGTTAGGCCAACCAATGCTGTGGGGGGCTCTTCATACTCTCCCAACAAACATATTAGTTTTTTGTTCTGGAACGTGGCAGGGCTTCGGAATAAAATTAACAATATAGAGTGGTTAGAATTTGATTTGTCTCCAGGAGACTTGGCCAGTGGAACCTCTTCATTTGAATGGCTTTAGAACATTTTATGTCCCAGCCGTCTCAGTGACCCATGGTAGATCTAAGGGTGGGTTATGTATTTTTGCTTCCAATAGTCTACCACCAATAAAATTATGAAAGAATTTACTAATCCCTACATCCAAGTCATTGTATGTGAAGGGTCAGGCCCGACTAATCTGGTAGTGGTCAACTTGTATAACAACGCAGCCGTGGGTGAAATCTTAACGCACTTAGACAACTTATATGAGTATCTAGAGAAGATGGATAATAATAATAAGAAAAAGTTATCGATTGTGTGGGGAGGTGATTTTAACATCCAATTGTGCAACCCACTTACCGAGAAAGTATGTGGTATGAATAACTTAGATGGAACTAATAAAACTCATTTCCATCATAATTGTTATGGAGATAAACTAAATGAACTCACTTATATATTGGATTTATCTTTTTCAAATGAAATATCCCTACCGTATGCTCCATTTAGATGCACGTTCAAAGGGAGAAATAACCACAGTATTATTGATTATGTCTTAATTTCTAACAATTTGAGTCCTTATGTTTTTAATTTCAGAACCTATTCCATACCATTAAGCGACCATTATCCTCAATCGGTAGAAATCTTAAAGGGTCTTCTAGTAAGAGATGAGAATAGTCCTGACCAAATTCTTAGTGGAGAACTAGAGTTAGCCACACTTAAAGGTTATTCATTGCGGTGGTACCAGATCACCCTGCAGGACTTTCTGGGAAAATTAATTGGCGAAGCGGGGGAAGAGTTTGAAATATGTCTGGATGATAACTCACAACCTAGTGAGATTATAAATTCTTTTAAGACCATTTGTAAGATCGTGAAGGAGAATTTGCAAACGGTTAGGAAAACAAATAAGGCCAGAAAAGGTTGGTTTGATACACAGTGTACCAAGGCCAACAAGAGGCTTAAAAAGGCACTTCACAGTAATCCTAGATGTAATGCTGAGGTCCAGCTATGCAGGGCTGCCTACAGAGAGGCCCAGAAAAAGCGAAAAAGCCAGTTGAGGGAAGAGGCCTGGGTTGCATTATGCGAGGCAAGCAGCAAGAACGATAATAATTCATTCTGGAAGATAGTAAATTCCCCCCCGCTTAGAGAAGACGTTGGAAAGGAAACAATTGATGGACGGAATTCTGGACAATGCAAACATTCACCCCCAGTCCAGTGGGCCTGGAATTGTGGTTGCAATACCTGAGGACAGCCATTTTTCAGCTATTTACTCTGCACAGACTGCTGAATCTGATTGTATTCGGTCCGCCAAAGTTAATGATAATTCAGCCCATGAAAAATTGCCCAGAATCACTCCATTCACCTTAAATGAAGTTATTAATGCAATAACCTCTAGTAAAGGGGGAAAAGCGCCTGGCCCGATGCTGTCCCGGTAGACCTGTACAAAGCTAACATTCCTCTGTGGGGGCCGATTTTAACTTTTGTCCTAAGGGCCTGCTGCACTGCAGATTTCCTTCCGACTTGGCCAGAATCAATAATTGTACCCATCTACAAAAAAGGTGACAGACATAATCCGGCCTGTTACAGGCCGATCTCACTGCTCGACTCATTAGTTAAAATAACGGGGAGAATAATTCTGAACAGACTGCAAGAGTGGGCGGAATCTAGGGGTGTTATTGCAGATACCCAATATGGGTTTCGTACTGGGGTGGGGACTATCGAGCAAAGCCTCAACCTGAGTATCTTAGTAGGTAAATATACAAAGATCAAAGGTGGAAACCTTTATTTGGGGTTCGTTGATCTGTCTTCCATCTTTGACTGTGTGAACCACTCTAAGTTATGGGCAATTATGAGTGATATGGGAGTTGATCCTGCCATTATCTCTTTCCTACGGGACCTATACTCCGGTACTAAAGCCAGGACCAGATATGGGAACATGGGAGAATGTACGAAGCCATTCAGCATAGAGAAGGGGGTGAGGCAGGGCTGTGTCCTAGCACCTTTTCTATTTTCACTTTATATCAATAATGTTGGCCCTGCCCTGACATCGCAAGTTAGAGATCTGGCCCAGGTGGGACATCGCCCTGTCCCCGCCCTTCTCTATGCTGACGATGCTGTCCTGATGGCACGTACTCCTATCTCCATGCAGTTGGTACTGAATGACTTTGTTAACTATATGCAGGACCTTGATCTGCATGTGAATCAATCCAAGACATTTATAATTAGTGCGGTAGGAATAAAGGCAATTGCAGTAATATTAGAATTTGAGACTCTAGTATTGAATGTACTGACACCTTTGCGTACCTGGGTGTCTTATTCGATAAAGATGGAACATGGTCCCCTGCCATCAAGACTAGGACACTTCTTTTCAGATGCGCTTGTATGGCTCTACGTAAATTCGCCATAAGATTAGGTTCAAACCCACCCCACTAAAGCTTACAATCTATAAAGCTAAATGTATAAGCAAAGCAGTATATGGGGCTGGCATATGGTGCTATGTAAATTGTATGACAATACAACTAGTGAAGAATGAGTTTTTTAATGTACTTGCTTGCCTTACCTAAATCTGCCTCTACCTTTGTGTGTCACGCTGAGCTGGGGGTATCATTCCTTGTTGATCTAATTAAGATCCAACCTATCCTGCTGTGGCACAAGGTATGGCCGTCAGAGTACACTGCTCTAAACCAGCTTATTATAAAGGATTGTCTAAATTTATCCCAGTACACACGCGTACCATGGCTTAGATATATAGAATCTTTCTGTCAGGATCTGGGGCACCCGGAATATTTTACCAACCCTGAATGTCTGGTTGAGCTAAGTAGAAAAGATTTGAAAGCTGACTGCTTGACACACTTAGAGAGCATTAGGATGTCGGTAGAATTGTTCAAATCTACTGTGTTAAGAAACCAGCTTATTCTAACCAGTTACGACTTGCAATCATATCTGAGATTCATGCCCCAACAAAAGCACAGATATATTTTAACACATTTTAGAATGGACATCTTTCATCGCATGGTCACTTTCCCTGAACCCAACAATTGGTCCTCTAATTTGCCAAAATGTCCCTGTGACAATGTTTATTTACAGACCACAATGCACGTGGTATTATTCTACAAATTTTATAAAAAGTGGAGGAAAAGTTATATATTGAGCCTTTTAAAAGATCTAGACTTTACCCAATGCCGTCCGGCATACCTTTTCTTACAGTCTTTACAAACGATTGAGGTATGTGTAAGAATGTCATCTTTTTGTGGAGTGTTTTCTATGCATGGAAGACTATATTGAGGGAAGGTCAAGATCTTTTAACCGGACAGGGTAACAGTAATTTAAAAAGAGCCATGCGAGTAACTAGATGTGCATTATCTTTACACCGGATATACTGATTACTGTGATTTTATACATAACTGTATTAACAAATGTCATAGTAAACCAAGAAAAAGGGATCGTATGGCGGACCCAGTGCTGAGGTTTTTTACCTTCCCGCATTTTCTATTATGTTTACACAGCCTGACCTCTCAATGGACATGGGCTAACATTTGGCACTGACGAAATTGGTATTGGTTTGGAATTAACTGTTTTATAATTCAATCAGGACTGTTAGTTTTTAAGTATCATGCATTATAGCACAATTTTATGTATCGCATATTATTGTACATGCTAATTTTTGTGGTAATGAATGGAAATGAATTGGGACTGTTAAATGTACTGTTTTTATATTCTTATGTTGACAAGGTTCAATGTGCTTTTATGGTCTAATATGTTTTGACCAAATAAAGAGGAAGAATGAATGTTTGCTGAAGAAATCTGTCACCGGTGTGTAATATGTCAGCAACTGAATGCAGGGAAAAGAACACATCACTTTGACACACATAGGGACATCAGGTGGTCCTTTTAACAGGATGCAGATGGATTTTATCAAGATGCCTGTACATAACAGGTTAAGATATATCCTGGTGATTCTCTGCATTTTCTCAAGATGGGTGGAAGCCTACCTGACAAGATAAAAAAAACAGTCTGACTGTAGCCAAGCTGTTACTGCGGGGACTGATCTCCAGTTACGGAATGCTAATTTCTCTTGAGTCAGCTAGAGGAACACACTTCAACAATAAAGTGATGTAGATGATCTGTTCAGCCTTACAGATTGAGCAAGGATTACATTGGATTTAAAGGCCAGAAGCATCAGGTATCGTGGAACGAATGATTGGTACCATCAAGTCCAAATAAGCATTAGTGTGTGCTTCAACCTCCCTAAAGTGGCCAGATGCTTTACGTTTGGTGTTAAGGAGCATTCAAAGCACTACAGACAGAAAGACAGGACTATCATCACATGAAATCCTAATGGGCAGGGCAATGAGACTGTCTGTTGTGCTTGCCAATGCCCTTGTGAATATTACAGACAACATAATCTTGGGTTACTGCAAAAAATTGGCTGACTTTGTTCGTTCTATCTCTCATCAGGTATCAGTGGCCACACAAGACTTCCACCAAGAAATGTGCCACGATCTTAGTCCCGGAGATTGGGTCATAATCAAGAAACACGTCAAAAAGACTTGCCTTGAACCCAGATGGAAAGGCCCTTTCCAAGTGATCTTGACTACGAACACTGCTGTTAAGTGTGCTGGAGTTGCAAATTGGATTCAACTCTCTCACACTAAATGAGTGAGCAAACCAGAAGAAGTGCCCTTGGTCTGGGAGAAGAGCTTTTGTGGTCGCACTGCCAGAAGAGAGACCACCCAGACCAGCAGCACCAGTGCCAGTCCAACCACAAGAAGAAGAAAGGGGTAAAGATTAGCAAATGGAGAGACCAGTACAAGCGCCCAAAGTACCAGAAAGTCGCATTGAGGTCTCTGTTGAAAGTGAAGCAGGGATTGAAGCAAAGGTTGAGAATGCTCAAGAAGTGGTGCAAAGAGAAAAGAATGACCCAGGTGAAGGAACCAGTACCGGGATAAGGAAAACAAATTGACAAGCAGAGTGGACAAAAACTTAAGAACACAAGAACCCAAGGAGGAGTATCTCAATAGCTTGGATTCCCGATATTAAACCTGAAGAAGACAAAACAGACAGTGGTATAGATCCAAATTAACAAGTTATGGAGATCCAAAAGAGCATGAGCACTTTGTCGCAGATACTCCGCACCTGTATGGTTTTATTACATGAGCACTGCTCTGAATGGTACACTTGAAGACTTGTGCAACATGAATCCTGAACTATTGGAGCCACCCTGAAAGCCAAACGATATCAGAAGCAAATTGAAAAAGTTTGATGTAAAAGAAGTCAAAAAGACAGTGAGAAAAGACTTTGATCTGTACCTGATAGGTTTATTATTTTTGTTAATTATTTTACAGAAGACTAAACAAGGACCATGAAAAGCAACAGAAGAGTTAGGAATAACATTTTAGAAGAACACAGAGTAGTTTTAAGGATTGTGTATTTAGAAAACTGAACTGCTGGGGAAAAAAAGAACACTAACTTTATCAAAGAAGCAAGCCACTAAAACTACTGAACTAAGCTTTTGTCTGACTCATAGAAAATGTGTTGCATTAGAAATAAGTGTAAATGTATCATGAGATCAATTTTGTAATAACAGTAATAATGATCACCATAGTACTAATAGGGTTTTATTTGACACCTGAGTCAGAACTTAAAGCAAAGAATCTTACTAATACACACACACTTAAACTTGGAGGAGACTTGACTAGTTATGCTTTTGTAAGCTATAAATAGGACGAATACTCTACTAACGTTTCTTCTATATTAGTTCAAGACTACATTAATGCTATGGATGCAAAGGATTGCTATATTTATGTTCATTTACCCTCTTCTGTTTCTGAGGTGGTTACATACTATCACGTACCTCTGTCTTTTGCTGTTTCCTCTAGTATTTTACTATCATTAGTATATACACAAGTACATATTGAATACTTCTATTTTAATTCTGATTTAGTACTTTCTAGAGTACCCTTGATAGAAAACATGAACTTAGACCCGCAAGCAAAAGAGATGGACACTGCCTAGTATTATTTGTTTCCCCATGCACCTATAGATAGTGTAAAGGCTTATATAAACAATTTAACCTGTCTGATGCGACCTGTAAAAAAGACATGCATAATGGCTTTAGAAGAGAGGTACATTAATGACAAAAACTATAGACATAATGAAGATGGTTTACCCTAAACTCAGACTAGACAGCCAATATAGAGGGAAGTTTTGTGTTTATAAAAGGCGAACACCGAAAAGGACATGTGGGGATTAGTAGTTGTGAACACATATTCGAATTGACAGGGGGATCTTGGCAGATATTACAAGGAAACGAAAATGCAATTCCAGGGGTTTACTATATTTGTTGACAAAACACTTATTTCCTCTTGCCAGCTAATTGGGAGGGAACTTGTTATTTAGGCATATTAATCTCGAAAATGTATCATGTTACAAGCTTAGATGCACCAATCTTAGCACCAGAACATAGACAGAAACTGGAACTGGATTAGTAGGAGATATATTTAGAACATTTCCATTTGGAAAATTGTACAGAGAGGGAAACTGAAGTCCTTCTTGATCATATGGCCAGCGCAGGACTTAGTAAGTTGGTCAAAGGGGCCACACACTCTGCTGGGCATTGCTTGGATGTGATCTTTTCGGATCATCCCAACCTAGTATGGACCAGAGCATTGCCACTAATCTGGTCGGATCACAAGGCAATTATGTTTGAAATTACCTTGCCGCCTAAAATGCCCTCTAAATCCTCAAATAAAGTTATCACTTTTCGACCCTGGAACAAGGTAAAGGTAGAAGAGCTAAACAAAGTGCTTACGTGTTCCCTACAGCCTTGGATGAGGCAGTGATGACCTATCACTCCTGGGTGGATTCCGCAGGCCAGCAGTTGGCCCCACAAACTACCCTGTGATCAGGCAGGCAATCGCTGTCAGAAAGAACCATGGTTTAATGAGTCACTGAAAATACAAAAACAAATGTGCAGAAGATTAGAAAGGAAATGGAGACTAGTTAGCAATGCCCAGAACAAAACAGACTACAGATTAGCCATTAAAACATATAAAAACCTCATCTTGAAGGCATAGTCAGCTTACTTTAAAGGAAAAATAGAAGCAGCTAACGGCTGCTCAAAATTACTATTTTCTACTATTAAAAAGCTCTCTAAACTCCCAGAATCCCAAGATCATGATGCACTGCATATTGAGGAATACAGTGCATTCCTCAATATGATGGGTGAGAGGCTAAGACTGCTTCTGTTGACAAGACCTCCTCATACTTACCTGCCTTAACTGGTAAGGTTTTTAAATGTTGCATTGACTTTGTTTTTCTCTGCTTTGGACCTATGACCTTCCCATTATTTTAACTCATTTCCCTTTGATCCAGTGAAGCTATCCTTAGAAGGTGGGGGTGTTTCCTGATTACACTGACTCACATGTGAACTATTCTCCAGAGGGATTTCTCACCATTTATGTGAAGTAGCTGTTGGGAATACAGACTATCCACAGCAGTGCGGTATGGAGCAGGTAGTTCACTTGGGAAGTGTGGCAGAGATGGGGGTGAGTTACCAAGTGCATGCACGCTCATTGTATTATAAGGACAGTTTACTAATTCTTCTTATCCCATTCCAGTTCCCTTAGTATCACTGCTATCGATTCCCTCTGCTGGGAGCAAAAGGGGTGGACTCTTTGCTGAACAGTCTGATATACTGGTGAGCAGTGGTACCTTAAGGGGGTATGAATGTTCTCTTTGGATCCATTTCTGAGAGTAAATCTGTCTCCAGCTGCCAGAGGCAGGCACTTATTTAGAGTTTCATGGAAATGTAAATCTGTCAAAAATGTGGTGGATAGCTTGTCATCCATATTACTACTGTATTATAGTCAATGGCACATAGAGTACAGGACATTTGCGACATTTTGAGGAAGTACCATGTCTGCCAAATTCTAAAAAAGGGCTATAGTATGAAGGTAAAAGTTTGAACCAGGGCGAGGTGGCAAATCTATTTTAGAATCTTAAAGCCAATGCCCTTAGAATATGGAGTTTGGGATATTTGCATGATTTGAGGGAATATCCAGTCCACCAAGGTCCAAATAAGGTCCACAGTCCATGCTAAAACATTTGACTGGGGTGATAAAGAAATCTTGCCCAGCGGCGAAGCAAACTCAGTGGCTACAAAATCATGCTTGGTCCAGCTTTGAGCCATTGATGCTAAAACCAACGGCTTCATTAGGAACTCCGTCATAACGTATCTGACTTTATAGGTCCCTCATCTGCTTCAGCCTTAGACCTTGCCATGATGGAAGATGTAGATCTCCAAAAAAGTGAATAAGTTCTAAGATAAAAACGTTGACCTCGGCGACTCATTTGGTGTATCTGACCTAAGCTCTATTGCAGTCAGTAGTGGTCTGTGCAGGTAAGAGCAGCGGGGTGGAGGGGACTCGACAGATGACAAAGAGGTAAAATTAAATAAATAATTAATTTTCCCCGTTATCGTCTGTCGAGTCCCCCCCAACCCCACCCCACCGCTCTCACCTGCACTCGCCGCTCCTGTTTGCAGTGAGCCTAAAATTACACATAGGCTCTGGCCAACTGTGAACTGATATTTTTCTATGGTGTTTTACTTTTTCTGCGCACCTCTGGCCTTAAACCTCTTAAAAATTAATATCTCTATTTTATCTGATCTGATTTTGAAAGTTTTGGTGTCTTTTCATGTGTTAGGTATTTCTCTATTTTCTTAAATTAGTTTGGGAACTTTACTTTGTTGTTTTCTTGACTTACAAGTTATTGCTAGAGCTCATACTTAACACATATTTCTCTGGGGAATTGCCTGCTACTTGTGCCATAGCTGGTAGACAGTCAAAATATCAATTTTTAAATATCGAAGCACAGTTATATCGAGTTTTAAATATCGTAGGGACAAAATATCGAAGTCAAGAATATCTACAACCAGAATATCGAGTTAAGGTAAGAAATATCGATGTTGCAAATATCGATGTTAGTAATATCGATAGTTAAATTATCGATGTTAATAATATCGATATTTATATGAGTGTTATGTATTTTAGTATGTATTTAATATGTATGTGTTCTATATTTTTTGTTAAGTATTGTACTGTTTTTTTTAAATATATGTATACATTTTTTAGAAATTAGTAATTTTTTTTAAAGTAAATTTTGCGTTTTAGTACCATAGCGGGTTGTGGGTTTATAGGGGAATAGGGTGGGAAGTATTTTAATTATAGTGAATTAAATAATAATTTTTAGAAATTATTAATTTATTTTAGTTCAATTTTCTGTTTTATTTCTGTAGCGGGTTGTGGGTTTATAGGGGAATAGGGTGGGAAGTAATGTAATTTTAATTAAGTAATTATTAATTTTTAATTATTGTTATTAATAATTACTTTATTGTTAATTAATTATTAATTGGTAATTAATTATTATTAATTGATAATTATTTTATTTGTATTTTATTATCGGAGTGGGTTGTGTGTTTTTAGGGGAATAGGGCGGTAAGTAAATTATTTGTAATTAAGTAATTAATTAAGACAAATTGAGTATTGATAATTATTTTTTTTGTTAATTAATTTTTAGTTGGTTATTAATTTTTATTAAATATTATTTATTGGTATTGATATTTTTTTTAATTAATTAATAATTGGTTATTAATTTTTATTAAATATTATTTATTGGTATTGATAAAAAAATTTTTTAATTAATTGTTCGTTGGTTCTTAATTTTTATTAGATATTGTTTATTGGTATTGATGATTATTTTTTTGTTAATTAATTATTAGTTGGTTCTTAATTTTTATTACATATTATTTATTGTTATTGACATTTTTTTCTATTTAATTATTAATTGCAAATTAATTTTTATTAATTGATTAATTGAAAATTTATTTAATTGTGTGACATTTTATGTGGAGTGTGTTGTGTGTTTATTGGGGAATAGGATGGGAAGTATTTAATATTAAAGTAATTATTATTTTGATATATTTGTAGTTTTTTTTTCTTCTAAATTTATTAATAAATCATTATTTAATTACAATATTTATTTCATTTATATGTATGTTATTTTTAACATCTACGTTGTCCAACGCTTTCCCTACTGTTGAACTCACTGGAGTGGGAATAGTAATTTTTACCCCTATGCTATCCAGCGCTTTCCCTACTGTTGCACTCTCTGGAGTGGGAATATTACTTTTTACCCCTACGCTATCCAACGCTTTCCCTACTGTTGCACTCTCTGGAGTGGGAATAGTAATTTTTACCCCTACGCTATCCAGCGCTTTCCTTACTGTTGCACTTACTGGAGTGGGAATAGTAATTTTTACCCCTACACTATCCAGCGCTTTCCCTACTGTTGCACTCTGGAGTGGGAATAGTAATTTTTACCCCTACGCTATCCAGCGCTTTCCCTAAAGTTGCACTCACTGGAGTGGGAATAGTAATTTTTACCCCTACGCTATCCAGCGCTTTCCCTACTGTTGCACTCTCTGGAGTGGGAATAGTAATTTTTACCCCTACGCTATCCAGCTTTTTCTCTACTGTTGCACTCACTGGAGTGGGAATAGTAATTTTCCCCCCTACGCTATCCAGCGGTTTCCATACTGTTGCACTCTCTGGAGTGGGAATAGTAATTTTTACCCCTACGCTATCCAACGCTTTCTCTACTGTTGCACTATGTGGAGTAAGTATATATATTAATTTATATGTATATGTTTAATTTATTTTAACATTTAATGTATTAGTTATTATTTTTAAATATCCTTTAATATTTTTAACTATATTTCTTTTAATTATATGTATTATTTACTTAATTTTACATTATTAAAACATTTTAAAAAACGATATTTTTAACTTCGATATTTTTGACAACTATATACTTTTTCTCGATATTTTTGTACTTACCTTTATGTAGATTGGACTTCGATATTTTTGACTTCTATATTTCGGTGTCGATATTTTTGTAGGTCGATTTTTCTGTCCGTCGATATTCTGTCATACATTCGCCATAGCTACCAGGGATTGAGTGAAAGTTTCTAAATATTTACCCTAACCGTATTGTGCTTAATATGTTGCTAGGTATAGCTTTTCCAATTTCAAACACATGAGTTGTGTACACTAGTTTAAAAAGACACATGAAGATTCTTCTTACGCTGCCATTTTTGGAAGGTAGGAGCATATTATTGAGAGTTTTGCAGCACGCTTGCACCATGCAAATTGGTACATGCATGATGCAAAGCTCAAAGTCAGATTTATGAAGCCACGGAAAGTCACCTTGCATGGCTATGAGTGGCCTCTTAAATATTGAGTACGGCACCGCAAAGCAAATCGCTGCATTGCCTCACTCTGAGTAAGGGAGGCATTCCATGGGTGTTGCAGTGGGCAATCCATGGTGAGGCATAACAAGGAGAAATATCCCTATTTCTGCTAGTTTTTTCCTCTTTCTATGTGTGCTGCATTCTCCAGCACACACAAAAAGAGGAACACGCCTCTCTGGATTGTTTTTGTGCAGGAAGGTGCCCCTTCCTGCACAAAAACAATCCTGCTGACAACACAGGCACCCTTGGACCATGCACCATTTTTCTGTTTGCACATGTAAGATCAGTAACCTCCCGTTCTGAGGCTCTAGTGAGCAAGTTTGGGCTACCATTTAAGGGCCTGATTATGATGTCGGTCGGAAAGCCTCCGAACAACAGTCGGTTTCCCCTAGACCGTGTCGTATCCCATCTGCCCGATTATGTTGCTTGCGGTCAGAAGGGGAACAATTCGGTCATTCTGAATCGGTTACGACTGGCATTCAGAGAATCCGAGACGGTCGAAACCGATTCGTACAGCTCAACGGACAGCGTTTTAACCGACCGATTAGGATGTCGGATTCCAACAGCCTTTCCGGCTCGGTCTGTCTGACATGAAAAGGCTGTCGGAAACTGACTTTGGGGGCCCATAGTAGCCCCTCCTTCATCCTGAGTTCTCTGGTTTGGGGTCGAGGGGGTACCCAAGGGACCCCCTGTAAAACCATGCACAGTGTGGCAGGTACCATGGGGTGCCCGCCATAGGGTGCAAGGTTTTCCGCAGACACCGATTTTCCCCATAGGAGCCTGTGTTGTCGGTCGGAACACTGGCTCCAATTGAAGTCAATGGGAGTCCTTCCGAACAGTGTTCGGAAGCATCTTTGGGGCATATCATCAAGGCCATGCGATAATTATCGCTCAGCGCTCTTAGCGCGAGGATAATTATCGCCGGCCAACTCTGAATTTTATCGCGGAGATAGCGTGCTATCAGCAACGCTTATCTCCAAAGCGATAAGATTCAGAGCGCAAGCTGCCAATTGTGCGATTATCG
Source organism: Calotriton arnoldi (assembly GCA_963921515.1). NCBI lineage: Eukaryota > Metazoa > Chordata > Amphibia > Caudata > Salamandridae > Calotriton > Calotriton arnoldi. The sequence continues at coordinate 210,036 of CAWUFW010007642.1, forward strand.
CTGGAAATACAGCGATAATGGCACAAGGTTTGGCGATAGCTTGCTGATAGGGCAAGACATACTTAGCCATGATATCCACCTTACATAGGATATCATGGCTAAGTCAGTCTTGAAGCAGGCGTAAGGAAAGTAGCGATAACTGTGGTTATCGCTACTTTTCTTATCGCTCTGCTTGTTTGCGTGCAGCTTGATAATTGGAGAAATGTCGATTAGCGACATTTCTCCAGTTATTTTAGCACGGAACGCCCACTTTGCATCTCATTAGAGATGCAAAGATGGGCGTTGGGGGAAAGGGCGATAATGCAAGGATTCACGCAATAGCGTGACCTTGCTGATTAGGAGATAAAATTATTGCCGCTTTCCGTCAGAAAACGGACGCTAAAGCGGCGATAATTTTATCTCCGGGGCTTGATGATATGCCCCATAATCGGTTGGGAGGAACCGTGAACCGCAAGTCAGTCGGACCCAAATCCGACAAGGAGTCGGGCGGTTTAGTTTCCGACCGTCATTGTAATTAGGCCCTAAGTGTTTTTCTTGCTTCAGAACTTAAGAGAGCATTCTAAAACTGAGAAAAGACACATTTATCTAACTTTAATTGTAATTCATTATGTCAAAATGCTTATGTGTCACTAATTCACATGGGCCAGGTTTAATTTGCTTCATCTGCACAAGATGTAAACTCATTTGATATGTTTTTTTTTTAAAAGAGTGTGCACTTTCTCTTATGTTCAAGAATTTTTTTCTCGTTCATTGAGTAACATATTTTACAGTAGAGTCCTAAGGGCAATATATCTTTTTTTGGGGGGGAATTATGGTTATGCCAAAAGTTTCTGAAATTTAAATGTTGCAAACTACAATATACATATATATATATATATATATATATATATATTTTAACAGTTCTTACAAACCGTACATTGCGTTCACTGTGACAGTGGCTACCAAAGTTCTAGTAGCTCTGTCAATCGAAACTACAGTGCGCATACGGGAGAATAAGGACATCCACTCTCTGAGGCGACTCATTCTATCCATTTGAAATAATAGGTTTCATGTTCTTATATTTGTTCATACAAATTGACTTCTGCAATAAACACATTATGCATAATTACTCCTGTTTATTGCGAGCAGATATGTTCCTTTGTCTATAAGGTAAAATGAATTAAAGGAATCTATGATCTTTTCATAATTGAATCGTGTGTGCCCCAGAGAGTTTATTACACAATATACTTTTAAAATTCAATCAATGTGCTGCATAAAAAATGTGTCGCCAGGCTGTAACTGTCCTTCATCTTTTCCAAGTTGTGAAGATGCTAATGTTATGCTTGATTCTATAAACTAATGAACAATATTTATGCATTTTTTTAATAGGTTTTTAAAGGCTATAATGCAGTAATTAGAAACTCAGTTTTTTGCATGCATATGATGTATGTTATCGCTTCTCTACATGTTTCATACAAGAACTATACCAAAAAACAGTACTATTGGCTGATTTAAAACATACTATTGCGAGATTGAGGCACAATATGTATTAATGGATGTAAAGGAAAATTCAATGGCTCTTCTCTGTTGCATCAAAAGTATTGGCCACTAAGAATGGGGGTTTGATTTTACTTTACATTTTTGGGGAAATAAATTGTGCTTTTATTCCAAAGAAAAAGCAGAACAACAAACTGCACAGACAAATGATACCTTTTGTAATAAGCCTTGCTAGTCTGCATTTACAGAGCAAAAAGCGTGAGAAACAACGATCATACAAAGCTCGAATGGCCGCACCGTTAAAGTATGGTTCAGTGGAAAACAATAGCATTTTACCCAGTTCGGCATAAGATCTGCAATGGTTAGGCAAGGCACATTTGGCGGAAGTGAGCCTGCAGAGTTGTCATAGACAGGGTGCAGAGAGGCAAACTTGAAAAGAGATGTTGCCGACTACACTGAATGGAGGAGTGCAGAAAAGCCATCTGTTGTTGAAAATTCAGGGCTACCGATTCACATGTATCATGCATTTTACCGGTCGCAAATGGTAAAATGCATTTTGGTATGTATGAACTCCAATTTGCGATTCGGTAGCATGTTACAGAATCGCAATTTGGAATTGCGAATACATACCGATTCGATATTAGGAAGGGGCGTGTGGGAGGGAAGGGCGGAAACAGAATCTATGAGGCTTGATATGTCTGTCAATGGTTATGTTTATTTTTAAGTTCCTCAAAATAAAGGCAAGTCTCCAGGGTTTAAATCCGGACGTCGTCACTTGATCCTTTTCTCCAGGTTTTTATATCCGTCTGCATTCGGCCGTCCCCCAGGAAGCTCAAAGAAAGAAGAGAGGATGGTAAGTATCCATCAATAGGTATTTCTTACTCACAATCATTGAGTCAGGGTCCGCCACCTCACCGGAAGTGGAATAAAGAATGATCACCTAAACCGGGTGAAGGGTTTCTAATTTTGATAGAACGGATCAAAATAATGTCCAGGACTTTGAGTAAGGCTGCCTAAACACACCCACTTTGATATTCAGGGCTGCGTCTCGCTGTAGTACAAAATTAAATAAAGAAAATAAAATGGGGCTCTTTAATGGGTGTGAAGGAGAGAGATTTGTGATGGGGGTGGGATGTAAGTGAGGATTATACACCACAATTGCAATCCAGACTAGTTTATACCAGTAAACCCAAGACTAGTGATTTAAAAGATTTTCCTCGTCCCTTCTTCTCCTTACTCTCCCCGCTCCCTCGTACTCCTACCTGGTTCCCAAAGACACTGCCTGGGCCTGTGTATGATTCACTCACCGTCCGGGCTGCAACTCTCCTGAGTTGCAGCGGTGTTCTTGCACCTCCTGGGGGGAATCCACCACTCCTCGGACCACTCCTCGGCTACTTTGTTTCCGTCCAAGTCATCTTCGACTTCCTTGCTTTTCCTCCGCAGTGTCTCCTTGATTCCTCCATCTCCGGCGTTCAGCAACTCTCCTGAGATCCACCTTCGGGTCTCCTCCTCGTGACATCCTTCCTCTTCCGGCATCACCATTTCTACAGCCCGGATAACGTCTGATTGGTTCCTTCCCTTGGGTACTCCTCCTTCTTCCTGCAGGGGAGAGGTTTCGAACCATAGGTTAACTACTGCATCTCCCGAGCGGTTCCTGGTTCGGGTGGACAATACTCCAATTGGAAGTATGAGGGGTGCTTTGGGAGGCACGACATTGGGCCCCTCCCGACAGGGCGTGTTTAGGGCGTCCCTTCCTAATACCAAATTGCAGCCGTATGTAGGAAAGTTTTGCGACCGAAATGCAGTCGCAAAACATTCATATTTTACTACCTACTTCAAGTAGGTGTTAACCCATTCTCAAACGGGAAGGGTCACCAATGGACCCCTTCCACTTTGTGAATGTTCATAAATATGTTTTTAAGAGCAGGCAGTGGTACCGTGGACCACTGCCTGCTCTTGAAAAATGAAAAGACATGTTTTTCTTTTCTTTTTTAAACACAACCCATTTTCCTTTAAGGAAAACGGGCTGAATTAAAAAGAAAATGATTGCTTTATTTAAAACAATCACAGACATGGTGGTCTGCAGACCCCAGCAGGCCACCATCCCTGTGATTTTATTGATTCCTAATCGGTAGCAAATTGTGACCTCCCTCATTAATATTAATGAGGTAGGTCGATTTGCATCCTATTAAGAAATGCTAAATGAAACTCATGGAGTTTCATGCATTCAAATAGCAATTACCTAATTGTGATTCACAGAGAATCGCAATTAGATAATCGCTATTTTAAATAATGATATATGTGGCCCCAAGAGCTGCTGGTTGTAAGGTCTACAGACAGAACTAGAGAGCAGAAAATCTGTTAGTATGAGATATAATGCATTCTGAAGTTTAGAGTTAAGTTTAGGTGTCTTGAAATGTGACCTTGTAAAATGCTTATAGCATGCACTTTTCCATCCGGTAATGAAATATAAAATTTCACTCATAAAATGCAGAAATAAGTATCAAGTAACTCAAAGGAGTTTGAAAACTGAAAGCACGTCAAGAATGTAACAGATTAAATAATGAAGCCATAAACTGTAAAACTGCCAATATATAGTTTTGGCAATAGCAGAAAATTCACTGTTCTAGATCGCTATGATGCATAGTACTTACATGCAGAAGTAAATCCATTCAAAAAGTTTGATGTTAGTGCTCCGTATATAGAGCCAGAAGTTTGTCAAAATATATATAGATCAACCACTGAAAATCACTTCAGTGAAAGGAATGCAGAACGAGTAGTGTAGACGCTGGAAATATACCTCTTCATTAAGGATACACTTCAAGGAGCATATTTATGAGTGGCTTCTGCCAGCCTTGCGTCATGTAGTTTGACGCAAGACCAGCGCAAGCAGTAAGTCATATTTAAAAAATGATGCTTCTGCAAAAATGTGTAGTTTTTTAAGGTTTGCAGGGGGCAAAAGTTGTGCTAAATCCAGCTTTGTCACGCAGGAAATAATATAAGCAGTGTAGCTGCTCCCCCACAAAATCCAAAGTAACTATGACGCAGTGCCACTTAGGAATTCAGCACTGCATTACGCATCGTGGAGTAGCACAACGCAAAGCTAGAAATGCACCAGAATTGCTGTGCACCGGCAATCCAGGTATAGGATAACACAGTGGCTGTAGTATTGTCTTGTGGATTGTTACCTGCCTTGTTATGTTGGCCTAGGCCTGGCTGCCATGCTGCTTTTCTTTGCGCACGTTACACTGAGCCGGGCCTTCCTCGCCCTTTGCTCGTGCCAAGTTCTTTTGCACTGTCTGCATTTTCTGTTGTTCACCTTTTTGGGCTCAGTCTGCACAAACATGTACAAGGTCGCATAACAATGTATTCTGGTTCTTCCTGATATGGCCAGTCTCGCGCACCCAGACATAACATTATGTGCAATTGCCATGAAGAATTTGGTATGCTTTTAATACTGTGGTTTACTAGCGCTTAACACACTTGGAGAAATCCCTTTCAGTGAGAAGAGCTATGATGTCCTGCTGATGTAATTCTGCATCTAGAGACTGAGGTATGGGGGTTCGCTAGTCAAAGCCCAGAGGTCTTCTATTATTATAATAAACTATCTTACTGCAAGGGGAGGGTGGTAATGTTATTTATACGTTTATCCACTGAGCTCTGAGATGCTTTCCCCGTTTGTATTCTATGGAATTGTAACCATGCTGCTTATATTAGTAATATGCATTATGCTATTAGTACTGACACGTGTACTGTACATTAGAGCACGTAAGTTGGAATAAACATTTTAACCTATCCAGTGTCTCTTCCTACGCACCTTGTGAACAAGTACGAGTGAGTGGCGAAAGAGTGTTCTTGCTTCAGTGAGTCCTGAGATAAAGATACCGTGTTCTGGGTTGTCCAAACATTAGTACTTGGGTGCTAATGGGATGCTAAGCTAGTTGGGTTGGGGTTTTTGGGTGCTACGGTATATGGTGGCAAACCACTGTATTCCGGGGTCCCATTTTCCTGTGCATAGCTCTGTGTATGTGCAGAAACCTTATGACATGGCGCGACCACCGTGGGGCAGCTTATCTGCGAGACGCTTGAGTAGTACTTGTGCTTGTCCACAAACCCCTCGCGTACGCTTCCGGAGGCGTATGTGACGGTGATACCTCCTATATTGAATGTTTTATAGGTTCTTTCAAGCTTGATATTATTAAAAAAGGTTAGTTAACAGACCCATTTTTGTGCTCCCTGTTAGGTTGTCGAATATAATTGTTTAGTCATGGCTGGTGTGGCGATAGCTGCACATAGTCGAGGAGCACTCCGAGACCACTTAGCTGTGTATGGAGTGCCCGATACTGGGGTCGAGTTGGTCTTTGTGGTTCAAGCCGATGCGGCTTATCACTTTGAAGTGTTTTACACTTGGATCACTTTTGAAGCGGTGGATGCAGGTGATAAGCTGTTTCATGAATATAAGCCCACCGCTGTTCCTGCTGCCTATCGACCCTATACTGCTCTTGAAGTGCCTCTCACGGCTTGGCAGCACCGTGTTTGGTTCAATGGCGCCCTACCACAACCAACTACCGCAGTTCGTTTAGGCCCCTTATCAATTCAGGGGGCCACTTGGCCTGTATTGGCCGGGTATACCCCGCATCCAAATTATCTGGCATTACCGCTTGCGGAACTGCGCACTATGCATACCGAATTGGTGCGAGTGCATCGAGCCTTGGTGACATACGTTACAGGTAGCCTCCATGGAGCTGCTCCTGTAGTCGCAGGCCAACCAGCTATTGCAGCTGGAGTGACTATAAGTCCTGTCATGGTAAATTCTGTGATGGGCAAACGTCCACAAAATAAGGACGACTATCCTTACTGGCTTGCTGAAAAGTTCGATCAGATAGAAGCAGTGTTTCCACATACATCCCCAGTAGATAAACACCGCATCCTCACGATAAGTTTGCCAAAAGACATAATCCCCGATTTGACATCATGTGAAAACTGGGGTAAGGTATTCGCAGCAGTTTATTCAAAATGTTTTGGAACTCCTTCCATGACGGTTCTACCCTCTGTAATTAAAAAAGTACAGGATGAACATGGCCCTGAAGCGGCTGTGGAATTAGGGATGAGACTAGTGGGAGTGTTTGATGTAGTAGCTGAGCTGATCCTTGGAAATGTCAAGGGCGATGCTATGAACTTTCAAGTAGCGAATGCTTTGGCTTTGGTCCCAGAGTTGGACAGGCCTCGCGAATTACCGAAAATAATAGCCCGGGCTTATAAAACAATTGGAAGAAATAGCCTAGGCAACAAGCCTTTTGTAAAAATGCAAACTCAATCGCAAACACAAGTTATACAAACAAAAAGTGCATCTGAGAAAGATGATAAACCGGTCTTCACTAAAAAGAGTTGGAGACAGAAAAAGCAGGGTAAGCAACAAAAGAAGCCGGGGTCGAGAGGCGCTTCCCCAGTTTCGGTTTCTTCTGAACGTACTTATGATTTACGTGATAGGTCAAGGATTAAATCACCAGAAAGGTTTCAGAGCTCTGATACGCGTTCTCCTCGTTCTTCACAGGCCCAGACGTCGTCACAGGCTGGTGGAGGAGGACGGCAAGATAGAGGAAGGGGCCGAGAGGCTCCCCAGGAGCGAGACCAACCTCGACAACAAGTCAGAGGTAAAGCAGAAGACTTTCATCTTCCTCGACCGCAATTTCAGAAGAAAAAGGTTGCCGCTGTCACAGCGAAATATGCCTCAGACCGTGAGAACGAGACTCCAGAATTGGACGTGGGCAGTGACCCTCCTAGACAGCGCCGCGGAAGTTACCATAGTGCGGGAGGCGCTACGTCCTCATATGGAGGCGACAGCAACTGAAACATTCGTTACTGTAGAGACAGCTGACACGAGAGTGGCACCCCCTGACAGACTATATAATATAGTCATACAAATTGAAGGTGACATACCGCGTGAAATAAAAGGGATTTTTTGGGAAAATCTAACCTCTTCATATGACATTTTGTTAGCAGAGGTGGATTGGCCACCCCCATTCGTTTTAGCTGCACATAAAGGAGAGGAGGTAATCCTTCCAAGCTTTTCAAGGCATGTCCCAAAAGACAAAGCTGAAGCACTTGCAGCTGAGTGGGCTGTGTACCTGGCACCAGCGTTATACCGCAACCATGTGGGATGGGATGAAGAGTCACCTCCCCATGCAATACCTTTGCGGTCACTACCGCAGCCACAACCCCAATATCCCATCAAACGGCAGGCAAAAGGCCCCGTCTCCGAAATTCTGACACAGTTGGAATATCAGGGAGTAATTGAACCATGCGTATCACCTATGAACAATCCCCTTTTCGTGGTTTCTAAACCCGATGGATCGTACCGCTTAGTTTTGGATTACCGGCATTTAAATACTCATTGTCGGAACTTTGCGGTGCAAAATACACACAGTTCTGCGCTTGTAGACAGTCTTGTTCGTAAAAAATACAAAACGACACTTGACCTTTCAAACGGTTTCTACACGCACAACCTAGCCCCGGAGAGTGGTCAATGGACCGCATTCACATCCGGTGGTAAATTATTCCAGTTCCGGCGATTACCCATGGGCTATAAAAATAGTCCGGGTATATTCGCCGCCCGTGTTGTTTCTTTGTTAAATGACATTGATCAAGACGCATGTTCGTACGTTGATGACATCTATCTGACAGACGACGAGTTATATCAGCATCTGTCCCGTGTGGACCGCATTATTCTTGAATTTGCGGAGCAGGGTTACAAATTTAACTTTGCTAAGTCACACATTGCTGAATTTACCGTTCTGTTCTTGGGCTATGAGCTCAATAACGAAGGTAAGGGCTTAGCCCCCCATTTCTTGGAAAAATGTGCACATTTGTGCCCCCAAATACTCTGAAGAAGCTTCAGTCTTTGCTGGGTTTCCTGAACTTCGGGCGTACTTACATTCCCGAATATGCCCAGCGTATCAAGCCTTTGTATGCTTTGATACAACCTACTTATTCAAGGTCTTGCTGGCTGCCTGAGCATACCTCAATTTTGCAGTCTTTGCAGACAGACCTATTGGAGTCTAAATATCTTTTGACTCGTGATAACCACACAAACCTGGTGATTAGAATAATTCCGGGGGCGGTGGGATTCACATACTTAACCTTTAATGAAGGTGATACAGTACCCATCGCATACAAGTCACATCTGTACACTTCCGCTGAATTGCGCTTTACATCTGTCGAAAAAGTTCTAACTGCAGTGCAAATGGCGATTCTAAAAGAACGCGCACTGGCACAGGGAAAGCGGATTCTAGTGGTAACACCCTGTCCTGCCCTAGAGGCAGTAACAAAGGCAAGTGTACCGAACTCAAAAGCAATGCATCCCCGTTGGATACAATGGGCTACATCCTTGACGTCTTCGGACGTCACTTTTGTTTTTGATTCTTCTCTTCAGACTCAGGAGTTTTTGCAGTATGAATTCGTTCATCCTCCTCCTTTGTTTTTACTACCGCTTGAGGATTACAAATGTGTGATCTACACCGATGGTTCGGCGCAACCGGCCACTGGGTCCAAGCACGCTTATTCAGCTGCATGTGCTATTGTTGCGGGTTCCTTTGTGAATGGAACGTTCAAATCCTCTGTAGTGCACACTCGCACACTTGGAGATAGTACCGCACAATTGGCCGAGCTGCATGCATTGCTACTTGCACTTGAGTTCGCTTCACAGGATGAGACCACTCTTATTGTATGTGATTCTTTTTACTGTGTACAATCTTACAATGACAATCTGTTTTTCTGGTCGAAAACGACTACAAGGACGCAAAAGGGAGCACAATTAAGCATAAAATGCTTTGGGTTCGAGTGGCAGAATTGCAACAACGTCTGCCCCTCACACAGGTGGTTCACACCTTAGGCCATCAGCGGGTGGGCGCACACGCTATTGGTAACGATCTGGCAGATGAAGCTGCCCGTTCAGCAGTAGTCACGTGTTCAGTAGCAGCGGTTACCAGGTCCATGTCTAAAATAGACCCTGTTATTTTAGCAGCTATTGCTGCAACCAAGGAAGGTGATAATTACCCTACAGGTTTCCCTTCCAAGTATTCTTACAAATTAAGTCCCGATCAGGTTCCTTATGTAACTATACCTGACGTTGGAGATCGGCTGATCCCCAACGCGGACCGCAGGAGTGCCTTGATATCAGCTGCACACGAAGGCATGGCTTCGGCACATGCAGGTGTGTCAGCTACGGTTTCCATCTTGCAGCAGCGTTATTGGTGGCGTGGGTTATATAAAGACACCCGTGCTTTTGTGCTTTCTTGCGACGTTTGTCAACAGATTAAGCCTTCCACGGTAACACGTCCACCACAAACACCGCTCTGCATTGCTAACAGACCCTTTGGGTGTGTTTACTTGGATCACTGCGGTCCATTCTCATCAGACACTGCTTATAAATACATCTTAGTGGCAGTGGACTCGTGCACACGGTTTCTCTGGGTCTGGCCACAACGGAGTGCTGACGCCCGAAATGTAATCAGGGATTTGCGTGTCTTTGTGGGAATTTTCGCATGCGGCACCTTCCATTCGGACCAAGGTCCAGCGTTTGCCTCTAGGGCTTACAAGGATGCAATGGCTTCGCTTGGGGTGCGGGTGAAATTTTCGTCTCCGTATAGGCCTGAGGGCAACTCTATCGTTGAACGAATGAACCGTGACTTAAAGCAATCCTTAACAGCTAGGGTTTTAGGTACTGGCAGGAACTGGCTGGCCCATTTGTATACCGTTCAGCGTGCACTTAATAATCTCCCTAGAAGACCTCTGGGTGGGCGGACCCCATACGAAATGCTCTTTGGCATAAGAATGTTTGTGCCTGACCTTGAGGGTCCAGACATCGCGGCGCAATCCGCCAAGTTTGATGTAGATAACCATTCTGCTATGTTACAGGACTTACAAGAAGCCCGAGACAAACTTGCAACTACACATTTACCTTCAGCCACAGATCCTGCGTTGCAGATTCCGGTAGCCGGCTGGCTTCCGAAAATTGGAGAACTGGTTCGAGAGAAGGTTGAAAACAAAAAGGAATTTGGCCCCTCTTTTCGTGCACCGGTTCCAGTTCTTGGCCTGAAGGGAACACGTACAGTCATTTTACCACCGCTTCCTGGTCGCAAAGAGAACAGATACATCTCAGTTGAAAATGTCAAGCTACAGCGCCTGGCCGATCCTGAATAGTGTCACACCAGCGGTCTCTTGTCCTGCCATTTATCGGACATATGTTCATAGTCCATCTGCACGAACGATCGCTGATGCTGTAATTGAGATGGTTGATTTGCCTGAAACTACGATTGATCCCCAACTCTCCACCAATATCAACGAGGACGAGTATACTTATCCTGCATCAGAATCGGTGGCACATCAACCAACAACGCCACTAAGCCCGACTCGTTATTCCTTTGATTCGGATTCCACCTCTTCAAAAGTCCCATCCAAGTTCAGTATTTTTGTATCCTGGTTTAGAGACAATTTTTTGATTCCACCCTGGACATACATCTGGTTGGTACTTTTCTTGATATTTTTGTTCATGTCCATTGGCTTTGTCACAGTGTTTTTTCTACTAATCAATGGTCACTATTTACCTGAACGCTCTGCTGTAGACTATGTTTCTGGAACTTTGGCTCCTCATTCCTCGTCTCACATCATGAAGCGTGACCACACATTTGTGAACATTTCAGCTTTCCCCGTTGCTGATGGCATCGTATGGGATGCAGTGAACTATCAAATCCATGGTCCGACGGAAATTATTAATGTACCTAATGTCCTTCGTGTTTCAATGGGTGATGTAGTACAAAATAATATTCATTCTGATGATTGGGATGTGCATGCCGTTGAAGCATTGTTTGCCGATTTAAAATATTATGCATCTTTTAATGCTGAAGATTTATATATGAATTCTGCTAATTATGCCGATTTGTATTGTTACCAACATTGGGGTAATCATTTTCTCCATAAGCCCAGTGCCCTGCGTAGTTCTGTTAACTTTACCCAATGGGAACATTGTCCAAACCCCTTGCCAGGTAGCTCTCAAACTCTTCGAAATAAGTTTAATTATTTTACTGATTTTAATCGGTCGAACCCTGCATCCTATTATTTTAGACTTAATAACACATCAACTCAGAAAATTATGTTGACACACACCAAATTGCTATATTCAGGTTCCTTTCTGAGTGCCCTAGCTGTGGGTGGTTATGAGTACTGGGATAATACAGTGGATTTAAAATCTATTTGGGGCTCCAAGCCATGGCAGGTACAGGGAACCGAGGCGTTGCATCGTGCTTGCCTCATCCCTACCCAAATTATGTTCCTAAATGCTTCCATCTATCAGACTACATGTTGGGGCTTAGCAACCACTAAACAATTGAATACGCCATCAATACCATCCCTGTCGAGTTTTCCAAATGAAAGCTCACGATTCAATATGTCCCTCGTGTCCCTGCAGGCAATGTTACAAAATAATTAGTTTAATGTTTCTGAGCTGGTTCAGTCACCCTGGTTAGTATGGCCTATATCATCTAATGCATGTCAAATGCGTTTTCATGATACTGGTGCTAGCTACACACAGAATAGGCCTGATCCGAGGTTTACTGATGCCCGTACTGTCACTACATACTCTGTTGGTAAATTATGCAAACAATGGCTGCAACATTCGTCCCTTGATTCTGTTAAACAACATTTGTCCCTCCTTACAGGCAATATTGATCTGTCCGACTTTGTTTTGGGACCTCGTGGTCCCCGACCTAAAAGATTCATTTATGAAACATATAATGAACTCTGGAAGCTATCACAAATGGAAGCTGCTTCCCGTCTTCGGGAAATAGATCAAGCAAATATGGAAAAGGTGCTTGCTGTTGTTGACAATAGTATTAATACCCTGTCTTCTCGCATTTACACTTTAGAGAATATTGTGTCCTCTGTTGTTGATATTGTACAAGATGATGTTTCTGTGCTATATCATGGTCAGAATCAATTGCGCTCAGTTATGCAGTTTGCATGGACTTTACAAACACTTAAGTTAGGTAAAGTGCCGTGGCATTTCTTGAACACCTCTGCCTTATTTCTACCTTTTAACTTAACTGATAAACAGCAATTTATGTCCATGAAAGATGCAACGTACACTCTATTACATATCGAAAAGGTGGAACCTTTGCCGTTCTCTGTTGCAGAACTCGATTCTGCTGTATGGCTAGTTCATGGGGTTATCGTTTTACCTTTTTCCTTGTTTGAATTTGACTCGTGCATGAAACATTATCCTGTGGGCCGTTACCGGCCATTGGGCAGTGCTTTCCTGCATGAACTCTGGTCCTTGCCTTTCATGTATAAATGCCTTCGGGACGGCAAGGAAGTCTTTCTCACGGGGAGTACTGCGACTCGACTATAGGTCATTCGCTTATTTGTAAACACATTAAATTGCATGGCTCATGTAGCGTTTCCTCTCCTAATCTTGCTTGTGTGCTGAAAGGTATTCCTGCTCCTGTTATTTCACCTACTTTCACTCTCCTTTCCAATGGTAGTTATTTACTTTTAAATAACGAAAACTGTTGTGGCCTGCAGGCTGGCATTCCTTACATTGTAACAGTTTCGCACAGGGTTGTCTGCTGCAAAAATGTGCTTTTTCCTCCCCCTCATGGCAAGGTTGATATCTCTATTTGGCCTTCCATCCCTACCATGGAAGCAGATTTCAATAGACTGAGCAGAATAAAGGCACTATTATTAAACGAGGAAGTTATGCTCACGTCCGCCCGGGAGACATTCATTCTCCAGGTGGCGAGTACCCACAGTGAAATACAGGCCCTTTTAAACACTAATCTCCCCCAACATTTTGGGGAGTTAATACATCGTATTTTTAACGCATCTAACACTGAAGGCCTAGTACACTTTTTTAAGGTCGTTGGGTCGGGCTTGGTGTCCTCCTTCCAAACTATTTTTGGTGTCATCCCGGCTTTCATACATTCTATATTTTCCAGTGTCTTTGGCGGTTTCCCATTGATCCTCGCTTTAGCGGCTGGTGTCTTGCTCTTAATTTGCTTTCTGCGCAATGGCTGCTCCCCGATGGGACCTGCTCGATCCAGAACGCCTCCAGCTGCTCCGTGAGCGCCTTTTGGCCGGTTTTGGTGTCTTGCCATTGGCGACACTGAGTGTGTCATATACTCTTTCATTTCGCTTTGCGTATTTCACTTGCGTGCAACCTGTGATGACTTGTGTCCGCTGTCCTTTCACCTGGACTCTGGATTATTGCCTCTCCAATTCGTCATTGTCTGTTCCGGATTTTGTTCAGTTGATGGGTCCCTTAGAGGCCCATGAGCAGGACTGTTCCGTCGCTGGCTGTATGGCGCGTGCGGCTGCACTGGGGATTTTGGCGCAATGGGATATCTGGGCGGCTGCCCAGGATCTCCTACAACGAAGCTGTTTCAATTATCACGCAAGCTGTCCCGCATTGCTTCTGGATGCTCCCTTTGCTGAGGAGCATTCCTGCTCTTTTGAACTCATGGATTGGATGGCATCTATGTTTTTTGACGAGTCCAATGATGAACTCTTGGAGGGTATGGCTTTTTTCTGCACGTTCACTTTCATGGATTGACCTGCCCTTCGCCGTTTGGGCGCTCCCTGTGCTCCGACGGCTATTTTTCTCCTCTGATGGGCCTCTGTCCTGGCCGCCGGACTGTCCAGGGGAGGGTGTCTTGTGGATTGTTACCTGCCTTGTTATGTTGGCCTAGGCCTGGCTGCCATGCTGCTTTTCTTTGCGCACGTTACACTGAGCCGGGCCTTCCTCGCCCTTTGCTCGTGCCAAGTTCTTTTGCACTGTCTGCATTTTCTGTTGTTCACCTTTTTGGGCTCAGTCTGCACAAACATGTACAAGGTCGCATAACAATGTATTCTGGTTCTTCCTGATATGGCCAGTCTCGCGCACCCAGACATAACATTATGTGCAATTGCCATGAAGAATTTGGTATGCTTTTAATACTGTGGTTTACTAGCGCTTAACACACTTGGAGAAATCCCTTTCAGTGAGAAGAGCTATGATGTCCTGCTGATGTAATTCTGCATCTAGAGACTGAGGTATGGGGGTTCGCTAGTCAAAGCCCAGAGGTCTTCTATTATTATAATAAACTATCTTACTGCAAGGGGAGGGTGGTAATGTTATTTATACGTTTATCCACTGAGCTCTGAGATGCTTTCCCCGTTTGTATTCTATGGAATTGTAACCATGCTGCTTATATTAGTAATATGCATTATGCTATTAGTACTGACACGTGTACTGTACATTAGAGCACGTAAGTTGGAATAAACATTTTAACCTATCCAGTGTCTCTTCCTACGCACCTTGTGAACAAGTACGAGTGAGTGGAGAAAGAGTGTTCTTGCTTCAGTGAGTCCTGAGATAAAGATACCGTGTTCTGGGTTGTCCAAACATTAGTACTTGGGTGCTAATGGGATGCTAAGCTAGTTGGGTTGGGGTTTTTGGGTGCTACGGTATATGGTGGCAAACCACTGTATTCCGGGGTCCCATTTTCCTGTGCATAGCTCTGTGTATGTGCAGAAACCTTATGACAGTATAAAATCCTCAACATCACAGAATACTTTGGCAAGCTCAACTACACCATGAAGGTCATCATACTACAACTAGGAGTAGCTAGGAGACCACCACCATGTAGACAACGAAGGAGAAAGGAACGTATTTTCAGCCAACCCATATTCTTCATTGACCTCAGGGAGAAGGAGGTCATTCAGTTTTACAGGTTGAAAAGGGAGTCCATCATGGGCTTGCTGCAGAAGAAAATGTGGCAAATCTCCAAACAACAACTACTAGGACCCATACCATTCCAGCACATGTCAAATTGATGGCTGTGCTACACATCCTGGCCTCTGGATCATTCCAAACTTCAGCAGCAAGATTGGCAGGCATATCACAGGGTGCATTCTCTGCCTTTCTCCCATCTGTGTTGGATGCCATAATTAAATTGACCCCACAGTACCTACTCTTCCCCAAAACTAATCAACAGCAATTGGATACAAAGCAAGGGGTCTACAATATTGCTGGAAAACCCCCATGTGCTTGGTGCCATAGATTGCACACTTGCAATTTGTGTGACCCCTGAAGACCAGACCTGGGTGTAGTTCGCAGAGTTTCGCTATGCAGAACTCCGTGAAGTGACAAACAAACTCTGCGGAGTTCCGCAAGTGGCGGAGTGAATGAATGAATGAAACAGCACTTATAGAGCGCGTAGCTACCTGGAGGCATCCCAGCGCTGAAGCGGTGAAACAAGCCTCACGAATCACTTAGGAAAAAGCCATGTTTTCAGCAACTTACGAAAGGCCATATGATTGGATTCCTTTCGCAGATGAAGAGGGAGGGAGTTCCATAGTTTGGCGGTATTGTACGAAAATAACCGGCCGCCGCTTCTGGCTCTCTTAATTCTAGGAACGACGGCCAAATGTAGCTCATCTGAGCGCAGCCACCTGTTCGCTCGATAGGGCTGGACCAAAAACGAGTTAATTGCTGGTCCCTTTCCTCCTAACACCTTGTTGGTGATGCACAGGGCCTTGAAGTGAACTCTCTCCCGAACAGAGAGCCAGTGAAGGGATTTCATGGCAGGTTTTGCAGATTGCCGGTTCGGAATCCCCACGAGAATCCTTGCGGCACAGTTCTGCACTATTTGAAGTTTAGCAAGGACTGAGCTCGGCGCACCAAGATATAGGGCATTTCCGTAGTCCAGGCGTGAAAGAATGAGAGCCTGGACCATAAGCTTTCTTGCCTGGAAGGGGAGCAGAGGGAGCACTTTGCGGAGCATCCTTATGATGCCGAAGCAAGAGGCCACACCATTCCTAGCCTGGACTTTGAAGCTGAGGTCTTGGTCCAGCCAAAAGCCCAAGCACTTTATCTCTGACTTAGGGGCAGGTGCAGGGCCCATGCCGGCTGGCCACATGGAGACTGCTTTGAAAAGAGAAGGATTACCGAGGAGCATAAGCTCAGTCTTGTTGCCGTTTAGTTTCAAATGCGAATGTTTCATCCATTTGGCTACTTCCTCAAGGCAAAGACAAAGGCCAGTAGAGGCATTGTCTAAATGGTTCAGTGCTACAACCAGTTGGGTATCATCGGCGTAAGTCACAATGTGCACCCCTAAGGGAAGAACAATGTCCGCAAGAGGAGCCATATAAACATTAATAAGGGTGGGGCTCAGGGATGATCCCTGGGGGACCACACAATGGAGAGGCAAAGATTTTTAAATAACCTCGCCCTCGAACACCAGGAAAGATCTTTCCTCCAGAAAGGATTGCAACCCTGTTAGAGCAACTCTGGACACCCCGAAACTTCTGAGTCGTTGGACCAGAATATGGTGGTTGACCGTGTCGAAGGCTGCCCTGAGACCTAAAATAATTACAGCAGAAGACCCTCCAGCATCAAGAATCTTTCTGGAGTCTTCGACAACTGCAAGCAGAGCCGTTTCCGTTCCTTGGCACGGGCGGAAACCGGTTTGAGAGGAATGAAGAAGGTTATGGGATTCCAAGTACATGGAGAGTGTCGAATTAGCATGTTTCTCCACTATTTTGCTGATCCCAGGGAGGAGCGAGATGGGGCGATAGTTACCGAGACAGTCTGGGTCCAGGCTAGGTTTCTTCAGGAGAGATTTCACCATAGCTCTTTTCCATAAAGGAGGGACCACGCTAGCGGAGATCGAAGAATTAATCAATTCCAGAATAATTGGACCAACCGGTTCGACCGCCTGTTTCAGAAACTTGGGAGGGGCAAAGTCTCTGGGCGACCCGCTCCTGACAAGTGCTAAAGTAGCCTGGAGTGACTCATGGTCCATTAGGGGAAAGGCCTCTAAAGAGTGTTCCCTGCTGCATGGGGTAGTCTTCTCTGAATAAAGATTGTCATTGCTGTCGGCCGGGGAGAAAGACATAGAAATCGTTAGAATTTTATTGTAAAAATAGTCTGCAAGTTCGTTACACCGTCGGCCCATTACATCAGGTATGTCGGGGGGGGGGGGCTTTGAGTAATTTTTTTCGCAGTACGAAACGTTTCGCGGGGGAGTTAGCTGCGAGGGAGATTTTTTCCTCATAATAAAAGGCCTGAGCCTTTTTGATTTCAGTCTTGTATGCATTAATGGAGTCCCTATATTCCCTTTTCTTACTAAGGGAGAAGTCCTTTCTCCAGACTCTTTCAATTTTTTTACAGATCTGTTTTAACTCTCGAAGTTTAGGGGAGTATTCTATTGGGTCCTTTATACATCTGAGTCATTTTCTTCGGGAGGACCCGGTCTAGTGTACCCTCGATCCAGTTGTTAAATCTTTCATTAGCCACAATCGGATCGGTGTCAGGGAGCGGCTTAGAATTTTCCAGTACCGACACCCACTTGTGTAAAGGGAGTTTCGTCCAACAGCGAGACATTATTCGCGTTGGGCGGGTAGAAGAAATAGCACAAGTAGGAGACCAGAGAAAGGTTACCAGAAAATGGTCTGACCAGGGGATTGGAATCGGTTCCTGACCGGTTAATTCCTCCGGGTTGAAGAATATAGGAGGTGTCCTTTCAGATGTGTCGCATGTAGCACCTTCTGTGTAAGCTGGTATGCCGCAAGATCCTGGGATAGCTCTGTTGCGACCATTGATGCAGAATCATTCCAATGTACATTAAAATCACCCAGAAGAGAACAATTTGAGGTGGTACTAGCGAGTTTAGCGACTGTCTCGGATAATGATTTACAAAATTGGCCCATAATCCAGGGGGTCGATAAATTAGGATACCTGAAAGGGAAAGCGTGGGTGTGAATCCTATCGAAAAATGGAGGTTCCCGCAGTCTGGTAGGGGACTCCCAAAAGTCTGGCAGCTAAGGTGGCTTTTATAGATAATGGCAATGCCTGTCGTCCTATCCAAACTCTGTATTACATAATCAGGGGGAAGGGATTGAACAACGTCGGGCTCTGTACCCGAATTCAACCAGGTTTCCGTGAGGAATAAAACATCTGGACTTTCATCCATAAGCAAGATGAACATCTCTTCTGCATGTTTAGGCAGCGACCT
Organism: Calotriton arnoldi; assembly: GCA_963921515.1. Taxonomy (NCBI): domain Eukaryota; kingdom Metazoa; phylum Chordata; class Amphibia; order Caudata; family Salamandridae; genus Calotriton; species Calotriton arnoldi. Next base: position 228,560 of record CAWUFW010007642.1, read on the forward strand.
GCAGTTTAACAAAAACATTTTGTAGTGTTTTTGAGAAGGCCGGGAGATGGGGGGGCGACCATAGCCTAAATAGGCAATGTGCACAGCCAGGATCCAAACTACTAGGAATAATGGAATGGGTACAGTTCGATCCTGGAGCTGTGTTTAACTGTCTAAGCTGCTCCGCGCTATAGCAACATTTATCTATGGAAAAAGGGGCAGGGGTTGAGGCCCCTGGCCCCGTCCGGACGCCGACGGGCGCAGACGGGCTTGCCTTTGGTGCGACTGTGCGGTCGCGTCATCAGGCTCTTATGAAGCCCGAGCAGAGTCCAGCAACTAGAACGCTGACCCAAAATGGCAGCGGAAAGTGTGTTTTCGTGTGCAAAAAGAGTTGAAACAATACCAGTTTGCCCCCCTGAGCTATAACTCAGCTCATTCAACCACAGCAATTAAAACAAGTATTTTTAAAAGCAGAGTCAAATTTTAAAAGAAATAACTGTGCTCCCTTCGCGCCTGGCGTGGCTCGTGACAGCAGTGCAGTGCAGTGCGAACTGCCGTTCGTGCTGATCTTCCTGCCGCTCGAGTAGAAATTCTACCCGAGCGGCAGCTTGCGCTCGCCAACTTACCGTTCACCAGCGGGGGAAAAGTGTGCTGCACTACACGGAGTTGAGTTTTCTGCACTCTGCGAGCTCTGCGGAGTGCAGAAAACTCCGCAAGCTACGGGAACGGAGCAGAGTTCACTGCCCAGGCCTACTGAAGACACTGCAAAACACACAAGATGATGGACGTAATGCTGCACATTGGCAAACATTCACCCCAGTCACAGATCTGGGTTTAATCCATCGTTATTTTGCTTCACCACGCCACCCCAGTTCAGACATAGCCATATGCAAATCAGTCTTGACCCTGTGCCTCATGGGAACAGTCCAGACCGAACTGCCAAGCCATGTCTTCCCTGGACCGGAATCAAGCATCCTAGGACCAGTTTCAGGCTATCAGCCTTCATCAGCCAGGATAGCTTGACTCCTGTGGCGTAGTGAGCACGGGACCCACGTCTGGGCATACCCTTCCCACATAGGGCGAAATGCAAAACACACAAGATGATGGACGGAATGCTGCACATTGGCAAACATTCACCCCCAGTCACAGATCTGGGTTTAATCCATCGTTATTTTGCTTCACCACGCCACCCCAGTTCAGACATAGCCATATGCAAATGAGTCTTGACCCTGTGCCTCATGGGAACAGTCCAGACCGAACTGCCAAGCCATGTCTTCCCTGGACCGGAATCAAGCATCCTAGGAACGGTTTCAGGCTATCAGCCTTCATCAGCCAGGATAGCTTGACTCCTGTGGCGTAGTGAGCACGGGACCCACGTCTGGGCATACCCTTCCCACATAGGGCGAAATGCAAAACACACAAGATGATGGACGTAATGCTGCACATTGGCAAACATTCACCCCAGTCACAGATCTGGGTTTAATCCATCGTTATTTTGCTTCACCACGCTCATCCCAGTTCAGACATAGCCATATGCAAATCAGTCTTGACCCTGTGCCTCATGGGAACAGTCAGACCGAACTGCCAAGCCATGTCTTCCCTGGACCGGAAACAAGCATCCTAGGACCGGTTTCAGACTATCAGCCTTCATCAGCCAGGATAGCTTGACTCCTGTGGCGTAGTGAGCACGGGACCCACGTCTGGGCATACCCTTCCCACATAGGGCGAAATGCAAAACACACAAGATGATGGACGGAATGCTGCACATTGGCAAACATTCACCCCCAGTCACAGATCTGGGTTTAATCCATCGTTATTTTGCTTCACACGCCACCCCAGTTCAGACATAGCCATATGCAAATCAGTCTTGACCCTGTGCCTCATGGGAACAGTCCAGACGGACTGCCAAGCCATGTCTTCCCTGGACCGGAATCAAGCATCCTAGGACCGGCTTCAGGCTATCAGCCTTCATCAGCCAGGATAGCTTGACTCCTGTGGCGTAGTGAGCACGGGACCCACGTCTGGGCATACCCTTCCCACATAGGGCTGAAATGCAAAACACACAAGATGATGGACGGAATGCTGCACATTGGCAAACATTCACTCCCAGTCACAGATCTGGGTTTAATCCATCGTTATTTTGCTTCACCACGCCACCCCAGTTCAGACATAGCCATATGCAAATCAGTCTTGACCCTGTGCCTCATGGGAACAGTCCAGACCGAACTGCCAAGCCATGTCTTCCCTGGACCGGAATCAAGCATCCTAGGACCGGTTTCAGGCTATCAGCCTTCATCAGCCAGGATAGCTTGACTCCTGTGGCGTAGTGAGCACGGGACCCACGTCTGGGCATACCCTTCCCACATAGGGCGAAATGCAAAACACACAAGATGATGGCATTTCGCCCTAAGTGGGAAGGGTATGCCCAGACGTGGGTCCCGTGCTCACTACGCCACTGGAGTCAAGCTATCCTGGCTGATGAAGGCTGATAGCCTGAAACCGGTCCTCAGGATGCTTGATTCCGGTCCAGGGAAGACATGGCTTGGAAGTTCGGTCTGGACTGTTCCCAGGAGGCACAGGGTCAAGACTGATTTGCATTTGGCTATGTCTGAACTGGGGTGGCGTGGTGAAGCAAAATAACGATGGATTAAACCCATATCTGTGACTGGGGGTGAATGTTTGCCAATGTGCAGCATTCCGTCCATCATCTTGTGTGTTTTGCATTTCGCCCTAAGTGGGAAGGGTATGCCCAGACGTGGGTCCCGTGCTCACTACGCCACTGGAGTCAAGCTATCCTGGCTGATGAAGGCTGATAGCCTGAAACCGGTCCTAGGATGCTTGATTCCGGTCCAGGAAGACATGGCTTGGCAGTTCGGTCTGGACTGTTCCCATGAGGCACAGGGTCAAGACTGATTTGCATATGGCATGTCTGAACTGGGGTAGCTGGTGAAGCAAAATAACGATGGATTAAACCCAGATCTGTGACTGGGAGTGAATGTTTGCCATTGTGCAGCATTCCGTCCATCATCTTGTGTGTTTTGCATTTCGCCCTAAGTGGGAAGGGTATGCCCAGACGTGGGTCCCGTGCTCACTACGCCACTGGAGTCAAGCTATCCTGGCTGATGAAGGCTGATAGCCTGAAACCGGTCCTAGGTTGCTTGATTCCGGTCCAGGGAAGACATGGCTTGGCAGTTCGGTCTAGACTGTTCCCATGAGGCACAGGGTCAAGACTGATTTGCATATGGCTATGTCTGAACTGGGATGGCGTGGTGAAGCAAAATAACGATGGATTAAACCCAGATCTGTGACTGGGGGTGAATGTTTGCCAATGTGCAGCATTCCGTCCATCATCTTGTGTGTTTTGCATTTCAGCCCTAAGTGGGAAGGGTATGCCCAGACGTGGGTCCCGTGCTCACTACGCCACTGGAGTCAAGCTATCCTGGCTGATGAAGGCTGATAGCCTGAAACCGGTCCTAGGATGCTTGATTCCGGTCCAGGAAGACATGGCTTGGCAGTTCGGTCTGGACTGTTCCCATGAGGCACAGGGTCAAGACTGATTTGCATATGGCTATGTCTGAACTGGGGTGGCGTGGTGAAGCAAAATAACGATGGATTAAACCCAGATCTGTGACTGGGGGTGAATGTTTGCCAATGTGCAGCATTCCGTCCATCATCTTGTGTTTTGCATTTCTACTGAAGACACTGCACACCTATATAGGACCAGAAACATCACTAGTCAATAAATGTCCAGGCAATAGTGGACCATCCAGGACTCTTCATTAGTATTCTAGCTAAATACCTTGGAAAGGCACGTTATGACTACATTTTCCACCACAGTCTCATCAATGAGTGGTTCAAGAATGGCTGTTATGGGAATCCCCTACTCAATGGTAAGGAAACCCCAACTACCAATACTTTGTCTATTTTGATTATAAATGACTGAATACCTATCTATGTGTTGGGGTTTGGCTCATGTGTGCTGTGCGCCTAGTGGTAGTATGTCGCTCAAACATGTAGCCAATGATGTCTCCTTGTGCGATTACCTCCCAGATTTAGAAATGGAAGAATGAAAAAATACCCAGGTGTTGTGACCTGTCATACTGTGTGAGCTGGCAATATCACAAGTAGTGTAATTGCATTGACATCAAATCACAAACAATGGGAAACATAATTGTTTTGCAGCTAACATTAAAGGAACAACCTCAAAATTTTGTAGGATGTGTGTGTGCAATGGTGTATCAATGCGGGAATATATGTAATTCTCATGATTCCAAAATGTTGTAGGCAACATCTTCACATCCAAAGTATCTGTTTCACACATGGGAGTATGTCTGTTGGCTGATGATTTAGTTAGGACCACAATTGTGATCGGACTATTAAATATCAATGACTGTCATGCACTGAAAGTGTTGGATCAAATAATGCAACTAATATGTACTCTAGTTACATAGGTCACACTAAAAGAGCAAATGGCAGGTATGCACAGCCATGCCAACATTCAAAGTCATATAACACACGTTCATAAGAAGGCACATTGACATTCTTGATAAACACATGTGTCACAATTGCATACATTTGCTGCATCTCACTTAATCAAAGTAATTGTCACATATTGCTTACATAGGCCAATACAGAAGTCACACACTAGGAAGACACCTAGGTCACACAATGATAAACAAAAGATGTCACAGTATAATTACCACAAACAAATCTACATAATTACAATCAAGACATAAATGGTGTAAGAAGCAAGGTTAAAAAGTACTGATTCATCAGCATTGAAATTACACTACATACATTTTCTGACATAACCTTTACTGTACAGATCTGTTGGACCAAGTCCGTCTTCCAAACATAATCATTTTTTTTTGTTTATATAGTGCAAATTTGACCCGAATGTATCAGAGCGCTTTACATGGGCACCAGTTGCGCTACAAACGGACATATTCATTTTGTTGGGCTCAGGGAGATTAAGTGATTTGCCCAGAATCACAGGATGTTGAGCATCCCTGCCGAGACTCGAACCTGGTTCTCCAGCTTCGAGGTCGACAGCTCTCGCCGTTAGGCCACATCCTCTCCCCAATTAGGTCTCATACAGAAAAGGGCCACATTTCTTTTTCTATGTGTCAGTTAAAGTTCATCCAGACAATTTGCCATGGTGAAAACAATACCTGAAGGATGATCATTCCAAACTGAAATATCAATGTTAGATGTCAAACAATGGAAACTTTTGATAAGCAACTGGACATGCAATTTCATAGCAAACCGTGTAAGGTCCTGTCATACCATGTAGCCAACCAAGCAGATCATAGTTGAAATTATGTCAAATGTATTTGTGATTGTCACTAGTCCTACCCATAGATCTCAATATGCTGCAAGAGACTCCCATCTAAATTTGGAAACATTTTAAACACATAGACCCCAATTTCCATTTAGCAGATACAAATAGATTCATTTGCTTATCTTGCCAATTTCCTGTTTAAACATATTAACTCTCATGTTGATGTGCTGTACACCTCTTGCTTGCTGTACAATATATAAAAATAATCACAAATGTAGCAAAAGGCATGTGTAAAGCAATGTTCATCAATACCTAAAGCAGATCAGTGTCAATTAAATTGAAATGTGTTTCATAATGCCTGCACACAAAGAAGACATAGGTAGTTATGTTGAAGGCACTAAGAATACAATCATTGACTTGTGATGTCTATTTTCAGGTGACGAGGGATATGGTTTCCAGCCATGACTGATGACCCCATTTACTAATGCACAAACAGACATACGGGCAGAAGAAGTACAACGCAGCTCTGTTCAAAACCTGCAATGTATTGGAGCAAATGTTTAAGGTACTCAAGTCTCACTTTAGGTGCCTCGACAAGTCAGGTGGCAGACTGCTCTATTCACCTGCCATAATATGCAAAATAACATTAGTTTGGGGAGTTTTGCAAAATGTATGTGTAAAGACCAATGTCCCATAGGACAATGAGGGGTCAATCCCACATGAACATGAAGAGGCAGAAGACTCTGAGGGAGAGATCGTCCACACAATGGTAGGATGGTGGAGAAGGACCAAATTGTTGATCATTTTTTTAACCTGTAAAAGGGAAATGAGGTGATTAATGAATGAAACTATGTCAACCTTTCATCCAATAAGTCTTTCTTTTGAACTCATCCATTGTGTGATGTATGTGTAAATGTCAATGTTTCTATATAGGCACTCACATCTTGTCAACATGTATAGTTTATATTTCTTAGCTGTTGATAAGCATAGGGGCATATCTCCATCTCAGAACACATCAAAACAGCAAGTCAACTGTCTTGCTGTGTTTTGCTGCATCAAAGTGTGTTAAATGTGACACTCTGTATGACAGATCACAAATCTCCCAATGAGTCAGTTCCTGAGGTAATCATCATAACTGATGCGTGTTTCACATATGGACTATCATGCAGAGTGACACCACTTTTCTGGTAAATATTTTGCTCCAGATACCATCACAGATATCATGGGAGACGTCTGTCATCGTCCAAGGCCTAGTCTCCGTTGTAGATGTAAAATTGTCATTTCTAAAAAATACATTCATGCAGCTTTAGGGATCCAGAAAACAGGACAGATGTAACACCTTTCCATGGCTGATTGATGTAAATACTACAATTGCCCACACTTGATACAATACACATTTACCATGCATTGCACAGCAATGCAAGGAGGCTCAAAGGCACTTAACAGAACATAATAAACTGCTGAAGTAGCAATGTGTGTTATTTTTTCAGAAAAGTAAGACAAGGTAGATGTTTGCCAACCATCACATCGCATTAGGGAGACAAGGATGGGTAATGTGTGAAGCGTGCATGTCATAATGCAAGCACAAATGGTTGTGGACATACGCAGTTAAATTAAATATGGTGTAATGGTGGTGGTGTTGCGTTTTTCTCAAATGGCCCATTGTCTTTTTAGGTCGAGCATTCGAGACCTCTTGTATATACTTTAGTATATACTTATTATATACTATATGTATATGTACTTTGTGGGCTCTGGAGATCAGCCCTACGACTTGTCTGCTTCCGCTTAGGGACTTTTTTCTGTTCAACTGCCTCTATTAAACTGTCTTAATAGAAAACGACCAGCAGAGGTCAGTAAAATACCAGAATTGCTTTCTGCTAAGTGACTTTCTTTTTTTATTTTTTATTTTTCTGGCAACTGCCTCTATTTAACTTTCTTGATAGAAAACGACAAGCAGAGGTCAGTAAAATACCAGAATCACTTTAGCATTCTCTAGATTCCAGTCCATAGAAATTGTCTTCCACGAGCACCCATAGTCAATAATATTTTTTTCAAATCTTGTATTTTCAGTGATATGACCACTGAAGGCACTGATTTTATATTAAAAATAGAGCTTTGGACTATACCATTTGCCGCTGAAAGGCAATATTTCTCTCCATGTGTTCCCATACCTGGCGTGTCACGCAGTTTGGTGCTTACTTTCCCTCCATATTAAAGAACAGTAGATGTTTCAGCCCCCAGGCTAATGTGCTGCATATCTAAATACATATAAGGTCCCAAAGGCGAGACCGATTGCATTGCAAATGCTTGTTCCCTATGTTAGCCTAATCATGCATGTTGTAGGCCATTTTGGTTTTGGATAAGTTACTAAACATTACGCTTGCTTTGTGCCACGTTGTTTTTTTACACCGAACCAGCACATTATTTCACATTTTATTCTTTACCTGGGATTTAGTCTGAACAGCCAAAACAAGATCAAATAACTAGGGACAGGATATCTGGAAAACAACAGACTCACCAAGCGAAGGTCCTGATACAAGAGCGCTGCGTCAGGTATGGGGACCACCGAACCCAGAGATCTATAATCTATAACTGCTTAGCTTTAGTAGTGGGGGAGGGTTTAGGCAGATTGGTCAGATAACATGACAGGGCTCATTATTGTATATGGTTTGTTAACCGTGCTGATTACATTTTTGACATGTATCTGTTTAATAATTGTGACGCAATGGGTTCTGAGATGAAGGTGGGAGATGGATTCACTGGGTTCTTCCAGAGAGGTAGGAATTGATCCATTTGAGGGCGTCCCCATGAAATTCCTATGTGGTAGAGTCTGTTCAGCAAGATGTGATGGGAGACGATGTTGAAGGCTTCTGACAGGTCCAGGAGGATGAGAGCTGCCATGATGTTGTCAGTGACTGTGATCAGGGCTGTCTCAGTGCTGTGGTTGGCTCGGAATCTGGATTGGGAGGGATCCAGCAGGTTGTTGTGTTCCAGATGTTCAGTGAGCTTCTGGTTAATTGCCATCTCGAAGACCTTTGCTGGAAAGGGGGGCAGGGAGATGGGCCAGTAGTTCTTTGATTCTGTTGGGTCAGTGGATAGTTTCTTCAGGAGGGGTCTCACTTCAGCATGTTTCCAGTCCTCAGGGAAGGAGGCTGAGGTGATGGAGGTGTTCAGGACTTTCTTGAGCTCGTAGCCAATTGTTTTGCTCCCGAGGTTGAAGACGTGGTTGGGACACAGGTCCTTGGGTGCTCCTGAGTGCACGGATTTCATGATGGAGATATTGGCTTGAGTTGTTAGAGGGTCCCAATGGGTGAGCAGGTGTTTTGGGTTGGTGTTCATGGGTGTGAGCATGCTGATGCTGTTGGTGGTGGGGGGGTTGGGGTTTTAGGTTTTCGTAGATGACTGAGATCGTGTCATAGAAGAAGTCAGCCAGAGTGTCTCACAGTTCTTGGAAGGGGGTGATGTGGTTCCCTGCAGCTGAGGGGTTGGAGAACTCCTTCAAGATGGTGAAGAAGTCCTTGCTGCGGTTTGTGCTGACTTTTATTATGTGTGCTAAGGCATTTTTCTTTGTTTCTGTTGGGAGGCGGTGGTCCTGGTTGAGTGCTGCCTTGAAGCTGATATGGTCTCCTGTCTCTTTGCTGGTCACCATTTCCTTTCTTGATGCCGACAGTTGCATTTGGTGGATTTCAGCTCTGCTGTGACCCAGCTGGCTTTTCTGGCAGGTCCTGTGGATTTGGTTTGCTTGGTGGGGTGATTGGTTTGGCTCATTCTGTGATCCACTGGATGAAGTTCTTCACAGCTTGTTCAAGTTTGGATATTGTGTCTTGTCCTGTAGTTTCCGCTAATCAGTAGGAACTGTGGGTTTGTGGACCACATAAACATAGGTTGGTGCCAGGCTGATTCCGTGCACCCCCGCAGGGACAAGCAGGCTGACAGTGCCACCTTTAGCCCACCCCAAGCTTAGGCCGGGAGCAAAGAGTTCTGGCAACTACTGAACATGGCAACCCTGTTCACTCAGGAATCGTGGCGACAAACCTAGAACTTTTTGCTCTGTCACTCATGCTCTCTTTTGCTCAGAGAAAATATACAAAGAATAGACGAAGGGACGTTTTTCAATATTTATTGAACCGTAGTGATTTTTGTATAGAAGATAATATGTGCTGCAATGATTAATAGACAAAAGTTAATGAGTGTCAAAACAGTGAATAAAACAAAGAGTTCCACCATTTTGTTGAGACAACTGATATGTGCGTACATATGCATTAGTTACAACATTCTAGCATATTCCCACAATGCAAACCCTAACCTGCGTGTCTATGGTGTGAATGTATGGTCTGCCAAGAAACCCCCTTCTGGATGATCTAACCCCTTTACCTGGTGGGTAAAAACGTTGGCCCCCATCTTGGTCATGAACTGGACATCCCTCACGGAGATGTCAGTCAGCTGGTAGGCGCGAAAGGTTCAGCATGCAGAGACACCTTGAGCAGAGGTCTCTCCTCTGATTGTATTTGGAAACAAAGGATATATATAGAAAAGGGCATCCTTGCCTTGGGCCGTGATTGTGATCATGCAGTCTATTGTTTGCATTCTACAGATAGCTGCGCAACCATATAAATGTATTAATAAACACATTTGTATCACACATGTGAAGGTCTTGCACAAAATGCCAAGGCAGTATGACAGTGTTCTCACAAAGTTCTTTTGTGTCAGCAAGGTTGGTGTTTCTTAGAAACTTAAACAAAGTGTTGTAAATGCAACTGTGTTTCAAAAGTCAACGTGACAAAGGGAAGGCAACTTTAGGAAAGAACTGTGTACATGTAAACTAGCACTATTTCCTACCAGGCCTAACTCGGGCAAATCACAGTCTGGGAGGAGGGAGTTGAGCGTGTTGTTCCACTGATCATAACATTGAAATGGGTTTAATTGGTGTATGTGCACATACAAAGGCGGCATGTGAAATTAAGTTGGCACACTCTCTTTTTCGGCTTAACAATAGAGACATAGGGGATTATACTTACAATATCTTTGGAGACCTTTGAGGAACAACCATACAAATCTCAATATGCTTTCTAAAATGTATATTGTTTTCTTCCAGAGGTTCCTATCCTCACACTACAGCATCTGAGTAAGTTTATTCTTAGAAATGTTTTCAAACACAAATGTCAAATCAAATAGGTATTGTGGGTAAAGATACATTACTGTGTTTTGAGCTTAATGAGGAGGAAAACATTGCCATTATCAGGTGTTTCATAGGATTTAGGGGCACAAGTGGACACAATCAAATACAGCACAAACAAAGAGTACTTTTGTGGCTTACAAAGAGGGAGGCATAATGTCCTACACAGGACAGATAGGAAAGCTGTGCAGGGGGCATTCATAAACGTTTATCGGGAAGTTCTTCATTGGAAACTGGAGCACTCTATATCTTCCTTCTCTGATCTATGTTCTGCCTCCCCTTGAAGTTGTGATGATCGAATGGGAGGCAGATGAGAGATCTTATTAGCCTCAGGCACACACACATCACTGGCAGAAGATGTAACTCCCATGTCCCTACCAATTTTTATGAGGGCTAGTAAGGCAGCACTGTGGTCTCTGACAAGGGTTTGGTGGTTAGCCAACAAAGCAAATATGTTGATTTTGAGGGCACTCAAAGAAGTTTATCTTGGCCTTTCGGGACTAGATAAATGTATGAATGGCCCCCAGCCGCCTGACAACTTCACTGGTGTCACATTTAGAAGGCTGGTGTTGTTTCTTCTATATAATGACACCAGCAATATCAGCTAGGGACTCATCAGTCCCATGGAGCCAAGATTAAGTGACTGTGATAGCCTTTGTCATAACCTTATTAGGGGTGAGACACCTATGGACTCCTTCAAGAGTGCCCGCTGTGGCCTCCTTCCCCCACCGGACCTCATCAGCCATCCGCTGCTGGACTCCTACCACTCACCATTGAAAAGCAACTTGGGTGACCTAAGAGTTCTCAGCTGTTATGTCATCGGTTAATGGCGCAGAACTGTGCAAACAAGCTGCCTACTCAATTACGTTACAAAGGTAGTTAACCTAAACATTAATTTTGCAACACATGCCTGTCTTGAGCCTCCAAAAGATAACAACTCCAATGATTGCATAGATATATCACAAAAAACATTTATTAGAAGGAAAACATCTTTTTACATTAATGATTTTTGTCAAATTGTACTCGTTATATTTCACATATACATATATTTGCCACATATGGTTTAATAATAAAGCAATATCTAAATAAAGTTGTTCTCTCAAGGCAATTCCAACCGGTCCCCAAGCATACTAAAAATAAAAAACACACCCAGACATATCTCAATCATAACACATTCATACAACAAAAAACAAACAATGTAATTTAAAACTTCAGTGGTGAACAAGAGACCAAACCAAATATTAAATTGTGCTAAGTCCTTTAAGCAGATTGCTGTAAGTGACTGTTGTTATATTGAAGCCTCTTTATCTTTTTAATGAATACAAATTATTAATGCTTACAATATACATGTAGTCAATTTACTTGATGTGATTTTCAATTTCACAAACTTCACATAAAGTTGAGACTAAGAATCACAGGATGGGCAATTTGTCCAATACGTTTTGGTTTCTCCAATGCTATTTCAAAGAAAACAGTATGGTCTTCAAGATCACACTCAGCTGATGTACATTTCAGTGCAAATCCAAATTGCAGACTACCACCTTCCTCAGAGTGCAGACAGAATGAATAAAATGAGGGGGAATCAGGGAAAAGAACCTGGAGAAAAGGAATCATAAACACTTAGAAAGGCCAACTCATTATCACAGATTAGACAGTCAGACTATGCTTGGTGGCCTTGGTAGGTCTCCTGGGTCTAAAAAGTAGAACTATGGTTGATTATGGGGCCACTCAAAAAAAAGGTAGATGGTCAGAAGAATGGATGTCATCTATCTGATCTGAGATGATCAGTTTTATCTTCCTGTTGAAGAGGAGTCAACTGACTCTGTACAATTCATCCATTTTGTCACCCATAAGATTGCCCATAACTGTTTATATTAATTTTGGGGCTTCTATGTGCACTGCATAGAGACTCCAGAATGAATGGTGTCTCCAATAACACATGTTACATGAAGCACAAGATGATGGTTCACTGCACAGCTTTCCTGCTTTTGGTGCACCCATGAGAGCTGCACTTTAAGGAGCTCATATTAATTTCACTCTTATCTGATTTCTGCTAGTTATGTATGTCCCTAGCTGAACACAAAGTTTGTCCAAAAGAAATTACACTGCTTGGCAGCCCTGACCATATTTCTGCCTGAGATAAGATGCTTATAGTTCCTGATTTGCTGGAGTCCCTTTCAGCATCATGAGGTCCCCAACATTCGCTGTGATATGTTTTTTCTCAATCTCCTAAAGACTCCACTCATGGCGTGTGCCCTGTCTCTTGGCAACATCTTCTTTACTAGTTATTGCCTGCCCTTACGCTTCTTTGTGACAGACTAACAATAATACTTTCAATAATGCTCTGCAGTTTGTTTGGCTTTGGTTATGATTTTGGATGGGGGTATGCTTTCTCAGAGGCTAGAAAGAAGTCTAGTACTCCAGAGAAGCTCCATTGCATATTGAACCGAGAGGAGATCTGAGTTGGCCAGAGGATGGGCAGCACACCTGGCTGACACATCACTTGACATCTTCCTGATGAAACTGAAGAGACAGTAATCACAAGGCAATTGCATTACAGCTGGATGCGAATACAGCAAATCCATCTTGGAAAGAAACTGAATGAGGCATACTAGGCTTGTGATATGGCAATTTTTTCCACCTCTTTTTTTATCTTGAAATAAATAAAATATTTATATTTTATCTTTTCCCACATCTCTACTTCCATACACATTTTAAAAATGTGTCTAGTCATTATGGTTGTAGATATATTGCAGTTTAAAGATTGACTGATTCATAAACATAAATTCCAATTCCCTAGTTACTAATGGCAACTCACTGTTGAAGCGGGATGCCCGGGTCCTGTTGATAGGTTTATCACCTGAGAAGTGTTGACCACATGTTGTTGTTCAAGATACATGAACCTCTAAGATGTTGTTTTTCTCAAAGGACCTACTATAGTTTCAATCCCTTTTACTTATCCTTGAACCCTAAAATAACAAACTGTATAGGCGCCTGTGTTGCTGTTAGTATTGGATCTTACCATGTATGTGATATAAAGACATTCAGGGTTGCATCTCAGTCCAGATGATAGTAAAACCTTTTGAATGCTTAGTTCATCATGATTATGACTTCTTTTCTCAACAAGTAGGTCAGAAGAGAAGATAATGGTTATGCATTGTACCGCTGCTTTAACTATTCTTTTCAAACATTTTTTCTCTCTATGTTATCCTCTCAAGTGAGCCAGCAGCATTAGCGTTGTTCAGTCCCTCTACTCTTAGAAATATTTTACACACATACATGTGTGACCTGTTCATCTTCCACACTATTCCAGTTCTGCAGTGGCAAGACCTTTCCCTAGAGTCCCTGATCCAGTACCAGGCTTAAGGCCTTGTAGTCCTCACAGGAACTGACAGTCTGTTTCCCAGACCTTCTTCCAACTGCCCTTAGTAAATAAAACATGTATTATGATTTGGAACTCAAGAGGTCCACATAAAAAACACACAAAAAGATCTACAAAAACAGATCTTACGATTGGTAATATACCACAAAAAAAACCATGACAGAAACATTCAATGTACGAACACACTCCAAGTAAATAAAAAGTCCTTGGACTAATAAAGTGCAAATGCACTATTGAATTAGTGAGAAATGCAAAAGCTATCCAGCATAAAAAATGTAGCAGGAACAATAGTGCAACTCTAGTACAGTACTTCAATATAATTAGTGCAATCAGCTTTACAAGGCAATGTAAATACTGTATATTTGCTTAGATTGTGCAAATCTTATTACCTTATTCATCAAATGTGAGAGTAAATACAATGAATATAATCGTATCTAAAAAATATTTAAGAATAGTTTAAAAAATATTAAACATTTTGAACAAACTATTTCCGGGGGTGGAGCCAAAAGAAAGTTTCGGCCCTTCACTGCTGAGGAAATATTATACTTTAGGAACAATGGTCTTAACAATCTATGTCGTAATGAATGTATTGAAGGACAAATGACACATGGTTTAAATCTTCAACATGGTTCCTGCAAAGGTTGCAAAGCCTCTCTTCCCTAGATAACCTATTCCATACTCCTGTTATAATTTGTAGTGGGAGCATGTTCAGTCTTTGTAGCAAAATGGTTCTACGAACACCACGGGGAAGGTTCCAGAAAACATACGTTTTTTTTTTATACATGTGCTACTCTCCACTATTGTATCATTCCTAATGTGCCGAGAACACAGTTCAATACCTCTTTTACGACTAACTTCATAAATTGTTTTTTCAATCAGATTTTTCAAAATCGGCTTTGGTAGAGGACCTGCTTAATTTTGCCCAATTCCAAACACATCTAGTGCTTTCACATAATTTGATAAAACAGCGCTTCTCTCCTTCAGACAGAGAAAGATTTCATGTTTTAATCCAGCCCGTATGGAGTCCGGATCACTGTTCAATAAGCTATTCCCCACCTTAAGCTTGCTGCCATAGCGAACACATTCATAGAGAGAAGCCCAAATTCAAGCCGGAGTGCCAATGGAGCAGCTGCACAATTCAAGTTACATATTTGGCGCCAAACGCGCCCTTCCACCTTCTCAAAGAAGGCCCAGTACCGCTCATCCATTGATTCACAGGCATAACTCAATGAAGGCGGAATTTTAATTATATATACCGCCAAGACATGGGCACAGTGTCTTTGCCTACAGCATTTATATAACCTGGCGATTGCAGAAGCCTGGATTATTGCCGTATTTCTGCAATGTCTAATATGATCGCTATTAGAGCAGTTACTGGAAAACATTCTGCCTAAATATGGGTACAAATTCACGATTTCTAACTTGTCTTTCCCTAAAAACCAATGCAAATCTTTCCTAACCGTATACCACGGGGACCTAAAAACCATAACTTTGCTCTTGGAAATGTTTATTTTTAGAAAATGTTAATCAGCATAGTTGCCTAACTCAAAAAGATGCCTCTGTAAACCTACCGGGGTTAAGTCTAGCAAGATGGCGTCATCCGCGTAGAGTAGACAACCAAGTTTTATTGTTACCAGTTTTAGTGGGTCCCCCTTACGCTGTCCAATTATGCTAGGCAAGTCATAGAAATAAAGGGAAAAGAGGGGAGGTGCTAATAAGCACCCTTGCTTCAACCCATTGTGGGTTTCTACTTTGCTCAACAAGCCCTGGTTCCTCCTATCAGGGCTTGAGTCCAAGTAGAAGAGTGCAAAGCAATACCTCAGCTTAGCAAGTGTGCGGGGATCTCCATTGCAGTCAATTTCATCCACAGAATCCCACGATCAACCCTGTCTGCAGCATATAAGGCCATACCCTTACCTACTGGATATTTTTCAATCAAAGTTTGGAGGCTGTGATATTGTCTAGGGTGCCACAATGCTTATGAAAGTCAGCCTTCTCTGCAGGGTCGAGATTATTACAAAAAAGCCCAGTCCTGAAGGTGAAGAAGAATACTCTTAGCGAACAGTTTCCAGATCGCATCCAATAATGCAATCTGCCTAAAGCTGGCGGGAAACGTTTTAGGACCCTTTTTATATAAAGGTACCACTATACTTCAGTATAGTCCCATAAAAATAATAGTATTGAAACACCGGATGGAGAAAAAGGGCCCATGCAGAAATATCTTGTTTAATAAGACCCATTGCCCTAGAGTACTTAGCGATACCAAAGGGGATGATGGACGGAGCGTTTGCCAAATCAAACACTCACCCCCAGTCAACTGATCTGGGTTTAATCCATCATCATTCTTTAGCTCACTCCACCACCCCAGTTCAGACATGGCCATATGCAAATCAGTCTGACCCTGTGCCTCATGGGAACAGTCCAGCCCGAACTGCCACGCCATGTCTTCCCTGGACCGGAAACAAGCATCCTGGGACCGGTTTCTGTCTATTCAGCCGTCATCAGCCAGGCTAGCTTGAATCCAGTGGCAAAGTGAGCAAGGGACCCACGTCTGGGCATACCCTGCCAACTTAGGGCGAACAAAGCGATACCAAAGGGGATGATGGACGGAGCGTTTGAGCAAATCAAACACTCACCCCCAGTCAATTGATCTGGGTTTAATCCATCATCATTCTTTAGCTCACTCCACCACCCCAGTTCAGACATGGCCATATGCAAATCAGTCTGACCCTGTGCCTCATGGGAACAGTCCAGCCCAAACTGCCAAGCCATGTCTTCCATGGACCGGAAACAAGCATCCTGGGACCGGTTTCTGGCTATTCAGCCGTCATCAGCCAGGCTAGCTTGAATCCAGTGGCAAAGTGAGCAAGGGACCCACGTCTGGGCATACCCTGCCAACTTAGGGCGAACAAAGCGATACCAAAGGGGATGATGGACGGAGCGTTTGAGCAAATCAAACACTCACCCCCAGTCAACTGATCTGGGTTTAATCCCAGTGGGCAGTCCCACTAACAAAAAAAGCTCAATGGGGAGGTAGAAGTTTCTCTTTGTGTGCAGCAAAGGCTTGGAATGAATTGCCATTCTTTTTGAGAAATGCTACTAGTCTTCTAGCATTCAGGAAGGGGTTGAAGACCTGGCTTTTTGATAAATAATTCTCATTTTTCAGCTCAGCCTCAGGGAGTAGTGATTAGTGCCAAGACACCTCCGGGTAATCGTGCGCTCTAAAAATTCCCATAACATAACATAACATAACAATCCATCATCATTCTTTAGCTCACTCCACCACCCCAGTTCAGACATGGCCATATGCAAATCAGTCTGACCCTGTGCCTCATGGGAACAGTCCAGCCCGAACTGCCAAGCCATGTCTTCCCTGGACCGGAAACAAGCATCCTGGGACCGGTTTTTGGCTATTCAGCCGTCATCAGCCAGGCTAGCTTGAATCCAGTGGCAAAGTGAGCAAGGGACCCACGTCTGGGTATACCCTGCCAACTTAGGGCGAACAAAGCGATACCAAAGGGGATGATGGACGGAGCGTTTGAGCAAATCAAACACTCACCCCCAGTCAACTCATCTGGGTTTAATCCATCATCATTCTTTAGCTCACTCCACCACCCCAGTTCAGACATGGCCATATGCAAATCAGTCTGACCCTGTGCCTCATGGGAACGGTCCAGCCCAAACTGCCAAGCCATGTCTTCCCTGGACCGGAAACAAGCATCCTGGGACCGGTATCTGGCTATTCAGCCATCATCAGCCAGGCTAGCTTGAATCCAGTGGCAAAGTGAGCAAGGGACCCACGTCTGGGCATACCCTGCCAACTTAGGGCGAACAAAGCGATACCAAAGGGGATGATGGACGGAGCGTTTGAGCAAATCAAACACTCACCCCCAGTCAACTGATCTGGGTTTAATCCATCATCATTCTTTAGCTCACTCCACCACCCCAGTTCAGACATGGCCATATGCAAATCAGTCTGACCCTGTGTCTCATGGGAACAGTCCAGCCCGAACTGCCAAGCCATGTCTTCCCTGGACCGGAAACAAACATCCTGGGACCGGTTTCTGGCTATTCAGCCGTCATCAGCCAGGCTAGCTTGAATCCAGTGGCAAAGTGAGCAAGGGACCCACGTCTGGGCATACCCTGCCAACTTAGGGCGAACAAAGCGATACCAAAGGGGATGATGGACGGAGCGTTTGAGCAAATCAAACACTCACCCCCAGTCAACTGATCTGGGTTTAATCCATCATCATTCTTTAGCTCACTCCACCACCCCAGTTCAGACATGGCCATATGCAAATCAGTCTGACCCTGTGCCTCATGGGAACAGTCCAGCCCGAACTGCCAGCCATGTCTTCCCTGGACCGGAAACAAGCATCCTGGGACCGGTTTCTGGCTATTCAGCCATCATCAGCCAGGCTAGCTTGAATCCAGTGGCACCCTTAATAAAAATCTCCTCACAGGAAGGAGGACCATATACATTGAGTGAGGGAGACTCACCAATTGACTCCAACTGAATCCCACTACTACAATTTGATGCATATAACTGCGACATATATTGGATACACTCAGCGTCAGAAATTAAAATGGCTTCAGCCTTAACTCTCAATCACAATATTCAGCTATTACAGACCAATTTTTACGCGAGTCACCAGAAAGTGCAACCTCTCTCAGCTTAATCCATTTCGGATCCTTCTCTTCTCTACATTTGGACACCTTCAGGCTGGTTCTTAGCTGCTTCAATCAATTGATTTCCCTTTGCTTCATTAGTGATGACTGCTTTAATTGTTCCCTTACTAGAAAGTTTAGCTCCAGATTTAGCTGTTTACCTCCTGAGAGATAGCCACCAAGGGTTTAGCACCAGTAGCTCATTTCTTACTCCCAAATGATCAGAATAAAGACAAATACTTCTCAAACCATGCAATAGGGTTCTCTTGTATAGGACCAGAACTCGCTATTTTAACAAGACCTGCCAAGTATATCTAATTTTTATTTGACCAGAAAGTATGGCTATCTGTTTTATTACTGACTATCGTATCATTTCTGGGATTCCAGGACTTGAGCGCCTTGAGTTCTGAATCGATGACCACCAATAGAATACTATGATCACTCAGAAGGATTTCGATGCGAGTGAGCGAGGGACGCCGGACAGCTGCTGAACTTTTCAATAAAAGATTCCACAAATATTGGATATTGAAGAGAGCGTCCCTAACACCTACACACGTACCTAAAAGGTTCACCAATCCTAAAAACTTCGTTCGGACTGACTTGACAGGACGTTAATTGCTGGATATAAAAATTTGGATTAAAACGCTGCATCCACTTGTATGAGAGATCGGCTGATCTCTAGTAATAGTGCTTGGTCCTGATGAGAATCCCCATTTAGTAAACGTGTGTTTCGAAACGCGTCGACCATTTTTGAACAAACAAGTGTGATTATAAGTTTTAGGTTTCTGCCTGTTCTAAAAAATCATTTAATCTTAGTACATTGTTACAGTGCAGAAATCCGTGTCCCCAAAAAATTCACACTGTTTGTTTGCTAAATTGCGGTGTCTTCCAAATAATGGTTGTAATGAAAATGCCTTCCATTTTATGAATGTTTATTTGTTCTATGTTACATGTTTCATGTTGTCCCAGTCATATGTCTGAGTTTTGTATAGTGAAAGTGTTATTTAGTTAATTTGTTTATAGGTTTTCATCCATTTAATGTATGTATTGTTAAAGTGTTAGATCAATGAGTTAATGCGTGTGTTATTAACAAGAGATTCCCATTTTTAACGAACAGATAAATGTGTTCCCTCTTCTATGAAATTGAATAAAAAAGAATTTTTGTTACAATTAGATTTGGGTGCCACTGATTGAAGTCTTCGCACCGTTTCAACTAGTCTTTATCAAAAAAAGATATCAGTATTGGCAATTCTGTTGTTGTTTTCTTGATATTCGGCAAAGCCTTACTGATTAGAGCCAAACCCTTTGTTGTTAGACATAAAACATCTTGGGGCATATTCAAATGAAAATGTCGGAGCGGGGAGCTGCACCAAATTTGGCTGCGCCGCAATCCGACATTTTCAAAATGCAGGGATGCGCCGTTTTCACAAGAATATGCCGCACCCTTGTGTTTTCCCTAGCCCTTGCGCAAAAAAAGCTGCCTAGTGCCAGTGCAGGCACCCTGCCGCCATTTCGCAAGGGTGCATACACTGCATGGACGATTGTTTTTGTGCAGGAAGGGACACCTTCCTGCACATAAACAATCAATAATGGCGTTTGCACCTTCCATGTGTGCTTCATAATGCAGCACACGTGGAAAGAGCAAAAAACGAGAAGAACAATTCTAACACCTGGTATTCCATGGCATTCATTTTTGGCGCTGCCTCCGCCTTGTAAATCTGGGCCAGCATCAAAAAGCAATGGGTGTTGTACTGGAACGCCCACAGCAACACCCATTGCACGCCCCTTTGCCACAGAGGCTTTTTCCTCTTTCTAAGTGTGTGGAGATGCAACACACATAGAAAGAGGAAACAACGAAGAAAAATAAGGATATTTCTCCTCATTGTGCCTCTATCGGGAAGGTGTACAGTTTGATGCATTCCCGGCTTGACTTGTCTGGGAATGCACCAAAACCTATGGGTGGATAAATGGGAACACCCATGCTCCACCATTGCAACACCTTCCTGGCGCAGATTAAAGGAAGGCAGCTACTTGTACTTCCTTGGGTTATGCCAGATTTACCAAGCTACGCAGGGCCCATGCAAGGTGGCTTTGCGTGGCTTGGTAAATCTGACTTAAGAATTGCGTCTCCCTTGTGTCACCTTGCATAGTGTAATGGCAACATAATCCTTTGATGAATCTGGACCCAAGTATTACAATTGAACAAAGACATCCTTTATAATGCTGGGTACCTCCTTCAACTCAGTTAGGTACTTCCTTATACTAGAGGTTTGTCAGGTACTTGACCTACAAAGGTTTTTCTCCATTTTGATTTTTGGTTTTGAATCTCAGGTTTATTAAATCTGGTTGATAAAAATGGTGCAAGCTCCTGTTTTAATAAGAGTAAATCTTAGGGCACCAGTTGCACAACATCTTTTTGCTATGGGTGTTTCTAACACAGGAGTGGGGTAACATTTGTGATAAATGCACATGCTAATACTCTTTTGAATTATTTTATTCATGGGTAGAGTTTGATCCTGTAGACCAATACATTTTATACATACAGAGCTACTGCTCTCCTAGTTTCATTATCAGCTCTATCTTGTTAAGATATCTTGAACAGAGTTCATGCTTTAGTGGTCAGTTACCCCATGTAGTGACAAATGTCAGAATGGGTCCCTTGTATACTCCTTACACTAACACAGTGGCTCTAACAATTGCAGAAATAAGAAAGTTGCTAACCCAGATAATGTCTATCTATCATGAACTTTGATAGTATGTCTTACAAATGATTGCTACTGGGGTGATTGCTATTGAGCCAGCACAACATATACATGCAGCTATGCAACCAATTAGTCCTCAGACTAATAACGCTGTCATGGGTAAAGCGTCCTCAAAGTTACGAAAGATACGAAATTCCATTTTGGATGATTCTCAAGGCCAATCAATTAGAAGTGGTCTATCCTCAAATGACCCCCCAGAATATGTATATCCCTTGGGGAACCATATTTGAGAGTATTTATACAACTGTGCATGGCACACTCTCATTAGTGGTGATACCGGAGGTGTTAAAAAAAGTACAAAATGAGCATGGACTGCACATGTTCCTGATTTAGGGATGAAAGACAATGAGAAAAACAAAAAGCCGGATTGGTATCAGTTCCCATTCCTTTCAGGAATTTGGAGATTGTTAAAGGACAAAAAGAAGTGGACTTACAGAATATTGCAGAAAAGATGACTATATCAAGCAGAAAAGTGAATCCAGATGTGGTGCTGAAGTTAGTTTAGTGAGAGAAACATTTGGAACCAAAGACACCCTTTAAGAAAAGAAATTATCTGGTTTAGCCAAAAATAACATGCCCTGCAAACTACGGATAATTCTGCATATTATGACTTGGGCAGTAGCGCTACTGGACAGTGTAGCATAAGTGATGATTGTTCATCAGACTCTCAAGGAGTATCTGTTGGTGACTCCAACTTAAAAATACCTTGAGCTGAGAAGGTGATAATAGAAGAACTTTCTTCCTTAGTACTTGAAGATCTCAGGGAGAAATATGCACACCAATGGACTCTGAAGCTGGCTCCTGCATTGTATGGGAACCAAGTAGGGTGGCACAAATGATATGTTCCACCTGTGATTCCCTTAAGGCGTGACCTTCAAGTCTAAGTTCTTATTCCTTTGAAACCAGAAGTTAAACCTGATGCAAAAGTTATTCTAAATCAGCTACAATAACAAGGTATAATAGTGCCAGTCATTCTACAGTGAACAAACTTCTTTTTCCTGTATTGAAACCTAGTAATTCATATAGAAAAGTCTTAGATTATAGAAATGTATATATGCAGTAATGCAATATTTGTCAATGGATAAAATATTCGACTGCTGCAAAGCCAGCACAGATTCCCTTTACTAGCTTTGATATACTCTTTTAGGTAATTTTTCTCAATGATTTCAGGCCAATCCAGAGTTTTAGCCATTAAACATATATATTGGTTGCTGTTGATTTATACCCAGATTCCCTTGGGTTTTGCCACAAAAGACTGTCACTGCCTGAGCAGTCATAAAAGACTTGCAGTGCCTAGAAGCAATGGGGGCAGTTCATAACTTTTATTCGGGAAATGGTGATGTGTTCCCCGCTAAGGCATTTATGGATGCTGTGTCTACTCTGGGAGCACGACTGCTATTTTCACACCCATTCTGCCAGAATTTAATGTGTTGTAAAACGAGGTAATGATACTCGCAAACAAACCTTGTCTTTTAATGTACTGGATACAGGATTAAGTTGGCTGCGAAACCTGTAAAGGGTTCGGAGAGCACCAAAAAACTTGCCCAGATGAGTGTTAGGTAGTCACACCCCATACAAGATGCACTTTTGAGTAACAATGTATATGATGGATCTGGATGTCTCTGACAAGTTGGCAGAGTCAAACACACCTGACCCCTTGATTAAAAAAGCTTTTCTGCAGAACAGTCGAGAAACAAGAACTAAATTATCTAATGTGAACAATTCTAACTATGCCACGGACAACATTGGGATTTCTAAAGCTGCTTTCTGGTTGACCTCCAATGTGGGAGAACTAGTGCAAGAAAAGATAGCGCTATAAGAAAAACAGCACAGTATGGGGCCGATTTCGATGAAGGACGGACCTGAGTCCGTCCGACATGGATCTGGAACTGGGACCGACTGACCGACCTCCTGTCGGCGGTCCCAAACAAGCAATTAGGATGCGACCAAACACTGTTCGGTCGAAATTCTATTCTTTACAATGGGAGCATGCATTCCGACCAGAATGCATGCTCTCATTGTTTAGATCTGAGGTGCAGTTCATCCCTGCACCATGTGGCAGGCACCTCAAGTTGCCTGCCACCGGGTGCAGGGATCAACGGGGGCTGCCATACGGAGGCCTTGCACCCATGGGGGCCCTGCTGGGGGCCAAAAAGTCAGATTCCCACAGCCCTTCTGTGTCAGAAAGGCCGGGACAGAAAGGCTGTAGGAATCTGCCATTGCAATTCCTCGGGCGGAAAGAGACGCTCTTGGGACTACAGGCCCCTTTCTGAGACCGTCGTAAGCCATTCGGAAATCCTGTATGGATTAATTTCTGACCAACTCCATCAAAATGGGTCGGTCAGAAATTAATCCAAACAGGAGATTACGATGCCGTACGAACGGCTCCGACCGACGGTTGATTTCCTACGGCATCGTAATCAGCCCCTATATATTTTGTGTGCCCTCACAGTGAATGATGGCCTAAAAGTTATATCATTGTGTAGTGTGCGATTAAAATATTAAATTTAATGGCTCAGCCTGGAAAATTGTTATGAAAATCCTTCAATATTCGATTTATTGGTGAACTCAGCTTTTGATACCTTCAGTAGAAAAGTAACTTAAAAAAGTATACTTTAGGCTGCCTGCAGCAGAACTGGCTTAACATCATTTATGCTCCTTACTCGTCACTTGTAACCTGGCAGCACAGCACTTGAATCTATCAACGATGTTTTCATACAAAATAATACTATGTAGCAATAAATTTGTTAAACATTATCATCGGTATTAATTTTTTAATGTGACAATTCATCCATGATATATGTCACTACTGAACATTCATTCATGTTAGAATTTACAATGATGTACTGTGCGATAAACATGAACAAAACAAATCAAAAAAGATGAAGTGGCCTATTTAACAACTGAAGATTTCATTTCCAAACGTGTATTTGTTGCCCACTGCATTTTGGAATCTCGGTCCCTTCTCCAGGGGTCACTGTGAAAAATATAAACAACGATAAAAGAGAGGAGGAAATATCACAGATCAATGTATTTTCTACTCAGTTCAGCTGTTCAGGATGCATGAGTGAAGAAAACTCAAGAAAATTCTCATGCATAATAAAATTAATTACCCAGCCTCAAGGGAATGACAATGTGCTTACCGTCACCCAAAGATAAGAAGGCTCGTATTTAATATCATGACGATATGCTTAGAAATGGGATAAAAGTAAAGATAGCAGGATGAAAAAGGGATGTGCAGAGAATCTCCATTCTCAAACTTCTGCATATTCTAAGACCCTGACCATGCCTCTTATGTCCAGTCAATATCCCCCATGAAAAAATGCCCAGAATAAGTGTCCATATCAACTCCTGAGTACTCACAACACGGATAGAATGTGTGTCGCAACAACTTCTACCTAAGTATCGTGACCAATGTTCCTTATATGCCAACTCTGTAAGTAATACCCAGAGGTAAGACGCAAGTGAAAAGAAAAAACACATCTGCTAAAACCAAAATATGGCCCCTTTGTGTATATACCTGCAATGAACACCATATATGATATGCAGTTCAACAACGTCTAGGACTTGATTCAACAGTAATTGTAGTAAACGCTGCAAAGCAAGGAGATTCAAAACCCATAGAAGCTCAACTCACCTAAAAACAGTCAATCTTGTTCACACTACCTTACACTCTCCTTTATTTATAATCAGAAACAGTAACCTACAAAAAATCAATCTCACACGCTCACCCTCACAAATTCAGTCGCACTAACAGCCAACTGCACTCACCCACGCAGTCACCCATACCCAATCTCTATAACAAACTGAAGCACATACATTCACCGACATAGATTTACCTACATAACATTACCAAACACACCTACACACACGCTTACCACACACACCTTACCCACACACATTTGATCATGCAGCACAGTCATCAACAGTCACTCAAATATTTTGTCCACAGGCTGTCTGACAAACACACTCAAGAACACTTTCCAACATAAAATCAGAATCACACACTCATTCAAGCTCATCCACATACACCCCACACCCATGCTCACCCACACAAAGTCACCTAGTCAGACTCTCACAGTAACATGCTCACCCTAATATTCTCAACCATACACACTTAGCCACACTTATCCACACATATTGTCATGCTCTAAATCTTGCACATTCAGTGTCATGCATTTCATTAGATACACATGCCAACACTCACAAGACCTTTGTGTCCATTGTCAGCAGAGATTAAGAGGTTGCTTTGGGAGTGCTTGAAATACTGCTCATGGTCTCTCGGTTGATGAAGATAAAGATTAAGAAAAATAATCCAGAAGCACATATATGTCCAAGAGATAACCAGCACTGGCTGTGCCAGCAATGGTAAACACTTTAGTGCTAGGAATACAAGGACTGTGCTAAACTATAAATTAAATATGATTTTATTTTGACTATGATTGAATATGACTTTAAACACAATGTTCACTTAATGGGTAATCATTAGTATTTTCCATGTGACCACTTTCTGGGACAAGAATCCAAAGACAATGGGCCTTTTTATGATGTCAGGTGGACTTGAGTCTGCCAGACACCATTTCGGTGTGGGAACCAACCAACAGTAGGTTGACGGTTCCGAACACACTATTACAATGCAACCACACATGGTGCAGTGGCAAACTCCCATTTCCCAAGAGGAGTTTGTGCAGTGGTCGGAATCCATCCGCAGCACAAGCTCCCGTAGAGAAATTGGAGTTCCTGTAAATCATGGTGCCTGCCACACGGTGCAGGGATTTACAGTGGGGGCTACAGAGGGGCCCCCAAAATCACTTTCCAACAGGCTTTTCAAGTGGGAAAGTCCGACATGAAAAGCCTGTCGGAAACCGAAATCATAATCCCTATGGCGGAAACGCCGTCCGTAAGGGATTATGTTGCGGTTTCTGGCTGGTCGACGGGCTCCTCGAGCACATCAGAAGCCAGCCACAATGACCGCCCAGTTTGACTTCTGACCGCGTAATCATAATACGATAGATCGATAGATAGATAAATAGATAAATAGATAGATAGATAGATAGGTAGATAGATAGATAGATAGATAGATAGATAGATAGATAGAGTGCATTTACTAAACATTCATGCAACACAGGGCAGCAAGCAAAGTTGAGGTGCTGCTTTGCATTAAAGGGAGAGATCCAAAATATTTACAAAGATATGGAGCATATCTGCTCTCTCCTTGCGCTGGCACACTGTGTGCTGCGCAGCACCAATGCAGGCATCCTTGTACCATGGTGCAAGAGTGCCTGCATTACAGGCAGGATTATTTTTATGCGGAAAAGTACACCTTCAAGCACAAAAAGAATTCTTAGAGGTATTTTCCTCTTCCTATGTGTGCTGCAGAATGCGGTACACATGGAAAGAGGATATAAAGAGGAGAAATAAAGATATTTTTCCTCCTTACACTGCCCTGGGGAAGACATAGCATTTCGAAGCATTACTTGATTTACCTGTCTTTGTAAATATGGGGAATGCATCGAAATCCACACAAATTGTTCCCTTGCCTTACATGTCTTCACAAAGCCATGCAAGGCCACACCAATCAAGCCTTGCAAGGCTTTATAAATATTACTAAATCCTTTGCGTTGTCCTTGTGGCACCTTGGATGATGCAAGGACAACAGAAAGGCTTCACAAATATGGACCATGTATATTTATTATATATAAGCACCAAAAACGCTTTTCCTAGGGTATGGCTGACCTAACTATAACTACCAAGTGGTGACTGCCACTGGGTAAGATAGATTGACAGATAGATAGATAGATAGATAGATGTTCTAAAGCAAGTGGATGAGCTAAATATTTACATTCAATTTAAAGTGGTGCCAGGTGCACCCGTTTTCCTCCATCTGGTTATTACAGCAATTTAACTTGCATAGATCCCCCTTTTTTAGTGCTTTAACAGCCAAGCATCTCTTAACTCAGACCGAAGCACTGTTCTTTTGACTAATGTGTAACCATGATACCTAGTTCTTGTAGGGTAGTGTCACAAAGAAGAATGTAAACATGTAATCTAAACATTTATGAACAATCTTCTAAAATCATTATTGCGTTGTGACTTAGGCTTTTATAATATGTCGAATTGGTCGCTGCGGGCAGTTTGTTGCTTGCTCGCAAACTCAGGCATCACTGTCTGATCTCTATTGTTTACCTGAAGAAGTCGATTAGCAGCTTATATCCACCGCAGAGCGTTCTCTTCATCAGATGACGCTAGAGGCAATAATAGTACAATTCATAAGCCTAATGAGATTTATCAAGTGGTCTTTGGCAAAGGAACTTTTCCCCTTGACTGTTCTGTTTTTGGCACATATTGTGAGATAATGAATGTAATTTGCTGAAAAATATACGGCATATTTTCAGATGAGTGAGCAGCACAGTACTTTCGTGCAATAATTAATATTTTTTTCAAATGTGTGTTGTAAATATGCTATGCTTAGAGGTAATGATGGTAAACAACTCATTATTTTAAAGGGAATGTGGGTAATGAAGAAAATCTCTAATTTGACAGCTTGGTTAGTAATGTGATTTGTGTCAGCTTCAGGAAGGAAAAGCCCAGGGCATAATGGAACATATCATTTTTATTAACCAAAAGTGAGAACATCTTGTGCTGAAACGCACAAACAGAATGATATGTGTGCACAATTAACAGACAATATAACGTGCACCTCTTTAACTACTGACAGGAAAAATATGTCTTAGTATGTAATTATGGTTTAGGAAGTTTAGGGCATGAAAGATTCTCACAGGTGTTGACACTGCTATAATTTCATCGATGTATGTGCAATCATTAATTCTTTTATGGATGCCATTCTAACTGATTACATAGAATAGTGCCATATTTAAAATTTGGCAGACACGATACTCCGTCACAAATGTAGCGGCTATCACGTTCGTCACATTCCAAGTACATTAAAGCTTGTGGCACTTATAATACGGCAACAAATTATGCCGGCCACCAAACTCTAAATAAGGTCATTAGTTCTTGTCTGAAAATTCCACTTATCTAATGACTATGTATGTGTGGTTTTAAGGAGATCTGCCTACATGTCCTCTGGTGCACCTCTGTGATGTGTGCCACTGCTGCAACTTCAAAAGAATTGACACTCAGGACTGTATTGTACTGCTGTGTACATCCTCATTTGCACACATAGGGTCATATTTAAAACAAAGTCATGCAGTGCAGCAAGTCACTTTGATTTGCTGTGTGACAGGGAAGGAAGGGGCTGAAATACTCTGGGGGATATTCACAATGACGGGCTATTACTATCGCCATCGTCAGTCAACGACAGAAAAGTTAACGCCGCCTAACCTGGGTTATTATCGCCATGTTAGCGTAGTATTATCAAGCCCACGCTACATGGCGATAGTAACAGGGAAGTGGTGTAAAAACCAACAATAAAATCATCGCGATTACGATGTCAAATCCAGCGTGAGGCGGCAATACCTGGCGATCTGCACATTATCGCAAGAAAAGTCGCATCATCACTCCCGGCGATATTGCCATGTGAATATGCACCTTAATGCGATAGTGTGCTGTCTGCCAGTGCACCATCGTGCCGCTTGTTGTAGGTACGGCTATCAGTATGTGGCGGACAGAAGTCCGAAAAACACCATATTCTGGGGTGCCATTGTGCCCAAAGAGTGCAAACACAGAGCATTCTCGGGTGCCCTAAGTTTTATGCGCGGTGGGCGGAGAACACGTCCCTGCAAGCGCGCTCTGGCGGGGAGACCTACCTATGCCCATGTTGGCTCTGGACAGTAAAGTGCAGTGATCAGTGCTCACCTCATGTCTCAGACCAGAGACAGCATCTGTTAGTGCCCTTCACTGGCGTCCTCAGGTGGAAAAGAATCTGCAGAGTTCAGCGCAGTGCCTGCCAACTGTGGCACTACCGCCGTGCACGTGCTGCTGGCACGCCCACAGGTGGCACAAAAACATGGATGAAACAGAGAGAAGGCGGACCTAAGAGGCGGAAGACTGAACCCTTGAACGAACCAGAGCCCAGACCTCTCTGCACTCTTTACATAGCGTTGTTTACTTGTAGCTTGGACAAGGGTTCAGGGCTAAGGCCATGTAAAGACCAGCAAAGAAAAGACGCTTAAGCAGCATGAAGAGGCATGTAGGCTGCAGAAGTGTGCACACGATCACTAAATAGAATTAGATGACATAAAAGTGAAGCAAGCGCTTAGTGAGGCTAGGTAAAGCGTAAGGGTGTTCACAAGGAGCCCACACAGTAAAACGCGGGTCTCCTTCTGGGCTATAATTGATGAGAAAATTACCAGGTGTCACTGGTTCAGGCCCCTCAGCAGTGCCCAGCCCTGGAACAACCTCTTGTGGCTGAACTGCAGGTTCCCCGGGCATGTGTATGTCCGGGGGGAGGGGGGGGCTGGGGGTGGTGGCGGGGGGTGTTGTGACCCTCATGGGTATCGGAGCTGCATGATCATTGTCTCCACAGCATCTGTGGGTCTTCAGGTGTGGCTCTTGGCTGGGCTCCCTTTCATGCTGTTGGTCGTCATCCTGCTTAGCACCAGCAAAAGGCAGGTGTTAAATCCCTGGTGCTAGTGCGGCTTATCGCCAGTTTTTGGTTCGCTTCGCAGATCTGGCAGTTCGTTGTGAAAGTGGTGTTGTGGTTTTTTCGTGTGTTTTTGCACGGGAACGCCTACTCTGCATCTCATTAGGGTTAGTTGGTGGTTGGGGCAGTTATCGCGGGAATACTGGCGATGTCTGCAGTTTGCACCGGCTTGTGAATGGGGTGTTAAATCTATCTCCACTTTTGATGCGTTAAGGTGGAGATAAATTGGAGATAAGTCCTTGTGAATATCCCCCTCTATTTTTAAAAGAATGCAACACATTCCTGTACTTGTCCCTGTGTTGGTGCCGTTTTGGCTGCCTGCGTCAACGCAGGCATCCTTGCACCATGGTGCAAGTTATTTATAAAGAAAATGAACAAAATGTTGACCACTAGGGAGGCTTTGACAACAACCTTTGTGTTGTTTGTGTGTATATGACAGCTACACATAAGACCTGATGCAGAGTTTCAGGTTGCTTAGAAACATCCTGTTGCCTTCCTTTTTAGGTCTAGCCTAGACAGCGCATGCGCTGTCGCAAGACCTATGGTAAACACAATATCGAGGGTAATTTCTCCTGCCACTTGCCATTGGTTAACTCTGGCATTGCTCTTGTTAGCTGGCTTATCGTTGGCTTGCGATCCGATAGTCACTTCCGTTTTGCTTCCGTTTTGCAGGAAGCAGCACCAACCAACTACAGTTTAGTTCCGCTGCTGGGCTGTTATCTATTCATTTAGGGACTACTTCCTTGTTCACCAAGCGCCCTGTTGTGCGCTTTAATGTAATGGCGGATGCCACACTTTGTTTTTTACCAAGCGCCCTGTTGTGCGCTTTCATGTAATAGCGGGCGCGCCACTTTGTTTGCACGCGGGACCCATGCACAATTCCACCGTCAGGTTTCAGGGTCAGGGAGGATCACCTTTCCAGGATCTTGGAGTTCGTATTTCCGATCTCTCCCTGCCGCTCACAGTTCACTTAATCTCCCACCTCCCACACTGTTCCAAGAACAACACCTCCAGCCTCTCTCAGCTTCTTTGCAGTTTGTCATTGTTCTGTGAATGGGCCACGCTTTCGTCGCTGCTTTCCACTCCCACGAACACTTTATTTTTTACTGTGGCTTATAGTATTGGAGCGCTTTATATGAGTGCCAAGATGCATCTAGCAGGTGAGTAGGCAAGGGACTGGGGTGTTGTGAGGGAAATAGAAAATGCAATTAATTGAATTAATGTTGAGGTGTATGTGGCGCTCAAAAGTCAGGGTTCAAGCCCATATCGGTCCTCTAATTGAAGTATCCATGCCCACACCTTTCACAGTCATTTTACATATGGTTGTGCTCTGGGGTATCCATCCAGTTGCTTGTTCTTGTTTGGGACTATCTACACATAGTTAAAATGCGAAGTGGGTGAAGTTTTGTGCCGTCTGCCGTGCAGCTTCTAGAATGGAATGCGCACCCAAGCCCCCTCCGTGCGGCGCCGTCTTGTGTATTGCAGCCGGGTACAGTGCAGAGCGGTTGCCTGATAGACTCTTGTCTAGAGTATGTGAGGGTCTGCGCTCACGTTTTAAAGTGGCAGCTATGCTTTCACTGCTATTTAGCAATACACATCAGAAGCTGATAAGGTGTCATCACTTCACAAGACACTAATGCGTTTGCGGAACCATTCACAAGACAATGTTTGGAGCAGAGGCAGGGCGGGGGCCCGACTAAGGAACCAAAAGCAGCCGTGGCAAAAAAAACGCAAACCAGCCGCGCTCCCTTCCTGATTCCACCAACATTCTTTCTCTTTCCCCTCTCATGCTTTTTTCTCTTTTTAGAGCCCCAAAGACTGCTGCAATTAATCTTAAGCAGCTGTGGTATGATGAAATCAATGGCCAGCTCGCCACTGTGGGGGTCGGCGGCACTCACTGGAGCCTCCTGATCAGTAAAGTATCCGTTGCCCTTGTTTGCCGTCTGTGTCACACCTCCACAGCTGTTGACTTGACTGTTTCTTCCTGGCAGGAGTGACACGGGGAGAAAAACAAACATCGCACCTCCCAACACACAATATTGCCAACTATGAATGTGTCTTTTGTGTAATGTAACTGGTGCTCATGTAAAGCACTCCAATACCTTTGAGTCGAGTTTGCGCTATAAAACTGAAAAAAAAACCTCAACATCCTTCCTGTTGCTTCTGTCCCCACCGTTGCTTGCCGCCCCCACCAGTGTAAATGGTGCGCTACACTTCTTCCACTTCAGCAGGAAGGAGAATTTTTACATATTGGGTACTGATTGTGGAGAAACAGTTTCAGAGGCAGTTTGCAAGGGATTTATCAAAATAGGACTGCAAGTCATGCAGCTTTAGAACGTTTCTCTGGGAGCTCTATAATTGCCAGACGAAAACCAGGCGAAAAGGTGCAGCCTTTTCGTCTGTCATAAAAGCTCCACGGCTGGCACGTCTTTCCAAAGACAGAGTTGACATTCCTTGTTTGGGGTGTATGTGAAGGGCGGAGTGAGAGGTAGGTGGATCATCTGCATTTGTGGAATAGATGAACACAGAGGGAGCTTGCTTCTTTAAACATCTAAATTCATTTATATCTGCAATCGTAATCTTGGCAGCAACAGAAGATCTCGGTGCTCGTTTCAATTGCAGCGAACACAGAGCTGACTGCTGTAAGCAGTGTAATTGAAACATTATTTCTACATCCCTGCACCTCATTTGTATACTTGGCCGCAGTTAGCCCCTGCATAATCACATTACAAAATAAAACAAGCATTTGGAATGCGATAGGTCTCGCATTTGCGAGAATTTGAGGTATTGGCATTGTAAATGACAATGCCTTTTATTTATGTGTTTAAAAAACCTGCAGTAATAAAAGGCATTGTCATTTACAACACCAATAGGTCAAAGTTTTGAAAATGCGAGACCTATTGCATTGCAAATGCTTGTTTAAAGTGTACTCCATCACTTCTATAGATTCCATGTATGTCAAAACGCAGGTTGTTGTTGTAGATAGAGCCGTTGTTATGGTCTCTGAAAAATGCAGAAACAGTTTTATTAACATGTTTCCTGGCTTTGTCAGTCTGTGGACAGAACTGATTAGACCACTTCTATTTCTGCCTTTGGCATATGTTGGAGTACACCATGGCAGTGTAAGGGAAAAGAGTAATTAATTATTCAAAGGTATCTTTCAGTATGATTTCCAGTCCTATCCTGGTGAGTATGCCTCGGTCATTGCCACCACAGTGCACAATCATAAGGGTTGGGAATCCTCAATGCCTTTAACCAAATGCAGCAATTGATGACACTTTAACCCTCTCTGGCCCATCCATTTAATGTTCACAATAGGCATAAGTCTCTGTCAAACCTACTCTTTCTAGCAGCTTCTCTAGCCCAGAAAACAGAGCTGTTGCCCTCAATCAACATTCTAACTTTTTTGAAGTGAAGCAGCAGTAGCAGACAGAAGAAGACTGGAGCTCAATGAGGCAGTTTTCCAAATGAAAGGCAGCTAAAATTGAGGTGTTCTTGGTTTTAAAAAAGCACATATTTAATTATATATTCTGAATTGTAGGTGAATAATATTAGGTAATGTGTTGAACGAATTAGTACCTACATCTGTGATTGGCTCTGGTAAAAAAAAAAAAAATGTTGATATGGTTATGCTTTTTAAAGTGTAGAGTAAACTACACCTGCTGCAGCTCATTTTGTAACAACTATGGTCCTTCTAAACCTGTGACCTAATGGTTTTAGTGGGTTGGTATAGAGACTGTGCTAAGAGACACAGGTACTATTTCTTATACATGTGAGGTGTTTAGACTAATTTTAGTAAGAAAAGGGTTCCATTTCCTAGTGACATCTTGCTAAAAAAGTGTAGTGTACTCCTAAAGTTATTAAAGTATGAAGGCAAATATGTTTTTGGAGTCCTGTTTTTTTTTTTTGCTAATTCACTGCAATGATTGTGAATAAGTTGCAAACATGCAGAAACAGGCATCCATTTGGTGGTCTATGTAAAAGTGAGGTACAAGGTTAACACATACTAACCATCAAGAAGTGCAATTACAATACTAAAATATGAAGGGAATGTTTTCATTTGCTGCCTTCTGCAGCATCATACAGTGCAAAATTGAAAAGGTTGCTATTTATGGTTGCTTTGTATGAGAGTGGTGTGTCATTATTGTGCTTAGTTTTTACAAATCCTGAGACTATTGCATCTATCTAATAAGAGCAAAAGAGCTATTTGATCAACAAACTCGATATTCTGGTATGTGAATTATGTTTCTTTTTTTAACCAAAAAAAACTGATTAAGAAGGCATTAAAGAAAAGACTGCATTTTTTAATCACCAAATCAAATCCTACAAGAATTCAGCCAGGGATTTATTTCAGGTAGTAAACAAACTATCCAAGCTTCCTGAGGTCAAGGGAACCATTCTTTTGTGATGACATAGCCCATCATTTCTGTGATAAAGTAGGTCAAATCTACAATGTGTTTACGTTAACCATCACCCATGACACCAGCAATGATCCCCCAATCAAACATTGCTTCAGTAATGAACCCAACACTTTAAATAACTCGGTTCAAGCAAGCTTTATTGAATTTTCTCCATATCCTCTAAAGAGGTGACTGAGCTCATACACTTCCACTAAATCAGGAACTCCTTACAACCCCTGTCCATCCTTCATGTTAAAACAGATTCCGGAACTGTTAGAAATGGGGGTCTCTAGTTGGCAGAGGTAGGTACCTTTGTTCAAATAGGAACCCTTGCTTCTAGTCAGGGTAAGGGGGATACACACTTTAGATAACCCCTGCTCACCCCCTTGGTAGCTTGGCCCGAGCAGACAGGCTTATCCCAAAGGCAATGTGTAAAGTATTTGTACCAACACTCACAGTAACACAGTGAAAACACCACAAATGGACACAACACCAGTTTAGAAAAATAAAGTATCTTTATCTAAACTAAACAAGACCAAAACGACAAAAATCCAACATACACAGTTAAAAATGTGACTTCCAAAACGTTTCAAGAACTCGTACCATAGAAAACTATGGATGCGTGATTTTTCACTAAAGTACCTGTAGATGCGTCAAAGTTCCAAAAGCCAAACAGGCGCAGAGTCGGAAAACAAAGAGATGCAACACTCCTGAGACCTTGGGGAGGCGATGCAACAGTTCTGCGACATGCAGAGGACAAGTTGCGTCGAATCCGGTCTGTATGGGGAGTGATGCGTCGATTCTTTGTGACGGTTCTGGGTCGCAAGTGATGCATCGGGAAAGCGTGCCGCACAGGTACGATGCGTGGAAATCTGGGATGCAGCGGCGATCGATGCGGCGGCGTCGAGCGGCACTGCGTCGGTCCTCTTCTGCCGCGATCCCTCGATGCGTCGATTTCTGTAGTTCTTTGAGTTTCTTGTTTCTTCCAGCTCCCAAACAGCAGCAACAACCTCCAGAGGCCCAAAACTGGCACAGGCACCTCTTGGCAGGTCAGAACTCACAGCAGCAGAGTTCAGGGGAGCTGGGGTGAAGTCTGTGTCCCTGAGACTTCAGAACAGGAGGCTAGCACACTTCAGGCCCTCAGAGATCTCCTTCAAGCAGGGGACACAGCACACAGCAAAGTCCTTCTTTCTTTGGCAGAAACAGCAACTGCAGGCCAACCCTAGACACACAGCAAGGGCAGTACTTCTCCTCAGTCTCTCCAGATCTTCTCCTTGGCAAAGGTTCCTCTTGAATTCCAGGAATGATCTAAAAGTCTGGGGTTTGGGGTCTGATACTTATACCCCAAAATGTCTTTGTACTCTTTGTGCAAGGGGCTCTGAGCCCAGTTCAAACCAGTTCTGGGGGCACTCTGCAAGTGCACAACAAAATCCATTGTTAGTGTGAGCCTTGGCTCCAGACAGACCACAGGGGGGTGGAGCCAGCATTGTGTAAGGCAGGCACAGCCCTAATCAGGTACAGGTGCTACTCTTCCCACCACTCCAAATGCAGATCCGGCCTATTCAGCCTAGTGCTGACTCATCCAGACTCCTGGAGCCACTTCAACTCCCCAGCCCCTGTCACTACAAAGCCAGACAGTCAATCCACAAACAGGCAGAGGCACACAGGATGGTTGAACAAGAAAATAGCCACTTTCTAAAAGTGGTATTTTGAAACACAATTTAAAAACCATGGGGGATATTCACAAGAACGTGTGCTAAATATCACCAAAAAATGTTAACGCAACTTTACACATCGCAGCCGATCGCGGGAAAATAACCCTGTGTTAACCTGGAATTCACAACACGGCGGTACCATGCGATAGTCCCCCGAAAACGCGGTCAATGTCCGCGATACAATCACCGCGAGCGTGATAAAAACACAAACCTCAACGCGAAAAAACATGCGATGGGCCAAAGCGCGATGAGGAAATAAGCGTTAAGCAGCGAGAGGCCAGCACAACCCACACGTAATGCGTGAAAAAGCACAAGAACAGCATACGGAAATACCACCACAAACCAAATCAACTGCGGAGTACCACGGACGCACCCTGACCGACTGCAGAGGACAACATGAACTCCACAATCCCCACGGAGGAACACCCAGAAATACAGGGCACGTGGAAGGGCAATGAGAAGAGGAAGAGGAAGACGGGGTACAGTCTACAGGGAAACCACATGATCACAACGGATGAGACAGAACACCACCACCAACTGTACGTCACCTCCAACGTGTCATTGGCAACAAAGAGGCAAAGATGGCACACCACCTCGGACCATGTGAATGCCGCCTCATGGCAGAGGAGGACAAATGAGGAGCACGAGAGATGCTGGACTGATGTGAATGGCAAAACCAAGCAGAAACCCGCTGCCAACACGAAAGCAGCAACGCACCCCGGAGGAGGGGGGCCAGCAGAACACCAGGAGCTGAATGACATGGAGAAGATGGTGGCCACATTCACCAGTCCGGAGACGGTGACATGAGTTGGTGATCTGGACACTGCCCAACATGACCCTACATCACATCAACATGGTGCGTAGCGACCTGGGAGTGGGGGGACTGGTGGAGATGGGCACAATGGCACACATGCACAATCAAGCAGGGCACACTGCACACCCACAATGACCCTGGTCCATGTCCCTGATCCCACGGGAACACTCCAGCACACACACAAACACCAAGTAGTCCCATGAACAGCCTGTGCCCAAGGAGGCACCCACCCAACATATCAACAGTCACACAACCAACATATGCCCACGTGCGAACATGCACATATGTCAGCCACACTGACAATTTAAGAGACACCACATGACCAGTAGCTTGGCTGCAGTCCGAACAACATGGCAATGTACACGGCCTGACACTGAGGTGGCTGAGTGCGGACAACACCCGAAAAGGAGCAGGTCACACTCGGACACAACTACCTGCACAAACAACCCCTGACGTCAACGACACATCTGCGGACAAATCAGGCCCAAGAGTCACAACTCGACAAAGAGCACAAGTTACCTAAGTCTGCAACATCTCAGCACCCTGGAAGCACAGAACTGACAGGCACACCGCATGAAAGGGATCAGTGGCAGACAAATCAGAGCCGCAAGAGCGAATCACCCTCCATGCAGCATACGCACATGAGTATAAGTGCACCTCGACATTGACAACATCCCGGTACAAACAGCAACACCTCCACAACAGAACACAGGGCACACTGGTGCCGCAAATGTGCACAACATGGCAAATCACATCTGGCACAGCAGGAAACTGTGACATGACAATGTTCAAGTACAACCTGTAACCTGCAAATATGTTTTATTCACACATGCTGTGATTGTGGACATTTTGTACTGTCCCGTGATTGCCAGGGACGGCCTCAATGTGACGTTTTTATGAGAAGAAATTGTTAATGATGGTGTTCCTATGGGCCAATCCTGCCGCAGCAGCAGTGGGATGTGGGCCATCTGCCCCACCATTGTCCGGTACTTCTGGAACTGGGATCCATGGGGCATTGGTGCGTACACAGATGCTGTGCAACACACAACATGCAACGATCATCTTGCACACGATGTCCGGGCTGTACAGGAGCTTTCCACCTATGCCGTCCGGGCACCTGAAACGTGACTTCAACACGCCAAATGTGCGTTCAGCGATGCCACTGGTGCGTATGTGGGCCGCATTGTACTGCCTCTGGGCGGGTGTGTTCGGGTCTCGGAGGGGTGTCATCATCCAAGGGCAGAGTGCATATCCTTGATCACCTGGGACAGTGCAGAGAGAAAAGAGTCAATACTTGGTTCGGCATGATGTGATGGCAGGCCCACTGATCCAGTGACGCCTGTGCTGGCTGTGTGTGGGGTGAGTGTAAGCCAGCCCTCAGGAAGTAGCTGGTGCTGGCAACAACTCCAACAGTCATCAGGCACTCAGAAATGCAATGTCAGAACAACAAGGGAGCATGACTTGAGTCGCACAGGGTTAGTGGCCCCGGATGCACAGCGG
This sequence comes from Calotriton arnoldi, assembly GCA_963921515.1. NCBI lineage: Eukaryota > Metazoa > Chordata > Amphibia > Caudata > Salamandridae > Calotriton > Calotriton arnoldi. The sequence continues at coordinate 266,842 of CAWUFW010007642.1, forward strand.
CCGACACAGGCCTACTGCCACAGGACTCCGACCTGTGGGAGACTGGGGTAGGGTCATGAGGGCAGAGCGGGGTCTCCAATATCTCAGAGGTGCCTTCCGTGGAGTGTCTCGGGGGAGAATGGGAGGTGTATGCTGAGGGCACATGCCAGCTGTGACCGGCAACATGGCGTATATGAATGCCACAGACTCATGCCAGACACCAAGTCCGTACCTGGCCATTGGTGATGACAACCCCCAGGCCACAGGCTCAGACACCTTCAATGTTCCACCGGAGGCTGACGGTCACTCACGACGCACAGGGTTAGTGGCACCAGGTCAGTCCTTGCTACTGGTTGACCTCCTCGGTAACCGTGATCCGTGTTTCCACCGGACTGTGACGCATCTCCCTCTCAGTCCACCCCCTGCGTACACTGGCATGGACCCGGCCATTGATCAATGATGACTCAGTCCAGGATGTGGGACATGCTGGACTGCAGTGTAGCTGGGCTGCAGCGGTGGGGTATGTCTACGAATGGGGACCCCTGGGGGCCTGTGTCACGGAGGACAGCGATGGCCTGAGGAGGCCGCCAAGGTCACGGGCATTGGTCTTGGAGCTAGCACTGGCACGTGGTGGGCCCTCTTTGACACACGACGGGGTCAGCAGGTGAGCAGTGCGACCTTGGAGCACTGGTGTGGGCAGGCCTGGTCTGGGTATCAGCGTCCTGGGGTGCAGCAGGCGCACAGGCTCGCAGGCCCCGCTGCTCATGGCGTCGGCCTCGTGGTGGACTGCGAGGCGCCGCCCTGGCAGTGACGTTGGCCTTTCCGGGAGTGAACCACGCTCTGCACCACTGGGTTTTTGTCCACACCCCTGCGCAGGCCTGGCATACTCCGGGCCCACCCACTACGCTCACGCACACAGGGGGGGACGCAGCGAGCGACATATCCGCGATCTGACCCACGGCCTGGGGTGTCATGGTTGCGTCCACTGTTCACTACTCTCCAGTCACCAGCAGTCGTTGTCTGCATGGACATATCTGTGGTTAGCATACCCATGTCTGACCGGCACATCCACGCCTCACTTGTCGTTGTGTACATTCCTATTCACGGGTCACTTGCATCCTTCGCACATGGCTGCATTCCGCATCTCCACACGTTCAGCTGTTGTGTGGATGTGGTGCCATGATATAGCTGTATTGTGTGCAGGGGAAGCCCAGGATCCCCATGGAGTTGTGTTGTCGTGTCTGGTAGGTGGGCATGTTGATTGACATGTTGTATGTGGTTTGGTCACGTGTGCATTCCCACAGTTGTGCGTTGTGAGATGGTGGCTTTTTAGGTGTGTGGTGTGTTGATCTGCCACTTACCAACGAGCAGTCCAGTTCCATAGATGCCATCCTGGAAGCGCTGGTTGATGATGGACTGTCGGAAGATGTATGAATCGTGCACACTGCCTGGGTAGTTTGCGACGACATTGGTGAACATTCCCCGGTGGTCCACTATTGCCTGCACATTGATGGAATGCGTGTGCTTTCTGTTGCGGTAGTGGTGTGCAGTATCCGCAGGGGGCACAAGTGGGACATGTGTGCAGTCAATGGTCCCCAACACGTGTGGGAAGCTGGCAAAGACGTAGAAGCCTTGCTTTGTCTCCAGCTGTTCCTGCGCAGTGTGGGGGAAGTGAAGGTACTGGGGTATGAAGCTGCTGATGGCATCCAGGACAGGTGTGATGAACTTTGATAGGGCTGGCTGTGAGACTCCTCCGACTCTGGCAGTTGTTGGTTGGAAGGTACCAGAGGCCAACAGGTGCAGCACAGCCAGCAGCTTCGTCTGCGGAGGGATGTTGGTTCTCCGCTGGGTTGGGACCGTCAACCTGTGGGCAATGTGGGTCATGATGCGGATGATGGTTCTCCTTTTGAGCCTGTAGTGGGTGATGACTTCCTCGGGCGTTAGGTCTGTGAGACTGGTGCGTTTTCGGTAGGTCCTGGGGGGGGTGGCGGTCCTGGGGGTGGGGGCGGTGGGTGTTGTGGCCCTATTGGGGCTCCGAGCTGCATGATGAGTAGCTCCATGGCGTTGTTTGTTCTTCGGGTTTGACTGTGTGCGGGGCTCCATTGTGTACTGCAGGTAGTTGTCCGGCTTTACACCAGCTGAAGGCAGGTGTTAAATACCTGCTGCTACCGCGGCTTATCGCGTGGTTTTGACTCGCATCGCAGTTCTGGCAGTTCGTTGTGAAAGTGGTGTAGTGGTGTTTTCGTGTGTTTTTGAACGGGAACGCCTACTCTGCATCTCATTAGGGTTAGTTGGTGGTGTCCCCGTGGGGATAACTTTTGGGGCAGTTATCTCGGGAATACTGGGGATGTCTGCAGTTTGCACCCGCTTGTGAATGGGGTGTTAAATCTATCTCCACTTTTGATGAGTTAAGGTGGCGATAAATCAGAGATAAGTCCTTGTGAATATGCCCCCATCTTTACTAAAAGCTGTGTTATCAAATTCTGAGTTCATGGATACCAAACTCAATTTTTCTATCTTATCCCTATGGGAAGATATGCTTGTAAAATGTTACAAAGCATTCCACATTCTGTCCTATGAGGCAAGTTAGCTTTTCAATAGTGAAAAACGAAATTGGCAGTAATTCACTATCAGGACATGTTACATACACCAGTACATGTCCTACCTTTCACATACACTGCACCCTGCCATGGGGAGGTACCTTGGGCCTACCATAGGGGTGCCCTATATGTAAGGAAAGGGAAGGTTAGGGCCTGGCAAGTGGGTGCACTTGCCAAGTCGACATGGCAGTTAACAAACTGCGCACAGGCACTGCGGTGGCAGGCCTGAGACATCTTTTCAGGGCTACTCATGTGGGTGGCACAATCAGTGCTGCAGGCCCACTAGTAGCATTTGATTTACCAGCCCTGACACACTCAGTGCACTTTACTAGGGACCTACTGGTAAAACAAATATGCCAATCAGGGAGAACCAATCACAATATCAATTTACAAAGAGAGCATATGCACTTTAGCACTGATCAGCAGTGGTAAAGTGCCCAGAGTCCTATAGCCAACAAACACAGGTCAGGAAAACATAGGAGGAAGAAGCAAAACGTTTGGGGATAACCCTGCAAAAAGGGCCATTTCCAACAGGAACCCATTGCTTTGATTCTGACCAACATTTTTAATGATATGTTTGCAACTGGAGTCCTTCCCACAGTATGGAAGATGGCCTCAATTTTTCCACTTCTTAAGAAACCTAATTTGTGCCCTGAAAAGCAGGCCAACTATTGCCCTATATCCAGACTACCTTTCCCTGTGAAGATGGTTTAGAAAATTATGAATACTCAACTGACCCAGTTCATCCAATCTAACCATGTATTTCATTCCATACAATTTGGGTAAAGACATGGACACAGCACAGAGACTGCACTGATTAAAACCGCTGATGTGTTAAGGATCGCTCTGGATGGGGAGGCAAGGCAGCCCTCATCCTTCTTCACCTAATAGTGGCTTTTTACACAGTGGACCATTCCATTTTGGTCCACCGTCTCAAAACTCTAGCCATAAAAAGTAGAAGCCATAGCACTTTTGGAATCATTTCTGAGGGATAGAGAACATACAGTGATTCTGGACAGTTCCACTCCAAACCTTTCTCCCTTTCTTGTGGGGTACCACAAGGGTCCTCACTTACTTTTCACTCTATACATCACTGAACTAACCCCTCTTCTCAGATCATTTGGGTTTTCTCCTACTTCCTACACAGATGACAGACAAATCGTGCTGTCAGCCTCCGATAATGCTAACTATACAAACTCCTAACTACATAACTGCATGAGAGCTATTGGTGTCTGGATTAGCAAGCACTGCCTTAAATTAAATAAAACTCGGAAAAAACCGAGGTCATCCTTTTCAGAAATAATCCACAATTTATGATCCCTACCAAGTTGGCCTTCTGAAATGGGACCACTCCCATCCCCAGTCCCGAAGGTCAAAAATCTGGGGGGTTTAATAGATGAGAAGATTAACTTTAGCAAACAAATAAACCCAGTCATCTCTTACTGCTTTAACAGCCTTAGAATCCTTAGGAAAATTATTCCCTTCATTCTCCCCAACTCTAAGAAAATAGTAATCACCTTATTAGTATTAACAAAGATGGATTACTGCAATGGTCTGCACCTAAACCTTCAAAAACAATACCTGAACAAATTGAGGTCAATACAGCATGCAGCGGCCAGATTACTCTTAACCTTCCTAAATTTCACGCGGTTTCTCAAGCCATTAAGGGACTCCACTGGCTGACTGCTAGAAACCGCATCAAATTCAAGGCACTCTGCTTAACATACAAGTCCCTTTATAATACTGGCCCTGAATATCTGAAACAAACTCTAGCCTCATACGAACCCAGCAGAAACCTTCAAACGAGAGGATCAGTGAAGGTTAACTGCTCCAGATTTTAAAGAGTAAAAAAGGGAGGAAGCATCTTTGTCTCCTGAGCTTCCAAACACTGGACACTTTGACTCTCCAGCATCAGAGCTGCCCCCTCACTGTTAGCATTTAGAAAGCTCCAAACGACCTGGCTTTTTAATAATAGGTCACCACCACAGTCTCTGTGCCTGTTATGCTGAGGTAGCGCCAAGACACCTTAGGGTATATGGGCCCGATTCACAGAACTAACTTACGACAAAATCCTAAACTTACTACCATTTTGGTATTCACAGAATGAACTTACTCATTTTGGTATTCACAGAATAAACTTACTCATTTTGGTATTCACAGAAGACACTTACACATTTTGTGTAACTTACACATTTTGTGTAACTTACTCATTTTGTGTAACTTACACATTTTGTGTAACTTACACATTTTGTGTAACTTACACATTTTGGTATTCACAGAAGGCACTTACTCATTGATGAGTAAGTGCCTTCTGTGAATACCAAAATGAGTAAGTTAATTCTGTGAATACCAAAATTGTTGTAAGTTCATTCTGTGAATACCCAAATGTGTAAGTTCATTCTGTGAATACCAAAATTGTTGTAAGTTCATTCTGTGAATACCCAAATGTGTAAGTTCATTCTGTGAATACCCAAATGTGTAAGTTCATTCTGTGAATACCCAAATGTGTAAGTTCATTCTGTGAATACCAAAATTGTTGTAAGTTTAGGATTTTGACGTAAGTTAGTTCTGTGAATCAGGCCCACAGGGCCCGATTCACAGAACTAACTTACGACAAAATCCTAAACTTACTACCATTTTGGTATTCACAGAATGAACTTACTCATTTTGGTATTCACAGAATAAACTTACTCATTTTGGTATTCACAGAAGACACTTACACATTTTGTGTAACTTACACATTTTGTGTAACTTACTCATTTTGTGTAACTTACACATTTTGTGTAACTTACACATTTTGTGTAACTTCACATTTTGGTATTCACAGAAGGCACTTACTCATTGATGAGTAAGTGCCTTCTGTGAATACCAAAATGAGTAAGTTAATTCTGTGAATACCAAAATTGTTGTAAGTTCATTCTGTGAATACCCAAATGTGTAAGTTCATTCTGTGAATACCAAAATTGTTGTAAGTTCATTCTGTGAATACCCAAATGTGTAAGTTCATTCTGTGAATACCCAAATGTGTAAGTTCATTCTGTGAATACCCAAATGTGTAAGTTCATTCTGTGAATACCAAAATTGTTGTAAGTTTAGGATTTTGACGTAAGTTAGTTCTGTGAATCAGGCCCACTGTGCGCTTTACAACTTTATTAACATAACATATATGCATATGTGGGATTTTTAAAAAAGAGTCCGAAATTTATATAAAAGTATTTAAAGTAAATGAGATGGCATATGAGTGGTAGTATAAGTGCTTTTATATATTTATTAATAGGAGAGTAAAACACAGTTTGTCAGCTACAGAGTAGGTGTATGTGAAGTTAGTTCACAATGTGTTGCCAAGGAGCTTTATATTCCCTTGTGCTGCTTTACTCCATTCTTAATCTTCTAAATGATAGAAAAAACACAGTACTGTAATGGGTAAAGTTATATTTAACATTGTCTTTGAAGACGTGAAAGTTGTATATGTGTATACATGATCTGGTGGTCAAAGAGAATGTTTTTCTTTGCATTCTGAGACTTGTAGTCCTATGTCTTCCATTCTAAAAGAGGACAAGAAGAGTTAGAATTGACAGAGTAAAAAATGCACTGTAGCTGTAGATTAATAATAAATCTGTGAGACGTGGCGGCTATATATTAGATACTATTTAGCATAGCTATTTCTAAGTTAAAAGGCAGGCTTGAATATTCTTAGATGGTTAGATATGTTCTTCAAGTTTGTACTAATTCAGGTGTGTAATATGAGGAATACAAAAATGAGTAACTTACTCATTTTGGTATTCACAGAAGGCACTTACTCATTAATGAGTAAGTGCCTTTGTGAATACCAAAATGAGTAAGTGCCTTCTGTGAATACCAAAATAAGTAAGTGCCTTCTGTGAATACCAAAACGGTAGTAAGTTCAGGATTTTGTCTTAAGTTAGTTCTGTGAATCGGGCCCGTACTGTTCAAGCATAGCTCAGGTTTACTGGTGCAGACTGCTCCTGTGCAGTCTGACTGGCAATTTGACTTTGCATGTAACATGTTTGTGTGAAGTGCTGAATGATTGTTTTACAACAGATAACTGACCTGTGAGATATGTTGCAGATATGTCATAAAGCATGGTCTTTTGTGCTTAAAAAAGTGAAAGTTGTTGTTTTGAGTTTTATTGACTTAGTCATGCATCCACACACTCCTATTGGAAGCACTTTGTATGCGATAGCATTTAATAAGCAGGTGAAATCGATGTTTCCAAAGGATATATGGTATTTATCAGCCACTGACAGACCAAGAGATGGAGTTATACATTCACTAACTTGCTCACAAGCTAGTTATATATCCAACAGTTTTACAGGTGCCTATGTACCTTTGTACTTCCAAATACAGACATTGAGATATTCATTTAGATATACATGTACAGATTTAGAGAGCTATGGAGTATTAAAACAGAGAATCACATACTGGCGCATTTACTTAAACATCACATGAGAGTGCTTCCTATCCCATAGGGCAGTGTGCTACAAGCTTAAAAGGTAACACATGTACTATAAAGTTTCATTGACCTATATGCACTCCTAGAGACCCATGTGCCTAATTATATATCCACCCTTGCTGTAATCTGACATACCTAAGTAGACAAGCAGACAGTCACTAAAACAGCCATACAGACTGTGACTGAAGCACCTAAACATTACACACACAGACAGGCAGAACTGATATGCATTTAGAGCTAATGGATGCAGTTGCACACACTCTTGAATAACTGAATACATACCAAAGGAGTAAACTTCCATTTAAGCATCCTAAGGAAAATAAAACAGTTTCTTCCCTGCAATGACCTCAAAACCGCGGTGCAAGCATTAGTGATCTCTAAGCTGGATTATGATAGTGCAACCCTCTGTGGACTTCAAAGGCTCCAAACGTTATCATCACATTTCACCTGAGCTAAAAGCTCTTAATTGGTTCCCGTATGAAGCAAGGATACATCTAGAAATTGCCTGTGTGACTCACAAAGCTCTACACTTCAACACCTCACTATATCTTGCACAAAAACTCGAGCTCTCAGGAGGCTCCAGATCCTTGAGGGGTTCCAGCACCTTACTACTTAAACCACAGAAATTCCACAAAATGAAAACATACAATCGAGCATTCTCAGGTATTGCACCTAGAATTTGGAACTCCTTACCACCGGAATTAAGACTGAATAATTCCGCAGCTTCCTTCAAAAGGGAAGTCAAACTGATTCTGATGAAGACATTTCTAGTCTAGTCCCACAGCCCACCTGAGAAGGCACTGCATTACCCTTGTCTTGAGTGCACTGCAATGATTGTTATTGTCATTTAGTTTTGTCCTCGCCTGTTCAGCTGTGATATTAACTTTTGCTTCCTTATTAAGAAAGTCAAAGGGTTATGCTGGAAGAATTCTTTGGTCAGTCCTTCAGTCTCACCCTAGGGTTCGCTCTCTTATTCTTCTCTCCTTTTGAAATGTTCTACTGTTGAGACCGATGTAGTCCTTTTCAGGTCCTTCCTGTGCTAATGTCGTTTATATTTCTTTTACCCTTGAACCTATGTAACTACCTTTCTGTGAAGCGCTCTGATACCCCCTGTGGTCATGTCCGTGCTATATAAAATTCTTTAAATAAATACTAATACAACTAGGAGGCAATACATCCAGCCCCTTACAGACACATATAGAAAAGCATACATGTCAGAAAGATAAACAGCAATTTACTAACAAACTTAAATACACAAGAAATCACAGTCTCTGATAGGAACTGAGACACTCCTTCAGATATCACTTTCAAGTCTACCATGGAGAAAAGTAGTCCTTACGTTATGTCTCGGGCCTGGTATTCTTGAGCTTCTGCATGCAGTTTTACTGCTAGCACTGTCTTCTCACTTAAAACTCCTAACAAGTTGTAAACTCCTCTTCTACCACATATAACTGAGCATTAAGGTAGGCTGTAGCTAGTTCATAATACACTGAGGTATGTGCTCAAAAGGTCAGACACATACTCTGACTTTTATGTGAGCTATATACTCTCCTAGAGAGCCATGTGAGGAATTATACATCCACCCTGCCATCCAGATCTTAATCTGATATACCTAAGTAGAAAAGCAGACAGGCACTAAACCACCCACACAGACTGTGACAGAAGCACCTAAACCTTTACGCACACAGACAGGCAGAAATGATATGTATCTAACACTAATGAAGGCAGTTGCACACACACTAAAATAACCCAATACTCACTAGTACACGCAGTAGGCAATCCATCCAGCCCCTTACAAACACATATAGAGAAGAATGTAGAGGCAGTCATTTACTAAAAAAACTTACATACACATGCAATCACAGACCCAGATAGGACTGATACAGTCATTCAGAAATCAGAAATCTGATAAAGAAGTCACACTTTTAATTTCACCTTGCACAGAAGTAGTCCTTACGTTAGGTCTCGGGCCTGATGAATTTGAGCTTCTGTATGCAGTTGTACTGCTAGCTCTGTCTTTTCACTTAAAACTCCTACACAAGATGTAAACTCATCTTCTACCACATATAACTGACCACTAAGGTAGGCCGTAGCTAGGGCACAGTGCATTGAGTTATGTGCTTAAATGGTAAGACACATACTCTGAATTTTCTGTGCGCTATATGTCCATCTAGAGACCCAAGTAACAAATTATACATCCACCCTGTGATCGAGACATTAATCTGTCATGCCTAAGTAGACACGCAGACAGACAGTAAAACACTCATACAGACTGTGACAGAACCGCCTAAACATTTACTCACACAGACAGGCAGAACTGATATGAATGTAACACTAATGGAGGCAGTTGCACACACAATAAATTACCCAATACTCACTAATACACCCAGGAGGCAATCCATCTGGTCCCTTACAGACACATATAGAGAAGCATATATGTCACAAAGAGAGGCAGTGATTTTCTAACAAACTTACATACACATGCAATCACAGCTCCAGATGGGGACTGAGAATGTCATTGTCATATCTGCTAAAGATAAATTCAAATATGGGAAATAGAAAATGTGCCCGGCGCTAGTTCTCAGTTCCCCATTTTCCTCACAGGGAATAGTCATATAGTAGTTCATGGGCTGAGAATAACACATACCACAATTCAAATATCCATATAAATTCTTTTATTTCAAGTTTGTCTTCTCTTTAAACACTTGATAAAATTATTTCTTCAATCGGTGTAAAATTTGTGTCCAAGCTTCCATACTCTTGATCAGAGTTCTTCATGAAATATTCTAACATATACAGCCAAGCCAACACGTGTTTCATGAAAGTTTAGCTTCTTCAGGGCTTCAATCAGTATAATCCAAACCTTTACTTTCAGTTTTCAAATTCCACTGTTCTTTTATCTCATAAACATCATTAATACCTTCTGGAAATTTCCTCTAATATCTTTCATCGTCTGTAGACATTATCAGTAGAGTCTCGCAATTTATGGGTACACAAAGTGCTATATGGTGTTTTTTATTATGTGGTTTATCTGTTTATTAGACATTGTTACCTTCCAGAAAGGACTTTATATAACATCTAAACACTATATTCTCTCATTACAGTTAATAACTGAATGGATATGTACTCCAAATACAGCAGCCTTAAGTTGGAACTAAAATGTGTTTTCAAAACAAAAAAAATGACCCCTTTTGTTTCTCCAACAACAACCTCTACATACTACAGTTTGGGATTATTCAGCCTACTATGAATGATGTTTTCAAAAAGATTGTTCAAAAGAAATAGTCCTTTTACATTGGAGAAAGAAGTAAATATTACTACTAAACTCAGCATTCTAATTCTAGTTTTGAAAGTGAATGAACGTACTCCAATTACTGTAGCCTTAAGTTGGAACCAAACACTGTCTTTTAAAGCAAAAAAGTGTTGTTTTTGTTTCACCTACCAAACCTGGCAAGAAAGTACTGTATGGGATTTTTTGTACATGGAGCATAAGTAGTTTACATATCATTTGGCCTACTAGGATTGATGTTTTGAAAAGGATCTCCAAAATTGAAGACTACTTCATAATTAGTTCTGATATTTTACCAGATATAATAATATGAGAACTATTTTTAACATAAGTTTTGTCAGATATCTGTAGTAACTGTAGAAAAAGCCACTAATTAATGACTACTAGTGATCTACTGTGCAGCTTTATGTTTTTTACAATCAATAGATTGTTTTTCCCCCACTGATTGAGGATGATGCTTCAAACAAACCATTGTTTAGGGTGAAGAAGTATGAAAGCTTAGAACAGTAAAATGTATTTATTTATTTATTTTATTTAGGCAATTTGTAAAGCGCGCAAATACCCTTAGGTGTCTCGGCGCTACGGACTGGGCAAAGGGAGGGCCAGGAGCGGGTGGATTATTGGTTAAAGAGGCAGGTCTTTAATTGTTTCCGGAAGGTAAGCAGGGTGGGACTGGTCTTAATGTGAAGGGGGAGCATGTTCCATAGTCTGGTAGTGGTGACAGTGAATCTTCTGTCACCCCAAGAAGCTTTCTTGGTTCGAGGGACAATCAGCAGGTTCGCTGCTTATGAGCGCAATTGTCTGCTGGGTATGTAAGAGCAAAGAGTATTCTACAGAAACTCAGGTCCTGTGTTGTGGATTGCTTTGTATGCAATGCATAGAGCCTTGAACTTGGTTCTACTCCTGATGGGTAGCCAGTGGAGCTGTCGCACCACCTTGGATATTGGTTTAAACTTGGGGGTGCCTGACAAGATCCTTGCAGCTGCGTTTTGCACCAGTTGTAACTTGTTTAGGACTCTTTCCTGAGCATTGATAAGTAGACCATTGCAATAGTCAACCTTTGTTTGACATAACCAATGTAGTGACAAGAGTTCTGCCGGCACTGGCTGGGAGAAAAGGTAGAAGTTTTTTTATCCTCCTGATAATATGAAAGGATGAGGAGACAACTGCATTGACGTGGTGTATGAATGACAGCTTGTCGTCGAACATAACACCCAAATTTCTGACCTTAGTGACGGGGGACGGAGGTGAGCCTAGCTTATCTGGCCACCAGGTGGGGGACCAACTGGGGGAAAGACTGCCAAAAATCATCACCTCCGTCTTGTCTGAATTTAATTTGAGGCAGTTATTTGCCATCCATGCACTAATGGCTAGCATTCCCTCTTGAAAGTTTGCCGCAACTGCCCCTCCGTCGTTATGTACCGATAGCACCAGTTGTGTATCGTCAGCGTATGACGTTAGTTGCATGTTGTAGGATTTAATGACCCTCGCCAAGTCCGACACGTATATATTAAACAAGGTCGGACTCAATGATGATCCTTGTGGCACACCACACGGGAGTGCAAATGATGGGGAATTGAAGTCGCCAAGAGTCACTAGTTGAGTCCGATTGGCTAGAAAGGAGGCAAGGAGGGCTTTGGCTCTATGTCTGATGCCGATGGCTGAGACACGGTTGATCAAGGTTGCGTGGTCGACCATGTCAAATGCTGCTGAGAGATCCAGCAGCACCAGGACCGCGGCACCCCCACGATCAAGTATCATCCTGATTTCATCGGATGCCTTGATTAGGGCTGTTTCGGTGCCATGGCCTTTTCTGAAGCCAAATTGGGTGTCATCTAGTAAGTTATTTTTGTCAATAAAGTGGGCCAGCTGAGTGTTCATTACCTTTTCAAAGATTTTCACGGGGAATGGGAGACATGCAATTGGTCTATAGTTTTTGGTCTCTGTGGGGTCAAGGTTGATCTTCTTTAGTAATGGCTTGATGACGGCCTTTTTCCAGATGGAGGGATATGTGCCTGTTCTGAACATTGAGTTGCAGATATTTGCTAGGTTGGGGCCTATGATGTCGGGAATCAGTTTCAGAGTGGTTGGAGGGCAGGGGTCGTTGGGGGATCCGGATTTGATAGTGGAAATTAGGTCAGATATCTGTTCCGAAGAGACCTGGCTAAATTCCGAAAGGTTGGGAGTAATTTCATCATCAGAGGAGCTAACTTCAGGGGGGTTGGAAGAGTTTTTATTGTCACTAGAGGTGTAAGTCAGATTGTCGGTCTTGGTATGGGCTGAGAAATAGGCGTAGATGAGGCTGACCTTTTCTTGAAAAAAATTGGCCAGAGATTTACAGAGAGCTTGGGTGGCGACTGTGGGGGAGTTGGTCCCTGGTCCTGATAACTTGGTTACTACTTGGAACAGCTGTTTGACTGAGTCTTGCGCTGTTTCAATTTGCTTGAGGTAGTAGTTACTTTTCGCTCCGATTAAGAGGAGTTTGTATTTGATCATTGCCTCCCTGTTGCGGATTTTTTCAGCGAGGTCGTAATTTCGACGCCAGCGTCTTTCTTGATTCCTGCAAAAAATTCCTAAAAAAGGGAAAATTTTATTTTTACTATATTGGAACATAGTCTTACAGTATAAGGAATGTGTATTGTTCTATTTCTGTTATTTTAAAGATGAAATACTAACAAATGTTCTTTTTCTTTTTCAATAATGGCTGAAGTTGAACGGTGTTAGATGTCTCAAAAGAGTTCTTCTACCACAGACATATTACTTCCTGATATTCATAGAGAGTGTTTTTATACATAAACTTATTTGCCATACTTTCTCTTCACATTTTTTACTCAATTTCCTAATTAAAATTTTCAGTCCAATACATGACATTTCTGTGTGTGGGTGTGTGAGTGGTTTTGTGGGTCTGTGAATGTGTGCCTGAGTGGCTGTATGGGTGTGTGAGTGAGTGTGTCAGTGGTTATGTGGGTGTGAAAGTCAGTGTGTGAGTGTGGAAGTGAGTGTGTGAGTAGGTGTGTGGGTCTGTGAGTGGGTGTATGTGTTTTTTATTTGGGTTCTGGATCCGCTAATCCACCTGAATCTGAGGAAGATCTGGGTGGACCCAGGTTTATCTATGGAGCCTTGCACACTCAAAAAACAATTTTTTGGACAATGCCTTGCCCATGAAGAGTCCTTCACAGACCCCTCAATCAGTCCCATGGGTTCAAGGTACCTCTACCCTGACCCCTTCTATTACTTTAAAATGTTATTTTTCCCCCTGGGAACTGTGGCCCTGGTTGACTTTGAAGATTTTCCAGCAAGTGGGCGGAGCTGCTCGTGCGCACATTAGTTTGACATCACCACGCGGTTATCATGGGCACAGCCATCTTGTTTTTTGCCCTGTTTATGGTGCTGGGCCTACTTTTTAATGTTTAATCTCTTTAATCCTCCCCCTATCAAATTTATCTACCCCTCATTTTGATTTATTATATTAGTGTGTGTATTTGAGTATTTTACATTTTTGTAATTGTTTTAGTTTTTTGTGGTTTTTGTACTTTTTTCATCTTTCTATTTCTTCCTTCCTTTTCCTGTTTTTTATCTTCCACCCACCCAGTGCCACAGCAGATCAGGGAAGCGGCAGCGCCAGCCCCCCCCCAAAACCACCCACAGTATGAGCTGCCTACCTAGCTAATCTCTATGTAGGTGACCTTGAAAACAAATTAATTAATGATGTGACTAATCCCTTCTTCGACAATATCAAGTGCTGGAAGCGCTATATAGACAATATCTTTGTTCTATGGACAGGAACTGAGAGGAGTCTGGAAATGTTCATTGCCTATCTACATGACTGCCAGTCAGCACTCACTTTTACTTACAGCACGGATAGAGAGAATGTTCCCTTCCTTGACCTACAAATAAGATGTCGCAACAATCAACTTAATGTGACCCTCTATCGTAAACCCACTGATAGAAACACACTTCTACAATACAAGAGCTTTCATCCCAGGGCCCTGAGGGATGGTCTACCATATGGGCAGTTCCTGAGACTTAGGCGTAACTGCACAGAAAAAGAAGACTTCTTCAGAGAGGCGAACATCTTGAGCACCAGACTACGTGAAAGAAGATACCCAAAAAGATTGGTGAAAACCTCGATGAAGAGTGCATGGTTCAGCCCCCGAGAAGTACTACTAACAAGTAGAACCAAGAATCAGACCAATAAAAGTGTGTGTGTGATGACTTTCTGCCCCCTGAGTACACAGGTCACTAAAACCATTAAAAGACATTGGCCTACACTCAATACGCTGAATGCCTGCCGAGAACTACCCATGTTCTCCTACAAAAAGGGAAAGAATATCAAAGACCATCTGGTACACTCGGACACAAGCGTTGTGAAATCCAAGAGCACAATCCATGACCTCTGGTCACTCCCGCCTGTTACGGGACACTTTAAATGTGGAAGTTGTGTAGCCTGTAATCACACCTCAGACACCAAAGAATTCACTTATGGCAACATAAAAATGACACTACGTGATCTGACAAATTGTGCAACGCCAAATGTAATCTACTGCATCTGGTGCCCCTGTAGTCTGATATATATTGGACAGACCACTCAACCAGTGAAAACACGCATTGGCCAACATCTTAGCAGAATACGTTGACAAGTAGAGAATGCCCCCTTAGTAGAGCACTACAAGGAAAAATCCCTCACTGCTGATGACATAAAATGGCAAGTGATTGAAAAAGCAAAAATACCCCCTAGGGGTGGTGATATTTCACTTATTTTACAGTCTCTAGAGTGTAAATGGATTGAGAAATGTGATTCCATTAGAAATGGGTTAAACAGCCTAGAGGAATGGCAAAGGTTCATTAGCCTACAATAAGGGTTGCCAGCACCTATGAGACATTGAGACTAACTGTTGGCTAGTCGCTGAGCCTCACTAGCCCTATCCAAATTCTCTCCTTGACCCTAAATATACATAGAACCTTACCATATTCGAATCTTGTCTAATCCCTATGTTACAATGTACAAATAGGTCGAGATTTTGAATGTCAAAGCAGACTGATCCCTGCGAATTGTTTGTGAACTGATTAAATACATGTAAACCTCACGGGATTAGTATCCCTTGACCATTATCCTGATATTAGAGTGACCATTCACGATCACTCTAAGGACATATGCATTAATTGCTTCTGTAATTGTATTCATCGCATTTGCACATTTTTACCACCTTATATTATGTAATGAACTGCAATACGCTCCTGTAAATAATTGTATCTTATTATAGCACGAGCTCTACCCAGAAATTATGGTGCACAGATGCCTCATCACCCCTAATAATAGCCGCCGCACCTTTAAAATATAATATGTTTGATCCCACTTTATGTCATTATTAGTCAGTGCTCCTGTACCGAATTGTCAATTCACGCAGTACTGTCCTTATCCAATTTGTGCTTTAGTACTGTACATAAAATAAATGTATTCACGGAGAACTAGCCTCATTGTGCCTCTGTACTATGGTACACTGTGCCTTATTCCTCCTTCCCCTCTCCATGATGGCACCGCATTAGTCTGTACACCACAGAACAGTGACCACACTGAGCATGTGCCGCTAGACTGGAAGCCTCAACACACGCGCATTTAACCTCAGTCTTGGTTATGCGTCCCCACGACAAGACAGATCATTGAAGCACACCGCTGCATGACATAGAAGTAAGTATGGCGTAATTATGCCCGTGTTGTACTTAGGCTCCCGCTATGAGCATTGAGCAAGTACTTACTCTGACTCATTTTTAACCCCACAGTTCGTGACGGAACTCGAGTAATTAATTTACTCCGTACTCATTCCTATCGGGTGAGTTCAACTTTGGTCACTAATTACTGTTGTTAATTTTTGTAACCGTCCCAGATGACACGCAGTGCGGGTAGTAAATGGATTACTTGTATGCCCCCCTTTACTTTAGATTCCCTGGGGGAACAAAGGAATTGACAACTCGCTATAGCAACGATTTAGTTCTACATATCACTGGGTCCAGATTAGGTTACTGAACTGGCTGACCTTCGTACATTTCATCACAGGAACCAGCATCATTTTCATCTAGTCCTTGTTGAATCCTGGTAAGCCCCTCTACTTACCAACTTTGATTCACAGTCACCCTTCTTACAGTTGTCTTTATGCCCTAATAGCCACCATATGTATCATTAACAGGTACTTCCTTGGAGTTGCCAGAAATTACCCCAGAAGAAATCTACTCCTGGCACACATTGTGCTAACAATGGTAAGCCTCTGCGCGCCATTGTCCATATTGTTTTGCCCACGTCAATTCTTTCATACTGTATTTCCTTAGCATTCCCTGAAACTCTCCCTCCATTAGTCCCCAGAATTCCCGTCCTAAAGAGACCCCGTATCACAAGAGGGTCGAAACGTCGTCGACTTTTAACAAAGAGAGAGCCTAAGAAAAACAAAATACAATCTACTATATTATAATTGTGAAAAGCTCCTCTTTTTGTTACTACCAATAACCTTTTTGTTTCCCCCTTTTTCACTTAAACTTTTACACCACGTTAGGTTATGGTCACTTCACTGGAGCTCACCAAATCACTTATAAATTGTCTATAGTGTAAATATTTTGTATTTTAGGAAATACTGCTTTTGGTAATTATTGTGATACAAAATAGACTACACTCATTTTGGCTGAAGTGAGTACTACTTTGATAGATTTTCATGTGGGCTTTTTGGATTTATGTATTATTGTTTTGACTGAATTTAACTAAGGTCCCATATTGCATATTTGTTTTTTTGTCTTTGATTAATTCAAGCAAGATATACCTTCCTGCAGAATTTGTATTATTTGTGGTAAATGAGTTCCTTGTGAACATTGTTTTTTGCTCATTACCTTGTGGTCAGCAGCACTGTGAAGGGGTGCAGCCCGCACCATTTTTATTTAGATGTATAGGTGGCTGTGCTAGTTTTTTATGAGCAGCACCACCTTCCCTCCACCCAAATAGCATTCTGCTAACACTCAGAGTTAAGTTAAATTAATTTTACAAATATTATGAGATCATCATCTAGCCAGGTGGTCCGGTCAACCTAATCGTACTCATTGGCACTCGCTTGGGCTGATTATTTAAGAAGTGATGCAGAGACTCCTCTGTCATCCTGTCACTTAGATATTGGTAGTTAATAGTATAAGTGAGTTGGCATTCTCTCACTTCTCTGTGCCTTTCTTTTTGTGGCTTGTACAGTTCCAAGCAATCTCCCAGTGATGTGTATGTATTCATCTATGCATTGAAAACAATGCACACTGAGTTGACCTGTCGAAGGGGGTTGAGATTGAGAATGAGATGAGAAGCAAAGATCATTCGTTGCAATTTATTAGCAGTTCCAAAATGTAGTTTACAAAATTTGGAAAAGGGTTAGGTTTAGGAAATTAGGAATAGGTCCTCTCGATAATACTACCATAGGCAATCGGATTTTCACAAAGTATAATGTTACCAAGTTTGCTTTGCCTGTCAAAATATTTTTGGGGATAGTGAGGCAAGAAGAGAGCCACAGAGGGTGATGATAAAGCCATGGGTGCCTCGAAAAGTACTGCGTCCCATGGATCTGCAGGCCCCAGTAAGTCCTCCTGTTAATATAATTATTATTTCCCTAACTTTTACCGCTCCACATTTCGAATAATTTATCCTTTTTATTGTTTTTTACCGTGCCTGTCTAATAATTTATTTATTCTAGCTAATGTTTGCTAATTTCTTCTTATCCCAGCATTATCCTGTTGACTTATTTATTTATTTTCTATTTTTTACGTTTCTGTGCTTGATTTCAAACTGTCTGTACTAGTCTTTCTGTAGCTTCCTCTCTTCTGCTCTGTCAGTAAGCTTTCCCACTCCCTTTACATATCTTGTGGACTGTACTGTAAGCCTCAGAGAACCTATTTTCGGTCAGGTACTCTACTATAGAGATTGCATGCCCAGATAAGGTATTCTACGCATATTTGTTGAGAAGGTTTTATTTTTCTTGCTCAGGCTCAAACAGTAAAACGAGAGAGTGGCCATGGTAATGGTGGACTACCCATTGTTGTGTATGTATTATTATCATAGTAAACCAGCAGTTGATGACAGTACAACATGGCTGGAAGAATGAGGATGGCTACATTGCATTTGCCAACCAAGACAATATGTCCTTCATTGACCAATTATTCCACCCCTTTATTGCGCTTGAATGTTTCAGATTCATCAAAACTCTGTTTCTCCATTACAAAATATTTTTGGTTGGCTTGATTACCTGTATTTTCAAACATTGCCAGCCATAAAAATATCTAATGTGATCTTTTGATAGAAGATACTAAAACCGAACTGTAGAGATGTATTGTGGTCATATTTTGTTTAAAAAGAAATTTTAGGGTGAGGCGCATCTGGCATCTAAAATGTGTAATGTTTTTTCTGGCCTCACAGACCAGAAGTGCCGGGGCCGGCAGCGAGAGTGCCAGCAGCGGTGAAATGGGGAGTCCCAGCGGTGTCAGGGACGGGCGGTGGTAAGTCACATTGCTTGCTTATTGACAATTAGTAATATACTCACTACAAGGGCGTTGACTCGTGAACACCCCACTTTAGAAGGTGCAGGTAGTTAACGGCCTGTTCTATCTGCAACTCAGCAGACAAAAGTTCTTAATAAATGCTTACAATGATGGGTTGATGGAAAAGGGTAAAAAGGATGGAAGGAGAAAGAATGGGTGAAATATGAGTGAAGGATGCATGGGTGAAGGTGGGAGATAGGATGCATGGGTGGGTGAAGGATGGAAGAAAGGGTATATGGGTGAAAGGATGCCTGCCTTGGGGGGTGAAAGGAATACTCAGGTGGGTTAAGGCAAGATGGGTGAATGTGGAAAAGGATGCGTGGGTGGGTAAATGGATGTTGGTGAAAGGTTCATTGAGAGCTGTGTTTGGATGGAAGATATATATGGATGAATGGTTTTCACTGGTGAAAGACTGAATGAGAGAATGTAAAGCTTAAATGGTGTTTATCAAAGACAAGGATGAAGAATACTAAAATTATCAAATGATAAATGGATACTTGCTTGGATGAAGAAACAAGGGAGCTCTTCAAGAGCGTGCTCACCTACTTCGATTGCATGGAATGGTTTTATCAAACCTTTGATTCAAAGGGTTGTGGTAGTATTTCTGTCGAGCGAGGCAGATATTATGTATTTTATCCAGCACATCATCAATTATTACCTCCCTCCCTAACCATGGTAATTTGCCATTGCCACCTATGATGACCTAATTGCTGCATGGTTCAAATTCGGCACTGTAGTGCTGGCTGTGCAATGTGCATCTGCTTCAGTTAATGTGACATTTGCAAAGTTTTCAATGCTTGGCAATGCGAAAACAAGGTGTGTTTCCCTTCCCTCCTAGTGCCCACTCAGTCACTTCCTAGTACTTCACTTCTTAATTCTTTCCTAAGTTTTGTCCCAGCCTACCCAAAAATTTGAGAAACCCATTCTTGGAATGCAGCCGTATTTTTCTGGCCAAATGATATATTTCATCATGGCTTCCATAATGGATTTACACCTGTTCAAATTTTTCCCTTTCAAGTTCAACCTTTGTCAACCACAGTGACTCACTACTAGCCAAAGCTTAGGCTCACAATGATGTTCGGTGACACACCAATATTCTGTGGTAAAATGTCTATTACTTACCCAGTCTAATCCATCTAACTAGCCCTGTAATAGAGTAAGTTAAGTTTCCTTTCCTTTCTGCCAAGCAAATGTATCTGTTGAAAATAGTTATAAAGTGGGGTGAAGGGTGAGGCCACGGAGTAAAGTGGGACTAAGAGCCTTGGTTTTTGCAGATGGGATAGTCTGTGACAAACGTGCCAAATACAATCTATATCCCATTCTTTAATCCTTTCCCTGTACTGCAGTGCACCATTTTTCCCACCATCTACTTACGGCAGACAGAATATCCACATGATTTTATATGTGACATGAATCATTCATTATTATTCATCTGCCTTGTAATCAGGGTAACATTGAAAGGCATTTTGGAGAAGAGCTGGACCATTGGAATAAGATAATTGTCCGTTACAGCTGCCCCAGTGGCAGACTGCAAAGAGTAGCAAAGTATGACAAGTAATGACTAGGACACCAGTTTGCATGCCTCCATTAATTTGGCACAACAAGAATACTTGTACTCCATAGTTCATAATGCCTTACTCATTAATGTGAGGTAATGTATTTGTATTTTTCCACACAAAGGGGCATATTTACAAGCCCCTATCGCCACAGGAAAGTCACTTCATCTTATTTACAAGGCAGTGTTAAGCCACTTAATGTGGCTTAATGCTGCCTTGTAAATAAGGCCCCATTTCACGCTATAATTAGCGTGAAAGGGGTGGGCAATGAGTGTTTTGATGGATGTTCCAGCACCACGCCCATTGATTTTGACGCTGCCCCAAATTTACCAGTGCATTGTAAATATGGGGCAGCACTAAAATTAAGACCAGAGAAAACCTTGTCTTAAACAGGCGCAACGAGGAGAAATGTTTCATTTCTCCTAATTTTTGCTGTTTCTATGTGTGCTGCATTGTGCAGAAACAGCAAAAGGCCATTGATTGTTTATGTGCAGCAAGGTGTCCCTTCCTGCACACACACAATCATTTAAAAAACAATTACGTTTGGCAACTTCTATGTGTGCTGGTTGAGCATTTAGAAGCACACATAGAAGTTACAAAATGCCATTTAAAAATTGTTGATGTGCAGGAAGGGACACCTTCCTGCACATAAACAATCTTCCCCTTCAACACAGACACCCTTGCACTATGGTGCAAGGATGCCTCCATTGGCGCTAGGCAGCTAAATTTAGCGCCAGCGCAGAGGGAAATGCAGGACTGCACTATATTAAGGTAAATGTGGTGCAGCCCTGCATCTTAAAAGTGACGAAGCGTATTGTAAGCCTTCTTGCCTTAACGACATGCTTCACCACTTTACTAATAAATATGCCCTGAAGTGTCTGTTTAGGTTTTACTAGGAAAGAACATAAGTGTTAAAAGTGGTATGCTGTTTATTCTACCTTAATTCCTTTCAGACAGTCTGTGCATTTACCATTTGCCCTTTGTTTTATGTTAGGAATGTCAGTGTAATGCCTGTGACTCTAACCTCATCAAAATCAAATGGCCTAGGGGACCAGCAACATAGTGCTACTGTGCCACTATATAAATGTAAACAAGTGCTTTGCACAGAGTATTGTTTACAATTTGTCTTTTTTCTTTCTTGATATAGCTACTCCTGCTAGTCATCCTGGAAGGCAAGATATAGCAGACTAGCTGTGACTGCAGAAGCCGAGGGACATACGGGCCAAATATCAGTGGCAGGTGGCCCAGTAGGAAGCAGCTGCCCAGGGCCCCAGCCAGTCACCAACGCGTCCAGCTTCCCAACAACAAAGCAGTTGCCGCAGTGGCCACAGTCGCCACAGTTGCCGCAGTCGCTGCAGTCTGGCAGCCGCCCATCTCACCACCACTGCTGCCTCCCCTTGCTTACAGATTGCACTTTCCAGCATTGCATGCTCCTGAGGCTGGCATGCAATGAAGGAAAGCAGTCACGGATGGAAGGGTAGCTGAAAAAGATTCTGGCCAGTATCTAGTGCCCTCTGCTTTACCCTCTTTTTTTAGTATTTGTTTTGTGGGTGGAGAGGGTGGGAATGACAGGAGATGGGATCGAGAATGTTATTTGGACTTTTTTGTTGGACATTTTGGACAGTGGATAGGAATGGAGAGATTTGTTTTGGGAGAGGGGTGGGCAATTATTATATTGTTAAAAAGGGAAATACATATTTATTTTATTTTATTTATGCCTCAAATCTTTTTTTGTTTTTTTTTCTTTGCAGTTCCACCTTTCTATGCAGCCTGTTTTTAAAATAAATCTGCTTAAAAAAGTGTACAACAGTTAGCTATACCATACCCTTGTCCTACTACTCTCTGGTCTCTACAGTCTGCAACTATATTAACCACTGGGTGGGTGTTTCCATTGCCAATATTGTCTACAGCAATGCTCCATAGTTCTCTTACCTGAATAGATGACGTGAGGGCTGTTACCTCTCTCAGTCTTCTTACTGCAGGTAGTAATAGGAGGGTAGCACACTAGCAGTGAAGGAATCAGAAGCAAGGTCCCACTCCCACCTAGGTGAAGTCCAACTGTAGGATTAATTGGAAGGATTATTCATCGCAGACAACTAAAGTGAAAAAAAACACTGACATTTTGGGTTATTATATCATAGCTTTACAAAAAATTGAGACCAGACTACTACACACCAAAGAATACCTGATAGTGATAATATAATAAAAAATAGCAATGGTAACTTCTGAGCAATGGTGAGCTAGTATTTTAATTAAAACTAAAGTTACGAAATCCTCAAGTCATTAAGTGGACTCAAAAACTGGAGTGGACATAGTTAAGCATTTACACAACACAATGCCTGAATGATGAGGCTGACAAATTATTTTCTTCTATATCTAAAATATGGATCACTTTGTATGCATGGGTGGGTAAATGGGGTCAGTGTGTGCTAATGTTTAGGTAAAAGAAGATCCTGCACTGAGTTGGTGTTGCTTTCACCACATTCGCCCCACCAAGTGTGTTATCAATTTATGGTGTAATTTAAGTCACACCTCAATAAATCACAAAGCCTGGGGGAAGAGGGTTAGGGGTTTGATGAAAGGATGGGAAAGGGAAATTGTGGAAAGGTGTGACAAAGACAAATTCTACACAAGGACAATATTCATCTATGCGATGAGCAGCACATCCTCCTCATCAATCTGTTGTGGAAGGAAATGAAGGAATGAGTATGAAACAGTACAGTTAAATGCATTGCAAACAGTCCGTCAGCCCCAGAGACCCACATTATTTTTATATATCTAAATGTTCTGACACCTAGGTTTCCAAAATAGTGAATACAAATTATGGAGAAGTGAAGCAAACCTATGTAGTTCTAAAAATGATTCTTACTAGGAAAATGATACTATATTGCCAAATTGGGCAGTTCATCTGAATGTCTGTCAAACTTGGGTGCCTGGCTGAAGCGGTCCGGTAAGGTAAGCATGAGGGTTATTGTGCTATTGCCTTTTGTGCAGGAGAAGAGAAGGCCTGTGGATTGTAAGACAGAAACAATATTGTAGAGTCAAGGAGAAGGATAGAAGGTGAGCTTCATGAGGAGTGTACCAAGAAGACTCAGATTCAAGCAAGAGTATAGTCCACGGAAATCATTCATTTTATGACTTATATGTGATCAATTAAATGAAAGCAGTTACAACAACAATCACAGACAAGTGGCTGCATGTACCAGGCTGATCAAACCATGTTGGTTTCCCTGACGAGGTTGATAACTTCCTTCTTCTGGCAGTTGTTGAAGCAGTCCCACACTGAGTCCTTCCATCATCCTCCTGACTCCAAGTAACAAATATGTCCAATTCTGTTCCGACTTTTGACCCAAATGATAGAGACTGACATCTCAATCTGCAGTGCAATGCTGTTGATGAACAACAAGAGAAACATTGAGTAATTGTTTTGTGTAGATTTGTGTTTGTTTGCTAAATGGACTGGTTTGATCTTTGAGAAGTGTAAACTAGAAAACAAAGCTGTGTGGAACCGGCAAATAAATCTCGCTAAGTGTCAAAGGGGAAGGAAAAAATCTAAGCCCGGGAGGGTAACTACGCTCTGCCAGCGTAGCTTACGTAGTTTTACCTACTCCGCGCTCCGTGGCGAACTCGGAGTTTAGGCAAAACTACGACTCCGTGGCGGAGCATACTTAGCCGGCCCCTCCACCCTCCCAAAGTAATTATAAAGTAATTAAAAAGGCACTTACCTGCTGTTAGACCTGGCACCATTGGCGTGGGTCTCCCTTCCATTTTTTTGCTGTTGCCCCCTATGTTTTTGCTGTGTTTTTGCTGGTCTAGATGCTTTGGGCACTTTGCCACTGCTATTCAGTGCCAAAGTGCAAGTGCTCCCTATTGTAAGTTATTGTAATGGATTAGTGACTTCATGATTGGCCATTTGATTTACTTGTTAGACCCTAGTACAGTGCACCATGTGTGCCCCTGCCCAGGGCCTGTAAATCAAATTCTGCTGGTGGGCTTGCAGCACTGGTTGTGCCACCCACAGAAGCAGCTTGTAAAATGTGGCTCAGGCCTACCATTGCAGAGCCTGTGTGCAGTCTGGGACTGCCATGTCGACTTGGCAAGTGCACCCACTTGCCAGTCCCTAAACCTTCCCTTTTCTGCATGTTAGTCACCCTTAAGGTAGGCCCAAGGTAACCCTGTGGGCAGGGTGCATTGTATGTGAAAGGCAGGACATGCCCTGGTGTGTGTGGCATGTCCTGATAGTGAATTACAGCCAATTTAGTTTTTCACTATTGCAAGGCTATCTGTTCTCATAGGCCGGAATGGGCAGTTTGATTGTAACATCTTATAATCATAACTGACCCAGGGAACAAGATAGGAAAATAAAGTTTAGTATGCCTGATCTCAGAATGTTAAAATACATCTTTTAGTGTGGGTGATTTTTTCATTCTGTGTTTGAAAATACCACTTTTAGAAAGTATATATTTTCTTGCCTAACCATCCAGTATGCCTCTGCTAGGTTTGTGTATTCCATGTCTGGTTTGTGAGTGACAGGGGGCTGGAGAGGGCTTTGGCTCCAGCAGTCTGATGGGTCAGGGCTGGGCTGAATAGGACCCTCATAGAATAGAGAGTAGGGGGAGGAGATTTCCTTTCACTTGCCTGAGTCTTCATAGAATAGAGAGTAGGGGGAGGAGTTTTCCTTTCAGCTACCTGGGCCAGGTCGACTTTCAACAATGCTGTCTCCACCTCCTGCCAGGAAGCTGCACCAGGGAGGACAGAACTGGTTTTGACTAGGTACAGACACTCTCTGCCTTCAGAGAACAAAGGATTTTGGAGTATAAATATTGGGGCCCAGACCCCAGAACTTTAGATCACTTCTGGGAATCAAGACAAACCCTTTGCCAAGGAGAGAAACCAAGGAAGCTGAAGGAGGAGCCCCTGTGCTGTTTGCTGTTTGGGGTTGGCCTACAGTGGTTACTCATTACCAAGGAAAGGAGAAAAGGAACTTTGTGTGTACTTTTACTATCTTGAGGAAGATCTCCAAGGGCTTGAAGCTGAGCTTGCTTCCTGTTCTGAAGTCTCAGGGACACAAAGACTTCGCCACCAGCTCCCCCTGAATTTCCTTGCTGAGAATTCTACCTGCAGTGAGGTGCCTGCTGTTGTTTTGGGCCCTCTGGAGACTGAGTGTTGCTGGGAGCTGGAAGCGCGACGCAACGAGGAAGAAGCGTGTCGCCGCCGCAGCTGTTGCTATCGCATCGCTGAAGAAGCTTGTCGCCGCCGCAGAAGGTTGCCGTTCGCATCGCCGACGCAGCGCCTCGCATCACCGGAGAAGCGTGCCGCCGCCGCAGAGGTCGCCGTCGCATCACCGGAGAAGCGTGTCACAGGGCCTGTCGCGGCTCCAAAGTTCATCGAGTTCGCCGCACGGCCGCCGGGCGTGCACGCAACCCATCCAAGTTATCGCATTGCATCAAAGATGCCATTTTGTCGCATCACACCGGATCGTCGCATCGCGGCGCCATCTTGTCGCATCGCACCGGATCACAGTAAGAAACAGACGCTTCGCCTCCTCTCCGGTAAGGGACAGACGCATCACCTCCCCTGCGCTGCAGTAAGGAACAGGTGCACCGCCTCCACCAAAGCAAGGATCTGACGCATCGCCTTCCCTGCGACCCTTTTGTTTGTTTTGCGTGACGCATCCAAGGTACTTTGAGAGTAAAGTGTCGCATTTACCATCTACATTAAACTAAGCTATTTCTACCATCTAAAGTCATATTTTTTGAGTACTGTATTGTGGATTTTTGTCGTTTGGTCTTAAGTCTAGATAAAGATTACTTATTTTTCTAAACTGGAGTTGTGTCCATTTGTAGTGTTTTCACTGTATTACTGTAAGTGTTCACAACTGCTTTACACACTGCCTCTGAGATAAGCCTGCCTGCTCGTGCCAAGCTACCAAGGGGGTGAGCAGGGGTTATTTTAGGAGTGTAGCCCCCTTACCCTGACTAGAAGCAAGGGCTCCATCTTGGTCAAAGGTACCTACCTCTGCCAACTAGAGACCCCCATTTCTAAAATTGGTGGTCAGCGGTGAGGATTTGGACTTGCATTTGTGACTCATATACAGTGATTGGTGTACACTACTAGTGAGTGCAGACCATAACGCGACCGCATACATTTTGTTAGAATTTTTTCCTTGGAACTTCTATTTCTGCTAAGAACTGCCAATTCTTGCCACCATGACCAAAGCAGTATCCAACGCATCTTTGGATCTACAATTTGTGCCACAGCTTAAAACCTTCTGTAAAAGATTTAAAATCCCTGTGAAAGGCCTCACAAAGAAGGTAGAGTTCCAAAAGGCGCTGAGGGCCTGGTTGGAATCTAGAAATGCTACTGGGCATCCTGAAGAGCCTAGGGAGGAGGCAGAGGATACAGATGGGCAGCTGGGTGGGCCATTGGGTCCGACCGGAGAGAAAGCACCTTCCAGGGCAGGCAGCAGTGTTTCTTCAAAGGGCCTGTCCCCCGAAGAGCTGGAGGACAGGGAGAGAGATAGGATGCATAAGTTGGAGCTAGCCAATCTCAAGCTGGGTGGTCAGATGGAGTTAGAGAATAAGAAGTTAGCCTTGGAAAAGACGAAAATGCATTTGGAGCATGAGAGGATGTTGAGGGAGTTGGAATTGAAAGCCAAGAGTTTAGAAATTACTCCCTCTGGTGGCAGCACACCATCCGTGCCTGTAGAAACAAGAGTATTCATCCCCAAGGATGTCATTAAGGAGTTCCACAAGAATGAAGATATTGGGCAATGGTTTAAAGCCTGTGAGGTAGCTATGACCTCCTAAAGGGTCCCTGAGAAGGATTGGGGAGCGGGGATGTGGGGGCCGTTTCTCAGTGATGGGCGGGACACCTTGTTAGCCTTGCCCTCTGAGGATCAGAATTCCTATGTCCACATGAAGAAAGCCTTAATGACCATGTATGGGTTGACCCCAGAGCTTTATAGACAAAGGTTTAGGAATTGTAAGAACCTGGAGTCAAGTACCTGGGTAGAATATGTGTCTTTTTTTTGCAGAGCATTGGATGGTTGGGTGAAGGGTAGCAAAGTTAATGATTTTGAAGCATTCTATGACTTGATTGCATGGGAGCACTTGTCTAGTAATTGTTTTCCAGAGCTACGCCAGCACCTTATTGATAGTAAGCTGACTAACCCTAGGAAGCTTGCTGAGGAGGTGGACCGCTGGGTTAGTACCCGGGTCCACAAGGGTCATGTGGGAGACTCCGCCAAAGGTGGGCAGGGTCCCCAGCAAAAGAGTGGGGGAGACAAGGGTAAACAGAGGGAGTTCCAGAAAGGGCCCCAAAGTAATCCCCAAGGGAACCAAGGGAAGAGTTCCCAGCCTCCCCCTGAGAAGAAGTCAGGGGCCCCGACAGATAAGCCTGTTCAGAGGGGTCCCAAGAGATGTTTTAGTTGTGGTCAGGTGGGCCACTTCTTCTGGGAGCCACAGTGCCCCAACACAGGTAAAACTGCCCCGTCAGATGGCTAGTGTAGCCCTGGGAGAGGAGATGAGTGCCCAAGGTGATTGAGTCCGCAGAGATGTCCCTGCTCTCTTTAGGAGACAGTGAGATGGTCCCAAGGACCCAACTGCCTGATAATACTAAGAAATACAGGCAGTGGGTGACCATCAATGGCCATAGGGTGGAGGCTCTGAGAGACACCGGAGCCAGTGTGACAGCTGTCAGTTGTCGGCTGGTGTCTGAAGAGCAGGTGATTCCCCATGCATTTTACCCTGTAGTTGCCGCTGACAACTCAGAGAGCCACTGTAAGGTGGCCCAGGTTCCCTTTGAGTGGGGGGGGGTCTCAGGTACCCTTCAAGTAGCTGTGAGGCCAGCCATGCCTGTTGACTGTCTGCTAGGCAATGATTTGGAGAACTCCCCTTGGGTTAAGGTGGAGTGAAGTGCTCATTTGGAGATGTTGGGTTTGCCTGAGTGGGCGTGTGTGACCACTCGGTCCATGGCAGTCAGTAAGGGTGTTTAAGAGGACCTGGAGCCTGAAAGAGTGAGCCAGGAGCCTGTCTTAAAGAGAAGAGGTAGGGGGCCCGGGAAAGCAGCCCCCAACATTCCCATGGTCCAGGAGGAGGCAGACCTTGAGGGGGATGCCCTGGAACCTACAGGGGAGCAAGTAGCTGAACTGGGGGACCTGCCTGAGCTGCCCCATTGGCAGCAGGAAGGAGGACCCTCCAGGGAAGAGTTCTGTGAGGAGCAGAAGAAGTGCCCTTCTCTTGTGGGTTTGTAGCAACAGGCCACAAACCAGGCAGCAGGTGATCAGTCTGGATCACATTGGATCTACTGGGAGAATGGTCTCCTGTATAGCGAGCCTAAGGTTGCTGAGCCTGGGTCAGCCCATGTGATGGTGGTAGCCCAGCACTTCAGAGCCTTCCTACTGGGTCTGGCTCATGATGTACCTTTAGCAGGACATTTGGGGCAGGACAATACCTTTGAAAGGCTTGTCATCCACTTGTATTGGCCCCAAATGTGCAAGAGTTCAGATACTCATTGCAGGACCTGTCAGACTTGCCAGGCAAGTGGTAAAAGTGGGAGGAAGCACAAGGCTCCTCTCCAGCCTTTCCCTGTGATCAGCACCCCCTTCGAAAGGGTGGACATTGACATTGTGGGGCCTCTGGATCCCAAGACAGCCATGGGCAACAGGTTCATCCTGGTCTTGGTGGACCATGCCACCCGGTACCCGGAGCCATCCCTCTCAGGACTGTGATGGCTCCCGTGGTGGGTCGTGCATTGATGGGGATTTTCTCCCGTGTGGGGTTCCCCAGAGAGGTGGTGTCAGACCCTGGTACCAACTTCATGTCCAAGTATATGAAGTCCCTGTGGCAGGAGTGTGGTGTAACCTACAAGTTCACCACTCCTTACCACCCCCAAGGTTATGGGCTGGTTGAGAGATTCAACCGGACCCTAAAAGGCATGATTATGGGTCTTGAGGAACCTATGAGGCGTAAGTGGGACGTCCTCTTGCCATGCCTTCTGTTTGCTTATAGAGAGGTGCCACAGAAGTCCTTAGGGTTCAGCCCCTTTGAACTGCTGTATGGTCACCCTGTAAGAGGAGCTCTGAGTTTGGTAAAAGAAGGCTGGGAGAAAGCTCCCAGTAAACCTCCTCAGGATGTATATAGCTACATGCTGGCCTTCAGAAACCAAACTAGGCGTTTCAGGCAACTCGCTCAGGCGAATCTGGAAGCCAGCCAGGAGGAGATGAAACGGTGGTACGATCAGAATGCCACTCTGATCAAGTTTCAGCCTGGCCAGAAAGTGTGGGTCATGGCCCCCGTGGAGCCTTGTGGGCTCCAGGATAAGTGGACCGGACCATTTGAGGTGGTGGAGCGCTAGAGTGATGTCACCTACTTGGTGGACTTGCGGTCTCCTAGGAACCCTTTGTGGGTCCTGCATGTAAACCGCCTGAAGCCCAACTTGGAGAGGTCCGAAGTGGGCATGCTCTTAGCAACAGATGATGGAATGGAGAAGGAGACTGAGCCTCTTCCTGACCTCCTGTCTGCAAAAGAGCAAGATGGGTCAGTGGATGGTGTAAACCTCTTTTCCACCCTGACCCCTGAGCAGCAAGATGACTGTCGCCAACTGTTGGGACAGTTTCCTGATCTGTTCTCCCTGACTCCCAGTATCACTGATTGGTGCATCCATGATGTGGACACTGGGGACAGTCCTCCTGTAAAGTACAAAACTTACAGACTGACTGACAGGGTGAGAGCTTGCATCAAGGAGGAGGTCTCCAAGATGTTTGCGTTAGGGGTGATTGAGTCCTCTAACAGCCCTTGGGCCAGCCCAGTGGTCTTGGTCCCAAAGGCTGCCGTGCCTGGTGCCACACCTGAACTCCGGTTCTGTGTTGACTACTGAGGACTCAATTCAGTTACCAGGACTGGCGCGCACGCCATCCCCAGAGCTGATGAGCTCATTGATCGGTTAGGGGCTGCCCGGTACCTCAGTACGTTTGATTTAACGTCTGGCTACTGACAGATCACCTTAACTGATGGGGCAAAAGAGAGGTCAGCATTCTCCACACCAGATGGGCACTACCAATTCCGGGTTATGCCCTTTGGGATGAAGAATGGCCCTGCCACCTTTCAAAAGGTTGGTCAACCAGGTGTTGGCTGGACTGGAGGATTTCAGCACCGACTACCTGGATGACAATGCAGTGTTCAGCGCCAGTTGGGAAGAACATCTGCGCCACCTCTGGGAAGTGTTGATGCCGCTGCGGGGGGCAGGCCTCACGATCAAGGCAAGTAAGTGCCAGATCGGGCAGGGTTCTGTGGTGCACTTGGGACACCAGGTTGGGAGCGGCCAGGTGGCGCTCCTACAGCCCAAGATTGATACCATCCTGGCTTGGGACCCACCCAAGACCCAGACAGAGGTGAGAGCCTTTTTAGGACTCACTGGGTACTACAGGAGGTTTGTCAAGGGGTATGGCAGCATTGTTGCACCCTTGACAGAGCTGACTTCCAGGGAGCAGCCCAAGAAAGTGAACTGGACTGACACCTGTCAGAAAGCTTTTGATGCCATGAAGACTGCCATGTACACGGCGCCCGTGCTTCAGGCGCCCAACTTCTCAAAGGAATTCATTGTGCAGACAGATGCTTCAGAGCATGGTGTGGGGGCTGTACTTTCACAGATGAATGAGGAGGGCCTAGACCAACCTGTAGCCTTCATTAGTAGGAGGTTACTTCCACGGGAACAGAGGTGGAGTGTAATTGAGCATGAGGCATTTGCTGTGGTCTGGGCACTGAAGAAGTTGAGACCATACTTGTTTGGGACTCACTTCCGGGTTCAGACAGACCACAAGCCCCTCAGATGGTTGATGCAGATGAGGGGTGAGAATCCAAAGCTGTTGAGGTGGTCCATTTCCCTACAGGGGATGAACTTCACGGTGGAACACCGCCCTGGTACAGAACACGCCAATGCTGATGGTCTGTCCAGATTTTTCCGCCTTAGTGAAGAGAACTCCCAAGAGGTAGGGTAGTTCTCCCCACATTTCAGCTGGAGGGGACACTTGTTAGACCTGGCACCATTGGCGTGGGTCTCCCTTCCATTTTTTTGCTGTTGCCTCCTATGTTTTTGCTGTGTTTTTGCTGGTCTAGATGCTTTGGGCACTTTGCCACTGCTATTCAGTGCCAAAGTTTAAGTGCTCCCTATTGTAAATTATTGTGATGGATTAGTGGCTCCATGATTGGCCATTTGATTTACTTGTTAGACCCTAGTACAGTGTACCATGTGTGCCCAGGGCCTGTAAATCAAATGCTGCTGGTGGGCTTGCAGCACTGGTTGTGCAACCCACAGAAGCAGCTTGTAAAATGTGGCTCAGGCCTGCCATTGCAGAGCCTGTGTGCAGTCTGAGACTGCCATGTCGACTTGGCAAGTGCACCCACTTGCCAGTCCCTAAACCTTCCCTTTTCTGCATGTTAGTCACCCTTAAGGTAGGCCCAAGGTAACCCTGTGGGCAGGGTGCATTGTATGTGAAAGGCAGGACATGCCCTGGTGTGTGTGGCATGTCCTGATAGTGAATTACAGCCAATTTAGTTTTTCACTATTTCAAGGCTATCTGTTCCCATAGGCCAGAATGGGCAGTTTGATTGTAACATCTTATTATCATAACTGACCCGGGGAACAAGATGGGAAAATAAAGCTTAGTATGCCTAATCTCAGAATGTTAAAATACATCTTTTAGCGTGGGTGATTTTTACATTCTGTGTTTGAAAATACCACTTTTAGAAAGTAGGTATTTTCTTGCCTAACTCATCCAGTATGCCTCTGCTAGGTTTGTGTATTCCATGTCTGGTTTGTGAGTGACAGGGGGCTGGAGAGGGCTTTGGCTCCAGCAGTCTGATGGGTCAGGGCTGGGCTGAATAGGACCCTCATAGAATAGAGAGTAGGGGGAGGAGATTTCCTTTCACTTACCTGAGCCTTCATACAATAGAGAGTAGGGGGAGTAGTTTTCCTTTCAGCTACCTGGGCCAGGTCTGCTTTCAACAATGATGTCTCCACCTCCTGCCAGGAAGATGCACCAAGGAGGACAGAACTGGTTTTGACTAGGTACAGACACTCTCTGCCTTCAGAGAACAAAGGATTTTGGAGTATAAATATTGGGGCCCAGACCCCAGAACTTTAGATCACTTCTGGGAATCAAGATGAACCCTTTGCCAAGGAGAGAAACCAAGGAAGCTGAAGGAGGAGACTGCCCCTGTGCTGTTTGGTGTTTGGGGTTGGCCTGCAGTGGTTACTCATTGCCAAGGAAAGGAGAAAAGGAACTTTGTGTGTACTTTTACTATCTTGAGGAAGATCTCCAAGGGCTTGAAGCTGAGCTTGCCTCCTGTTCTGAAGTTTCAGGGACAGAAAGACTTCACCACCAGCTCCCCCTGAATTTCCTTGCTGGGAATTCTACCTGCAGTGAGGTGCCTGCTGTTGCTTTGGGCCCTCTGGAGCCTGCGTGTCGCTGGGAGCTGGAAGCGCGACGCAACGAGGAAGAAGCGTGTCGCCGCCGCAGCTGTTGCTGTCGCATCGCTGAAGAAAAGTGTCGCTGCCGCAGCAGGTTGCCGTTCGCATCGCCTACGCAGTGCGTTGCATCACCGGAGAAGCGTGCCGCCGCCGCAGAGGTCGCTGTTGCATCACCGGAGAAGCGTGTCGCAGGGCCTGTCGTGGCTCCAAAGTTCATCAAGTTCGCTGCACGCCCGCTGGGCGTGCACGCAGCACATCCAAGTTATCGCATCAAAGACGCCATTTTGTCGCATCGCACTGGATCACAGTAAGATTCAGACTCTTCCCCTACTCTCCGGTAAGGAACAGACGCATCGCCTCCCCTGCGCTGCAGTAAGGAACAGGTGCGCTGCCTCCCCCGAAGCAAGGAACTGATGCATCGCCTTCACTGCGACCCTTTTGTTTGTTTTGCGTGATGCATCCAAGGTACTTTGAGAGTAAAGTGTCGCATTTACCATCTACATTGAACTAAGCTATTTCTACCATCTAAAGTCATATTTTTTGAGTACTGTATTGTGGATTTTTATCGTTTGGTCTTGTGTTAAGTCTAGATAAAGAATACTTATTGTTCTAAACTGGTGTGGTGTCCATTTGTAGTGTTTTCACTGTATTACTGTATGTGTTCACAAATGCTTTACACACTGCCTCTGAGATAAGCCTGCCTGCTCGTGCCAAGCTACCAAGGGGGTGAGCAGGGGTTATTTAACGAGTGTAGCCCCCTTACCCTGACTAGAAGCAAGGGCCCCTACTTGGTCAAAGGGACCTGCCTCTGCCAACTAGAGACCCCCATTTCTAACACCTGTCGTGGCTCCCTCCTTCTTGCCATGGCCGCTCTCCTTCCTCCTCCTCGCCATCCTTATTTACTGATAACCCCTACGTTGTACGTCTTGCGTGTGAGCATGTGCACGCGCAAGACGTACAATGTAGGGGTCATCTAAGAAGAAGGACGGTGAGGACAAGGAAGGAGAGCGGCCATGGCGAGGAGGAGGCAGCCACGGCAGGTAAGTGCCTTTTTTATTACTTTATGATTACTTTGGGAGGGGGGAGGGAGCGTAGCGGAGCGAAGTTCCACGGAGTTATTTTCCAACTCCGTGTAACTTTGCATAGAAACACTACGCCTGCTTTGCCCAGGGTTAAGAAAATCGTCTTCAGGAATAAAATGATCACCCGTTAGGCCACCAACATTGTATATCATCACAAAGACAATCAAGCTTACCAATTATAGTTCAACACCATCACCCACCCTCACTGTCTGCATCACATGAAAAATCTCAACACTCACAACCACTCATATAACACTCATTTGGTAATTACATACCTGTTTCATAGAGAAGACGCGCTACAGCATCCCAGGTGGTGCATGTTTGTTTTAATCTACCGGGCAGACCTGCTTTTTAACGTTCCATTTTAAATACTGCATAACTGTGTAAATAGAAATTTAATTTGATGCGTTTTTAATATTTGGGGCACAGACCTGACTCCAACTCACGGGGCTTTCCTCCTCACCACTTCCGCTTCACGGACGCGGTCTAGTGGCCACGGGGGAAGTCAGCAGCTGCTACCTGCAGGGCTGATTGGCGGGGAGGGGCGTGGGATGCAAGACGCCTTAAAATTGCACGCTGGAGCAGACGCGCAGTATAAAGAAGACGCGCTACAGCATCCCAGGTGGTGCATGTTTGTTTTAATCTACCGGGCAGACCTGCTTTTTAACGTTCCATTTTAAATACTGCATTACTGTGTAAATAGAAATTGAATTTGATGCATTTTTAATATTTGGGGCACAGACCTGACTCCAACTCATGGGGCTTTCCCCCTCACCACTTCTGCTTCACGGACTTGGTCTAGTGGCCACAGGGGAAGTCAGCTGCTGCTACCTGCAGGGCTTATTGGTGGGGAGGGGCGTGGGATGCAAGACGCCTTAAAATTGCACGCTGGAGCAGACGCGCAGCGGACGCGCGCAGCGGACGCGCGCAGCGGCGCGCCTAAGGCAAGCCCGTCTGCGCCCGTCCACACCCGAACGGGCCCAGGGGCCAGGACCCCTGGTCGAACCCTGTCATAACCCGGGGCAGAATTAAGGGCTCTAGAGCGCAGGGCGGTCCCCCTGGAGCCACAGGTAGAGAGTCTACTGCTGGCAGAAGAACTCCTCATTACGCAGAAGAGGGGGGAGAAGAGAGTTAAATCTCCCCATACCCATAAGGGTATAGACCCTAGCCACAGTAAGCACATAAAAATTCTGGTTCTCAACACACGCTCACTCCAGAAGCACTGCCTGGAGATCTTTACTCTCCTGCAAGATGACTCTCCCGACATCCTCGCACTCACTGAAACATGGCTCGATGATGACTCAGGGCCAAATATAGTCGCAGCACTACCCGCAGGTTATGATGCCTTATGGCATAATAGGCCAGACGGGAAAAGAGGAGGTGGGGTGGCGATACTGTATAACAAACGGCTGACAATAGAAATTCGGGAGGGAGCCGATATTTTAATGGCCAAAGCTTGTACCAACACCTCAATTATGGCAATAATGGTGGTGTACCGGCCCCTGCGAGCTCCCCCACGGTTCATTGACCACCTCACGGAAATGGTCACCGATCTTCGCTCACGGTTCCAACAACTCCTGGTGGTGGGGGACTTTAATTACCACTGGGACCAGCAACCGAGAGAGGCTCAGGCCCAACAGCTAGAGGAAACTATGTCCACACTGGGACTACAGCAGCTTGTGGTTACCCCCACCCACGAGAAGGGTCACACCTTAGACCTCACCTGGTCTTCTCAGCCACAGGTTAATCTGGTGGACACGACTCCCTGTGGGTGGTCAGACCACTATTTAATTAGCCTCCAGCTCTCCCAAGCTAGCTGCTCCACGCGCCCTCCGCCTAAATGGAAAATGGTGCGTAGATGGAACAAAATTGAGGAAAAGAGCTTAGGGGACACTCTGCGAGGTAACGCACCAAGGAATACTTGGACAGAGGATCTCAAAGAGAGGAGTGAATCCATCTCCAACCAACTGGTAACTGCCATCAACAGGCTGGCGCCAGCCCGTAAAATTGGAGTGGAAAACAAGGGGAAGGGTGCCCCCTGATTCACGGAACAGTTAAGGGGACTGAAACGGAGCCTCCGTCACTACGAAAGACAGTGGCGCAAAGCCTATTAGCCGCAGGCACTCAAAGAGTATAGGTCCAGACTTACCACCTATAAAAAAACTATTCTTAGAAGAGAGGCCGCATTCTATGAATCTAGGATTATGGAGGCAGACAATAAACAAAAAGAAACCTTCAAAATTCTGAAGGAGCTTAGCCAAAAGCAGATGCAAGAAGCTCCCAACAGCCAGGAACACTGTAACAGGTTCCTGACCTTCTTCCTAGACAAAGTAAAAGACATCCTAGCAGACATACACAATACCCCCATTAACCAGCACATCTTGGCCAGGGCTGAGCCACACAGAGATATGGTAGAATCGATCACCTCCTTCCCAAAGCTAGACCATGAGTCTCTGCTCCACATTGCGACCAGAATCAAGTCAGACTCACCCGCTGACCCCTGCCCACCAAGGATCTTCAAATTAGCCCTCCCTGCAATTGAGGAAGAAGCCCTTTCCCTGATTAACCTCTCGCTAGAAACAGGGAAGGTCTCCAGGAATTTTAAGGAAGCTAGAGTAATCCCCCTACTCAAAAAGATGGGAGCAGACACCACCAACATGAAAAACTATAAGCCCATCTCCCAACTTCCTTTTCTGGCAAAAATTATGGAACAACATGTCCTCAAATCTTTATCGAGGTTTATGGAAGAACATCAACTACTCAGGGACAGGCAGGCAGGCTTTAGAGCCCACCACAGCACTGAGCTGGTGATGCTGTCAGTACTGGACGAAATCAGGCTCACAGGTGACAGCAAGAAGCCGTGCGCCCTGGTCCTCCTAGACCTGTCTACGGCGTTTGACACGGTCAACCACTGTCAACTCCTGACAAGAATCCGGGACATTGGCATCTGTGGGATGATACATCACTGGATTACCTCCTTCCTGACAGATCGCACCCTAAAAATTAAGATGGGTGACTGTGTGTCTGACAGGGGGTCTATAACCTGTGGAGTCCTGCAAGGGTCGGCACCGTCCCCACTTC
This sequence comes from Calotriton arnoldi, assembly GCA_963921515.1. Lineage (NCBI taxonomy): Eukaryota > Metazoa > Chordata > Amphibia > Caudata > Salamandridae > Calotriton > Calotriton arnoldi. Next base: position 303,927 of record CAWUFW010007642.1, read on the forward strand.
TGTGTAACATCTATCTCAGACCGCTAGTGAGGGACTTGGCCCGGATGGACTGCCAGGTGGTTAATTACACTGACGACACACAAATTATTTTACAAATTGACAACACCCCACAAGCCCACACACGTGTGCAAGACACACTGAGATATGTGGTAAACTGGATGACTGCCAATTCACTTAAGGTTAACCCAGACAAAACGGAGGTATTGGCCATTACTACGGACAGCAACCCATGGACCAACCAATTCTGTCCACAAGAGCTGGGAGACACTCCGTCTCCAGCCCCGGTGGTAAAAAGCCTGAGTATTAAAATAGATGCCAAGCTCTCACTGTCCAACCAAGTATCCACCGTGTTCAGGACCTGTGTGGGCCTACTAAGGCAGTTGAGGAAACTATCACCCCTCCTCTCTTTTTCTACCATGCGTACAGTGGTGACCGCTTTGATCATGTCACAACTAGATTATGGTAACTCACTTTACATTGGGCTACCAGACAATCTGCTAGGAAAACATCAGGTTGTGATGAATGATGCGGCCAAGTTGATCTTCAAGCTCCCCAGATGCACACGGGCCACTTCCCTGCTGCAAAAACTTCATTGGCTCCGCGTCAAACAGAGGGCTAGATTCAAGGGCCTCTGTATCGCCCACAAGGCCCTGCATGGACAGGCCCCAAGATACATCAAAGAGCGCCTGGGGAAATACGTCCACAGCCGCACCCTAAGGTCATCCATGGGTGGCCAGCTAACCTGTCCACTGTTTAACTACACGACTAAAGGAGGGCGAGCCTTTTCTGTCCTCATCCCGCAACTGTGGAATAAGCTGCCAGGCCACCTTCAGTCCGAAAAAGCCCTCCTTCCGTTCAGGAAGAAACTGAAGACTCTCCTCTTCACAGAAGCCTGGGCATAACACAGACCAATTAGGGGTTAACATTCACTCGTGGGGACTGTAGCTATTTTTCTCTCAGCGCTTAGAGACCTGCCGGTGTTAAGCGCTCTACAAATCGCAATTAACATTAACATTAAAATTTCAAGCACAGTAGTACATTTTCAGTCCTCTTTGATTCACATAAACCACATTGACCAGTCTTGTAAATTAAAAATTCTGGGATAGCCATTATAGGGGAAGAAAAAAAGGGTAGGCATGGGATGGAGCTAGGCATTGTTTCTCCAGTGACCTTGAAGGGAATGGGAGAGGCTTCTTCACTACACACTGGTCTAACTCCAATACGGCCATACATGTGTTTAAAACATTGGGGCTGCATTTGTCAGTCAGACACAAACAAAATAACTGCACCTGCTGCACTGAACACATGTTCAGCAGACACACTGGGAACCAGACAAGTCAGATGCTTCATTGACAGCCTGCTGAGCAGTGGCCATTTGCTCCTCTTCCCATACCAGTACACCAATGGGTTTTGATCCAGATAAACCTCTGTTGGGTCATTCAGATAAACCTCGACAATCCTCTTAATAATCATGAGTCCTCCAACTTGCTTGACAGCTTTTGCATTCACCTCTGCACTGGACTTAACAGCTTGGCTGCGGCGTGAATTCCCCTGCGGTGCTGGACATTCCATTGTTGGGCGTGGTTCGGAGGGCCCCCGGCCGTCGTGCTCACACGCCCACCGTGACTCATGACGGCCGGGGGCCGTCATGAGCACCGAAGGGGTTAAGCCCTGCCTTTAGAACCCAATCAATTTGGTGCTGATGCTCCTGTTCCTGTTGTTGTTGCTGGTGCTCTTGCTGTTGGTTTTGGCTGCTGTGAGTCAACAGCTTTGTATTAACAGCAAAGCATCTTTTCTTTTTGTCCACACATGCATACATTTCAGACATCTCCTTAAGCTGTTCTTGTACCATATGCCATAGTGGGATACCTTGACCCATCGTACTGTCCTCCTTTCTGACTTTCTGTGTGAAAACCTCAAAAGGAAGCAGTATCTCTGTCAAGCATTTTACTAGGCCCCATTGGTCCATCTCAATGATCAGGTCTGTACCCATCAAACAGATGTTGCAACATGTAATAAGTCGAGTTCTAAAGTGTTGGCACCTCCTGAATGAGGGTTTTAACTGCCATTCTATTATCACACTGAATGATCCTCAAATGCTTCCGTACTTTCAAAGAATGGCTGAAATGAGTGCAGATTCTTCTGCAGGTGGACAGTTAGTTGTTGACTCGGTTTTCTTTTTTCAGAATGTCCAGTACAATGATGTTGATGCAATGCGCAAAACCAAGGACCATAAAATAGCCATCATCTGACATGGCATTTAACTATATAGCTGCCATTGTCCGTGGCAACAAATCCGGTCTTAAGCCCTCTGGGTCACATCCATTCAAAGACCTTGTTGTTAAAGTCATTCAAGATGTTTGCAGCTGTATGTGAACTCCTGCAGATATAATTTCTCTAACCCCCCACAAAAAAGATCCAGTATTGAGTGATGCACATGCAATCAGTGGCTTGGCAACTGGTCCACATGTCTGTTGTCAGGTGGATAGTGGGAACATCACTCTGCTGCAAAGCTTGTCCAATCAATTCCAGCACATCATGATGTAGTGCTGGAACAGCAACTTTGGCAAAATAGGTCCAGTTAGGAACCTTCTATTTCAGGCAGATGGCTGCCACAAATTCTAGAAAACCCACTCCTTCCACAAAAGAAAATGGGAGGAGATCCAGCGCTAACGTTTTAGCCAGCTTCCAGTTGTACAAGCATGCTGTTTGGTGGTTGCGTTCAAACTGCCCCTCCTGCCTAAACATGCCAGTAATAGTAGCCTGGATTTATTTTCTTTTTTGGTGACACTGATGCAGGTGACTTCTTGAGAGAAGAAGGTGGTAGACTCAATGTGCGTCTCAGCAGTGCAGTCACTGTATGCTCTTGCCTTGGTGTCTCAACCTGACTCTGAGTCTTGTGCCATTGTGATGTTGCTGCTGTGGGTGATACTACTTCACTGCTGGGAACAGGGCTGATTTACGTAATGAAAATGTCACCCTCTTCTTCACCTTCCACCGTGATCGGAGCAGATTCAAATTGCTTGCTGTCACCACCTTCACCAATACCACTTGCAGTTTTTTGGCTAAGGTGCGCCTCCTAGTGGATTGAATGGTATTTTCTCAAATGGGTTGTTTGGCCTCCGGAAACATAGTTTGTACCAAGCTTATCTCGACTAACTCTTGCCTTGCAAAGGGAGAATATGGCAATGTTCCCATCCCGCTTGCTAACGGTAAAGAAGTACCAAACTGGAGAGACTCACTTTCTGACTATGGTGCCACTGCCAATGCCCAAAGAAGTGGGGATAGGTGGGTGTTTTGAAGTTTGCCTCTCTGCAGGGCCTAGTTCTACTGAGGTGATTGTGGAGGCAGGTTGCAGGTGCCTTGCAAATATGGAAGCTAGTGGTGGTAGTATCTATGCCACATCCCTCAGAGCATGTTGAGATGGGGTAACGTTGGTCTCCTCTAGGGCTGGGCTAACATACATAATGACTAGGTTGTTGTCATCCTCTTCTTCTTCATCCATAACTCTAAGGCTTTCAGGAACCTTCCTTTTCTCTTTTCTCTCCTGGCGTGTTTCAGTCTGAGGTGGAATCCAAGTGGTGTCTTGATCATCAGAAGGGGGGCTAGGAGAAGAAGATTGTGGAGTACCCTTCCGTTTTCTTGCTGGAGATCTGAAAGACATGGGATCTTCTGAAAGAGGAGCTTCTTCTACTTCCTCAGCATGAAGCTGAACCTCCTGAATTGCTCCTACTCTGGAAGAAACTATTATTGCTGGCTGTAGGTGCTGTTGTCCACTGAGCTGAGTTTCTGGCAATGATTAGGTACTACTTTGCGAAAGAGATAACTCCAAGTCAAGGTCACTACTCGTCGAAATTGTAGTGATTACAGTGGCTGCTTCTGTGCCAGACATAGGCTTGTGCCTAGGTTGAGGTGAGGCTGTTGATGCAGGAGTGCTGCTCCCAGCTTGCTACCCAGGGACCTGTGCAGCAGGAACACGACATTGCCTAACAAAGGTCTGGGGTGACATACCAGTGGTGGTAAGCTCCTTCTTATCACTGGCCACTTTCTTGGTAGCACTTTTCTTTGGGGCCCTCTTGAAGCTATCATTTGGCAGTGGCACTTTGCTTCACAAGCTGAAGAGATGTGAGCACTGATGTCACGTGTTGTGTGGTCACACGTCACATGCACAGGCCTTCTGTCTGGCAGTACAGTGGGTGATGTCTCTTCACTTGTGCACCTAAAAGCAAACATGCAAGGATAACATTAGTGAAACGTGGCATTGTTGCAGGTTGAATTAGTAGTACAAACAATATCGTTTAGTGTGGTTATTTAATCTATAAATAATTAACAAGAATACAGTGTATCCATTCAAAAGTAAAATCACACCAAAATATAGTTTCATTTACAATCAGAAAGGGTAAGAATGAACAACAACATACAGATGTAACTGTTTGTTTATGTGCATAACGTTGGGAATGAGATGTGGCACTCAGGGAGGTGCAGGTGACAATGGAATAATCCTAAGAAAATGAATGCTGTTGTGTGGCTGTGCGCCTATGGCAGCCAGAGGTATACTGTATGTTGGGAAAATGTGAAACAGAATTTTGCACACAAAAAACACATTTAAAAAAAAAATACAAAAGTAAATTTTAAAAAAATTAAACGTTTAAAAAAATGTAAAATGGGAAATAAAAAAAGAAAACTTTTTTTTAATTAAATAAAGAAAATCTTTGTAAAAAATAAAAAATAAAATTGCTGATGTATTAGGACACTGCCATGAGAAACCCATTGGGATTTGGGAGACGAGGAGTGTTGACATATTAAAAACAAATATATAATAATATAAAGCACTGTTCATATGTACATTTACAATGAGCATTGAGCAGCAATTAGGCCTTGAGCATATTATTAAACTAATATCAGGGAAAAGTTTTTAAAAAAATGAGCACAAACAAAAAGGCTTAAGCCTCTACATACAAAATGGCTCTGAAAACTGAAAAGAAGGATGGTTGCAGAAAATGGCCATATGGTCAAATAATAAGCAAGGAGGCACGGCACCGAAGAGCCGGGCCGCAAGATGGCCGCCACTCTGTGAGGCTCTGCGGGCTGGAACAAATAGCCGACATTTATCTGCCTTCACAGGCGGCATCGGTGACCCCCAGCTGGCGGAGGGGACCCCACTAACGCTGGAGCACTAGGGGAGCCCTCTAGGAGGTTGCAGTGGCAGAGGAAGCAGCGAGGCTGACTACAGCTGACACTACGGCCTTGCGCCCAGAGCCAGGCTGCGCACACCACGAGAGCCGCGGGGTGCCCGACAAGAGGCAGTGCTGGTGGGAGAGAAACATCAGCAGCTGGGTGCTGTGGGGCCTCATGAGAGGGGAGGCTTCCTTCACAGATACTGACCTTAGTGGTGCCATAAGAGTGGTTGAAAGCATTTCCCAATGCCTTGCCAGAGTAGATCAACGATCGGAGCAGACCATGCAGCTGATGTTGATGGACTGGCTGCCCAACAGTGTGCAGCCTGGCAGCCGCTGGAGGGACACAGGATGCCTCGCCTGGTCCTGACATGGTGGTGGAGCTGGGACTTGGCTGGGGACCTTGCTGGGGACAGCAGGAGGCACTAGCTACTGATAAGGCGGTCTGTCTGTGCCATTCTTTGCTGACCGGTAAGCGAGACTTGTGATGGGCAACATGTGAGCTGGCCCCAGGCCAGAACGGCGATGGTGGAGGGTGCGGCACTGCACAGCCAGGGAGAGCTGTAATCGGGCCCTGAATGGCTATAGGCCCTGCAAAGTGTGTGGTCCTGGGGTCTGGAATCGGGCCAAAATAGTGGACTTGGCAGGCCCACCCTGAAAAGTGTGTGCATGGCATTACCACTCATTATGTACTGAGTGGAGGAGCAGGGACTACCTGCATGCTGGGTGAGGAGCAGACTTGACTGCAGAGGCCTTGGAGAACCCTGGCTGGTTCCAGAGGTGAGTCACAGCTTGAAGGACTGGCTACTTAGCGCTGGGGTGAAGTGATGCCCAGGAAAAGCAAAGTGCTCAACAAAAAAACAATCTTTGCTGCCTGGGTATTGGCCACCACAGGTCCCGCGCAGAGGGCTCTGCCCATTGCCCCTGAGTTGGCCGTGCTAGGGGGAGGGCACTATTGCTGCGGGAGACACCCCCTGCTTCAGTTAAGATGGGGAAAACCAATTCCAGACAATCCAAGTTGCTTTTTGAACAGCGTCAGCTGACCCGAGGATCAGTGACCCCCCCGCCCCCGAAAGAGGGATCGCCAGAACTCGAGCCGAGCGGAGAATACTCTCAGGAGCCTGACATACTGGAGATGTTCAGAGATCTTAAGCTGTCCCTTACAGCAATTGACAGTCAAATTGACTTCCTGGTGGATAGATTTGATCATTTATAAGAGAAGGAATCCAGTCATGATGAAATGCTGGAACAGTTAGAACAGAGCACGTCGACATTGGAGGAAGAAGAGAACACAACTAAAAAGAAATTTTATACTGGAAAAGTGCCTGAATTAATCCTAAACAGAAATGAGGACTTAGAAGCTAGATCCAGATGGAACAATATCAGAATTATGGGAATCCCGGAGTCCACTGCAATGAATCGCGTAGAAGACTATGTTAAAGGAATGTTGCAGGCCCTGTTTGGAGAGTTGCTGTCATACGTCTGCATAGTGGAGCAAGCACATAGATCGCTGGGCCCAAGATCGCCATTGTGCACTACCGTCTGGTCCATTATTTGCCTTCCTCCTAAATTACAGAGACAGTGACACCTCACTTAGGCTGGAACGGGCTCAACAAACACTGTCATATCATGGGAACACTATGTCATTTTACCCTGACTTTACAATGGCGGTGCAGGCTGTGAGGCATAATTTCCTACCAGTGAAAAGATCTCTTCAAAAGACTGCCACCAAATATTCACTGCTCTACCCTGCAAAGCTCTGCATTTTTTACACTGGTAAGACTTCTTATATCACCGACCGAAGGGCTGCTGCTAAGTTTGTCAAGGGCCTCCAGCTAGCCAAGTCGGATTTTCGATCTGAACATGAACCTGGTGAAACCAGCTGCATCAGTGACAATGACTGACTAAATAGAAACTTGAGTTGAGCATGGCAGGGATCTACACTCATAGCTGCCTGCTTGGATGTGCTGAAGTGAGGGACCAAATGGGACATCCTTATCCTGGACTTTGATTAGTTAGAAGTGGGATTCCCTGGCCCATTGTTGGTTCGTGCCTGCTGGCTGCTTCCCTGTTCTAGTCACTAAGCCCTTAATGAGCTGGGAAGCGCTGGGTGGCTAGTGATTTACCCCTCAGGGATGATTCCCCCTAATGTATTGCACTGTTAGCCCTAGAAGGCTTTGGTTGGTTTTTATTCAGCTCATTTGGGGGCTGTAGTGTGTGCAGGGTGGATGCTGTTGGGACTGTTTGCATTGACATGCCTGCCCTTCTCTTTCCTATTTCAGTCTGTTTCTTACCTCCCCTTTGGCTGCCCCTTATCAAACTGCCGTAGTTGAGGGGCTTCTTGCTGTGAGCTGTGAACTGGGGCTGTATGTTCAGCTTTCTAAGATCCCACTGTGGCGCAGTTGAAGGTGATCCCCTGGAACATACATGGCTTGAATGATAAACACAAGGCGAGACTGGTGTTGGTTGGCCTTCCCTGAGGCGGTATGCCACTGATATTTGCTTCCTGCAAAAACTACATTTGACAGAACACACTAATATGCGCTTGCGGGTAGGGTGGATAGGCAAACAACATGTGGCCTGCTCCTTGAATTATGCCGGAGGGGTTGCTATCCTTATTAAGAAAGGCTTGCCCTGGCACAAGTGCGCAACTTTGTGTGATCAACAAGGCAGGCATGTGATGTTAGCTGGCACAAAGGGGGGTACCCGCTCAGGCGGCGTGTTTCTATCTATGGTCCCAACGTGGATAACCCTTATTTCTTTGCAAAGATCTGGAGGCTGGTAGACACCTTGGGACTTGGCGCAGTTGTATGGAGAGTTGACTTCAATGTGATCCATGATCCTCAGAGAGACAGATCGGGTGATTCCCGACATCCCCATCCTAGAGCGGCAATGATAATGGGTTAATAGACATTTGGAGGAGCAGAAACGTGGAAAGGGAGGAAGGTACATGCGTATTTTCTGCATGCTCCTCTTGGTCGAGGATAGATTCCTGGCTTGCCTTCCACGATGCGGAAGCTTGGGTTACCGCTGCCATCCACTTTCCGAGGACCCTCTTCACCACTCCCCAGTACTCATCGAGCTTACTATACCAGAGTTCCCAGGCTGGGCATTCATGTGACGGTTACCACCTGGAGCTCTATGGTACCAGGTGTTCCGGGAAGTCATCCAGGTTTCAATAGTGAAGTATTTTGAGCACAATGCAGGCAAGGTAGACTCCTTCTCTGTCCATTGGGAAGTATTTAAGATGGTAGTAATGAGAGATTGTTTAGCCAAACAGGCAGTAGTGCTGCGGACGATCAGAGGGGAATTCAACCATATTGAGGAGATCCGTGACCTTGAACGCGATTATTTCGCCACTGGAAGCGCAGAAGTGCTGGGCCGCATATGTGGCAAGATCGGCAAATTTAAGGAGGCTATGCTAAGGGAGACATATTATCTTGGTAGGGAGGCCCACGCTAGGTGGTATGGAGAGTGAGAGCGAGCAGGCAAAACCCTGGCTAGCCTGCTCTGAAAACCCTGGGCTAGTGATTACATTGCTGAACTCCGCACTGCTGAGCATGAGCCACTCATTGGCCAGGCAGCAATGCTGGAGGAAATACTCTCTTTTTGCTCCTCTCTTTACAATGCGATGCAATTGCACATCCCCCAGACCTCGACTCCTTCTATAACTCGATCCAGTTACTCTGGCTTGAAGATGGGCACCATCGCCTCCTAGATGAGCCTTTCATGGAGGAAGAGGTTATTCAGGTAATTAGAGCTCTCCCAGGAGACAAGGCCCCTGGCCTGAATGGGTTGTCAGCCATGTTCTATAAGGAGTTTGCAGCTTTGTTGCCCCCCCATCTTATAAATATGTATAGTGAATCTCTGGAGAAGGTTGTATTACCCCCATTGCTAAGGGAGGCACTTATTACTATCCTAAAGCCAGACAAGGACCTGCAGTGCTGGGAATCACATAGACTGCTGTCTATGATTAAGGTGGACAGTAAAATCCTGGCCAAATTAATTGTCTCATGGCTCCTTACCTTGCTGCTTCTTATAACGTGGACAGATCAATCCGGATTTGTTCCAGGCAGAGACGCAATGCACAATCTGAGTACCTTTTTTGCCATCCTCCAGGAGTTAGAACCTTCGCTTGAGGCGGCTGCAATCTTTCTTGATGCCACCAAGGCATTTGATTCTCTTGAACAGACGTATCTTTTTATGCTGCTGGCTCATCTGGGGATCAGCCCTAAATGTATTCAATTGATCAGCTTCCTCTACTGCACGCCAACTGCATGTCTCTGGATTAATGGAGTGATCTCCCCCCCCATTTCAAGTCTCCCGAGGGACGATGCAGGGATGCCCACTCTCTCACATACTCTTTGCCATAGCTATGAAGCCCCTTGCAGCACGCCTCAGACACCATAATGTGCATCAAGGCCTGTCTTTCACCCCCCAAGTCCTGCTGGTCTCCATGTATGTGGAGGATGCCACTCTATATGTTGAACATCCGGTCGCAAACTTAGATCCAATGATCAGGGAATTCACCAAGTTTGTCGGATTTTCTGGCATATCCAATAACTGGGCCAAGTCATTCATTTTCCCGCTCACGGAGGCCTTAGTGCAGTTCTGCTTGGAATTCCCTTTTTGATGGGCAAAGGAACCAATTAAATATTTAGGCATATGGCTGAGCCGGGATGTCGATGTCCTTTGGAGATCAAACTATCACCGTCTGATGAAGTGGCTGGAGAGCTGACTGGCTCAATGGACGTGACTCCTGCTTTTCATGGTGGGAAGTCTGGCCATTTCTAAAATGGCTATATTGCCAAACTTCCTATATCATTATCCTATTCATAAACCTCGTCCTCCCTCCTCGAGGAGCCTCAGGCAGACTTTAGTCGAGTTTGATATCATTGGCATGGGCCAGGAAATAGCTCAGAAATGTTAAGTGTGCTAGGCATGGACCTTTATTACAGCTGTGCACAGGCGCAATTTGGATTCTATTGGCTATACCAAACACAGTTTATGGCTCACACTGCCCCTGAGCATGATCATGCTATGCCTCACCCTCTACATATGGTCTTGTACAAACCACAAACAAGGCTGTGGGCCACATTAGATATGATTAGCTGCACTGTCTGGGCATGGCACGAGTTGTGCCTGAGAGCATGACTGGATGTACTGTTTGCTCCCTCTATTCCACTAGTCAGACATCCTGCCCTGCCCTTTTCCCAAGGTGCAGGTGCCTACAATAGGTTGCTGAGCCTCCAGCTCACCACAATGGGTGATGCATTCACGGAAAGCTTATTCAACCACTAGACTACACTAGAGTATCTATTTGCACATGGTCCATTAGGAACTACATTAATCACTGGTGATAGAGGTGGACCAGGGGAGGAGACAAAGAAGTGTTAATCGGTGAAACCTTGTCCAGAAGCACTGCCCCCACAGTGTTCCTTGCAGGTTTTGATCTCCTTTTCTTGAACATTTTGGGGACTTTAGTTCCAGACTTGGACCCTCTGAAAGTTGCAGTATCAGTTAAAATAATAGAATCCGCTTCCTCAAAAAAAGTGGTCGATATCATCAAATGTACAGTTCCTAGTCGCAGAGATTAATGTGCGGGCCAGGGCCAGTAGGGGAAGTTTTTTTGGCCCTCTTCACATTTGTTTTAAGAGGTTCAGATGCCTTGCACTTCCCCATGTTAAAAGCCAAAATATATCACACACTACTCTTAATAATGACTTTAAACAAGGGAGAAAAAGAGGATCACTTTTACTCACAGAATAGATTGATCGAAGGCACTCCAAGGAACCAGCGAAAAAGGGTGCCACTGGACTCAGTTGGTCCTTAAGACTGAACTGAACACTGAACTCTGGGGAAAGAAGTCCCACCCCAGAAGATCATTGGAGAAATTAATGTTCAAGGCCCCTGCCGTTTCTCACACCGTTCCCCCACTGAGCTGCCCCACTGAGTTCCCTGCTAAAATGCCCATTTCTGCTTAGTTAGGGAGCCCAATCCTAGGCCTAGTCTTTAGGTCTTGGGTATAGCAAGGGGTAGTAGAGCAGTGATTTGCCATGGCTGTCTGGCAGCCTGGCGGGGCAGTTGCTCCCCCCGGTCCAGTCCGCTGGTGTCCTGTAACAGGACCGCTGCTCAGCTCCAGCCTGTAGCATTGTGTGTGTGTATTCAGCGCTGTATGCAGCATTGATGCCTCTCCTTCACTCTCCACGAAAGCTGAAGGCAGTGATACAGGGGTACCAGTGCTGTGCTCGGCATGGAGACAGAGCCCAGTGGAGACAAAAGTCTGTGCTCCTGAGCCCCCCCAAGGGCTTTGAGTGGCGGAAAGCAAGCAAAAGGGCAAGGATGGTGGAGGCGGTTTGCAAGGGTTGCCTCCCGGCAAACTCCAGTCAGGAGTTATTGTGTTATTGTGCTGCCTCTTGGCCAGGGTGGGCCATGCCCTTGTCTGCATCACCCTGACTTCTCGCTGAGGGTACCGGGAATCCCTGTGGGCTATACCACTGTATGCCAAGTCCCAGGGTCACTGCAGCTCAGAAAGGCCTCACTGGGCCTTGCTTGTCAGGTAAGATGTTGTGAACCCAGGAGGGCCCTGCCCAGGTCTCTGTTGCAGCACTTCCTGGCCCCATAGGGCCAATGGATTGTGACTCCCTGGGCGGCGTGTCGCCGTGTTCAGGTCCTCCTGACTTGAGGACTCCTGTTGCTATCCTAAGTGCGGGAATGGGTGTAGAGCTGGGATGTCTCTGGGGTGTTGCTTCCATTTCACTGCTGGTGGAATGCTGGTCCCGCAGCCCAGACATGATGCAGGTACTTTGTATCCCCAGGATCCCATGCAGTCAAGATCATTAAGCAGGGCATGAACTAGTAGTCCTTTTGCAGAATGGTGGAGAAAGGGGGCAGGCCTTTGACCAGCTCTCAGGAATCCCACTGCATGGGACTTACTGGAGGTAACAGGAGGGCTTCTTGACCTCCAAGGTCCTACAAGAGTCAAGAGGACTTCTTCCCCCAAGCAGTAGTGTGCCAGGAGGTGTGTCTGCCAGCTCTCAGCAATTCTGCAATGTGGAACCTCCTGGAGGTAACAGGAGGGGTTCTTGGCCCCAAAGAACCTTCAGGATCCAAGGGATTGTCATCCCCAAACCAGTAGTGTGCCAGGAGGCGCGTTTGCAGAGTGGTGGAGAAAGGGGGAGTGGCATCTGAAGACTTCTGAGCTATCCCACTGTGTGGGACTTACTGGAGAAAATAGGAGGGGTAGTTGGCCCCCAAGGACCCTCAGCAACCAAGGGGACTTTATCCCCCAACCAGTTGTGTGCCAGGAGGCACATTTTGCAGAGTGGTGGATAAAGGGGACGTGGCCTCTGACAACCTCTCAGCAATCCCGCTGTGTGGGACTTACTGGAGATAACAGGAAGCGTAGTTGGCCCTCAAGGACCCTCAAGAGCAAAGAGGACTCCATCCCCAAATAGTAGTGCACCAGGAGGTATGTTTGTAGAGTGATGGAGAAAGGGGCTATGGCCTCCGACAACCCCTCATCAATCCCAATGTGTGGGACTTACTGGAAGTAACAGGAGGGGTAGTTGTCCCCATGGACCCTCAGGAGTCAAGGGGACTTCATTCCCCAAATAGTAGTGCACCAGGAGGTGCATTTGCAAACTGGTGGTAAAAGGGGGTGGGGCATATGGAGATTTGCCTGCCACTTTTTATGCTTTTATTAGGATGATTTAGGCCCCAGGGACCCCATCCCCCAGGCCTGGCCTTTTTTTATATATATTTTTTGAGGAGGGCCACATGGCTCCCCTCCCAGGGTTGATTTTAGGCCCAGGGACCCCATTCCCTGGGCCTGCCCTACATGTAATAGGGGTGGGGTGCCGTTTGGCCCCCCTTTCAGGCCACTTTCAGCCCTTGTGACCCTGTGGCCCGGCCGTTCTGAAATGGTGGAGGGGACCGTGTGGCCCTCTCCTTGGGTAAAGCTCAGTTCAGCCCCGGGGAGCCCATTCCCCAGGGCCCCACTTCAGGGCACCCCCTCACATCTGTTGAGGACCACAGTTGGAGCCTCAAGGCCCCCCGGTCCCTGCCAGCTTCCCACCTCCTGCGGGAGCCGGCATCATTTTAGACATAGGAAGCTGCTGGAAAGGCAGCTCCCTGTGTCTAAAACTAATTCTGCTCTGCTTCCAGCAAGCAAGAGCATTTAATGCTCTCACTTGCTAAAATGGACCATTTGCTGTGACTTAGCAGGAGTGATAAAGTTCCCACTAAGCCACAGCAAACAACTATGCTCCGGAAATGGGCACCCCGGGACATAGCAGGAGCTGGCTCTGGGGGGCAGTATCCCCAGGGCCACATATGACTCCAGGAGGGGCGCTTCGTGGCTCCCTCCTTTCTTGATGTTGGGCCTCGCCTGAGGAAGTGGCAGTCCCCAGGGCAGAGATATGCCTGGGAGGGGGGCTGTGTGGTGCCCCTCCCATCTTTAAAAAAACAAGCTGGTTCCGGGTAGACAGTGGTCCCCAGGGCCCGGGGGACCCTGAGGCCCCTACTACAAATTGATTATGGCCCTGGGAAGGTGGTGGTCCCCAGGGTATGGGGGGTCTGAGAGGCCCACCATAACAAATAATTAGCCCTGTGGAAGTGGTGGTCCCTGTGGCAGAGAGGGGTTCCAAGAGGCCTTCCATTTTGTTTTTCACATGTGGCCCCAGGGAGGTGGTAGTCCCCAGGCCGGGAGGGTCCAAGAGGTCCCCTGTTTTGAAAGAAATAAGCCCCAGGTAGGTGATGATCCCCATGGCATTATAAGCCCCAGGAGGGGGCCCGTGTGCTCCCCTCCTTCACTATGAAAATGCCCCATGGGATTTATATGTATGTATATGTGCATGGAAAGTTTTGGGGGGATCCGTCAAGTGTAGGCCACCAAAAATTGGGGGTCAAAAAGTGCGTTTACCATGTAAATTCCCATAGAGTATTTAGACACGCCTGCAGCCCAAAATGCTGGACAGAATCTCCCTGAATTTGGCAGAAAGGTAGGTTTTGGTTCGCAGATCACACTTTTTGATATTTGGCATACATTTGTTCAATAGTTTGTGAAAAATTAAAGGGAACTCAAAATTTGCAAATCTACAATCGTGACTAATTTGTGATTTTGTGACAATTCGCAAAAGTGTGCACGTGAACAGGAATGCCATGATTAGCCAGCTGCAACATGAGCAGAAAGTTGCAGCTGCCATTTTAGTTTAACAGCATAGTCTATGGGGCTAAAGTGCAATGGAAGAAACTTGAATAAGGGGTCAGGTTGGATGTACCCTGTTCCCATAGGTGGGATATAGGGGTGTTTCTGGAACACAGTATGGACACAAAATGTCAAAGAAAAGGTTTTTCTGTGTCACATGCAATATTCATGAACTCGCCATGACACTCAGTGCAGCCCATATGTAACATTGTGACTAATTCATGATAATCACCAAAAATTAAAATATATACACTCACACACGCACTCTCAGTCTTACTCAGATAATCAAAGACACACTCAGACATGTACACATCTAATAAGAGACCTTTTAAGGCACCTGTGCACCTACTCACAGACCCACTTAGACACTCACACACCCATTCACAGACTCACCAGGACACTGTCATGCCCACTCACGGACCCACTCAGACACTCATGCACCCACTAACAGACTGAGTCAGACACTCATGCATCCATTCATAGATGTACTCAGACACTCACATACCTACTAACAGACTCACTCAGAGATGCATGCACCCACTCACTGACCAACTCAGACATTCACATACCTACTCACAGACCCAGTCAAACTCATCACCCAATCACAGACCCATTCAGACACTCATGCAATACATCATCTACTCATACATGTACACACCCACTCACAAACCCACTCAGAGATTCCTGCACCCACTCACAGATCTATTCAGACACTCATGCACCCACTCACAGACCCACTCAGAGACTCATGCACACACTCATAGAATCATAAAGACACTCATGAATCAACTCAGTCACTCACTCAGGGACTCACACACTGACTCACATACCCACTCTCACAGAGTCACATGGATCCACTGACAGACCCATTCAGACACTCATGCGCCCAGTCACAGACCTACTTATATACTCATGCACCCCCACACAAACCTACTCAGAGACTCATGCAGTCACTCATAGGCTCATAAAGACACTCATACTCTCACTCACAGACTCAGAGACTCATGTATCCAGTCAGAGACCTACTAAGAGATTCATGCACCCACTCAGAAACATAAACACACTCACATACACCAACTCACAGACCCTTAGAGACACTCATCTACTAACTCAATACTCAGAGATCTTCTCAGACACTCAGTCACTCATTCACAGATACAATCAGACACTGATAAACCCAGTCAGAGACTCATTCAGACATGTCATATCTACTCACAGACTCAATCAGACTCATGTACCCATTCACAGACTCTCTCAGACACTCATGCACCCACTCACAGACCCACTTAGAGATGCATGTATCCATTCACAGACCCATTTAGACATACACGCCCACTCACAGATTCACTCAGACGCTCATGCACCCACTCACAAACCCACTCAAAGACACACTCACACAGACTCACAGACTCGTACAGATACTCATGGATTCACCCACATACTCAGAGACTTATGAATCCACTCAGAGATCCTCTCAGCCACTCATGCACTCATTCACAGACCCACACAGACACTGATATAGTCAGTCAGAGACCCATTCAGACACTTGTACACCCACCACAGACCTACTCGGATACTATGCACACACTCACAGACCCACTCAGAGACTAATGCACCCATTGAGAGACCCACTGAGACAGTCATGCATGTACTCACAGACCCACTGAGAAATGCATGCACCAACTCACAGACTGATAAAAACACTCATGCACTCACTCCCACAATCAGACTCATGCATCCACTCAGAGATTATGACCTTATTCCCAGACCCACTCAGACACTGATGCACCCAGTCAGAGACCCACTCAGACACTCACACATCCACTCACAGACCCACTCAGAGACTGATGCACCCATTCACAGATGTACTCAGAAACTCATGTATACACTCACAGACCCACTCATAGATTCCTGCATCTATTCAATGACCCACTCAGATACTCACTCACAGATTCCATCAGAGACTCATGCACCCACTCACAAGCCCAAACAGAGACACACACTGATTCATAGACTCATACAGATACTCATGGACTCACTTACATACTCAGAGACTCATGCATCGACTTAGGGATCCTCTCGCAAACTCATTCACTCATTCACTGACCCACTCAGACACAGATGTACTCAATCAGATACCGATTCAGACACTTGTGTACCTACTCAGATACTATGGATGCACTCACAGACCCATTCAGAAGCTGATACACTCACTGAGAGACCCACTGAAACAGTAATGCACATACTCAAAGACCCACTCAGACATGCATGCTTTCACTCACAAAACCATTTAGAGATTGCTGCAGCTACTCACAAACCCAATTTGGTCATGCACCCACTCAAATATCCATTCAGAGACTACTCACAGACCCACTCAGACACTCATGCACCTATTCAGATCACTCAGAGACTTACACAACCCCTCACAGACCAACTCAGAGACGCATGCACCCACTCACAGATATACTTAGAGAATAATTCAGCCACTTACAGTCTTACTCAGTCACTCACATACCCACTCATAGATTAACACAGAGACTCATGCATCTACCCATAGACCCACTCAGACATTTACACGCCCACACTCAGACCCTTTCAGAGACATATGCACTGACTCACAGACCCATACATATACTCATGCACTCACTCACACACTAAGAGACTCCTGTGTCCACTCATAGATCCTATCAGACACTCATGTACTCATTCACAGACCCACTCAGACACTCATGCCTGAGTCAGAAACCCAGTCAGACACTTGTGCAGTCACTCACAGACCTACTCAGATACTACACACCCACTCACAGACCCATTCAGAGACTAGCACACCTTCTCAGAGACCTACTCAGACACTCATGTACCCATTGACAGATTAAGTCATACACGTACTCAGACACTCACGCATCCACTCACAGACTCACTTACAGACTCATGAACCCATTCACAGACCTACTCAGACACTCAAGCATCTACTCACAGACCCACTTAGAGATTCACACGACCACTCATAGACCCATACAGACACTCATGTGCTCACTCACACACACAGAGATGCATCCATCCTTTCAGAGATTGTGTCACATACTCATTCACTCTTTCACAGACCTACTCAGACACTGATGCACCTAGTCAGAGACTCAGACAGACACTTGTGTACCCAATCACAGACCTAAGCAGATACTATGTACCCACTCACTGACCCACTCAGAGACTGGCACACCCATTCAGACACCCACTCAGAGACTCATGCATCCACTTATAGATTCACTCAGAGACTCATGCACCCACTCACACATTCTCTGACAGAGCCACTGAGACACTTATACACCCACTGACAGACCCACTCAAACACTCATAGACCTACTCCCAGAAGCACTCAGAGACTCATATATATACATATAGAGTTATTTAGATAGTGATATACCCAGTGTGATGCACAAAATCACTGCTATAGTTATGAATTTTGAATTTGCTGGTAACTATTACATGTCTGCTTTTGTTTTGCGTATTCACGATGTGTTCGCTAATTTTGGAGAAAAAAAATTAAATGATATGTATAAGAAAATGGACAACATTTTGGGATATAGGGTGGCTCTGAGAAGAGCCTTTGTGTTGATTGTGTATATATGACAGCTATATATAAGACAGGATGCAGAGTTTGAAGTTGCCGAGAAACACTGTGGGGCTTATTTACGAGCCCCTTGTGCCGCCCTTGCGTCATTTTTTCCGATATTAAAAGTGACGCACCGGTGGCGCAAGGTGCTTGTAAATAAGCCCCTGTGTTGCCTTCGGCTGTGAAGTGAACTCCATCACTTCTATAGATTCCATGCATTTCAAAACGCTAGTTGTTGTTGTAGATAGAGCCCATGTTATGGTCTCTGAGAAATGCAGAAACAGTTTTATTAACATGTTCCCTGGCTTTGTCAATCTGTGGAAAGAATAATTGATTTGACCACTTCCATTTCTGCCTTTGGCGCATGATGGAGAATAAAGTAAACACAAGGAGATGATGAACGGAGCACTGCAACTTTTCAGACATTCACCCCCAGTCACAGATCTGGGTTGAATCCAGCATCGTTCTTTAGCTCACTTCGTCACCCCAGTTCAGACTCAGCCATATGAAAATCAGTCTTGATCCGGTTCCTCATGGGAACAGTCCAGCCCGAACTGCCAAGTCAGGTCTTTCCTGGACCGGAAACAAGCATCCTCGGACCGGTATCAGGGTAAAACCCTACAGCAGCCAGGCTAGCTTGAATCCAGTGGCAAAGTGAGCAAGAGACCCATGTCTGGGCACACCCTGCCAATTTAGGGCAAACAAAGCAAACACTAGGAGAAGATGGACGGAGCGCTGAAACTTTTCAGACACTCACTCACAGTCACAGATCTGGGTTGAATCAATCATTGTTCTCTAGCTCACTTCGCCACCCCAATTTAGACCCAGTCATATGCAAATCAGCCTTGTCCCTGTTCCTCATGGGAACAGTCCAGCCTGAACTGCAAAGCCAGGTCTTCCCTGGACCAGAAACAAGTATCCTGGGACCGGTTTCGGGGTAACACCCCTCATCAGCCAGGCTAGCTTGAATTCAGTGGCAAAGTGAGCAAGAGACCCACGTCTGGGCATACCCTGCCAACTAAGGGCAAACAAAGCAAACACAAGGAGATGATGGATGGAGCACTG
Source organism: Calotriton arnoldi (assembly GCA_963921515.1). NCBI lineage: Eukaryota > Metazoa > Chordata > Amphibia > Caudata > Salamandridae > Calotriton > Calotriton arnoldi. The sequence continues at coordinate 322,990 of CAWUFW010007642.1, forward strand.
AAACTTTTCAGGCACTTACCCCCAGTCACAGATCTGTGTTGAATCCATCATCGTTCTTTAGCTCACTTCGCCACCCCAGCTAAACCCAGCCATATGCAAATCAGTCTTGACCCTGTTCCTCATTGGAACAGTCCAGCCCGAACTGACTGAACACCAGCATCCTGGGACCGGTTTCAGGGTTACACGCCTCATCAGCAAGGCTAGCTTGAATCCTGTGTCAAAGTGAGCAAGGGTCCCACGTTTGGGCATACCCTGCCAACTTAGGACGAACAAAGCAAACACAAGGAGATGATGGACAGAGCGCTGAAACTTTTGGAGAATATCAAGTTAGTATGAGGGAAAAGTGTAATTAGTTGCACAAAGGTATCTGTGAGGGAGAACCCTATACCAAATCACCCAAAACCCACTACTTACCGTGAGTTGAAATGCCATCTCACAGAAAGATGCCAAGACCACCATGGACCGGGAAACCTCAAAGACAAGAAAAAGTTAATTCATTGCTCCTGGCCTCTCCCATATAGGAAGGAGGAGGAGATCATGTGTAGAGGGACCAATGGGGAATCCACCAGGGAGGAGAAAAGGTGGAAGGGGAAGCGGGGTCTGGAGCTGAGGTCAAGAGGCGAGTCCGAGGAACTGGAGAATGCCCAGGAAGGAAGGCCACGAGAGACACCGAGAAAGAAAAGCGGGGAACCAGAAAAAGGCTTTGGTTATGACAAAGAAGCGACTGAGGAGTGAATCGTGGATCGAAGACTGGTGGATTCCCCCCAGGAGTTGTGCAATTACCGCCGAAACTCAGGAGAGTTGCGGCACAGACGGTGAGTGACCCATAACTGGGTGACGCCAAAGGAGTGGGATTGGGTCTTGAGGGAGCGGGGCGGGGTGAGTAGCAAGGGGACGAGGCGGAAAGCCCTCAAAGGACCAGCAAATCATCTTTATTTTTTATTTTTCCTTTAGTTGTTTTTTTCCCTTCCTTTCATTTGGCCACATTGGACTGCCTATCGATAGAAGCAGTCTGAGAACGAGAGCACTTCTGTGCGCAGGTCACAGTGGGCAAGGCATTTTTAGGATTTGAGGTGTCAATACCTTTCATTTGGCGATGTCTTCGGTGTAAGGGCAATACCAGGAGGAGGGGGTGAAATTCAGATAAATAGGGCAGAGAACCTCTCTCCTATACAGTTGTGTATCTGAAGCCTGTATTGTTTTTATAGTGAAAGTGGATGAGAGAAAGGGAGGGAGGAGAAATGGGTCCAGAAATACCCACCTCTAAGTCTTTTGACATTACACCGGACCAAAGGCAGTGTGTGAAACCCCATCTTTTCACTCCTGGAGTGGTAAAGGACGCTATCCTACCTTTCAGTTAGAGTATACCTACCTCAAGATACTCACTGTCCTTTTTCTTCTCTCGAGCTTCCTGGGGGATGTCGCCCAAAGATAAGGGACCTGAAACAGAAAAAGTAGAAAAGCAGGAAGAATAATTACACAGAGGAAAACCAGAGGAAGACTTATAAATATAGCCTGTGAATAAAGAAGTAAAAATTGATAAGCATATCAAGACTCCTAGCTTCTATTTCCGTCCATCCCTCCCACAGTAGCTTTCATTAAGAATTCCAGTCCTACCCCAGTGCCACCACAGTGCACAATCATGAGGGTAGAGGGTTGACAAACCACAATGCTTTCTACAAAAGAGGCAATTGATGCCACTTTAACCCTCTCTGGCCAATCCAATTAATGTCCACATTAAGCCAAACCCAAGTCCTTGTCAAAGCCATTCTTTCTAGCACAGTCTCTAGCCCAAAACATAAAGGGGAGTCCCACAATCCACACTTTAACCATTTTGAAGTGAAGCAGTAGTAGGAGACAGGAGAAGGATGGAGCTGAATGAGACAGTTGTCAAAATGAAAGGCATTTAAAATGGATGTGAGGTCCTGGTTTAAAAAAATACCTATTTGATTGGATAGTGCAAATATGCAGGTTAATAAAATTAGGTAGTATCTTCAACGGATACGTAAGTAGGTGTGTGCTTTCCTCTAGTAAAAATAATAAAGTGGAATGCAAACGTGGATATGCTTTTAATTGTGTATAGTCAGCCACACTTGCTGTAGCAGATTTTGTAACTAGTACGGTCCTTCTAGAATGTACTGCTACTGGGACCTACTGGTTTTAGTAGGTTGCTATGAAAACTCTGCTAAGAGACTGTTGGGGGAAGGGTCTCAAGGAGAGTGTCATCTTTTTTTTTTTTTTTATTAAAGGTGTGTAGAGCCATTTTTGAAGAATATGAGTTTGTTTTTCTAGCTAAGGGTTTCTTATAAAGTGTAGTGTAGTTATAAAGTAATAAAACAACGTAGCTAAATTTGGTTTTGGACTCCGTAATTATTCACAAATTCATCGTGATGGTCGTGAATAATTCGTGAATATCCACAAATACTCTTCCATACTGGGCTTCTTTATAAAAGGGCATGAATGTGTTAACAGAAGTGCAGTAGCAAAACTAAAATTTGAAAGGCATGTTTTTATTTGCTGCCTTCTGCAGTATCAGAGTGCAAAGTTGAAAACAATGCCATTAACGGTTGCTTTGCATGAGAGTGGCGTGCCATTCTTATGCTTAGTCTTCTAATTTTCTGAGAGTATTGTATCTATGTAATAAGAACAAAAAAGTGTTTCACCAACAAGCTAAATTTTCAGGTATGTGAATTAGATTCAACTTTATAAAAAAAATTTGAAATGGTAGATGTTTATATGAGGTTGATAAAAGTGAGTATGATATATGGAAAAGTATTCTAACTGTATGAAATGATCTCTGAGTGGTTGTATGAGTGTTTTTATATATTTATTAATGGGTGAGTAAGACTTGTTCAAGTTGTGTTAGTATTTGTCTGTCTGAGATTGAGGATAGGTGTGTGAGAAGTTGCTTAACAGTGTGTTGTCCTAGAACTGTATATTGCAAGTGTTGTGTTGCTGTATGCTCTAGGTAGCATAAAGACTGCTTGCTAAGCTTTATATTTATACTTAACAATAAACTAGAAACTCTGCAAAGTTTTAAAGGTCCATACATGATGTGCTGCTCAAAAAGAATGCTTTTGTTTGAACTCTGGGACTTGTAGTCCTATTTATTTGATTTTTAAAGAGCACTACAAGTCATAGTATTGAAAGTAAAACATGCACTAGAGCAATACAAAACACATGAACCTGTGAAACTTGGCAGCTATTTGTTGGATACATTTTAGGGTGGCTGCTCATAAGTTATAGGGAAGCGTTGTATGTGCTTATCTAGTAAGACATGCTGTTTAATGTAATACTAAGTTTCATGTGTAGTTTGAGACTCCTAGGCATAGTTAAATATGCAGTGTTTCACCAATAGTACATGTTTTAGACATATTTCTAAGGTATGTAGGTATTCAGCGACATACCTATACAGAATCCATGTATGAAGCAGTATTTACATATGTCTGCTTTGTATGGTAGGCTGTAGGTAGACTATAGGACAGAGAGCTTTCTAGCTAAATGTAGTTTTAAGTTTACTAACAAAAATACGTACTTATAAACCTATATGTCCTGTTATACATGCAGGATCCCACCCATACTTCAACTCTCTAATCCATTAAAGAAAACATAAAGCACAGCCAGTCAAGAGAGTCAGAGGCAGTTACCCAATTAGTCACAATCCATAGAGCACTTCCATATTGAACAGTAACAGAGCCAGTTGCACACACAGTTATATACCACAATGCTCACAAATACAGCCAGTAGACAGTCCATACAGGCAGTTACATACACATATAGGACCCATAGAGATAGTTAGACAACTAGTCATATAGTTACAGATCCCTCTGCAACCACTTGCTTTATAAACTTATTACTTACTTACTTACATAGTCATTACAAATCCAGTGACACAACCAGAGAGGGACTGATACACATAATTAGATACATACTGAAGTAGTGAAACTCCTAATCACCCATGCAGACAAGTAGCCCTAAACATATGTGTTGTTCCTGCTTCTGTAGTTTTACTGCTAGGTCGAGTTGACAATTAAAATTCCTTGCCAAACTTTAAACTTCTATTCTACTACATATGTTACTCCTAATGTAGGGTGTATGTAGGCTATAGGACTGAGTACTATGTGGTTAGAAGGTGTGAAATGCACTTTAAAGTCTCAGCCAGTCACATGTGCATTTGAGACCACTAGGCACAGTTAAATATACTCCTACTCTCACTTAGATATTTCACTGCAAATGACAGACATGTTCTCAAAAGCATAGAGACTCGCTCTCACACAGTCAGACACCACAGAGGCACTTATACATTCACTAACACACTCAAAAACTAGTTATGTATCCAGCAGTATCAAAGACAGTTGTAGACACACTTACAAACCTATGTATTCATCAACACAGGTACTCAGCTATTCTTTCAGCCACTTACATACACATTTAGAGAGCCATAGAGTTACTAAAACAGACAGTCATATACCGGCATACTAACTAAAAAGTCAAATGGCACTCTTACAGGTGGGTTCCTACACTCATTCAGATATGTAGAGAATTACTAACGGAATCTAGTCACCAATCCAGACAAGTAGTCCTTTAAACATGGGTCAGGCCTACTGCTGCATAGCCTATCTATGCACTTTTACTTGCAACTCAAATTGGCATAGCTACTTACGTAGACAATTAGATTGCCATAGAGTTACTAAAACAGACCGTCATAAATTGGCATACTTACATAAACATTTGATGGTACTCTAAATCAGATATGTAGAGAAGTACTGACACAATCAAGTCACCCATCCAGACAAGAAGCCCTTTAAACATGGGTCAGGCCTACTACTGCAGAGCCTCTCTATGCACTTTTACTTGCAACTCAACTTAGCATGAAAAAGCTCTTTGTCAAGTGCTAAACCCACGTTTTAGTACACATGACTCACCTCTGAGATAGACTGTAGGTATCACATAAAGCACAGAGCGTTGTGTTTAAACGGTAAGACATGTCTTTTCAGTTTCACTAATGCACTTGCAGACTGCTATACCAAGTACTACAGAGAGTACATCACCTGTAATGCAAGTGGCATACATGTTTTCAAAAGCATGGAGGTTCTCTCTCACCAAGTCACACAGTGACAGAGGCACTTATACATTTACTCACGTACTGAGAAACTACTTATGGATGCAGTAGTATCAAAGGCAATTGCAGCCATACTTACATACCCCTCTTTTCACCAACACAGATGCTCAAGTATTTATTCAGCTACTTACATAGACATTTAGAGAGCCATAAAGTTCCTAAAACAGACAGTCATATAAGGGCATATTTACTTAAACATCTTATAGCACTCCTACAAGTAGACTCCTACACTTACTATGATATATAGTCAAGTACTGCCGCAAGGTAGTCATCGATCCAGACAAGTGTTCCTTTGATCACGGATCAGGCCTACTACTGTAGAGCCTTTCAGCAGACTTTTACTGCATGCTTGATTTGGTATGAAAACGCCCTTTTCACAGTCTTAAACCCACCTTTTATTACAGATAACTTACCTGTGAGATAGACTGTAGGTTTACCATAAAGGAAAGTGGTTTTTGCTTAAAAGGTAAGAGATGTCCTTTTGAGTTTGACCAAGTTACTCATGCACTTGCATACCCCTATACCAAGTACTACATACAGTATTCCTTTAATGCAAGTGAAAAAAAAATATATATATATATATATATATATACACATACAAAAAACAAGAGGTAACAGGATTAATTATAGAAAAACATATTTAGTATTGACAGATGATCATAAGTCTTGAATGTTGATGCAGAATTTTTCTTTAATAAATATTTTCAAAAAAGTGCCGCCAACGCTTTTCACCTTACAAAAGGCTTTATCAGGGCCAATGATCTGAACCACTATGAACGCGAGAAAAACTCCAGGTAAGAAGTAAGCCATGTCGAAAAATATTTATTTTCTGTTTCATTCAGGGATCGTTGCGTATATCTCATGATCTGACCATGAGCGGCGTGTGTCCAAATTAGGGGTGGGCGGAATTTGCGTAGTCGCGCTACGCAAAGCTCCGCGAAACGGTAAAAAATCTCCGCGAGCACGCAAAAGTTCCATGAACACGTGGAATTGCTTGTTCCGCCCGTTCGCGATGCTTTTTTCCTGTTCGCGAATGCTGTTTGCGTGCTCGGGGAGAAATATCTCGCGAACACGCATTTTGAAAGCGCAAACAAGCAAATAACTCCGCTAAGGCGCGGATCGCGGAATTTTGGGCAATTCCGCGTTCTCCGCAGAACACAAAATTACCCAAATTCCGCAAATTTCGTGAGCGGAACGGAATTTACCGCCGAGGCCTAGTCCAAATACATAAATCAAGTCACAGTCCAGTGGTTCTTAGTTCACTTTGATCACCGGACTTTGCGGGAGATAGGACACGATTCGTGGCACTATACACGCCAGTAACAGACCTACAAGGACCCTGGAATTTGAAGCGCCTACAACTGCTTCTCGTGTGATTACTGCCTCAAAGGAATATGTAATGGACTTTACCTCTTAGAAGACGTATGGAACTAAGAAGCACTGGACTGTGACTTGAATTATATATTTGGATACATGCATCTCATGGTCAGATCAGGTTATATACGCAACGATCCCTGAATGAAACAGATTATAAATATTTTTATTGTACTGAGTATGTGTGGGATGACCTGCTTGAATTCTTGTGAGAGTGAAGACGGCTGGAGAACTTTGCTTGTTGGATCTTGCAAATGTTTGCAGATATTTTAACTACAGGTTTCAAGCCATGATGTCTTTCATTTGCAACAAAAGTAGTCCTCCAGTTGGTGAAGTAACTGATTTCTTTTGGTTTGAGTAGTACCAACCTAGAGGTGCTCCACATATTCACATGCTGTTATGGGTAAAAGATGCACCAAAACTTGGAACAGATAGTGATGAGTGTGTCTTGTCTTTCACAGAACAGTATGTGACAAGTTATTTCTGAAGTACCAGCTTTTTGTCACGGAAATCACCGAAAAATACAAACAACGACCAATGAACAGAGGGTCCATAGTATAATATTGACTACAACCCTGTAATTCTAAAGATGTAGAGTGCAAATATGGATCTACAATTTGTTGCAAATAACTCCATCGCTGTTGCTCCATCCGTGACCTCTAGATATAACAAGATCAGAGAAGACAGTAATGAAAGAGGTGTGTGAGGAGATTTCTGCAGAAAAGAGTCTTACCATAAAATTGTACAGTTTCAGCTTCAAAATATTTTCCCTCAGAGAAATAGAATCCTATGAGTGCTCTGGCCAGTTAAGCTCAGCTAGTTTGTTCTCAAAGTCAAAGGAAATTGTATGAGTAAGCCTAGGCCTTGCAAGCAGTCAAAATAAAGTATTACAGTCCTTCCCAGAAATACAGTAACCAGTAAAATATGCTCTAGAAAGTAGAGACATTCTGAAATGTATTATGTTGGGTATATATCTTCAAAACATGTGCCTCTATGAAGTATTTCAATACTATACATATAGAAGTAATATAACTGAAAATATAGAAGAAGGGAGATATGCAGTAATTGGATGTGACGGTTGTTTAGTGAGACACAAAAAGGAAATGAAGCACAGAAAGCTTAGTTGCCAAACTCCAGAGAGAAGAGAGTTTTTCTACTTGGTACTTTTGTAGTTGTTCAAGCCATGGCATGCTGAATAAAATTTACTTGCACACTATGACTGCTACAAAGACTCATTCAATGCTGTGAAAGACAGCATTGAATGCTCAGTCTACTTGCAAATGTAAGATGAGATTGAACAGGAAGAAACCATTTCTGCTGGGATAGCCAAGGAGAGTTCACAAATCAGTCACATTTCTGGACCACTGACTCAAGATCCTTTTGGAGAACCAATAATTCAAACTGAAGCAGCTATAGCTATGAATGGGTTGGAGACTCCAATGCAGCAAACAAGAGAGGAAATTGTGGATTTCAAATACTTAGTAGAACAACTGAACAATGAACAAAGAGAAATTTTTAACAAAGTTAAAGATAAACTAGAGCATGGATTTCTCCACTAGAGGAAAGAGTGTGATTGTTCTTCATACAAACTAATATTGCTAGACATCAGTGGTCAGGCTGGCACTGGAAAAAGCATTCTAATTAACGTTCTAATGGTTATCTACAGAAGACTACAAAATCAAATTTGTTATGTGTAGTAACAGCACCAACAGGATTAGCTGCACATAACATTAAAGTAATTACTTTATATGGGCTACTAATGCTACCTGTTGCACATGAGAACAAACTGGAATACCAGAAATTATCTGGTGAAGCTTGTCATAGGGTATCATGAGTATTGAAGAAACTGAAGCTTTTAATCATTGATGAGGTGAGCATGGTAATAAACTTAATGCTTGCCTTCATACACTTAAGAATGCAGCAGATTTTAAAAACAAACTACGATGTACTCTTTGGAGGAAAGCATTTGATAGTATTCAATGACTTATTGTAACTTAGCCCCATAAAAGAAAAAACATGTTTTCAAAATACTTGTCCATAATGAAACAAGAAATTCTGTGGGAAGTTTTGGCAATGTAAATATTTGTTTACACTTTGAATTCAAGGAACTAGTGAAAAATATGCATCTAGCATCTGATGTGGGTTATGGAAATATTCTTAAGGACATTAGATTAGGAGTTCTAACAAAAGCTGGAAGACATGCTTTAGAAAGTCGACTTATTAAGAAACTATTCCATCTAACATTACAGCAGCAGAACTCATGTACAATTTAATTGAAGAACAGAAAGCATAGTCTGTTTAATGCCTACACTTTGAGAGTGCTCCAACATCAATGAGCAATTAATAAAACTGGAGAAAGAAGATATTTTGGAAATTACAGCTATTGATAAAATGGAACATCAAGGAGTGACATTACCACTCACAGAAAAACTACTAGCAAAATTGGATTCTTTAGAGAAGCTTGTATCCAGGACTAGAAAAGGATTTATACATAATCAAGATCAGTCGAGTAATTTTGCAGTGTAATTTAAATGTTGAAGAAGGGTTAGTAAATGGTGAGATGGGTAAAGTGATTGAATTCATTACTTTTCCGAAAAGAGATGCGGTTGAATACTTGACCTTAAAATTTGATCAGGTTGATGGTATCAAACAGATTGGCCAATATGCTGTACGTTTTTTGCTAGTGAAAGACTTATATGTGCGGCACCAGCAGTTACCACTCTTTCTAGCGCATGCTGTAGCTATCCATAAATCACAAGGTTTAAGTGTAGATGCAGCTTTTGTTAATATTGGAAGTACTGTATTTAACGAAGGAATGTCATATGTTGCATTGTCATGAGTTAGATCATTGTTTGGTTTGTTTTTGATTGATTGTGATGATAAGAAAGTTAGTGCTGATACAAGTTGTGTCAGGGAGTACAATCGGTAAAGAATCAAGGACAAGCTAGAAGGCGTTAAGAAGAAAAAAGTGGAAAATTAGGAAGATATTGTAGAATACTAATTGGAAAACAGTTTAAGTGTCAAAAGCTATGGTGGTGTTGTTCTGAATGTACTGTTTCATTTACCAAATCAAATTCAATAAAAAACAGATAAAAGATTGTGTTCTGCACTGTTTCATTTGCTCTAACGTTTAGTCACTGACTGAACTGTAATACATTCTGCTTCAGGCATCCGAGGCCTTTTAGATATATATAGCGTATGATTAATATTTACTCTCAACATTAAACAAGACGCACTTCATTTTTAGAACAAGAAGAAGTAAGTTCTGATGATTTATTTGCACTGAGTTACAGATGGAACCATGAACGTGAAGATTGTTATTATTCATCTGCCACTCAAATAAATTCTGAGTGTTTTCTGTATTTAACATTACCGCATTGCAAAACTGTGCATTTTGACCGATTGATGAAAAAAGCTAACCAAAATATAACCCTTCCAAACTGCAGACCAGATGTTAAAGCTTCGTTAATTCTAGAAACAACTGTAAAATACCTTACATTAAGGCTACAACGATGCAGAGGAGATAGATATAAATATAAAACTCAAATTAAAAGCTTCAAATCTGGACAAGTATCAATTTCTGGAAGAAATTATATTACTTTGGCTATTTTCTTTCACAAAACACTCAATATAACATCTGGTCAATACACTGTCTATTTAAAGAGTGAAACTGGGTAGACAAAATGCAATGACAGTAACCTTAAATTCAAACCAAAACCTCCTTTCAAGCTACCAAACTCTTAACTTGTGTTTCTTCAACCAAAGTTCTGAGGAGGATTTCTTGAAAAAAAGAGGTGTATGGGGATTTTTCCACGTGGATCATTAGTGTTTTAGACATCATTTTGCCTATCGGTGTGATGCCTTTAAATAGCTCCACAAAATTGAAGAGTCCTTTTTCTCTTCCAGAAAGGTTGAACTGGATGGACACAATTTAATAACAGGTGGCCCGATTCACAAAAGTAATCTGAGACAAATCCTAACTTTACGACTTTCGGTATTCAAAAAGGCATTTAGGAGTAGTAAAGTTAGGATTTTGTCTTAAGTTTGTCTTAAGTTTTGGTCTTAAGACAAAATCCTAACTTAAGTTAAACTTAAGTTCAACTTAAGTTAGGATTTTGTCTTAATTTTATCTTAAGTTTTGGTCTTAAGACAAAATCCTAACTTAAGTTTAACTTAAGTTTAACTTAAGTTTAACTTAAGTTAGGCTTTTGTCTTAAGACCAAAACTTAAGACAAACTTAAGACAAAATCCTAACTTAAGTTTAACTTAAGTTTAACTTAAGTTTAACTTAAGTTAGGCTTTTGTCTTAAGACCAAAACTTAAGACAAACTTAAGACAAAATCTAACTTAAGTTTAACTTAAGTTTAACTTAAGTTTAACTTAGTTAGGCTTTGTCTTAAGACCAAAACTTAAGACAAACTTAAGACAAAATCCTAACTTAAGTTTAACTTAAGTTAAACTTAAGTTAAATTTAAGTTAGGATTTTGTCTTAAGACCAAAACGTAAGACAAACTTAAGACAAAATCCTAACTTTACTACTCCTAAATGCCTTTTGTGAATACCGAAAGTCGTAAAGTTAGGATTTTGTCTCAGATTACTTTTGTGAATCGGGCCCAGGAACATTAAATACCAACTAAAATTGCCTTTCAATCTACTATATTGTCACCTTTTGTTTTTGCAACCAAACCTATATGTACTATGTGTGGAATAAAAGTAATGCATGGGATTTTGTCTACATGGATCATCAGCGTATTAGACATGGCCTACCAGGGATGATGTTTTTAAAAGGATCTCCCAAATTCAAGCTTAGTTTATATTTGTTAGTGGTATTGTACCAGGTATATTATGAAAACAATGTTGTTTATATTAGTGTAGTAACTATAGGTAATACAACTGAGTAACAAATTGTAGTGAGTGCAATGCATAGTGCTACTTGATTATAGAGATATACTGTGTTGTTTATTTCTACAATCCATACAATTGTTTATCCCCACTGCTCAAGGATGAAGCTATGTGCAATGCATTATTTATGGTGAACAAGTATGAAAGCTGAGAACAGTAAAAAAGGGAAAATGACATGTTTTAATATATTATGATATACTGTTACAGCATAGCCAATGTGTAATATTATGTTTCTGAAAGTTTGAAAATGAAACACTAAAACATATGTATCTTCTTTTTCTTTTTCAATAGTGGTTGGAGTGCTATGTCTTCAGATGTCTCAAAATACTTGTTGTACCACAGAAATATTTCATAGACATGCCGCGGGAATGCATGAAGAGCACTTTGCATACCTTGCCACCACTTTGTTTTGCCCATTTGCTAATTATTACTTTCAGTGTAATCCACTAACTGACACAGTTACTAATACTCTGTCTCACGAATACATCTACGACAACATGATCTTACTTATCCATACAGATATTCATACACTTAGTTACTACCTAATACAGCTACTAAAACATGCACTCAGTCACCTACAGAGTACCTTGTACAAGAAGTCAGTCATGCATGCAATCAGAAACATACTCCGTCACCATCCCATGTAACTACTGATATACACAGCCATTCACTCATACAGCGAGAAAGACATCCACTCACTCCTATAAACAGTGACGCATACACTAACTTACTAATGTAAACAGCTACTAACACAGACTGTGAGTTACTTATATGGCTACTGCCATACATATTCAATATTACATACATGCAGTGACTAAGTCATTTTCTCACCTGTACAAGCACTCACACAGCCATAGTCATTGATAGAGACACTCACGCTCCCTCTTACTCATCTATAAAGAAGCTCACACAACCATTTATACACAGATACAGACTGTGACACACCCAGTCACACACTGTTGTATACAGTACCACACCCAGACACACACTGATGCAGACACTAAAATACCAAAACACACGCCCATGCATAGACTGACATACCCAGGCACAAACTCATTCATACGCTAAAACATTCAACGACACACTGATACATAGAGTAACATACCCAAGCATTCACTGACACATCCAGACACACTCTTGTGAATGCACTATTATACCCATGCACACAATAATGCAGCCACTGAGACATGCAGGTACACACTGATGCAAATACTGAAATAGCCACCCACTCACTCATAGAGCTGCTTATGTGCACATTCACTTACCCATATAGCTACTCACACAGTTACATATTTACCTACACAACTGCTGGCACTGCCCGTCATGGACTCATACAGCCTCTTACACCCACATTCAATCAGATATACTGTCATTTATACACCCGGGGATTAGCGTATGCCCAGTTATCTACCCACTCACTCACCCATACAGCCACTAACACATCCAGTCTCTCACTTATACACACACTCACCTACCCAGTTACTAACTCATACAGGCACTGACATACCCATTCATTCACCCATACAGCCAGTTAGACAACTAGTCATTGAATCAAACAGGTACTCACACACCCACTCATTCACCCATATAGCCACTCACATCGCCAGTCACTCACTCATGCAGGCACTAAAACACCAAGTCTCTCACCTGTGCAGCCACTCACAAATCCACTCACTCAACCATACACACAGCCATTCACTCACCCATACAGGCGCTCACGCAGCCAGTAACTAACTTATTCAGCCACTCACATATCCATTATCTCACTCATACAGCAGCTGACACCCCCACCTGTTCACTGATAAAGACACTCACACAGCCAGTTACTCACTCATAGAGCTACTCAAACACTGATACAGGCTCTCAGACACCCTGTCACTCACTCATACAGCCACTGACATATGCATATAGGCACTCACACACCCTGTCACTCACTCATACAGTCTTCTACACACCCAGTCACTCACCCATACAGACACTCACACACCCACTCATTCACCCACATAGACACTAGCACACCCAGTCACTCATCTATACAGCAATTCACACAACTACTCACTCAATTACTCAAGTACTTACACACCCACTCGCTCACCCACACAGACACTCACACACCCCCAATATCTCAATTGTGTAGGCACTCACACACAGTCACTAACACATACAGCCACTCATTCACTCATACGGCCACTCCCATATCTACTATTACACTTATGCAGCAGTTCATGCCCCCACTCGTTGACTCAAACAGCCACTCACATACCCAGTCAATCACTCATAGAGCCACTCACACCCAGCCACTCACCCCTACAGCCACTACTACACCCAGTCGCTCACTTATACCAACACTTACCCATCTAATCTCTCACTCATACAGCTACTCACACACTCACTCAGTCACCCATACAGATACTTAGACACCTGTTCATTTATTCATATAGATACTAAGAAATACACTCATTCACCTCTACAGTCACTGACACAACCACTCATTCATCCACGCAACCACTCATCTAGTCATGCACTCACTCTTAGAGTCACTCATACACCCGCTCACTCATCCATACAGTCATTCATGCACCCTTTCACTCACTCATAAAGCCATTCAGAAACTCACTCCCTCCCCTATACAGTCATTTACACAGCTACTCACTCCCCCATACAGCCACTTAAGTACTAATATAGCTACTCGCATACCCAAAACTCACTCATGCAGCCAATCACTCACCCATATAGACACTTACACACCCAGTCACTCACTCATACAGACACTCACCCACCCAGTCAGTCATTCATACAGGCATCAGCATACACACTCCTATACAGCCAGTAACACAAATACTCACTCACTCAATCACAGAGGCACTTACAGAGCCATTCACTCACCCATGCAGCCACTTACAGAAGCAGTCACTCACTCGTGCAGCCACTAACACACCCAATCACTCACCCATTCAGCCCTAAAATACCTAGTCACTCACTTATATAACCACTCTTCTTTATATATACACAGAACTATAGTTAATGTTTTTTTAAACCATGAAAGGTGGTTCAAACAAGAACCTTTTTTTCTTCTTGTTTTCTGGAACAGTTTTTTTTTAGATTTCTAGCCTTTTGCATTTTTTTGTGCTTTTTCTAAAATGAAATAGCAAATTGGAAGAAAAAAACATTATCTATATAAACTCAAAAAAAGTGGTGTGAGTAAAAAAAATTAGCATGTGTGATTTTTGCATTTTCTAAAAGTACAGCAATGCACTGTTCACCAACAATAAGTACTGTATTACATTCTAGGCAAGATGTGCTGATTCTCTTCAATTCAGGAGACTTTTCTGGGAGTGGTTTCTCCACTTCAAGAAGAACTTTCTCTCCTAGAGCAGCTAGCGTAGCAGCTAAGGTTGACAGTTGTTCTACACTTCTCTCCCTCTACACCCTCTTCAGGTGTGTGCTATGATAGGTTTTTAAATACAACAACAAGCTAGTTGTCTCCCATGAATATTTCGTTGAAGTGCCCCTTGAAAGGGCTCTGTCCCACAAGGAGCACTCAACATATTTGGGTACTTGAGGGTATTGTAAAAAATCCCATTTCATGGACTGCCTTTTTGTCACTAGTTCTCCGTCTTAAGACTCTTCATGTTAAGGGCGTGGCTCCTGCTCCTCACTTCCTTGATGTATCTCCTGCTCATCACTTCCTCCAGATGCCATTTTATCAAAGACAAAAATAAACAAAAGACTGTTGTACACTTGAAAGTACAGGACACCTGCTAAGAATATTCCAGTATCTCTACTGGAAGATTCAAAAAGAGAGAAATGGGTGGGAGCTACCTTTGATGATTAATGAAAAGAGTCTTCTTCAATCAAATCAATTTGTTACATAGTCACTGGATATTCGCAAACGCCGACATCATCGTAAATACCTTTGTCGTCATGAAGAGGTCAAATACAATTAAAAAGTGCTTTCAAGAAAATGAACTACACAAATACAAGTGTAAACACTTTATTAGTAAACTACTGTTCTCAAACATTAATTACAATACGTGTATATATGTGTTTTTCTTTTTTAGAAAAACACGCTAACTTCACGAATACATAGTGCAATATTTTGCGAAGAATTCCCAAATAATAAAAAAGTCGGAAAAAAATATACAGTGAGTAAGCCAGTAAAAAAGGCCATGGAGTGCCACAGACAAACAACTAAATAGGTGGCATTGATAGACACATAAGGGCAACCGATGGCACAATGATGGCGTGGACAGAAATACAGAGAAGCACATAGATGGAGTCCGTTCATTTACAGATGTGGGCACTCTCTGGCACATTGATGGGATGGACTGGCACAGAAAGAAGCACACAAGTTTGTGGCACAAAACCATGCATATATGCCTCATATATGCCTCTAGCTCCGGGCATGAAGGGGTCCAGAGATCAGTGATGTAACAGTGATGTCACTGACTATGTCATGAGTGATGTAATATGTGATGTCATAAGCAGTGCATTGCGGGGCGAAAGTTATAGTTAGCAGAGGTAGCTATAACTGCTGAATTTCTATGGTTTTGTATGAGTGAAATGTGAGCCTAACTATAACTATAATCTCTCTGAAAGCTAGGCTTTTTTCAGTAAAAATCTATCAATCTATCTATCTATCTATCTATCTATCTATCTATCTATCTAGATATAGATGTAGAACAAGAGAGTAGGGCAGCCAGAGAGCTCAATGCTGCAGCACCTCAAGTAGTCACTAAATCAAGCAGAAACTGTTGTCCACCTCAATGGCCAGTTGCACATTGACCATATATTAAATAAATGTTTCACAAAAAATAGAGAGGCTCACATGTTGGCCTTTGAACGCTTGAACTTGTCACCAGGTTTTAAAGATGAATCTGTTGTGTTTCTAGATTCTGGTACCATTTGATTTTACATTTAGAAGATCGCTGTGATTCCCAGTGGATCAGATCTCTTGCCCTGATGAAGCCTTTGTAAAGTGAAATGAGTTGACTGAGCTGTTTTGAAAACACACAAAAAAGAAAAGTACCACACCAATCATCAAGATCTATGAGCATTTGTCTGCTATTGAGTGTGGTCATCCACAAATTTTTCAGTTGCCTCTCTTTTTTTGTGATAGATATAGATGTATATGTATACATTTATATGTATATATTTATAAGGGGCAATACCATATTCCATATTGGGGGACCCTCCAGCATCCTTTCCGTAGTGATGCCTCAGCTGAATTGGTGTGTTCTACACCACACCAGCTGCCACATTCAAGATTGGAAACAATGCATTTGCTCACACTAATAATGAGGTATGGGAAGTCAGAGAAGATGAAACAGGTCTCCTGGCTTTTTAGTGAAGGTCCTGTTGCACACTACTCTAAATGAGGATATTCTTAAGAAACAAAAATACTTATTTTCCAAAACATAAAAATGAAGGCCTACAAAGATGGCATGTTTGTTATGGTAATGCATATTTTTTGTGTTTTGTATTTAGAACCACATAGGAATCTTATTCAAAAACTCAAAAAAGCGACTGTCATGTGGAATTATAACAAACCAAAATATGTCCTATACAAATGAAACTCCTACTTATCCAAAATGACTTTTTTGTTGTGCTAAACAATTAATTTTTGAAGTAGCAATTACAAGGCAATTGTCAAAAGCCATTCGACAAGTTTCTTTTTATCAAACATGTCATTCATTCCTAGAACCTAAAAATATCGAAGACAAAGACATTACATGCAGGATATATTAGTAGATCTAGAAAGGCTAGCACATAAGGGCGATATAGCCATGCAACTGTTGGTAATACCTCCTTGCTTACAATGAAGAGTCCATTGAGATTTGTGTTTTGTTTTTAACATGTCTAATGCATTACAATTCTTCCACATGCAGATGATAACTCAATTTCTCTCTCACTAGCAATGGAGGTAAAATCATTGGGCATCTGTCTTAAAACGTCTTCTCACATGGTGCACAATGTTTCTGTGTCTAGATCCACACTGTACTCCCTACAATAGCCTTTTGCCCAAACTTTTGATTTCAGACTAGTCGTTCCTGCTTTTAAGGTTCTTGTATTATTTATGGAAACTCAACTCTGGCTGGAGTGTTAAAATCTAACAATGAGCCCTTATAGCTAGTCTTGAATACACATGAATGATATTTATTACAAGCAGCCCTTGACCTTTTTGGTCTTGCCAGCCACTCCCCTATTGCTGCCTCAGTCATGTGGCTCCCAGACAAGACACCTGTCTCTCTCCCCTGCAGCCGCCAGTTTAACCCTGCTGCCTGTCACTCCATAGCTCGCCACCACATAGGTATCCTTTTTTTAACCAGTAGCTTGTAAGTGGTTATTGTTCTTGTGTTTCTTGTGTAAACTTTGCTCATTTACTTTTTGTTCTTAGTCTATTTCAAGTATATTTTCCACCTCTCATCACCTTGTAGCCCCACCCCACTTGTTACCATTGTTTCTGCCAGGCTCCAGCTCCCACAGGTTTTTCCCACCCCACGCCCTCCTGGTCAGGCCCTCCCACCTCTCAGGACTACTTAGTGAGGCCACTGCGTGCCAAAGGTGCATTAAAGGCAAGCCTGTCTGTGTCCATCCATTCCTGAACTATGCCCAGCACCAGGAACCCTGGCTTTACAGACTTCCAGAGGTACTCTGCCACAGATCTCCAGGCCCTGGACGCAACAACAACTGCTGCCTCGCCCCACAGCAGATCCTGTCTCCTGCATCTGCTGCCAGTTCACAGCAACCCTAGGACCAAGTGCCATCACAGCAACCAGCGCCATACCATCTCCACCAGCCGCGACCCCCCCCAGGAACAACTTAGCGGCCCCCTGATCAACACCAGGTTGCTCTACAAACATGCCACTGAATTCTTGGACACCATCTCCACCCTCCCCCTTGATGTGACCTTCATCACAGAGACCTGGCTCACTCCTGCATCCACCCCAGACATCACTATCGCAACACCTATCGGCTAAAAGATGAAACACTAGGACCATGCTAACAGACATGGAGGTGATATTGCCATCATACACAAAGAATCAATCGTCCACACTACCACCGAAGACGAGATTATGCTGTTCATCGAAAACATGACCTTCCAGCTCTGCACCGACAATAAAACCACCATCAAAGGTATCCTCGCCTACATACCCCTAGGATCACAAACCGACCTCTGTGAAGTCATCGCTGAATTAATCATTTCTCTCACCATTGAATCCAAACACTTTATATTCCTGGGAGACCTCTACTTCCACCTGGAAATCCTCACTGAAACCTACTCCAATGACCTCCTGGAATGAACGGACAACATCGGCCTCAAGCAGCTGGTCACACACCCCACACACAAAGCAGAACACACTGGACCCCATCTTCATGTCCTGCAACAGAATCAGGTACGGCCACACCACCAAACTCACCTGTTCAAACCACTCCATCATACACTTCACCATGTCTGGACCTCCCCACACCACCCCGTACAGCCACAGCACCCCCCTTCCTCAGCTGTACCACGGTCACTCAGCACCAATGAACTGACGCCCTCAGCATCACCCAGCCCAACATCACCACAGACCTGAACCAGGCAGTAGAGAACTTCAATGCCTGGATCACTAACACCTCCAACTGAGTCTCTCCCACCAAACTGGCCAGGACACACAGATCCACCAAATGAGCCTGCTTGTACACCCCCGAAACTCAGCACGGTGAAACGCAGATGCAAACAACTAGAAAGAAAGTGACAAACCAGCAGCAACAACACAGACCGAGTCACCTTCAAGTCGGCCCTCAACAACTACCACTGACAACTCAAAGCTGCGAAAAAGGAGGGCCTGACATACCGGATTGAGACCAGCACCAACCAAACTAAGGAACTAAGAAAGTCTTCAAGATCGTCAGAGAGTTCACCTGTCTGTCAACCACCGAAAACTCAATCCCCTCATCACAGGAGCTCTGCGACGCCCTCACCGACCACTCAACAAGATAGCAACAATCTACAGAAACTTCGATCCCCAAACCCCCAACCTCCTCAGCATCCCATCGACCACTGCCACTGACTACCCGCTCACCACATGGGAACAACTCAGCACACCAAACACAAATACTTTAATGAACTCTATCAACTCGGGAGCACCCACGACCGTTGCCCCCACCAACTTTTTAACCTCTGAAGAGACAAGATCAGCTGCCAGCTCACCACCATCCTCAACACCTCAATCACCACAGCCACCTTTCCCTATGCCTGGAAACACACAGAGGTCAGACCCCTCCTCAAGAAACCCTCTGCAGACCCCAGCGAGCTGCAGAACAACTGTCTTATCTCACTGCCCCTGTTTCCTGCAAATGTCCTGGAGCAGGCAATCAACCTCCAACTCACCAAACACCTGGAGGGAAAGAACCTGCTGGACCCTTCCCATTAGGCTTCAGAGCCAATCACAGAACTGAGACAGAACTGATCGCAGCAACAGATGACATCCTCAGCCTACTAAACAGAGGAGAATCAGCTGCCCTGATCCAGCTCAACCTCTCCACAGCTTTCGATACAGTCTCCCACCACACACTCATCGACCGACTGTGCCAGATCGGAATCTCAGACGGCGCACTCAAATGGATGGCATCCTTTCTCATGGGGCGCACCCAGTGAATCTGTCACCTTCCCTTCACCTCTCAATGCAAGCGCAATATCTGCAGTGTCCCTCAAGGCTCATCCCTCAGTCCAACCCTCGTCAAAATCTGCATGACACCACTCACGGACATCATCAGAACCCACAACATTAACATTGTCTCCTACGCCAACAACACCCAGATCATCCTCGCACACTCAGCTGACCCCACCACAACAAAGACAAACTTCCACAACTGTATGAAGAACGTCTCAGCCTGGATGAAGAACAACTGCCTAAAACTCAACATGGACAAAACAGAAGTATTGATCTTCAGCAGACACCCCCTCTTGAACAACTGCTGGTTGCCATCGGAACTAGGACCCACCCGCACTCTTCGGCATCATCCTGGACAGCGAACTCTCCATGAAATGTCAGGTCAACCCTGCCTCCTCAGCCTGCTTCCACACTCTCCGCATAACCCGCAAAGTCTTCAAGTGTCTCCCCCTAAGCACCAGGAAAACTATGACGCAGGCCCTCATCACCAGCCGGCTGGACTACGGCAATGCACTCTATGCAAGCACAACAACCAAACCCATGAGAAGACTACAGATGATCCAGAATGCAGCAGTGAGACTGATGCTCAACCTATCGAAGAGGACCCACATTACCCAGCACCTGAAAGACCTCCATTGGCTCCCCATCCAGAAAAGATGCCAAATCAAGCTACTGACCCACGCTTACAAAGCCATCTATGACCAAGGACCCACCTACATGAACCTCTGCCTGAATTTCCACCTACCTGTCAGAAACCTCTGCTCTGCTCACCTCGCCCTCACACAGATATCACACATCCACTGCTGCTGGAATGGAGGACGCTCCTTCTCCCATTTCGCCACCAAGTCCTGGAACATCCTTCCCCTCCACCTCCATACTTCACCCTCGCTGTCCTACTTCAGGAAGGGATTCAAGACCTGGCTCTTTGACTGACACCAAAGCACAGTGCCCAGATAACCTCTCGGTGACAAGCAGAGATTTATAAGTACTGCCTGATTGATTGATTATCGTCACTTCCAGTAACCTCGCAGGATTAATCATTGCATATAATTTTCACCTTGGTAAATATGTGCACTGTAGTAGGATGGACATTGCTACCGCTACACTGATAGCATTAGACTGTGTAAAAGGTGGAGTTTGATGGATAGTCAGTTTCAAGTCCTCGTCACGTTCCTCACTGATGTGTAACTCACTTATGGCCATAGACACCCTACAAATGAAAATTAGGAATAAATTAGGCTTTAACAGGACATGGACTGGACAGGGAAAATATACATGAGTCAGTCTGAGATGATTACCTGTGTGTCATTTATGTGAGTTATCTGGAAGAGAACTTTGAATGAATTACTTGCAATGCAGGAATAGACAAAGCAATTGTATACATTTGACAACAATGGTACTGAAGTAGAACAGACCTGAACATGTGCAAAAGTGTTCAAACAGCATTAAGCTTAAGTGAAGCCTCAAAATATTTTGTGCCACGTGCAAAACAAAAACAAACAATGGGAAATAAAATAGGAATGTCTTGTATAGTAAAATAAAGCAACATTTACATGTCAAAAAAGTGCACAGCTGAACAGAAATTAAAAAAATATGTATTTGAATTAGTACTGTCAGAACATTTTACAAATTTCTGCACGGACGTGCACTTTCAGCTTCCATGATGTGTCTAACAGTTACCAAACAATTTAAGATAATGCAGAGAATTCAGAGTGATATATTTTCCGAAGGCAGCTTTGCACTTTGTTTGAAGGAGGCGGATTATTGCAGTAGCATAGAGGGGTGTAGGAGGAGAATGGAAACATTTTCAAAGTAAGAGTTAGTCCGTTAGAAACAAACCGATACCTAGCTCCCCTGTCAAACTGCCTACTATCTTTCTTTGCCTCACAGTAATGGTAACACGCCAAGAGAGAATTTTTGCATCAGAAGGAGAAAATGTTTATTCTCGACCAATACATTTAGGATACCTTAAAACTGCCAGATCCAAATTACAAATTTGAGAGATTTGTTTGACAGATATTTTCTACATGCCTGCACTAATCTGATAGTGCATTGAGGTATCTGCCCCTTTCTCACAGCAATTTTTGTTGCACAAAGCGAATTCCACAACACAATCTTTTTTTCTTTTTTTTAATCAAAAGTGTTATCAGCTACTTTTCTTACTGACAACATGTTGATATACCTGACACAAAGCCACTGCTTTTTTACAAAGTAATCATTATTCATAGAAACATTCTACCTGGCTCTGCACTATCCACTGTGATCTCCTCATTGCATGCTGTAACAGGTCACTTTCCAGCTACGTCTGCATAATGAAACCATACACACATGTGACCAGATACATACAAATACCAATAGAATTCAAATTTTAAACCCATTCACTCTAAATGAGGTCTAGTCACAAATAATGACATCCTTTTGCCCTTCATGAAAAAATGTCCACATCCTTATATGAAACAAAGAACCGCATGTTTTTTTGAACTGAGTTTCCAAAATCTTTGACCAAAATTCCTGATGCTGATTTTCACCATGGCTTGCCCTGCAATGGAATAAGTTATATACAAATTCTAACCCTGGGAGGAGTTGGCGTAGTGCCACTACGCGTAGTTCCACAGAGTTATGAAAAAAATTCGTGGAACAGGAGCCCACATCCTGCGGCCAGCTGAGGGTCCGTGTGCCAGCCAGGGCTCCAGGAGGTCGGGCGCCTACGCGCCCTGGGTCCCTTGCGTCACTCGGTGCGCACGAGTTACCAGAAAGAAGGGTATCTTTCCTCCGGATTACTAGGGACAGGGTATGCCGGAACCGCTCCCGGGCTGGCGGTTCTCAGCCGGGGACCAGATGGGCTGTGACCTGGCACATCACCTCCCCACTGCCCGGGGCTCCCTCCTACTGCCCGCCACACGGCAAAGTGCCCGGGACGGGCTCCATCGGTCCTGGGCAGTCCTCCCCAGGGCGTCCGGGCCCGAAGCTCTGGCCAGGTGCTCCCACCCTGGGCTCCGTCCCACGCCCTGGGCCCAGGCGGGCCTTCCCCAGCTTGGCTGGGTTCAGGAGAATAGGCCGGGGCCCTTGGTGGCCCCACGCGGCCTGGCCCGGGACCGCCGGGCGGGCCCAGGGATTGGTTAAGCTCTGCCATGGGCCCAGGTCAGAGGTCCGCCGGGGATCCCCATTCTCAGCCCCGGGCCTGAGGCCCAGCTGGAGTCTCCGAGCCCCCGGGATGCAGAGCCCCCGAGCCCTGAATGGGCAGGCGGGAGCCCTCCGGTGAAGGCTCAGGGAGGGCAGATTGGCAACCTTCTGGCCCAGCCATCTGGTCGTGCCTTTCCCCTCGGCCATCTGCTCGCGCGCAATGCTTTCCAATGGGGCGACCAGATTGCCGGGCCAGCCTGGAAGTCCCAATGAGGGCTCGTCCACCTGCCCGATCCCAGCCAGGGCTCCAGGAGGCCAGGCCCCTCCGCGCCCTGGGCCCCCTCCGTCCCTCGGTGCACACGGGTTACCAGAAAGAGTGGTATCTTTCCTCTGGATTAGTAGGGACAGGGTATGCCGGAACCCCTCGTGAGATGGCGGTTCTCAGCTGGGGACCGGATGGGCTGGGACCCGGCACCACCTTCCCCCCTGTCTGGGGCTCTGTGCTCTGGCCCACCGCATGGCAAAGAGCCCGGGATGGGCTCCATTGGGCCCGGGCGGTCCTCCCTTGGGCATCTGGGCCCAAGAGCTCTGGCCGGGTGCTCCCTACACTGGGCTCCGTCCTCCGCTCCGCCATGGGCCCGGGCCCGTCGGGCGTTCCCCAGCTCGGTTTAGGTGCAGGAGCTCCGGCAGGGGCCCTTGGTGGCCCTGGGGTGTAGGGTGCCCTCCCCACCCCGGGCTCTGTCCTCGGGCCTGCCACGTGGCAGGGTGCCTGGGACGCGGGACTTGAGGAGGCCTCCCCTGCGCATGCCGGCCCGGGACCTCCGGCTGGGCTTAGGGGACCGGGCTCCGTCCCCCTGCGCCACCATGTTCCCAGGACGGGGGTCCGTCGGGCCCAGGCAGGACTCCCTCCTGCTTTGCCTGCCTGTCAAGCTGCCTGAGGGACCCCGGGTCAGAGGTCCGTCGAGGACCCCCATCTGCAGCCCCGGGCCCGAGGCCCAGCCGGGGTCTCTGAGCCCCTGGGATGCAGAGCCCCCGAGCCCTCCGAAGGGCAGGCTGGAGACCTCCCGTGAAGGCTCGGGGCAGGCAGATTGGCATCCTTCGGGCCCGGCCATCTGGTCATGCCTTCCCCCTCGGCCATCTGGTCGCGCGCAATGCTTTCCAATGGGGCAACCAGATCGCCGGGCTGCCCTGGAAGTCCCGATGAGGGCTCGTTTGCCTCCCCGATCCCAGCCAGGGCTCCAGGAGGTCGGGCGCATCCACGCCTTGGGTCCCCTCAGTCTTGCAGTGCGCACAGGTTACCAGAAAGGGGGGTACCCTTCCTCCGGATTACTAGGGACAGGGTACTCCAAAACCCCTCTCAGCCTAGCGGTCCTCAGCCAGCAGCCAGGGGCCCCTGGCTCAGTCTCCTGGCATGCCACTCTGCCAGGGGCCCGAGACGGGGTTCCGTTGTGTCCGGGGAGCCTCCCCCTGCTTGGCTGGATTCAGGAGCTCCAGCCGGGGCCGCTGAGGACCCTGGGGAGGTCGGCCTCCCCACCCCAGGCTCCATCCTCAGGCCTGCCGCGTGGCAGGGTGCCCGAGATGGGCTCCCGTGGGCCCGGGGAGGCTTCCCCTGTGCCTCTGGGCCAGGGAGCCCTGGCTGGGTCCAGGGGCCCTGTTGGACCCTGGGGAGGGTGCTCTCACCCTGGGCTCCATCTCCCGGTCTGCTGCTCCGCAAGGGGCCTGGGACAAGGTTCTGTCGTGCCTGGGGAGCCTCCCCCTGCTTGGCTGGCTCCAGGAGCTCCAGCCGGGGCCCTGGGGAGGGAGGCCTCCCCACCTCGGGCTCCCTCCTCATGCCTGCCGCGTGGCAGGGTGCCCGGGACGGGGTTCCGTTGTGCCCGGGTAGCCCCCCTTGCTTGGCTGGGTACAGGAGCTCCATCCGGGGCCCCTGAGGGCCCCAGTGAGGGAGCCCTCCCCACCCCGGGCTCTGTCCTTGGGCCTGCCCCATGGCAGGGTGCCCAGGACGGGGTCCCGTGGGCCCAGGGAGGTTTTCCCCGCACCTCTGGGCCCGGGAGCCCCAGCTTGGTCCAGGGGTCCTGTCGGGCCCCGGGTTGGGTGCTCCAGCCCTGGGCCCATCCCCCAGTGTGCCGCTATGCCAAAGGCCCGAGACGGGGTTCCATCGTGCCCGGGGACCCCCCCTCACTTGGCTGGATTCAGGAGCTCCATCCGGGGCCCCTGAGGGCCCTGGGAAGGGTAGCCTCCCCACCCCGGGCTCTGTCCTTGGGCCTGCCGCATGGCAGGGTGCCCGGGATGGGGTCATGTGAGCCCGGGGAGGCTTCCCTTGCACCTCTGGGCCCAGGAGCCCCGGCTGGGTCCAGGGGCCCAGCCGGGCCCCGGGTTGGGTGCTCCAGCCCTGGGCCCCATCCCCCGGCCTGCCACTCTGCCAAAGGCCCGAGACAGGGGTCCCATCATGCCCGGGGAGCCTCCCCCGCTTTGCCTGCTTGTCAAGGTGTCCGCAGGCCCCGGGTCGGAGGGCCCGTTGGCTCCCCCTCGCAGCCCCATGGCTGAGGCCCAGCTGGGACCCCGGGCCTCCAGCCCCCCATGCCTTGGCGCCTGCTCGCCCTTTCGTTAGGGCACAGAGCGACCAGATGGCCGCCCTTTTCCCTTGGCCATCTGGTCGCGCCTTTTCCCTCGGCCATCTGGTCACACCTATCCCCTAGGCCATCTGGTCACGAGCAATGCTTTCCAATAGGGCGACCAGATGGCCGGGCTTCCCTGGAAGTCCCGATGAGGGCTCATTTGCCTCCCCGATCCCAGCGAGGGCTCCAGGAGGTCGGGCACGTTCGCGCCTTGGGTCCCCTCCGTCACCCTGTGCACACGGATTACAAGAAAGGGGGGTATTTTTCCTCCAGATTACTAGGGAGAGGGTCAGTCAGACCTCTGTGAGGTCCGGCGATTCTGAGACAGGGGAAGGCTGGACCCGGGCCCGACCACTGGGGCCCCCAGGGGCCCGGGTTCGCGCCTGCCTCTCAGCCCCTTCCCGATGGGCCTTTCCTCCGAGCCTGCTTACCCTGGGAGCAGGCAGGGACACGAAGCCGGCATCCCCCGTGCAGGACGGCATGCCAGAAGAGGCCACGGCTGTACTCCGATGAATTGGGCACTCTCGGTCTGTTTAGGGATGGACTGCTTGGCCAGCCTCGGCTGTTGTTTCAAGCAAAGAGCTTCCACCCCGCATGGACTGTCTGACTCGAGGGCCTGCCGCCTGGCGGGAGGCCCTTCATCCTACCCAGCAGAGCGACGGCCGAGCAGCCCCGGCAGCTTGTGCCCCCCAGTGGTCCGACCTGAGCGGAAGGGACGGGTGGCACCAGGCCCTCGGACGCTGCCGCCCGGCAGGTCCGTAGGCCACGCGCACCACGCCATCACCCCTCTCTGCCCAGGGCATTTCCGCAGCAGCTCGGAACAACCATTCCAAGGGGTGCCGCCGCCACCAGGCTTCGGCACCCCTGCGTCTCGCTCAGGCTGCACCTCGGCATGCCTCTCCCTTCCGGGGGAGACGGCTGGGCCCGCCGGTGCCCGTGTGATTGCACCCCTCCAGCGAGCCCTCCTGCCCATGCGGGCAGGCTCCTTCCCCTAGCAGGCTCCCGAGAGGGAGGGGTGTGCGAAGTATGCCGGTCGGGGAGACGGGCACGCGGCTCCCGAATCCACCCCGTCAGCAGGTGCGGCTACCTGGTTGATACTGCGAGTAGCATATGCTTGTCTCAAAGATTAAGCCATGCACGTGTAAGTACACACGGCCGGTACAGTGAAACTGTGAATGTCTCATTAAATCAGTTATGGTTCCTTTGATTGCTTCATCTGTTACTTGGATAACTGTGGTAATTCTAGAGCTAATACATGCCGACGAGCGCTGACCTCCCGGGATGCGTGCATTTATCAGACCAAGACCAATCCAGGCTCGCCCGGCCGCTTTGGTGACTCTAGATAACCTCGGGATGATCGCACATCCCTGTGACGGCAACGATACATTCGGATGTCTGCCCTATCAACTTTTGATGGTAATTTCTGTGCCTACCATGGTGACCACGGGTCGATTCCGGAGAGGGAGCCTGAGAAATGGGGGTAAATAGAGTGCGTAGATTATATGGGGTTGCTCTTCCGGGCACAAATCCCAACTGGTCTGGCAGTACCAAGGCGGTCATAAGCAGGCTGATATGATTCGCAAGTATCTTAGCTAAGATTTCAGCATCACAGTTTATAAGTGATAATGGCCTATTTGAGTCGCATTTATCACTTGATTTTCCAGGGTTAAGGCTAGATATGATGAGTACCTCCCTCATTGTCTGAGGGAGAATACCTTTTTCTCGTGCCTCCTGTTTGAGGATCAGGATGAGGGAGTCGCTAAAGGTTTTGTAAAATTCCGCGGTAAGCCCATCCGGGCAAAGGGCTCGCCCAGAGCGGAGCTGCATGATCGCAGTACAAATCTCATTGTCCGCAAAATCAGCCAGAAGGAATTCCCTCTGAGTTTCCCCCAGCCACCTTAGCGCTATATCTTCGAAGTATGAGTCAAACTCCACAGGAGTCATTCTGTGTGTCGTGTAGAGTGTATCATAGAACTTATAGAATGTCTGCAATATGTCCCGAGTGTCTCTGTTCCCCTTCCCTTCCGTGTCTATGACCTCCAAAACTACATTTGAAAATCGCGGTTTCGAATTAATTCTGCCAGGGTTTTTCCAGGGCGTTCCCCCTCCCCATACTTCAGTGCGATATTTCCCTCGAAACAGGCATTCACTATTAGCTGTATCTTGGTATTCCGTTAGTGTTTCTCTTATTTGCTTTTGTAAAGTTGCGCTAGGGCTAGATTGCAATTGTATTTCGAGTTGTTTAAGTTTCACCTCTAATTTGTGGAGTGTAGTTCGGATGTCCTTCAGGATTCCTCCTCCTTTCGCTATACACACCCCTCGGACAGTAACTTTAAAGGCTTCCCAAACTGTCGAAACCAGGGGCACTGTGTCTATGTTGCGGAGGAAGAAGTCTATAATTTCTTGTTCTAGTTCCGTCCGGAAGGGGATGTCTGATAAAGCATGCGTTGGTAGTCTCCAAGACTGATATGGTAAAGCAGCTCAGGGGGGGGTTAGCGTCATTATTACGGGAGAGTGATCAGAGTATGTACGTGACAAATGTCTCACCTTTGTGAGCCATGTGCTCAATCCTCTCGATATTAGCCAACTATCTATACGTGACCACGAGGAGTGTGCAGTTGAGTAACATGTGCCCTCCCTCTCCCCTGGGTGCAATTCTCGCCAGGCATCTAATAGTCCATGTTCGGACACTATCTCTCTTAGCTGGGCCGTCGTGTAATGGTAGGGTTGCGGGTGTGAACCGTCAAGTGTCGGGTCCAGAGTGACATTAAAGTCTCCCCCCCATATTACATGGGTCGATCCTGTATCTATTATTTTACCCCAGAGTATGTTGAAAATTCAGAGTTGTCAGTGTTGGGTCCATAACAACAGGCAAATGTTATGGAGTGGGATGCTAGTTTCTCCCACGTTATAAAATAGCGGCCTTGTGGGTCCACAATCGAGCCTATGTCTACATATGATACACTTTTTTTGACAAGGATAGCCGTGCCTCGGGCATACGAAGAATATGCAGAGAAGCTGCGGTACGCAGCCCACCGAGTTCCAAATGAAGTCGGGGCAGAGGGACCAAGGTGTGTCTCCTGCAACATGGCGCAGTGAATGTTGTGTCTGTCTAAGTATGCCAGAACATGTCTTTGCTTACGGGGGTTTCCCAGGCCTTGTACGTTCCAGGTGGCAAAGTTATAACTAGGAGGGCTTGGGTGACTCATTTGGTGAGTTTACTGTTAAGAGTGTAGTCAGTTTATTGTCAGTATGCTGTGTCCTTATACTATGGGAACATATGCTAGATACTGATTATTGAATTGATCTACATAGAAAAAAGCCAACCTGCTCTTTTCATCTAACCCATATTATCTCTATTTGCCTTTGTGCTGCGTCAGTCTGTTACTGTAGGGTGTGATAACTTTTTCAAAAACCCTGCACATATGATGGGTACCCCTCTCCTCACAACAGTCACAGTGTACGCTGATGAACTAGACTTGCGCGTCTACAGAACCTAGAGCCTGGAAGTAGTTCTAACAGAGCACCCTCAAGTGGTTATATCCTGTCCACTAAGCACTGCAAAGGAAGCGCTCTGCAAGCAGACTCCTCCTACATCCAACGCACCAATAGAATATCTTCAGGCTGTGGAGAGGAACTACTCATATGAGATGCTCTAAGCTGCAAGTGATGTTGTCTTCAAGCAATAGTCGTAGGAGGCAGAGGAAAAGCAACCAATGGTCGAAGGGGACTAACCTAAGCCCCTCTCTCATGTTCATGACTTAAACTCTGGCAACAGATAAAGCTGTTGGTAGTTAGAAACACACAAGTAAAGCTGAAATATACCTTGTGCACCTCGTACGACTAGACATGCTTTCCATCCCATTATTTAAGCACAGTCGAAGTTTCCATAATGGTTGAAATATTTAACATGTGTTATAGATGAAGGGGTTTATTTACAAGAGGACTGTGCATCATTTTGTTAACGCTTAGGAGGCGCAAGCCTCTCAATCATATCTATGAGGCGATGTAATGCAACCCTGCTTGGCTTTTCATGATCTCATAGATATGGTGTTAGGCAAGGCAGTGCTGAGTTGCCATACTTTGCATCAAGGAGGCCTTCCATGGGCTTTGTGGTGGGTATTACCACACAACACCCATGGATTTTGAATCTGCCCCAGATTTACAAAATCATATAAACCTGGGGCAGCATCAAAACCTTACACTTTCCCAGAGCAGGAGTAGCGAGGAGAAATATTTTCATTTCTCTTCAGTGTTTCCTTTTTCCATGTGTGATGCATTCTGCAGCCCACATTGAATGAGGAAAATGCCATTCTGGATTGTTTTTGTGCAGGAAGGTGCTCCTTCCTGCACTAAAACAATCCTGCTTGCAACGGAGGCACCCTTTCCCCATGGTACAAGGGTGCTTATGTTGCCGCTAGGCAGCAAATTGTGAACCAGCTCAAGGGGAAAGGACAGGAATTCACTGTATTTCAAAAATACGGCACAATCCTGCCCTTTCACATTGGCGTAGGGCAGCACAGCAAGACTTGCGAAACTGCTCTTATGCCAGTTCCTCGTAAATGAAGCCCGAAATGTATTGCAACATAGACCAGGCAATATAAAATAGGCCAGTTCATTAGCCCTGAAAACCTCACTTGCAAAGAGATTTGGACTTCTCCTACACAATACAAATTGCTGCAATTGTGATGAGTTTATGATGTTTCAGAATTATATTCATGAGGTCTGTTGGTTCAACTGAAAACCAAGTAACACTTGCTTTTTCTGAAAAAATGAGGCTTCCGATGGGATCTGAGAATGATTATTCAGGAATAACAGCTGATGAATAAACTTAATATCTTTCTGATTGGTAGTCTCTTGAGATCCTATGCCTGTCATTTTTTTTTAATCATAATTTGTATGCAGATTAGATAATTCTTTCTGGCTATTACAAAATCCATATTATCCTACATTTCCATGGATGAGTTAAAACAGGGCATTTCAACATTGCAGATGAATTTGACCTTATTAATAATTAAATCCACAAGAACAGTCCGATAATTCTTCCAAAATTAGCACACTTTGATATGCCTCTCACATAACATTTATATTGTAGAGTAACATCACGTTTGTTGATGTGCTCCCCGCAATCAGTTTTTTGGGAAAGGTTTTACTCATACAAGATCAATGTGTGCACTCTTCCAACAGACATATGTTGAAGGACAGAAAGAATGTAATATGGCATTGCAATCATAGATTAACCTGCAGAAAAGATGACCTCGTGCTGTATAAGAACTGGCCCAGTGGTTAAGGCTGTGGGGGCCAGATTCTTTTTTCAGGTAACATGGACAATAAATTATATTTTTGTCGGAAATTGGCACAGTACTAATTGTAAGCTGGTAACAAAACAAAAATCCCCAACGTGATGGATATCCCATCCACTGAATTATATTATATCCAAGGGCACTTGTACTGTGGTGGGCGGGATATCCGTCACATTTGTGCTGGAGTAACCCACCTGTCAAGCTCTAAATCAGGCCCTTTGAAAAGTGTATGCCACTTCTATCTTGCACTAAAGTTGACAGGTCATATATTCTGTTCTATTCTAGGCATTTGTGGAGTGCATGGATACCCAGAAGGCCTCTGAGCACTGAAACGCAGAATAGATCTATTCCACCAGTTTTCATTCAAACAGCCAGAACTTCAACATCTTCCTGAACATAGATTCATTATTGATTTTGAATATCTTAATAGATGCAGAATTCCAGAGTTTTGGGGCCTGGTAGACAAAAGATCGGCCTCCACTTCTGGCCTTTTGGAATTACCGTACTAAAAAGAGTTGTGGGTCTCTATGTCCTCATGGGAATGTAGGTCTGCATCATTTGAGGGCCTTTTTTGCAGTTCACTTGATGGACTATACAAAAAACCTTTATTAAATGGGTAGCTAGAGCAATGAGAGCAGTTGACTGGTGACTGAGTGATGCTTTGGGATCTTCAACAGCAGCCGGGTAGCATTTTGCACTACTTGTGGTCTTTTTTCAACATTTAGTGGACAGCTAAGGTAATTGGAGTTCTCATAGTCAAGGGCAATAAGATTAGAGCCTGGACAACAGACCTCTGGGAAGAAGTAGGGAGGGGGCTGTTGGAAGGTGGATTATTAGTAGGGGTAAGTATGCACTTACCATTAGCAATAAGGCCTCCAACCCAATATAGGTCCAGTCAAGGTATCAATATATTAGCCCCTGGCTCAACCCTTGGTAGATGGCTGCGAGCATGCAGGTTTAACTCAGGAGACAGGTATGTAAATCATTTAAAAACACCAATACATTAAATAAGTAAGACACAACACAATATAAATCCCACACCAAGTTATAACAGTAGGAAATATTTTTATCTTTACAATGACACCAACATGACAAAAATCCAAAATAGGCAACCAGAGATATGAATTTTTAAAGATTAAACACTTCATAGTGATCATAAACATAACGTGCCAATTTAGTACGTCTGGTCGCGCTTGACTGGGACAAAGTGAACGTTTGAATCCAACCATGAAGGAGCCCTGGGCCAGACACACTAAATGGAAGGCCCCGGTCAAAACTTTACCTTTAGACGTAGAAACTTTTCTGAAGGATTTTCTCTCAATGTTGTGTGGTCCCCTCCAGCATGCCAATTTCAATGCAACATCGTCAGATTGCTTCTCCATGAGGCCCTGGTCAAGTCTTGGAAGCCTGGAGCTCCTTAGCTTTCAGCAGGATAAACCTGAAATCCTGGCCGGGTCGTGGTTGAAGATCGCCAGCTTGACTCTCAACCTCGGGTCGGTCGCCTTAAGGAGATTTTTTCAAGAGTTGCTCCAAACTTCTGGAACTTCTTCCTGAAGTTCCTCTTGAGGATTCAGAATGCCCAAAACACAAATCCAAGGGTCTAGAAGCTCGTAGATTGTCCTTGGAAGTTTGGGACTACAATTCCCACAATATGCCTTGCCAAATCCTTAAACGTCTACTGGACACACTCTAGGCTGGGGACTTCTTACAGGGAAGCTCTGTTAACCTGTTGCTTTCAGGGAGTTCACTCCTTAATCCTTTTTGAAGCAAGGCAAGGTCCTCAGGGCTGTAGTTCCAAGTGTGCAAGAGGAGCAGTCCTTCAGATTGCAGTGCTTTGGGGTGGAGACCAGGGCAGTCCTTATTCTTGTAGTTTCAGGCAGCAAATCTGAGTTGCTATGCAGCGCTCCTATATTTATTCAATGATCTGGGGCGACAAGCATGAGGGGCACCCCTGTCCAATGAGGTGCAGGGCGCCACCCAAAAACATGTCAGCTTCCTCGAAAGTGTAGCATAGCGTTGCCCCACAAAGCACTGTACTTTAAAATTCAAGATGGAGTATTCCTCTCCAAGAGAGTAAGACCTGGCTAAACCAACCTACTGGTGTGGCTCATTTCCATTAACACCCCACTCCACTGCCTACAAATTCCATTCCTGAGCCTGCCATCTGGCTGGAGAATACAGGAAGAGGGGCAGGCCTGGCTAGCATTCCTTGCTGTCCTGCCTTCTTTGAAGCCTAGCTTGATTTACCTAGCCCCCGACCTTGCATGTTCTATGCTGCTGCAGAGCTCCCCCTCCAGATAACCTCTGCTCTGTGCAGGCAACTTCTCACCTTATCAAAGCAGCTTGGATAAGCCTGTTAAGGCTGACCAATCAGGAGAAGCTGCTTGAAGGCTGGATTTTGGCTTACAGAAAAGAAAGTTTATAACTTCTTTTCTGTAATAGTTATGAAAAATTCAACAGTGGCACGTTGTTGGATCTATGATTGCCAATCCAAGTTCTTGAATGACATTTCGAGCCCCTTCCTAGCAATATATATACTTAAATAAAATATTCCAACATTAGACTATGGAGCTAAGAATCTTCAGAATGGAAAAACACAATTGGCAGTTTCTCCCTCACCAGGGCTTATAAAGCATATTTTATAAATTCCCTGCTTATAGTTACAAGGTGCCCCAGGCATCCCACCACTGGGGCACCTAGGGGAGACCTTAGGGGTGACTTATATGTAGAAATAAGGTAGATTACCACTTTGGTAGTAACTCTAATTCCAAAGTCGAATTTGCATATAATTTACTTTTAACAATAGTCTGAAAAGCAGAGCTGCCTTTAAAAATGACATAAGGCAACACAAGAGTGCACACTCCCAGTTCAGGAAATCTACTGGCCCTCTAAGCCCTCTGCCCTATTATACACTAGGGCTTTTAGGTAGTTTGAACCCCCCTTGCCTTATTATATACTAGCGTCTTACATGGGTCTGCCATTGCCAATTGTAATTATACTTAATTACCATATACCTTTTTAGGTCGAGCCTATACTGGCAGCGCGCATGCGCTGCTCGCTCTGCGAGGCATGCAGTAATGGAGTATGGAGTGGAAGCTCAGCCCACTCCCCCGCCCATCTTTTTCATTGGCTTGTGTCTTTATCCTTTCTAAATGCTGCCTTCCGATTGGTTTATAGGCTGTTAGTCCCTCCTTATGACAGCCATGTTGTCATTTGTATCCTTCCATGGCTACTGGCCCCTTTACTTCGAGTGTTGCATGGTATGTGTTATTTAGATTGTGAGCACTATTACTTCTCGCCCTCCTGCCTCCTGACCGCACTCACGTTTGCAATGTAATAGGTCTCGCATAAATGCGAGTCCTATTGCATTGCAAATGCTTGTTTTTTTGGCTGTCAGTGGTGGGTGCGTATTCCTTGACATCAATGTCCCTGTCTCAAGGGCGGAAGCGGTACCTGCCTTCCCACAGTCAGTGAGCTGAGAGGGAATGGGACCCAGATGCAGGAAGTAGAGGTGTCAGCTGCTGGAGTGGAGCTCAATCCTATATCGTTTGAGGATGAGAGCACCGGGAGGACTTTAGGTGCAGTGAGTCAGAAGGCACCAGTTTAAAGAGTAAGACGGTGAAAGGACACTCGTGACTGGAGGCGGCCGTGTCCCATTTGTACAGACATGACTGGAAAATGCGTGCGGGACGTGGAACGTTACCAGGCTCTTCTCAGCACCGTGCTACAGGAGGAAGAAAATCGGACGTGTGCCGACTGCGGAGCTAAAGGTAGGTGTAAGCTGACCAACTTGTCCACCCTTGGATATTTTGACCACAGTTTATAGTTCCCTCCGTCCGCAACCCTCGTCTTCTCATTCGAAACAGAGAACCGATACTCCCATAGGACATCTCTTAACCCAGACCCCAAATTACCAGAATAACCGCACCCCGCTGTCAAGAAGCACCAGCAGTGCCCCGTATATAGGACTAAAGGCGAAACCCTAACTCCGGCGCTGGCTTTGCACACAGGTAACTGGTGTTTTCCCACTATGGGCACTGTACTGTTCTTTTGGATGTTACTTTTGCATGTAGATTTAAGGATAGCTTGACGTAACTTTCACACGAGTGGGCGCACTACTTGGCCTATAAGCCCTTCTGATAGTGAGGGCGTTCTCCGTTCATTTAAATTGCCTTTTCTCTATGCTTGATGATGTATTTTATCCAGCCACGTTGGGCTTAATAGGTGAATTATGTATGTTTTCTCATAGATCTTTGAGATTTTGAGTGGGTGGTGTGGTGTCCAGGTCTAGCTGGACACGCGCTGCGTGGAGGCTAGGCCTCAGGCTTCGCTACGCAGCAGGGACGACACGGACACTCAGTGGCAGTCACTGGGCTAAGACCCCGAGTGGTCTTACACCCCTTTATTTAACCCCTCGGGCGAGCCCGCCCTCGGGTGTATGTGTGCGTGCGTGTGTGCGTGCATGAACAGGCCGGGTGGCACCATTACTACATCCCTCCAATCTTTTAGATACCAAGGTCCTTCACATTTACAACCTTAGTCTTTCTTCACACACCATGCAAAGTCC
Organism: Calotriton arnoldi; assembly: GCA_963921515.1. Lineage (NCBI taxonomy): Eukaryota > Metazoa > Chordata > Amphibia > Caudata > Salamandridae > Calotriton > Calotriton arnoldi. Next base: position 358,656 of record CAWUFW010007642.1, read on the forward strand.
TTCAGCCTTCTGTTAGGGACAGGATTCAGCCAGAGACCATACCTCTGGCTCCGGGAGTTCTCTTCTGTTTCTGACCCCATGGCACTTTCTCCTGCCGTAGGGGACACGGCCCCAGGGCTTCGCCGTTCTCCTCCCACTCCTGACTCCTCTTCTTCTTGACGTGACAAAGATGCCGGGCTGCTGATGGAAGTGTTCATTGGGGCCGTTCCTTCTTCTTCTTCTTCCGATCCTCCTGTGGCACCTTCGATCGGCCTAATGTCACGTTCCACTCTTTTGAACCACGATGTGTTCCTGGTGACCACACGAGTCCCACACATGGCCGACACCATGGTCCCCTGCACATTGATGACTTCCCATACCTCAGGCTCGTATGGGGTGTGATACTTCCAGCCAGGGTAGCGGTCTTTCACGACGACCCTGTCACCTACTCGGATGTTCATCAGCCTTGCTCTTCGATCTTTGACTTGCTTTGTCATTGGTCGCTTTTTGCCGAGCTTGTACGGCTTCTGGATTCAGTACTGGAGGGCTCCACGATGGGTCTGCCGGGACGCTGTCTCTCGGCGCTCTTCGGAACATGAGGTGGGCCGGTGCACACTGGGTGGTGCAGTGCGGCGTCTGGCGATACGCACTTAGGAATTGCTGAAGGCACTGTTCGACTTCCTCTCCTCTTTCCACTCCAATCCTGAGAGCTCGGTTCATGGTTCGCATGAACCGCTCCACTTCACCATTTGCTTGAGGCCACTGGGGCGTCACCTTACGATGCCGAATGCCCCGGGACGCCAAATATTCCTGAAACTCCCGACCTTGGAAGGGTAGGCCATTGTCTGACCTGATTTCTTCTGGCAGTCCCATCATGGCGAAAACACGCTCAAGCGCGGTCTTTACGTGCTGAAAAGCTGTTGACGACACCACTTCTACCACTGGGAACTTGGAATGCGAGTCGACGAACACCAGAGTACTTCGTCCATCAGGAAACGACCCAAAATCGAGACTCACTTTGGTCCAGGGCTCCTGGCATGGGTCCTCCGTGATCACCGGATGGGGTGCCGGATCGCTGCCTGTGATATTGCAAGAATGACAGGTGCGGATGACTTCCTCGACCATGGCATCCATGCCCGGGAACCAGACCTTGCTCCGTAACCTGGCCTTTGTCTTGGAGATCCCTTGATGTCTCTGATGTGCCAGATGGACCACTTTCTCCTGGAGGCTCCTCGGGATTACGAGGGTATTGCCACGCAGAACAACTCCATAAAGCCCCTCGCTGAGTTCGCTTTGCGCCTTCCACATCTGTTGCCGAAACAACCTTTCCTCCGCCGTCAGCGCACTGACTCCGTCAAGGAAATGCCGCCAGTTCCTGTTGGTTAACGTGTTCTTGACCTTGGTGAGGCACTCGTCTGACTCGATCGCCTTGCCAATATCTTCAAGCGTGAGGGCAACAGGGCATGCTTCAAGGGACACCATCCTTACGTACTCTTCGGTACTGTCTTCATCAGGCTGTGGCACAGATTGCACGGGCAGACCAGGGTGTCATGACAGGAAGTCGGCTGGGTTGTTGACTCCTGGACGAAAGTTCACCTCGAAGTGATATGCCTGCAGTTGAACTGCCCACCTCTCTATTCGTGGAGGAGCCAGCCGAGAGGTGCCGGCGAAGAGGGGAACGAGTGGCTTGTGATCCGTGACCACCCGAAATTCGTGTCCATACAAGTAGAGATGGAAATGTTGACACGCCCATTTGATGGCCAGAGCCTCGCGCTCTATCTGTGCATAGCGCATTTCTGTTCCAGTCAGCGCCCGCCTGGCGTATGCGGTTGGGACCCACTCTTTGGATTCTGTCTCTTGCATCAAAACTGCTCCCAGACCTACAGGGCTTGCGTCGACCACCACCTCCGTTCGCCGACGGGGCCGAAAGTATGCCATCACCTGGTCATCGATGAGGGCCTCTTTGACGGCCTGGAATGCCAAATCTTCCTTCGCAGACCAGACCCACGGCTGTCCAGACTTCGTGAGAGTGCGGAGCGGCTCGGAGAGGGACGCCAGATTGGGGATGAACCGGATACAGTACGTGGCCATCCCGAGGAAGCTGCGGACTTGGGTGGGCGATATAGGCCACGGGGCAGCTCGTATGGCCGCCGCTTTCTTCGGATCAACCCTCAGCCCGTCTCTGGAGAAAATGTAGCCGAAGAAATCCACCGACTCTTGATAGAATGAGCACTTGGCTCGGTGCAGGGTGAGCCCATTTTCCGCCAGCCATTGGAGGGTGGCCCTGAGATGCACATGATGCTCTTCCAGTGTCTTGGAGAATACGAGGATGTCGTCGCTCAGATTTATGACACCCTGCAGCCCAGTGAGCGTCTCCCTTACCGCGTTCTGAAACACCTCCGCTGCCGAGGATACCCTAAAGCTCAGTCTCTTATACCGACGCAGCCCCACGTGAGTGGAGAAGGTCGTGATGTTTCTACTGTCGGGATGGAGCTCTAGCTGATGGTGGCCGGCATTGAGATCGAGTTTGGTGAACCACTTTGCGCAGTTGAGGTCGGCTACGATGTCATCCATCGTGGGTGTAAGATGACGCTCCCTCTTCACGGCCTTATTCGGAAGGCGCATGTCGACACAGAGCCGGATGGCCCCTGGCTGCTTTGTTTTGGGAGCGACGACCAGCGGCGACACCCACGGAGTGGGGCCCGACACCTTCTCTATCACGCCAAGCTGCTCCTGCTTCTTCTGCTCTTCCTCGACGTGAGGTTGCAGATGAAAGGGCACTCGATGGTGTCTTAATGCTACGGGCTTGACTGTGTGGTCGATGCGCAGCTTGAACATTTTCCCTTTTAGGCATCCCAATCCTTCAAACAGCATGGGAAAGTCTTTGAGGATTTCACAAGCGTGCAGATAATGTGCCTGGTTCGCGAAAAAGACTAACTCCAGGTCCTCCGCCGTGTGACAACTGAGGAGGGTTCCTCGCTTTCCTTCTGTGATGTGGAATCTTATGATGAGACGACGACTCTCATTGACAACTTCGACCTCCATTGCTCCTCGCAGGGGAAGCGGCTCATTCCCATCGTATGTGTATATCTTTGCCTTGGACAGTATGAGTGGAGGGCGCGGCGAGAGCCGCTCATACTGCTCGCTGTCCATTACGTTTACGGACGCCCCGGTGTCTAAGAGAGCACTCACAGGGGAGCCGGCCACGGTGATGGTACACATGGGTCGTGGTCAGTGCTTTGTGCCTTCTCGGCCAACGAACGACATGAAGAATACGTCGTCATCGTCTGCTCTGAGTCCCAATCCTGGCGGGGTGGTGTCCGTTTGATCCAGAGGGTCCTCGAGCGTCATCCGCCTCACTGCCGCCGTTGGTCCACGTTGACCTGCGGCGTTCGTTCTCCCTCTGCCACTTCTGCAGACCTGTGCGAAGTGGTTGAGCCTCCCACATTGAGAGCATGTCTTCCCTTTTGCAAAACACCGCCCTGCCGGAGGGTGATCTAATCCGCAATTCCCACATGCGCTTCTTTGGGGCTGTCTTGTGGGTCCTCGTGACGATGCCGGACGTCTCTGAATCGCATCGACTCTCTCCTCCTTGATCACAGGGGGTCGTGGCGGTGTGGCCTGCGGGACGTGCCGGTTGAGGGCCGCTTCCGTTTCATCCGCATGAGCGTTGGACAGCTCGTGGGATTTGGCGAACACAAGTATTTTGTCTAGGCTAATGCCTGGTTGGCGCAGTATCAGGCGGTGCAGTGTCACTGACCGACATCCTTGAATGACTTGCGCCCTGATCTCCTCCCTCTGGTCTGGCAATGTGCAGGAACTCGCCAACTTCCATAGACGAGCGTAGAAAACATCAATGGTCTCAGCCTCTCCTTGGCGCACTTGTCTGAGCTTGAAACGCTCGAAGTCGGGGTTTATTTGGGGATCAAAGTGCCTGTTCAAGGCCGCCACCGCTCCGTTGTAGTCGTCGTCCAGCCCCGTGTTGGGTAGCGTCTCAAACAAGTCGTACAGCTCACCCCCTCCATAGCACATGAGAAGCGACCTCTTCACCCTTCCGTCCGTTTCCCGCACACCCACAAAGTAGTGATCCAGGCGGCCGATCCACGATTTCCAGCGTGCTGCTGCAGTGGCGGGCTCTGAAAGTTCACTGAAAGGTGGTAGAGGGGCCGCCATAGCCTGACCAGGCCGAAGGTGATCTGGCACAGCTGCCTGCTGAGGGACCGGTGGTTGCCCCGCAGGGGCGCCGCCTCCGCCTCCTGCATCGGGTGTGTTCATCACTCGGTAGACGCGCGCCCCGCTGACTCTTCAGGGCACGAGCTGCAGCAGGTAAGTGGGCGCGAGGCGCAGCGCCGCTTGTCTTGGGGCCTGCCACTGATCGCAGTCGAAGGTGGGGAGGGTGTTGGCGGGCCAACCATTCCAGCAACGCGGGCAAATGCTGAATGTGCACCAGGCACGGAGACTGAATGAGCCGTACAGGTGTGCAGGAGAGCCTGCTGACTCCTGAGAGGAGCGAGTGTAGGTAGCCAGTCACCTCCTGGCACCAGGGAGTACATGCAGGGTGAACCTTGTGGAGGAGCAGAATGCAGGGTGAACCTTGTGGAGGAGCTGAAGGGCCTTCGCGCATGCATGCGCTCCGTCGCTGTTCTGTGCTTAGAAGCAGTGAGGGGCCAGGAGAGAGAAACACGTGGTGGGAGCAGCTGTGTGTCCCAGGCTCTTTCGCTTTTTTTCTCTTCCCCACAACGTGTGAGGAGCGGCACCACAGCCCGCCAGCCGCAAGCTCAACCACATGGTCGTGGGAGCACCGTGCGTGGCTGGGCTTGAATGCGCAGGGTTCAGCCTCCACCACACGGCGTGGGAGCAGCGTGTCTGGCGCGCGCACAGACACGCGGAGCGCAGGAGCGGCCTCACCTCTTTGCAGACGTCGTCGGTTCTTCCGGTCTCCTCTCCCATCGAGGCCAGGCTCCGGGCAGGTCACCAGGTGCCGCTGCAGTTCGGGGTGGGCACCCGCTCTCAAGGTGTGTGACGGCGCGACCTCATCTCAGAAGAGGCAGCTCAGAGTGGGGTGGGCACCCGCAGATTCCCGGATGGTGTTCGCCGACGGGCGAGACACGGACTCTCACGGGATCCTCTTTGGCGGCAACCAGCCGCAACCACCAGCACCAGGGGAGGTCCAGGTCAGTGGGGGCACAATCGAGGCATGGGTGGGACCCACCTCGTTGCCAGTGTGGTGTCCAGGTCTAGCTGGACACGCGCTGCACAGAGGCTAGGCCTCAGGCTTCGCTACGCAGCAGGGACGACACGGACACTCAGTGGCAGTCACTGGGCTAAGACCCCGAGCGGTCTTACGCCCCTTTATTTAACCCCTCGGGCGAGCCCGCCCTCTGGTGTATGTGTGCGTGTGTGCGTGCATGAACGGGCCGGGTGGCACCGTTACTACAGGTGGGAGGGCGGGCGGGAGGGTCGATAATTAGCGCTTTCTGTAAAACCGAACATCCTGCCTACAGAAATCTGAATATCTGTCGGTCTTTCAGTATCCCCTGAAAGCTAGCGCAGGTTCGTGTCACCGACATTCTCTAAACCCTCTCAAACGTGCCTTCTTTCTTCTAAAACTGAATGGGAGGGGAAGTGGAGTCCGAAGAAAGTGAATTTATCCCAAAAGTCAGATTGACTGCTTCCTTTTGGACTCCCTGGGGAAGGGCGACAAGTGATGTGATTGGAGCTTTAGCTAGGCGGAGGGGGCGCTGAGAAATGTCTTTAAGTCTTTGAGCAAACCGACCTGTTTAACAGATCTTCCTGTGGGAGTGAGCCTTTTCAGGGGCCCACTGGTGCAGGGGTTCGCCCTTCTTTGTCCTTAAGCCCTTAGACTAACAAAATAGAGATTGGCACGGAAGCTGTAATATCAAAGAAAATAGATTTATTAACCTCTCATGAGGGAGACTACGTCAATACAGTACCCTCAGGCCACTGTAGGAGGTAGTCCAAGGAGTACAGAAACCATGGGACTTTTATGGCCAGTTTATAGCTGAGTAAGCATGAAGACTCAAAAAGAGGCGGTACAAGTATACACAAGAATAGCTATTCACATATATGGACAACTGGAAACTACTTAGTCAACAGAGTGGGAGGAGTAACAAAAACCCTTACATCAGTTGGAATAGCCTGACAGTTACATACTAAGACAGATGCATTCTGGCAGCTACAGGCCTTTCTGAGCATGCGCAAGGCTCTGGCTCAGTGCTGAAAGAGTTAATTATAGTTGATGACTCAAGCGAAATACAAGGGCAGGCAACAGTGAAGACGGGAGAAGCACATGGCGAGCACATGGCTAACTAAAATGGCTGCCATAACCAAAATGGCTTCAGCTCATGCTAACAGCGATTTCTGCTAGTTTCCACATTCCCAAGCCGACTGTCCATCAGGTTGCGAGCACGAATGTTTGGCTAAATGTAAATAAAAGCTTTTCCTTTGTTCTGCAAAATCACTTTCAGTGGATAGGTGATCTGGAGGGACGAGAGTCCAGGATATTATAGTGCCCCAGAAGTAACCTTTACCAACTGTGCATTTCTGCCCTGCGATGGGCATGCATTTACCATGGCACTTGAGATTCAATTTCGGGTGATTTGAGCTGATACAATTAAAAGCTTTTCAAACCATGTTAACGTCTCAAAAAAAGCTGTTTTTTTAAGGCCCTGCTTTGATGTCCTCCCAGTCCCCCAAACCGTTCTTCCTTCGGAGCTTCTCCCCGGCCTTCTATGGGGCACAATAAAGAAAGAGAGCGGAGAGCTGCCAGTCTCGTAGAGGAATCAACGAATACCTGCAGAAAATACTGCCATGGACATGGCCATTCTGTGCGGTATATAAAAATCCTTGTAGTAAAATGTAAACATGCTAATCAGGAGATTGTGTCTTATGAGAAGATATACACGACTGGTAAGCTGCATCAGTCTTTGGTCTTTCTGCGTGAAAATACATATTTTGCACATCAACACACGTAACTGAATTTTCATACCATGGCATTTCAGAGCCATTAATGTGGAGCGAAGTCCTAATTCCCATTTCTTGCCTTCTGGTATTTTATTGCATCAATGTATAATTTCTTGTCACGTGTACTAGCTTCCTACATGGATATACCTGTAACATTCAGTTAAGTCTGCCACTTTGCAGGTTTATTAAAATTGCTGTATGTGGTTGCATCAGACTTTGAGTTTGTAATCTTTTTTTCAAGTACAACTTGGGGCCCAGTACTGTTTCCTGTCCAATCTTGTTTGTTGTTTTATTTGAGACAAACATTAACCCCTCGCATTTCACCATTGCAGGAGGTGTTCGCATCTTAAACAGCTAACCAGCAGTTGCCTCCAATGAAAGATACGGGTCACTATCGAGGTATTGTCAGCTCGTTAAGGTCTGAACAGAGAAATCAAAAGGTAGATGGGGGAGGGGCAGTGTGCATATGATTAGGAGCACCCAGTAACCCCCAACCCCCTGAGCCATTCTCAGAGATAATGTGAGAGCAGCCAGGGCGTGAACTGGCACCTAGGAGTCTATTTCTGGGCATCTCTGATCTTGGCCCTGCTGTATTCTCTCTCTGCTCCTTACTTTACAACTGTTCTGGATGTCACTGTTCTGATTCACTTTCTTTGGATGCCTCGGGCTCTGGCCATGCTCTCTCGAGTTATATCTGTGTCTCTGCTCCCTCACTGTATCTCTGGTCCCAAATATACACACTTTTTCTCAGCGTCTCTTGTCGTTGTTAGTTGCTTGGGCTGTGCATGCACTTAGGCGTCCTTTCTTTCATTTGTATCCAGAACTACCAAGTTTCCCAGTTCTCCACATCAATGTGGAGCGCGGTGCCCGCTTCAGCGACACCGTGCTCTGTTTTTTTTTTTTTACTTTATTGGTGAGCATGGCACCCGATTCATGTACACCACACTCTACAATGGAATGGTGGAAGAGGTGTGGCGCAGCGGCCAGGGTGCCTGACTCCGGACCACGGGGTTCACGGTTCGATCCCTGGTAATGGCAGCAGGTTAGCCCAGCACCATGTGACTCTGGGCAATAGCGCGCTTAATCTTTCCGAGGGGCCCCAGTGCCGGGACACCTCTCCGGAGGTAGCTGTGCGCTTTACAAATGCTGGTATTTCATTATTTCAATGCAATAGGTCTTACTTTTGCCAAAGTTTGACCTATTGGTATTGTAAATGACAATGCCTTTTAATATTATAAAAGGCATTGCCATTTACAATGCCAATAGCTTAAAATCTCGCAATTGCGAGACCTATCGCATTGTAAATGCTTGTTTATCAGAGCACTGGCCCTGGGCCTGGTTAGGAGAATCCAGGGCACAGTCAGAGTGAGTTACCACCAGTATCAGTAAAACGAAATTGGACATCTTTCTCCCCCCAAATGAAAGGTGATGGGTAAGTGGAAAAACCAGGCAGTCAATCCACATTGACATGGGCAGCAGCTGGTCAGTGATCCACTGTGAAATCCATTTGCTGTAGAAAAATGGACCACCTTAATAGCTTTGAATTCCACCCCCTCATCTGCATGAGCCATTTGAGAGGTCTGTGATTAATTTGAACATGGAAGTGTGTATCAAACTGGTATGGTCTCAGCTTTTTCAGGGCCCAAACCACGGCAAAAGCTTTCCTCTCAACTGCACTACACCTTTGTTCACTGGGGAGAAGTTGCTTGCTAATGAAGTCAACTAGCTGATCAAGGTCCTCCTTATTTACTTGTGCCAACACTGCCACAATCCCTTGTTCTGAAGTATTTGTCTGAACCACAAATTCCTTTGTGTAGTCAGGGACCAGCAACACTGGTGTTGAATACATAGGCTCTTTCAGAGTGACAAAGGCCTTCTGACACTCTAGAGTCCACATTACTTTATTTGGCCACTTTTTAGAAGTGAGTTCTGTTAGGGGAGCCACAATAGTCCCATAGTTCTGTACAAATCTTCTAAAATACCCAGTCAAACCAAGAAATGCCCTGACCTGTGTCTGGGTTGTAGGAGCTGTCCAATCCAAAATGGTTTGGATTTTCGCCTGGAGAAGTAGTACATGGCCACCACCTACATGGTAGCCCAGGCACACAACTGAACTCTGCTCTATTTGACACTTACTGGCCTTAATAGTCAGGCCTGACTACTGCAGGGCCTGAGGCACTTCCTTCAGGTGGCATAAATGATCCTCCCAGGTGGAACTGTACTCAGCTATATCATCCAGATAAGCTGCACTGAACTGCTCCAGTCCAGACAGGACCCTGTTCACCATCCTTTGGAAGGTGGCAGGGTCATTTGTAGGCCAAATGGCATTACTTTAAACTGGTAATGGACCTCTTGTGTGGAGAATGCTGACTTCTCCTTTGCTCCTTCACTGAGGGCAATCTGCCAGTAGCCTAAGGCCAAATCAAATGTATGTAGGTACTTAGCAGCCCCTAACCTATCAATGAGCTCATCTGCTCTAGGTATGGGGTTAGCATCAGTCCTAGTGACTGCAGTCACTCCTCTGTAGTCCACACAGAACCTTAACTCCTTCTTTCCCCCATGGGGATTAGGTTTGGGTACCAACACCACTGGACTGGCCCATGAACTTTCAGAGGGCTCAATTACCCCCAATTCCAGCATCTGAACTACCTCAGCCTTAATGCTGGCTCTGACCTGGTCAGACAATCTGTACAACTTGCTCTTGACAGGTAGGCTGTTGCAAGTGTCAATGTAGTGTATATACCACCTGGTGATATCTGGGGTCAGAGAGAACAGAACAGCAAACTGCTCCAGCACCTGCTTGCAGTCTCTATGCTGTTGCTCTGTCAATTTGGAAGAGAGAACCACTCCCTCTACTGACCGATCTTGCACATTGTGGGAGAGGAGGTCTGGCATTGGCTCAGTCTCCTCCTCTCCTCCCTCATCTGTGACCATCAACATGGTCATATCTGTACTGTCTTGGTGGTGTTTCAACCTATTTACATGCAGGACCCGGTGAGGGTACCTGTGGGTGCTTAAGTCTATCAGGTATGTAACCTCTCTCTTTCTCTCTAGGTTTGGATAGGGCCCAGTCCACTTTTCCTTAAGGACCCTAGGAGCCACAGGCTCCAACATTCACAACTGGAGTTGTGTCCTGGAGTGTACTCAGGCATAGTAGCCTTTTGGTAATACTAGTGTTTCATTAGCTTCTGGCTAGCTTCCAGTGTTCTGCTTGCCTTGTACATGTACTTTGCCAAGAGAGATCTCAGGCCTAGTACATATTCCAAGACATTGCCCTTGGCGTCTTTGAGAGGTATTGCTTCAGGGTATCTTGTGGCATGGCCCACTACCACCAAGATATACTTTTTACCTGATGCCATTGGTGGTTCTAAGGGACCCACAATGTCCACCTCCACCCTCCCTAAAGGGAATACCAACTACTGGCAGTGGTATCAAGGGAGCCTTTGGAGCCCGCTCCCTTGCCTCTGACCTGACCGGTTGCACAGGAGCTGCAAAACTCCTTCACTTTGTCAGACATGCTGGGCCAATAGAAATGGTTAACCAACAGGTTCCAAGTCTTATTCTGACCCAAATGACCTGCCAAGAGAATGTCATGGCTTAAAGTCAGGAGGAATTGTCTGTACTTCTGGGGGACCACCAACCTTTCTAGTAGCACCTTCTTGAGGTCTCCAGCCTTGGTGTAGATAACTTCATCCTCCCATTAGACTTTGTGGAAGCCACTGACCCACCCTTCACTTGCCTGGAGGCAGTCTGCCTCAAGCTCTCAAAGGTGGGACACTCTCTCTGTCCCTGACAAAACTCCTCTCTGGAGGGTCCACCGGCTCCTGTCAATTCTGCCAAATCTGATCAACCTTGCAGGGGTGGAATTCCTTCTTCAGAGGGCAGATCCTTCTCCTCCATGTCAGATTCCTTCTGCACCGCTAGAGTTCTTTGGGCTGGCTCACCAGACCCATTGCCCTTTCCCTTGCCATTGGGTGCTTGGCTCATTGTATCAGGGTCCAAGTGTCCAGAATTTCCCTTCTGGATAGTCTGTGACCTGGTCACTGCACACACCCACTCAGGGAGATCCAGCATCCTTGCAAGGACAATTTTCTCCACCCTTAACAACCCCTAACCAGTCAGACTCTTTACGATCAGTTCCCAGTAGACACAACTACTGCTTATGACCATAGTCACACTGGCTCCTGTATCTCTCAGAGACTCAACCTCAGTTCCATTGATTTTAGGCCTCTGCCTATAGCTCTATATGCTGAGAGGCAGGACAGCCAGGGTTGCAACTTTCGTTCCACCCAAGGACAATAAGGTTGCTTCTATCAACCCCTTTCCCGTCTCTGAGACAATCTTCACCACCACACCTATGCCAGCAATCCCCTGGGACTGCCCACCAGTGGGGGGCTTCTTTGTGAAGACAGCATCTCCCCTCTTGTGTCCTGGCTGATAACAGTCAAAACACTGACCTACCTTCATCAGGTTACAGAACTTTCCTGCTTTGCAGTGTCAAAAGACTCCCCCTGATACCCCTCTTCTTGTAAGTAGAGTGGCTTTGGGTTCCTCCCCCCTCTGCATGGTATTGTGGATCTTGTGAGGACTCGTCCTGTTTTTGACCTTCCTTCCCCTGGGGGGGGGGGGGGTGAACTGGCCACCCTTCATCTGATAAACCCCCTTGGTGCTGATTCACAAAAAAGGGTTCTCAACCACTCATCAGCTAGGTACCCCAGCTCTCTTGGGGTAGTCAGCATACAGTCCACTAGTTACTGGCATAACTTCTTGTGTGCACAATGAGTCAGGATGTGCTCTTTCAACAATAAATTGTATAGTCCCTCATCAGTGCTCACTTGGTTACCACTAATCAAGCCCTCTAGTGCCTTTACTGAGATGTCCAGAAAGCCCACCCAGGACTGTGTGCTAACATTCTGGGTGTCCCTGAGCTTCACCCTGTACTGCTTTGGGGTCAGACCAAATTTCTTGACTAAACATTGCCTCATGTGGGAGTAAGATTTTGCCTCATCTCCCTGTAGGGTCAGGAGACTATCCCTCCCAGCTACTGGGATCAGTTCCCACATGAGTGAACCCCAATACTTAGAGTGTGTAGTGTAGTTCCTATAGTACCCCTGCAGGACCTGCGCTTTTGGATAACATACACTGTGGGCCTGGTGGCAGACTGATTCTGAGCACACCCACCGCGTATGTTAGCCTGTTTGCATTAGCTAGCTCACAGTGCCACTAGAATCTCCTTTTTATCAGAGAGATTCGTTTTTGGCAACCTCAGAACACGACAACCCTGATTCCTCAGACTCGTGGAAACAATGTACTACTTTTCGCTCAGTCACTCGTGCTTGCTCATTTGGTCTCAGAGAGTTACACAGAAGAAACAGTCGAGCGTGTTTACAATAAAAATGTATTGCAAAGTTGTTCTTCTAGTATAAAATATATGTGCTGCGACAACTGTTAAACAGTAGCAGAGATATATGATCAGCAGTACAGTGAATAGAAAAGGATAGTACAGTTCTACCATTTTGCAACAGTCATGAACGTATACATGAATATAAAATGCATTTATAAAATAAAGCGCATACTCCTACGATGCCTATCTAGATGTACCTAAGTGTAACTAGCATGTGAGTAGGTGCGAAAGAAGCCAAGAATCCCGCTAGGATTTAGTCAAACCCCATTACCTGAATAATGAGAGTGTGGGACCTCGTCCTGGTCTCGAGTTGGACACCCCGCAAGGGATGATTAGACCACTGTCAGCTGGAGCGTCTGCATGCAGGAGCCTCAGCGTCTCTGGTCAGTGTGTCAGCCTGGAAGTCTCGGTTCCCTCTAACTACTGATAGCAAGAGGTGCTGTATTTATACAGAAAAGTATAGAGTCCCTTTGTCCCTTGTGTCTTGTGTTAGCCATTGTTGGATATGAAGATGACCTATGGGATGAACCGGTTACGTAGATGTTTATGCAGGTGGATCCTAGCCCCTGCCTGGTTTCCTAGAACTCTTATGAATAATTAATCATACTGGATGAGCACATCGAAGATGGTATAGGAGGCCATTGTTCGGGAAAAACCCTCCTTCTGTACCCAAATCACAGTCTAGATAAGGTTCAGCCCTCAGCGCCCGTTATTGTGGAGAATAGGGAACTAATGTAGGTGAAAGATTATGCCTATATTAGGGAATCTCAAACTATGCCTATATTAGGGCATCTATATGAAACTAACACCCACTCCTCTTAATAGTCAACAATAATAAACAATGACAGCAAAACTACTAAGTCATACTAGGTGGTAGCGCATATAATTGTCAGTGAGCCATATAAGAACATTTTTAAAATTTTAAAATCATATTAAAAACATTTCTAAAATGGGAAAAATGTGTAGAGTCAGTTTTTGAATTTGTACTTATGCTAAAGCTCTAGCTGAGTCCCTTTATAGAATGTAAAACCTTTGTAAGCGTTTTAGAAGGCCATGCTTTCTCTAGTGATAGTGTCAATTTAGTAAGAAATGTTCCAAAGTTAATCAGAGTTGAAATGAAAAAGGAAACTCCAAATTCGTTCCCAGCACATGATGAGCCAATTGAAGATTAAGTGTCCTGGCTGGGAGAAGCAACATCACAGTCACTTGCTGTAGGGGACGAGAATTGTAATATTTCACACAGTACGTCGATGGAGCACAGATGATATTCAGTACTGCCCATTGTTGGCATATTGGCAGCCGGTGCTGTAGTCGATACCTCAGTGCCCGTAGTGCTAGTTGCAGTGCTTGTGCTGATGCCAGCGCTAGTGGTGGCTGAGCTGATGCTCACCCCAGTTGTTAAAGGCACCGGTGGGTTTTCAAGGAATGCAGTCGTCAGGATAGGAATATGCTGGTGACACAGCCGTGCGCGGGACCTCAGCGGTTCCAGCCTCGTGTTCAAGTCCGCAATAGTCTCTGACTCGAGTGTCAGACAGATGTCCAACACGCATTCTTCAATGCAAAATAGGCATAGAAGAACAGGTAAGATGCAGTCCATCCAGACTGGTCTAAATGATAAGAACCAAGAAGCACTCAGTTCTCATAGGCGAGGCACGTCCAGATGTTGTACCATGCGCTCACGGTATTTACGTTCCAGAAGAGCTTTCGCCATTTCGTTTGTGATTGGGCCGTCCATTGCATATCAGGAAGATGACGATCAGGATTCCAGCTATTAAAAGCAGTATCAGAGGTAAACCTCCCAAAATGCTTCCAAATACGGAGTGTATAAAATTTGGGATAACTCCGAGGACTGTTTGGAAGGTGCTTAGAAAACCTGACCCTATGGTCTTAAATAAGTGTATAATACCACTCGTATCAGACATGTTAAAGATACGACCCACCATTTCTACGAAATGAAAGGGGCAGTTTGTACGAATAAGTGCTTGTATCTCGGTCGAGGTCCTTGCAACTTGAAGATCAAAGGTCTCTCGAGCGGGGGTTAAGGGTACAGTTTGCTGTAAAAGCATGGCTTTCATTCTGCTCAAAGCATCAAATTTTATAAACGATATCTCTAGAGAAGGCCACAAAGGCGCCTCCCTGACTGTACTTGTTGGGGGAAACAATACTTGCATACAGCAAGTAACCCTGGCGTTCACGGTGACCAGATAGGCGATGCCCGGAAGCATGCCACAGCAACCAAGATCATTCAGCATCAAGTAGCTCCCATTTGAGAGTAACTCGAAAACTGGCGTGATCACGGCAGCTGGAGTTCCTTTCATGTGGCAAGACAGATTCGCCACCGAACCATTACAAGCTCCGTGTAAAATAATGTCTTGACACATGGGAGAGCCACTTAAAGCGTACCTGCAGTTTGACCCACCCAGGAATACTTCACGATCCCCACTCCGGCATCGAAATTTATATGGTAATTTCCAGGATTCCTTAATGTTTTCTTTACCCAATATTTCATATCTGCCTTCCTGCCTTTGCTCAAGGCAATACTGAAACTGAAAGGTCGTGACCGGGAGAGTGATATGGCCTGGATTAGCCATTCTGTTGATGGTGATTCCGCCACTGTGAATGGTAGCCTGTCCAGTTTTTCAATACGCAGCATTGTATATTTAGCTCCCCTTTGTGCCATTTCTATCTGTGTATCTGTTAGATTGTATTCAGAAAACAGAGATGTACTGTTTATAAAATGCCACGGCACAAAGCCTGCACGCAAAGATTGCAGCGTCCAGCTCAACAACATAATAGAACGTAACTGAGATTGGCCGTGTTGTAATATGGCTAAATCTTGTTCCAGTATGTCGATAGCAGAAGATACAATGTTGCCCAATGAATATATCCTGGAGGTCAAAGTTGTTAACCCATTATCTACCACAGCTAAAGCTTTTTCTAAGTTTATACGGTCTATTTCCTGTATTCTCTCTGCGGCCTCTTGTTGGTAAATCTTCCAGTTTTCCTTATAGGCAGCATATATGCCTGCATATATGAAACGTTTTTGACGTGTTTTCCTGGGTCCTAATAAAAAGTCCCTAAGATCCACGTCAAGTGAGAGTAAAGATAAGTGTTGTTTCACTTCCGCAAGTGTTGAGGTTTCTAGCCAACCGAGGCACAACTTCCCAACACTATAGGATGTCACTACCCCTGGATGTTCTCTCTGTACATAACGTGGGTCTGGCCTATGGATACTGAGTCCCTCGGTGATGTTCAGGAATCGCTTATGACAGCTATTCGTGTCTAAGGGCCAAACCACCCACTGTTTCCAATTTGGGTCTGTTCTATTGTACTCTAAGATGCCATCCACTGTTGCCCCTTCTTTTGTAGTTGAGTTCTGCCACCCCCCATATGTCGGTGTTGGAAACCTAGGGGTGTTCAGGTCCTTGCTCTTGGCTAGTCCAAGACAGGATGTCTGTTGCACAGTATCATTTAAAAAGATCACCTGCTGTGGAATGAGGCATGCTCTAAATAGTGCCTCTGTACCCTGGACTTGCCAGTCCCTTGAACCCCAAACTGATTTTAAGTCAATTTCGTCTTTCCATAGGTCGAAACCCTGTTCAGACAATTGGGCCAGAAGGGAAGCAGAGTAAATCTGTTTAGTGTTTGTCCACATAATTTTCAGTGCTGATGTTGGTGCAACCTTGTAATAATATGAGGCTGGATCTGTGGTGTTAAACCCTGAAAAGTATGAAAATTTCTGTGCAAACGTTTGTGAACTACTTTTTGGTGGTGTTGGGTAATGTTTCCACTGATGGTACTCAAAAACATTCCTAGGTGAAATGGATTTGTGCAGGAAATGATGGCCATAATGTTGGTAACAGTACAATGTGTCATAATCTGAAGAACCCTCTAACATTTCATTATTCGAAAATGCAGCAGTTTTCTCTAAATCAAACAACATATTATTAACTGTTTCAGAGTCCCATTCATCAGAAAATGTACTTGAGGTAATGATATCACTTAATGAAATTTTAAATATATGATACATTTTTAAAAGTTCAGTCGCACCGAATATGTTAAAATCAACCTTGTCCCATACTATACCATCCGGTATAGGAACTGCTGTAATGTTCACTGATGAGAAGTCTCTTTGCTCAGGATGTGATGATGGATGTGGCTTCAGTAGTATGTTGACCTTTTGGGCTGTGGAGCTTTGTTGAAGATAGCGTCCATTAATAAGCATGCTAAAAGTTAGTACTAAGCCAAGCCAGAAAAGAAAAAACAATATTCCAGAAATTACCCAGAGTTCAATCCAAGGCGATACCAGGTATGTCTTTTTTAGAAAGTGAAGAAAGTTCTTTATTTGTAGCTTGAATGGTGTTTTGGCTGGCGTCGTTTCCGGCTCGCTTGGATCCAGAGAAAATGTATCAAAGTTCATGAAATCGCCAGAAGCAGTTCGATCAATTGTAGGAATTGCATCGGGATTAGTTGAAATGTTATTTCACTCTTGACGAGGCATGTTGACGTAGACTTCTCTATTAGGTCTAATTGCAACTTGTGAATTATTCTGATGTTCATTTTCAATTTGAATGTTTGGTTCAAGTGGAACAAGTTCCATAGCATTGTTGCTTAGTCCTTCATTCCTTACAGGTGGCTCTTCAAACGTGATGAGTCTTTCTGTTTGAACTTCTTGGATTGTAGCTAGAGGAGGGCGTCTGCTACTGTGGAGACCACAAGGCCTACTGCTTATTATTGGCCACATAGTGTGGTTTGATTAAGTCGATTGAGACAAATCTTTTCTCCTTTTTCCTGGAAAGAGGCGGCAAAAGTACAGTTCTTGTTCCTTGTACTGCAAGGACTGGTACAGGTGTTCTGTATGAAGGTCCAAATTCCTTTTTGTCCGCAATTTTCTCTCTGACCAGATCCCCGACTTTTGGGATCCATAAAGGTCTTGCCGTGTCTGCCTTGACTTCCCCAGTGGCGGTCTGCTTTAGTCGGACATTGCTTTGTTTTGTCCTGGATTCATTTAGATCCTGTAAAACAGCCAAACGATCATGGATATCAAATGGTTTTTCATCCGCCACTGAGCCTTCACAATCAAGATCAGGTACCCACATTTGTGTCCCAAAGAGGACTTCATATGGATTGACACCCCCTAGAGAGTTTCTTGGCTGGTTGTTTAATGCCAGCTGTACCCCATAAAGGTGTTTGACCCAACTACCTCCCTTGCCTAATACCCTAGCTGTTAAAGATTGCTTTAATTCCTGGCTTTTCCTCTCCACAACTGAATTTCCCACGGGATGGTACGGAGAGGAGTACCGCAATGCTACGCCCATTCCTTCCATGGACTCTTTGTAAGCCCGAGAGCTAAACGCAGGGCCGCGGTCAGAATGTAACGTGCTAACTGCGTATGTGGCGATAAAGACTCGCAAATCTTTTATAACAGTTCGAGCGTCAGCCGAGCGCTGAGGCCATACCCATAGGAACCTCGAGCAGGAATCCACTGCAACCATGATATATTTGTAAGCCCCGTACATTTGTAAGGGGCCGCAGTGGTCCAAGTACACACATGCAAGAGGTTTGTCTGATTTTAATAATGGTGTCTGCGTGGCTTTCGCTACAGTGGAGCCTTTCATCTGCTGGCAGATGTCGCAATTCAATACATAGTCTTTAGTTTGCTTAGTTAACCCTGGCCACTAATAGCGCTGTTTCAATAAAGAAATAGTCGCTGTAACGCCTGTGTGCGCAGAGCCCAAACCCTTGTGTGCTGCTAATATTAAACCTTGCCTACGATCCATATTTGGTATTACCCTATCCCCCACTCCAGGAATCTGAGCATATGGAATGTTACTTGCATCTAACTTGTAGGAGTATTTGAGTGGAAATTTGTTTGGTACTGCTGGGCTGCCTTTGCGTGAAGCAATGACAGCTACCATAATCTCACCGTCAATTCTCGTTTTGGAACGAGTGAGTGCAACTACGGAAGCCGTGCGAACAGCCCCCTTTGCGGCTTCATCAGCCAATGAATTCCCTTCAACGTGAACGCCATCACGTTGATGACTCAGTGTATGGATCACGTGAGTCCTTGGTTGCTCGTTTTTCAACTCTGCTACCTGTTCCCATAGCATTTTATGCTTAATTGTGCCACCTTTCGCATCTTTAAACCCGTTTTGCTCCCAATGGTCTAGGTATTCATTATATGACTGAACACAGTAAAATGAATCACATACGATTAGTGTGGGGAATTCATGATCCGTATTTACCAGTGCTAGTATCAGTGCTTTTAACTCTGCCAACTGTGCCGTGCAGTCTCCTAGCGATTGCGTTTTTGTGCAACTCGAATAGAACTTTCTATCCTGCATGTGACCTTTAACGATAGCACACGCTGCGCTGTATTGCTGCTTACTTCCTATGGCCGGTTGCGCAGATCCGTCAGTATAAATAATATATTCATACTGATCGAGAGGCAAGATTTCATTTGGTAGAGGATATTCATGTTCATATTGCAGGAATGCCTGTGTTTTTAAACTTGGATCAAATCTGTATTCAACGTCCATTGCAGTAAGAGAATTAGCCCATTGTATCCATCTTGGATGTAAGGCTTTCGCATTTGGAATGCTAGCCTTTGTAACAGCTTCTAAAGCCAGTACTGGGGTTACGACAATAATGCGTTTCCCCTGTGCCAGTGCTCTTTCTCTTGCTACAGCGGTCTGAACAGCTGTCAGGATTTTCTCTGTTGAAGTGAAACACATTTCTGCATTTGTGTACAGGTGTGATTTGTATGCGATTGGTACTGTTTCTCCTTCATTGAAGGTTAAGTAAGTGTACCCGCATTGACCCGCAATTATACGGATCACCAAGTGGCGTACGTTTACGCGTGTTTGCAAGTGTTTGAAAGCTATAAGTCCTCCTGGAGTGAACGAAGAATATTAGTATGTTCTTGTGTCCAATTTCTGGCTGAAAAGTCAGGTTTTGTTAGGTCGTAGAAAGGTTTTACCCTTTGTGCGTAATCTAAAATGTATGTTCTGCTGAAATTTAGGAATCCCAGTATTGATTGTAAATTTTTTAATGATTTTGGAGGCTGGAGCAGCGCACATTTTTCTAAAACGTTTGCTGCTAGACTTTTCCCTTCCCTTGACAGCTCATATCCCAAAAATAGGACATTGAGGTGGGCTATTTTTGATTTTTTAAAGTTAAATTTGTAGCCCTCAGTGGCAAATCCCATAATAATGGTGCTTACCCTGGTCAAGTGCCTCTCTAAGTCATCGTCCGTTAGATAAAATTCATCAACATAGGACAATGCTTCTTCATCACATTTTTGAAGTAACTCTGTTACCCTTCCTGAAAATACCCCGGGGGTATTCTTATACCCTTGCGTGAGTCAACAAAATTGTCGCTGTGACCCTAACGCTGAGAATGCGGTCAAATACCTGCTTTCAGGCGCTATATTTTGGCAGAAAAATCCATTTGAGATATCAAGTGTTGTTTTGTATTTTTTCCGCACAACGTTATTCATTAATGCGGCACTATGTGCATTTTGGACAGCAAATGTCTTCGTGCATGAGTTTAAATGTCTGTAGTCTAAGACTAGATGATATGTATTGTCGGGTTTAGAGACGGGAAAGAAAGGATTGTTCATTGGAGAGGTACATTTTTCAATGACCCCCTGGTATTCAAGTTGATCTAAGATCTCCCTGACCTGTTTTTTAGCTTCTTGCTTTATTGGGTATTGCCTCTGAGCATTAGGTAAAACTTTTAACAGGATCACGTAGTAGGGTGAATCCTCATCCCACTCAGCGTGATTTTTGTACAGTGCTGGAGCTTGGGCTACTGCCCACTCCCGTGCATATGTATGTTTAAGGTGAACGGGAATATGGTCGGAAAATGCAGGAAAAATTATACTTTCTCCCCTGGGGCACTCCATTACGAATGCTGGCGGACAATCTTGTTCGGCTAACAGGATGTCATACCCAGATGATAAGTTCTTCCAAAAGAGACCTTTTATTTTCCTTGGCTTGTCCCCCTCCATCCGGAGTGTTATTTCATGTGACTTATGTGGGACGCTCACCCTTTTGTCTGGTGTTTCCACCGTGATGTAATCATTCAAGTCCGCTGTCACCAGAAATTCCTTCAAGTTCTGGCGAGCTATTGTTACTTCTGCCGCACTGTCTAGCATCGTCAGAGCCCATTCCCCGTTCAGAAGTTGTGTCCTCAGAATTCTGGGCATGTCTGATTTTCAGACCGGCAACTTTCTTTTTCTTAAATTGAGGTTTTGATTTTTACTTATCTTCTTTTTGGAGGTAAAGTCTGGAGCGCGCTGCTTGTCTCTGGACTGTGTGCGCTCTTCTCTGTGTTCTGACCGTCCTTCTCTCTCTGAGTTTTTCTTCGAGTCCTGAAAGGAACGAGAGGAACGTGTATCAGTATCCTGATACCTGTCAGGTTTCCTAATATTATCCCTATTCCTAAGGTTGTACCTCTTTTCAAAGGGCTCCTGTGGAGGAGACCTACCTCAGGACTGAGATCTGTTGTCTTTAAACTTTTGTTGTTTTTTATTATCCCACTTCTTTTTAGAAGAAGTCGGTGTCTGCTTAGAAGTGTCCTTTTAGGGACTGCCCATTAGTTGAGGTTTTACAGCTTTTCCTCCCAAACTATCCCTGCCTAACTCTGCATACGCAGTTTCAATTATTTTGGGTAGTTCATTCTCCTGTTCTAATGGAGAGAACTCCCGTAGGCGTTGGCGGATTGCCACTGATGCTGCTTCCCCTTTAATGTTAGCTAGTATTATGGCTGATATCTGGTCATAGTTATTTAATAACTTCATCCCTAAGTTCAGAGCAGGCTCTGCTCCGTACTCATTTTGTATTTGTCTTAATACATCTGGTATCACTGCTAATGAAGGAATGCCATGAGTTCTGGTATATATGGCAGCAAAGACTGTACCCCAAGAGGTACAATCCTCTAACTGTGGTGTAATCCCCATGGGCAAGCAGATTGTTAACATTCTGTGTTTTTCAAATGGTTTGGTATTTGGGAATACTGCTTCTAACTGGGTTATTTTCTGAGCTACCCAGAAAGGAATTTGTTCACGTTTTGTGGGCAATTTACCCATTACCGCGTATAATGTTTGTGGAGTAATTTTAGTAGCTGTGCTCTGTGTAGGAGCTGTATTTGGTGTAATTACTGTTGGTTGGACCGCAAGTGTCCTCATGACGAATTGTGTCATGTTTCTGGACAAGTTTTATCAACTCTTTGTGTTGAAAAAGCAATTCATCATTTGGCATTGTGTCAATGTCAGGATGTGGTGCATAGGTCGCTAATATCGGCCATGTTGCTCCTGGTCTTCCTAATGGACCAAGTCTTGCTCTTCTTCTTGAGTGGGGTAGGGCGCCATTAAACAAGAAATTATGTTCCTGGTAGGTAAGCAGAATCTCAATCTCCCCAAACGGAGTGTAGACCGCTGGGACTTCTTCATGTGTATAATAATGAAACGTTCTTGTTATAGCATTTGCTGCTGGGAATGTAACCCATGAATAGAACACCTCTGTTTGGAAATCTTTGTGTGCCTCTATCACGAATATTACTACCCCTCCTCTGGCTGGTACACCATTTTTGAGGAGTTTAACTGTGAGTGTGTGTCTTACATTGGGTGTAACTTGTATTGCATTGGCATTTTCCTCCTCATCTGACTGACCTATTTGTGCCAGCGGGTCTAATTCTTAAGAACACGGAATAACTGTCAAAGGAAATAAAGATAAGGTGTTTTGCACAATTTTGGGAACTAAATGTCCCTCAAGCTTGATTAACCAACAGCCAATAAAGAGGATGTCTCGCCTACTCAGCTGTGGCAGAGTTTGTGCCCACCCACTCCAGACGTCTCTGTTTTTTTTGAGTAGGGGTCTCTGAGAATAAGCACGACTTAACTACTCAGATTCTACTGTTAAATAAGTACCAAACCAACGTTGGTGGCGCCATGTAGTGTAGTTCCTATAGTACCCCTGCAGGACCTGCGCTTTTGGATAACATACACTGTGGGCCTGGTGGCAGACTGATTCTGAGCACCCCCACTGCTTATGATAGCCTGTTTGCATTAGCTAGCTCACAGTGCCACTAGAATCTCCTTTTTATCAGAGAGATTAGTTTTTGGCAACCTCAGAACACGACAACCCTGATTCCTCAGACTCGTGGAAACAATGTACTACTTTTCGCTCAGTCACTCATGCTTGCTCATTTGGTCTCAGAGAGTTACACAGAAGAAACAGTTGAGTGTGTTTACAATAAAAATTTATTGCACAGTTGTTCTTCTAGTATAAAATATATGTGCTGCGACAACTGTTAAACAGTAGCAAAGATATATGATCAGCAGTACAGTGAATAGAAAAGGATAGTACAGTTCTACCATTTTGCAATAGTCATGAACGTATACATGAATATAAAATCCATTTATAAAATAAAGCGCATACTCCTACGATGCCTGTCTAGATGTACCTAGTGTACCTAGCATGTGAGTAGGTGCGAAAGGAGCCAAGAATCCCGTTAGGATTTAGTCAAACCCCATTACCTGAATAATGAGAGTGTGGGCCTCATCCTGGTCTCGAATTGGACACCCCCCAAGGGATGATTAGACCACTGTCAGCTGGAGCGATTGCATGCAGGAGCCTCAGCGTCTCTGGTCAGTGTGTCGGCCTGGAAGTCTTGGTTCCCTCTAACTACTGATATCAAGAGTTGCTGTATTTATACAGAAAAGTATAGAGTCCCTTTGTCCCTTGTGTCTTTTGTTAGCCATTGTTGGGTATGAAGATGACGTATGGGATGAACCGGTTACGTAGATGTTTATGCAGGTGGATGCTAGCCCCTGCCTGATTTCGCAGAACTCTTATGAATAATTAATCATAATGGATGAGCACATCGAAGATGGTAAAGGAGGCCATTGTTCGGGAAAAACCCTCCTTCTGTACCCAAACCCCAGTCTAGATAAGGTTCAGCCCTCAGCACCCGTTATTGTGGAGCATAGGGAACTAATGTAGGTGAAAGATTATGCCTATATTAGGGCATCTCAAACTATGCCTATATTAGGGTATCTATATGAAACATAACAAGTGGACCTCTCTCATCTCAAGGGCCCTTTCAAATGCAGTCAGCCACGTGTCAATATCACCCCCCCTCAGTGTACATGGTAACTATTCCTTGGAAAGCCTGGTATTAAACCCATCACCCCTGGGCATCTCAGTATCTTCATTGTCGCTGCCACCACTTCTTTTCTTTTCCTCCCTTGCCCACATCTTCTCCTCTAGGGACAACTTCCTCTCTTCCAAACCTATGGAAGCTAACTGAGCCTCAAGCTTCCTATCTCTAATGGACAACAGTGGGACCATGTGCAGAGGACCCTGTCTTCCCTCCATTAGTATGAACCTAGTGCTAAAAGAAATAGAAAGGTTATTGGTTGGAGTGGTCACCCTCCCCTTTCTTCTCTGGAGGTGTCTGTTCCCAGGCCTTAACCTAAGAAGTGCCATGGGCCGATCTACTCGACCCTGTGTTAAAAGTGAAAGTGCTCAGGCCGATCTGATCGACTCAAGAGCTGACACTCATGTGGGAGGAGTTTCTTTCCTGTTATGCCTCTTGAAAACTGGCCAATCTGGAACACTTCCACCATTCTTGACAAAACTGTACTTGCCTATATTCCGACAATCTCATAGAATTTTGATCACTTAAAAGTAGTGGATAAATCTTGTTCACAGAATGGAAACCAGGGTCTGCTTAAAGCTGTACAGGTCCTTATTCACAAGTAGAGGGTGCAGACAGCTCAGAGGCATATTGCTCTAACCTGCTGGGAGCCCTAGAGACAGTGCAAGCAAGTGTGCATGCTCGACTTGACCGAATAGTGACTGTAGGAAAGTAGGATCTGCTTCTTATGGTTACCCCCACTTTTTGATTTTTGCACCCACTGTTTTGACTAGTCTGGCTGGGATCCTGCTATTCAGGACCACAGCCTATCTGCTTTCTCCCTTAAATTGCAACATATGTACTTTGGTACACTCCAGATTGGATACTGGGGTACCCTTATAAGTCCCTAGTATATGGTACCCATGTACCCAGGGCATAGGTACCCCAGAGGCCTCCCATGGGCTGAAGCATGTATTATGCCGCCCATGAGAGGCCATGCAAAATGGAACTCTAGGTCTGCTACAGCAGCCTGTGTAAGTTGGTGATTGCACCACTTACTTTAGATATAGGTTCACTATATCTATATATATCACTACACTTAAAACTTTGTAAGTCACCCCTATAGCAGGCCTCAACAATCCTGAAGGCAGGGTGCTGGGTTTTGCGTGAGAGGGTGCTCCTTCATGAGCAGGGTCCCTCTGCAGTCTTCGGAGACCATTTTCCCGGGCTGTACGTGATACTACCAGACATATAGGTAGAGGTGCATTATAACCTCGTGGTAAATGCTATCTCGAAAATGACTGCAACGAAGTATGTCGTGTTTGGTGTCAAGCACCATGGAATCATACCTCCACATCAGTAACTGGTGTGGGAGGTATGATTCCTCCCCTCAGAACCGAGGTTCTGGAGGTACCTAAGTCTACCGGTACCTACTTTCTCGAGCCTTACAGCACAAAATGGATGCTGCCAGCCACAGACACGAGTCTGCCCTCCTGCTGCTGAGCCAAGCTCGAGCAGCGGAAGGTAGCACAATAGGAATCTTGTCACAGGCAGGTGTTACCACATTCCAGATAGGATTTAGTGTATTGGGGCTGGGTGGGTGCACTGTCTCAGTGCCAGAAAGTCTGCACGAGGGACACACTTGGTGTCCCTGTGCATAGTCCAGTTCAAACCAGTTCCATGAGCCATTTGCTCCTGCTCTGGCGTGAAACTGGACAAAGGACATGGGTGTACCCACCCCTCTGTCCTGTCCCTCCCCTAGGAGGGTCCCTAGAATCTGTCCAACCCTTTCCCGTGGATATAAAATGGGTTACCTGGCTACAGGACATTAGATTTTACGTGGACAAGATTCTGCAAAAAGATACCACTTCACTTTGACCGTCTGGACACGCTAGACTTCGCTGAACATCCCTTGGGCTTGACTTCATCTTCCCTTGCCGTCCCCAGTCTCGCCACTGTCCGTGATCCATACAGGCTCCGTGCAGGACCCTGTGGAGTGAAGGAGTCACTCCCCTGCAAACTCAGGCACCGTAACCCATTTGACCGGTTTGCTGACCCTGAGCTCCTGCAGACTCCGAAGGCTCCAGTGACACAGGAGCTGGGTTTCTGAAGGTCTCCGAGGTTGGGCTGCACTCTTACCGAGTTTGAGGCAGATATCCCTCGTGGGGACTGTATAACCCATACCCCTGTGCACTGCGTCCATTTGCAGCTGCACATGCTTGTTGTCGTGCAAGAATTCCGTGCATTGGGCCATTTGTAGCCCTGACCCTAGCGCATTTTTTCAAAGAAGGACTCCGGCATCCTCGCACTCTGTGCCCTGCTAGCTGGTATCCTGTGAAACCACCTGAGGTCCCCACGTGACTCCTGTGCCTTCAGCCTGTGGGTCCACTTGAGGGTCAACTTTGCTTTATTTGGGCTCCCCTGGTTGCTCCAGGCCTGCCCTGACTCCCCTTGCTGTGGTGAGTCTCCTGGTCCTTGCTGGGCCAGATCGACACCGAATTTGACCATCTACGTTGTTTTCCGCTGCCAGGGCTTGATTGGTGCTCCCGCTGGACACCGACCCCTCAGCACTCGACATCCTTTGTGGGACAGCTCGTATGTGGCTCCTGGTCATCCAAGACGTCTCCTGGTCCGCACAGCTGAAGAGTCAAGATCACCGTCAACACACCTGAAGCACCCGACATCGGTGGGCATTCGTCTACCGAGCCCCTGGTCAAGACGTAACTATTAGTATACAGAGAAGATATCCGTGAATTACTGGCTATCGACACATGCCTTACCTTCCCATGGCTAAGATTTGTACGGAAATGGCTCATACAGTTAGGTCTTGAATCATATTGGACCAACCCGCACAGTTTAACATCAAGCTGCAAAAACACATTGAAGGGAACCTATTGGCAATACATACTGAATACACTTCACTGCGACCCGAGATTAGGAAGGTTAACATCCCAATTTCTCATTACCATGCCAAATCCGAGCCGCGAGGAGTTTCTTGACATTGTACAGCCGTACCTAGCAAGAACTCTATACCTAAAGCTAAGGTACAACATATTACAGACCAAGAGCCCTACTGCAAACTGGGAGGGTAAGGAAGACCGTTCTTGCACTTTATGCACTATATGCACTTTAGGGTCTACAGAAAACATAGAAAATACAGCACACATTCTGTTTTTCTGTTCGGCATATGATAGGGCTAGGAAGAAATGGATCCGACCATTATGTCATTCAATGGGATTCAGAAAGCACCAAGAGGCACTTAGGGTACTGGTCACCAGTACCTCACCACATGTTATATTTTGCCCTATCTAGATATTTGTTTATAGTGTTTTTAATAAGGAAAAAATTTGGGTTAAAGTTGTGATGTGCTAAAGACCAATATACTAATGTCTGTGATGTATTCTTTGCACTGTATAAATAACCAGATACTTTTTAAAAACATTTTTTATTGCATCACAAGAAGTTTAATGAGTTTCAAAACACTGATTTCACTGAGGTGGTAATAATGGAACATAATGGTGACCAGCTTATACTGTTCTATATTGTTTTAAATTATTTTATTGATAACTTCTGACCCTTTTATTGAGACTATATAATATATGGTTGGATGCATTTTAGAATATTCCATGAATGATTGTATGAGTATGAACCTTTTATGGCCCTTGGCCGAAATAAAGGGGCATATTAGCAAGACCGGCGATAAAATTATCGCCGTTTTAGCGGCAGGAAACTGCCGCTAAAACGACGATAATGGGCTTGCTAATATGCGTTATAGAATTCCAATAGAAGCCCAGGTTAGATGTGCAGGACATCTAACCTGGACTTCTATTGGAATTCTATAACGCATATTAGCAAGTCCATTATCGCCGTTTTAGCGACAGTTTCCTGCCGCTAAACGGCGATAATTTTATCGCCGGTCTAGCTAATATGCCCCAAAGTATTTAAATGAAACTTGGCTACGATTTAATTTTAGTAGTTTTGCAATTATCTCGGCCTGTCTTTCCCATCAGTTATTCCCACAATGCCCTCACAAGCTTATCAAAAAGAATGATTTATACGGGTAAAGATATCTCTCATGCACTGGAAAATGTATTGCCTTGAAATGAAAACACAATTTGCTGCTTCGTAACAGTCTTTCCTGTCAAGTAGCTTTAGCAATGAAAGGCTCTGGTTTCAAAGCTGTGATTTGAGAGGCAGCTCACTTTTCCAAGTTGTAGCATGTACATGTTTCTACAGCTTCCGACTGTATTCAACATAAGCACTACACTACATGGAAAGGCAACACATTTGATTATTTCATGTAGGATTGATAGAAGGATGAATGCAAATGTTTTTAATGCTGTGGCCATGTTTGTTGATAGGCTCCAGAACAATGTTTGACATAAAGAACTGTACATTTTTGGTGAATTGAGGTGGGTTGGAAGGGGGCATGCACAATGACAAGCTGGACAAGGGTTGGGAGAGGTAGATGGTATGAGTAATTACCTGCAGCCGTGAAGATCCTCGAAAGAATTCCACAAACATGACCAAGTCCAACTATTTGTGGAAAGCTTATGCGGACCACGACAGCTACCGCAGCTTCGTTTGCTGCTTTCTTTCAAATATTGCTCAGCGTATTCTGTTTGCTGATTGCCGACGCCACTGCCTTTGGTGCTATAAATTCCACAATTAAACTGTGAGGATTGATTCCTTTGAACTTTTGACTAATGGATCAAGAGGTCCTGGATCTGCATATGAAGTGTCTTGTCCTAAAGATGGTCTCATAGATATACTTCAGCAGGGACTAAAACTTTGACATCCTAACCCAATTTCCTTTTAGTTTCAGTTAAGATTCAATTGGGCAGATTTTGTTCCTATGTTTAGGGCATTCTCCACTCTATATACTACTTTGAAATGGGTTATTGTACATTGATAACTAGCTAAATCTTATGTGGAAAGTTTTTCTAGTTCTATTATCAATGTTTTGGAGTATTGGTTGTTTTGAACCCCTAATGAAACTTTCATTCTTTGAGTGAAATATAATGAATAAGAAATACACCGGGTGTGTTGATTTATCTCTTTCTTTAATAATACAGACAAGCACTATCTGAATTGGTTTCTCAATGTCATGATTTGACATCTCAGATGAAATTATAGAGCTCTATCTAAATATACCTCTAAATACATCCCTTCGAGGTGCCATTATCTGGCAACGATTAGAAAGAGGGCATTATCTTGCTTTACCAGTCTGTGTTTCTGTCTGCCTGTGGAATCTGCATCTGGTTTAGACTGACAGTTGGGCTGTTTTTGCATTCACTGTAGATACTCACACAAAGGGAGCTGAGGTGAGCCCTGTATCCTGAGGGCCCATCACAAGGCTCATGGGTCTTCCTGAGCTAGAGTGGTGGGAGGAGTTATCACTGATACCTGAATAGGGCTGTGGCTGTCCTAACACAAAGCTGTCTCCACCTCAAGCTGTCTCCACCCCCCTGTAGTGTGTCTGGAGTAAGGTCTTGTGCACTACAAAGACTTACTCTTGAAGTTTCCCTACTAGGTAAGTACTGGAGCTGTGACACCATAACTTCAGTACACTTCTTGCCTATGAGGAGATTCTGCCAAGAAGAAGAGCTGGATGCTGTAGGAGGGGAACTGCCACTCTGCTTGTTGCTTTGTTGTGCTGACCTGCTGCTTGCTGCTTCTGTCCTGGGAGTAAAAAAACTGGACTTTGCTTTCTACATCCTACTTGCCAAGGTTCTCCAAGGGCTTGTGTGTACTTGTCTCCTGTTAAGAAGTCTCAGGGCTATCAAAAACTTCATCAGCACCCCTTGAACTCCTCTGCTAGGAGGTCTGACCTGCCAAGTGGTGCCAATTTCAGTTCTGGACCCTTGGAAGTGGGTGGTTGTTGCAGAGTACTAAGAAAATCAATGCATCAACTGCCAGCACCTGTATTTCCTGATGCAGCTCTGCCGAGCAGTTGAAAAACCAATGCATTGCCGCGGTGCGACCAAAGAATCGATGCAGCGCCTGCTGTGCGGCTGAAAGATTGCCGCGTCCTGAGGACCATGTCACCATCGTCCAGGACACCCGCTCCTATCCAGGCCCTTCTGTGTGGCTGAAGAAACTGTAGCATCACCTGCACCACGGCTGGAAAATCAACGCATTGCCTGTTTTGCACCCGGATTATCGACGCATTGCACCTGTGCGCTAAGATCTTCATCGACAATGCCCAGCAATGTGGAACTGAGGCCACATGTCCTGAAATCAATGCTTCACCTCCCCTCACAGTAAGGAACTGACACATCACCACTACTGAAAGAAGGAATTGACGCATCACCTCTCCAGCGCTGGAGTAAGGAACTGATGCATCACCTCTCCTGGCAGTAAGGAACCGATGCATCATCTCCCCTGAAGTAAGGTACCAATGCATTGCTTTGTCTTTCCAGCACCTCACATCCCCTTCACCTGTTTTTGTCTTTGATTATGACACATCCCAGATATTTTGTGACAAAAGTGGCGCATCCATAGTTTCCTATGGAGTTAACTATTTTGAACCTTTTAAAAGTGATATCTTGATTTGTGTATGTTGGATTTTTGTTGTTTTGTTCTTCTTTTCTTCTAAACTGGTGTGGTGTCCTTTTGTGGTGTTTTCACTGTGTTACTGTGCATGTTTATTTAAATGCTTTACAAATTGCCTCTGAGAGAGACCTGACCGATCGTGCCAACCTACCAAGAGGGTGAGCAGGGGTTATATTAGCTGCGTAATCCCCTTAACCTGACTAGAATAAGGGACCCTAATTTGACAGGGTGCAAACCACTGCCAACTAGAGACCCCCATTTCTAACAACTAGTATTGTGTTGAGATTGATCTAGCACTACCTAGTTCCTGTCCCCAGCTCTTATCTTCCTACAGTGGCCTAAAGAGCCATATTGATTAAGAACATATTTCCACTTAAATACATTGTGCAAGCTTGCACCCTAATGCTCTGCTCATTTGTAGGCAAGGGTGTGAGGGGTATCAGAGGTATTACGTGAGTGTATGGAGTGCATTTTGTTGGTGTTTATAAGGGAATAGGGTGGGAAGTAATTTGTTTATAATTAATTAATAATTATTTGTTAATTATTGCTAATTAATTAATTAAAATTTAAATATGGCAATTGTGTAATTAATTTAAGATGTGAGTTGTGGGGTTTATAGTGGTAAAGGGTGAGAAGTAAATTCTTTTAAACTAATTAATAAGTTGTTTTTAATTGATATTAATTTATTAATGTAAAATTAGTTATGGAAATTGTGTAATGATTTTTAGGTGTGGGTAGTGGTGTTTATTGGGATAGAGGGTGGAAAGTAATTTATGTTTAATTAATTAGTAATTAGTTGATTATTAATGTTAATTCCTGAATTCAAAAATATTTATGGTAATTGTTTATTTTTATTTTGTGTGTGGGTTTTGGTTTTATAGGGGTAACGTTTGGGGAGTAAATGTATTTGTATCTGTTTACATTTTTTTTTAAATTATTAATATTTCTTTAATTGATAATTAATTATGTTAATTATAGAGGTACATTTAAAAAAAAATGTAGATGTGTGATGTGAATTGTGTGGTGTTATACGGTAGGAAAAAAAGATTACATTTATGTATTAATTAATGTTTTTGATTATAAATAATTTCTATTAAAAATAGTTATTTGTTTGTAAATTATTTTTAAACTTTTAAAAAAATCCTTTTAGGTATTTGTTAGATTTTTTTAACATTATGAAATTAAATATTTTAAATATTTTTCTATATGTTTAAAAAAAAAAAATCTTTTGTGTTGTAATTGATATTTTATTTGTTTTTAATTTTGAATTGACTCCAATTGGAATATTAATTTTTGTCCCTCGGCTATCCAACACTTTCCCTACTGTTGCACTCACTGGAGTGGGAATAGTAATTTTTACCCCTCCGCTATCCAACACTTTTCCCACTGCTGCACTCACTGGCGTGGGAATAGTAATTTTTACTCCTCCGCTATCCAACACTTTCCCTACTGTTGCACTCACTGGAGTGAGAATAGTAATTTTTACCCCTCCGCTATCCAACAGTTTCCCTACGGTTGCGCTCACTGGAGTGGGAATAGTATTTTTTACCCCTTCGCTGTCCAACATTTTCCCTACTGTTGCGCTCACTGGAGTGGGAATTGTAAGTTTTACCCCTCCGCTATCCAACACTTTCTCTACTGTTACACTCCCTGTAGTGGAAATAGTAAGTTTTACCTCTCCGCTATCCAACACTTTCCCTACTGTTGCACTCACTATAGTGGGAATTGTAATTTTTACCCCTCCTCTATCCAACATTTTCCCTACTGTTGCACTCACTGGAGTGGGGATATTAAGTTTTACCCCTCCGCTATCCAACACTTTCCCTACTGTTGCACTCACTGGAGTGGGAATAGTAATTTTTACCCCTCCGCTACCCAACCCTTTCCCTAATGTTGCACTCACTGGAGTGGGACTAGTAATTTTACCACTCTGCTATCTAACACTTTGCCTACTGTTGCACTCACTGGAGTGGGAATAGTATTTTTACTTCTCCGCTATCCAACACTTTCCCTACTGTTGCACTCACTGGAGTGGAAATTATATTTTTACCCCTTCGCTATCCAACATTTTCCCTACTGTTGCGCTCACTGGAGTGGGAATAGTAAGTTTTACCCCTCCGCTATCTAACACTTTCCCTACTGTTACACTCACTGGAGTGGGAATAGTAAGTTTCACCTCTCTATATTTATATAATTTAAAAACAAATTAAAATTAATAGTTTATTAATTGTTTTAAAGTAAATATATATATATATATATATATATATCGCTGGCTTCGTCCTCAAATATCCACTTTCACTCGGACAAGACGAACGCGGACCCAAAGTTCCTTGTGCAGTCATAAGTTTATTTTAGTTGCCCTGCATCTCCGCCATAACGCGTTTCAGCCCCACCTGGGCCTTGATCACATGACACGTTGCTAGATGTTTAACCCTTATTTAAAGTGCCAGTGCATAACATTACGTGGCTGAACAGGTGAACACTTCATAGACATGGAAAAAATACTTAATAGTATTCACTTTTCTATGAGCGCTCCAACAAAAGGTTCACCATGTGCAAATAGGCATACATTCGAATCAATAAATACATAAATGTAAAATAGATATATAAATAAATATATACATAAATGTCAATTAAATATAAATACAAATGTAAACATGAGACCTGATTTTTGGCATTTAAAATCTATTAAAACATTCAAAAAATAAGAATTGTTAAAAAGCTAAAAATGCCATTATTTGTAACACTCTAATCGGGTTACAAATATATCTCGATCTCATTTGCACAAAACCACTCCTATGTGAGAACAGTATTTAACGCATAGGGCTGTCCCAAGAATGTGATATTAAAATAATACACACTTAATAACAATGATAAAATCTTTCACATGTTGGTGTCAAGATGATCTGCTCTTTGTATATATGTCGCTCATCACAATAGAGCCCCAGTGGGCTATCAATTACTCCATGTCTAGGTGAAATCAATATGTGTAATGTGCAAAACGTGCCACCCACTTGAACCCGACAGGTTCAAAAAAGTGCTAAGTGCCAAAAAATATGAAATAAGTAAAAGATACTGTGAATGATCGGATTTGAAATGCAAGTATAGAGCAGGGAATATGTTAACCTGTATGTGCATATGCACTATCTCTTATACAGGAAAACTGGCGCTATTACAACCCATGAATCGAATGTTCTGTTACCTTAGCTTGTCCACTATAAGCAAGTGTAAAGATCTTCACTCGCATTGAGCCCTAAAGGTGTCTTAGTGTCGAGCTCCAATATATACCTCGTTTCTAAGAGACGAAGTTGGGCTTCACGATTTCCTCACGTTCTCAAGGGGGGAATAGTGTCAATAACAAAATATAGTAAATGTGCTGGGTTGCTGTCATGGCTCTCCTCAAAATGCCTAGCCACTGGATAGGTTTGATCCTTATTGGTAATTGCCCTTATGTGCTGGAGTATCCTCTTGTGTGCTGGCAGTTTAGTACTACCTATATATCTTAAGCCACAAGGACACTCCAGCACATATACCGCGTACTCTGTCTTACAAGTCAGTCTTTTGCTGATGAGTATAGGATCTGACTTGAATGGGCTGGTATAACTTTACAAGTGGGGCATTTGGTAAATCCTTTGTGTGAGGTGAGACAGTTGGTAGGAGATCTAAGTTCTGGGCTGTTTTTGAGAAGACTATTGCTCATCGACCGCGCTTTCCTAAATGTTAGGTCCGGTTTTTTGGGCAAGTAATTGCCCAAAATCGGATCACTGCGCACCAGGCCCCAATTTTTATTCAATATTTTTCTTAGGGCTTGGTGCTGCCTATTGTAGGTTAGAATCACTCTACAGGGCTGTTCTGAATGGTCTGAAACTGCATCTGATTGAATAGTTTTTACTGCAAGAGCCTGAGTTCTGGAGAGTGACCTGGTTTTATTCATGGCCCTATCTATGACTTCAGGAGTGTACCCTCTTTCCAGAAATCTCTGTCTGCTTGCTTGCTGTGCTATATGACAATCCTCCTATATATATTCAAAATTGATGATGTGCAGACGACCAGCGTTTTCCCTCTTTTATTGCCATGACTCTAAAATAGATAATTACAAAGCATTATGGGGCTGGTAGTTCTATATTAAATCAACCCCAAATGGGGTGCCGTCATCAATCACCATTTGTAGAATTTAAAAACAATTTAATGTGGAAAAAATGTCATGCGGGAATGCAAATGCAGTTCAAGGCATCTCCTGCTCAATGCCGCCGCTTGAATTCCTGGCGGCAGCGGACCCGCAATGTTATTGCAGTGGTGCCATCCGTGACCGGGGCAGGTCACTTAGATTCCAAAAACAAGGTTACCCCTGGGGTGGAGTCATGGCAATAAAAGAGGGAAAACGCTGGTCGTCTGCACGTCATCAATTTTGAATCGGAGGCTGCCCATGAAGAAGGGCGGTTTGCCCGAAACGCGT
This sequence comes from Calotriton arnoldi, assembly GCA_963921515.1. Lineage (NCBI taxonomy): Eukaryota > Metazoa > Chordata > Amphibia > Caudata > Salamandridae > Calotriton > Calotriton arnoldi. The sequence goes on from CAWUFW010007642.1 coordinate 393,176, forward strand.
CGGCAGCAGATTTGAGGGGTTATGTTTGCTGGACCTGTGCGATGCTGAGTGTGCCTCCACCCCAGGGGTAACCTTGTTTTTGGAATATATATATATATATATATATATATATATATATATATATATATATATATATATTACATTTTATATATGTATGTTAAAACATTTTTAAATTAGATTTATTTCTTTTATTTGTTAAAATGTATATTAAATCCAAATATTTTTTTAAGTTAATTATATTATTTAATATATTTAACATTATTTTTTATATATATAAACAATTGATATTTTGTACATCTATATTTTTTACAACAATATTTTTTTCGATATTTTTATACTTACCATTATAAATATAGGATGTCGATATTTTTTACATCGATTTTTATGACTCGATATTTGTGTATGGGGATATTTTGGGCATCGATATTCTATCAGTGTGCTAAGATGATTTGCTTCTTAAAGTGATCCTTACTATCCAACTCAGTGTGGTAAGAGGGTGAATGTGAAATGGATGGGTCTGATTTGGGGATATGTGACTATTATTACTTAATCTTTAAATTATGTTTTTTCATTACGTGGTAGAAACCGTACATGTAAGAACACCTTGATGATGACTGTGATGCAGGTGAGGAAGATAATGAACAATCGTGTCATCCCGCTGGCAAGACTGTTGGACATCACTCAGGTAAGACAGTGACTAGAAGGTATACCAAATCTGTGGGCCTCCTGGGAAGCATCTTGGTATAAGCTCTAGGAATCCAGTTCCAGTTCTTGCTGTCTCAACATTAGAAGCATAGGAACATGTTATAGGCATACTCTTTTTTCCCTCCTAGGTGTAGCAGGAACTTCAACAATTGTCAACTACGAGTGTTTAGCCTACAGACAGCTTGTAGGTTCATGGTTTTCACTTTGCCTTGAGCCAATGCCCTCACTGAGGTGTTTTGGTGGCAGGAAACCCACAGCACCACTTTGTACAGTTGGTTCAAAGCACCCTCGCGCTCCTTTTATTTCTCCTGCTATGCCAAGAATGTTTAGTTCAGGGACAGGTTGTAGGCACACTATGTCTCTTTTTCCTTTCTAGTTGGACCAGTAACTTCAAGAACCATCATCTACACTTATGCAGACTAGGGACAGTTTGTAGGTTCACGGTGTGCAGCTTGCCTTGAGCTAATGCCCTCACTAAGGTGCTTTTGCTGGCAGGAGACACACAACACCACTCTGTACAGTTGGTTTAAGGCAACCTCTGTCACCATTTGTTTCTCCTGCCTGTACCAAGAATGTTTAGGACAGGTTGTAGGCACACACTCTCTCTTTTTGTTTCTTTCTTGGTGGACCAGGAACCTTGACAACCATCAACCACATGTGTTTAGACTATTGACAGGTTGTAGGTTTATGGTTAGCAGCTTGCCTCGGCTAATGCCCTCACTGAGATGCTTTTGCTTGCAGGAGACTCACAGAAGCACTTTTTACAGTTGGTTCAAGGCAACCTCACTCTCCTTTTGTTACTGTTGTCTGTACCAAGAATGTTTAGTACAGGGACAGGTTGCAGGCACATTCTCTCTCTTTTTTCCTTTCTAGGTGGACCAGGAACCTTGGCAACGTCAACTACACTTGTTTAGCCTAGGGAGAGTTTGTAGGTTCATGTTTTGCGTTTACCCAGGCATAGTGCATAGGGTCCATTTTTCATATTAAGCTGATTTACTGACCTTCCGCCATCCAAGTGCCATCCACCCAGTGAGTAGGTGGGTGGCACTTACAATCCAGTAGAGGGCAACTTACACCATATTCACAGTCCAGCTATAAAAATAGGGCCTCAGAGATCCCCAACAAAACTAACCTATGTAACCTAGAATGTATATAAAGGGTCGTTCAGGCTATAAATCACACGTTCATAAGAGACAACATGGTGCATTTTCTGCAACCAAGACTCGATGGGTAGGGCAAACATCTGTTCTCGAAAGTCTAAGGATGCAGATCACTACTATGGCTAAAGCTGTTGTAGTCTGTCTTGTCCTTTTATATGCAATATCAGGGTACAGGTGAAAGTGAAAAAGAAGAACTATCTGTGCTGTCAGGTGGCTCCTATGTTTACTGTATCCCTCATCTCCACACCTCTGTCCAAAGGGTATTCAACATGGTACCTTCCCAGAACAGGTGGACAATGTACCCTTCTAAGGTATATCATCTCTAGAATGCTGCCCAAGGAACAATTTTGGTGGCAGTCGGCTACCATGGGGACCAGTACCATCTATTCAATACTTTGTATTAGCTCAGTTTCAAATGTGCTTCCATAAGTGGTTTATCATGCAATGCCATGTAAAATAACCACTCATTGTTCAACTAGTTCCATTGAAACCTCTTCGACCACTACATTTTCAAGTGTTGCGATATAGTTGATCTGTCAGGTTATTGAATAGTCTGGATGCCGCCCCCTTGTATGGACTCCACCTGCATAAATATTTAAGACTAGTCGGGTTTGGAATGTCAGGGAGAATGGGCCCAAAAGCCTACCGATACTGGGGTTGAGACATTGGTAGTCCAGCAAAGCCTCTGACTCTATGTACTCATTCACAGGCAAATTAAACTCTATGCAGGCCTCCCATTTCACCATTTTGCTAGGCAAAAGGACAGATGAGATTGGAGCAGGGTTAAGACTTCAGTGTTGTACATCTGTGCATCCATTTACACATTTATTTCCCATTTTTTAAAATGTGTTTTTCGTGGAGGAGCTCGATTTAGTATCGTAATCTCAGATGCTATGTCACAAAACAGAATATTTCCCTTGTGCTTTGCTCCTTGCTGTGAATTTCTCACTTGGCAGACTTTGGCTTCATTTGTAATGGGAGACACGTTCATGGAAAAGCTACTCAAAAACTATTTACACATACTATCCCATAGGTTTGTACTGTAAAGAGTAAAGAAAACACAAATAAATATTTTGAACTTTTTAAAAATGTTACATTTTTCTTGTTTTTTTATATTTTAAGGTAGCGTTTCTTACTAACTGTTAAGTACTCAATGTATAACTAAATGAAGTAAAATGTAAACACTCACATATTTAACTAAGTATTGACAGTGAGTTTAAAAAAATGGGTTCAACAATAACAGAATAAAGTAATTTCAAAACATAAGTAAAGTGTAGATTTGAGGCCAATGTTCAAATGTCATGTCACCTCTCCCAATTTAACCAAGGGACTATTTTTCATGACAATTCAAATAATGATACACTCATGAGAAATGATCCAACGGAAATTGAATAATGACCTTCAAGCACTTAGTAATTGTGTACTTATAGCGCCATGATACCCTTGGGTGAATGTTTTGCGCTCTATAAATTTCCTTTTCATTTCATTTCATTTCAAAGATCAAATAGCATGACCCATCCAACTTTTTTACTAAGGAGAATGTAATTTATTTTCATGCCAATTCCAATGATGCTTCAGTTACTACAAATGATCTAACGGTAATGGATTAATGACCATGAAGCACTCAGAACAGTGAAAAAGGTCAAAGGTCAAACCACATGACCCCCCTACCAATTTAACCAAGAAAAATGTAAGGAATTATCATGACGATTCAAATGATGCAGCACTTGTAACAAACGATCTAACCATAATAGAATAATTGCCTTGAAACCCTTACAAAAAGTGTCATTAGAGGTCAAAGGTCAAATGTTATGACCTCTTCACCAATTTGAACAAGGAAAAAAAAGTATTTTCATGTCAAGTCCAACAATACTCCAACAATACTACATTTGCAGAAAATGAGCCAACTGTAACAGATTAAACACTAAAACACTTTACAAAACTGTGTATTTAGAGGTCAAAGGTCAAATATTTTGACCTCTCACTCAATTTGACTAGCTGACTTATGAGTTTAGACAATGACCATTCCAATGAAACCTCACTTTGCAACAACAATTTTACTGTTACAAAGATACATCCTTTGCACACTTCCAGGAGCTACCATTTAGGTCAAAGGTCAATAAGTGTGACCTTCAAGAAACTTTGCATGAAATCATACATCAGCTATTAACAGAATATGTATCAATAATGTACATAAAAGTTACATTTTGAGATAATGAACATGTCTCCAATAACAAGATTGAAATGATTATATGAAAGACATCAACAGTCAAACTGGCATGTCGGCCATTTTGTAGTACATACCGTGGTGTCAAAAGCAGCAAAAATGGGTATTTTACATATCTTTACTAACCATACTCTCAAGAAACATCTATTCTACTAATGTGAAACAACAATGGTAGACTTACAACTTTAGAATCTGGGCAACAATGGAACCACATGAAAAATGCATGTGCCTTTTATCTATGTCATAGTATGACAAATAGCCATAAAAAACACAACAAAAAAAAACAAAATAATCCAAATCTGCCTTTTTACCTGGGTAGCAAACAGAATAATAAATATTTCTGTGCATCTGATTTAGGAAAACACTTGTTTTATTACCCTACCAATGCGGTCATTTACACTTATCATTTCCACAGTCACCTGTTGGCCATCTTCAATTGTCATGTGACTTCAGATTGTTTTATAAGTGTATATTTTATATATAAATTGATGGTACAGGAAGTACTGAAAACAAAAATATATAGTTTCCCAACATTATATTCACAAATAGACACAATACTGCACGTGAAAGCAAAGCACTCCGAAAAGTCATTAAATTGCTTGCCTTGGCACTGAATGATTTTCAATGGGTACCAATAGGGTTAAGGGGCCTAATCAACTCTGGCTTCCTGATTTTGTTGCTATTAGGTAGTCCCCTGGACCTACACTGAACCTTAAGCGCAATTACTGGAAGTTTGTTAAGTTCAGCCAGATCTAGCTCCATGGTATCCCTAGTTTTGGGACACACAAACATTACAAATCAGCAATAGAACTATTTGAGAAAAATCAAAAAGATGGATTTAAAATCAGTTTTTGTCAAAATTTAAAAAATTTGACAGTTTTCTTCTAAGTCAATTTAGCAAATTGTAATTTAAAAACAGGTCTGTATTCACATCACTGAACACCAAAAATGTTGTAAGGTGGATTATTAGTAGGGGTAAGTATGTACCTACCTACCACTAGCAATAAGGCCACCAACTCAATATAGATCCAGTTAAGGACTCAATACATTAGCCCCGGGCTCAACCCGTGGTAGCTGGCAGCAAGCAGGCAGGTTTAACTCAGGAGACAGGTATGTAAAGCATTCAAAAACGCCAATACATTAAATAAGTAAGACACAGCAAAGAATAAAAATCCCACACCACTTTATAAAAATAGGACATATTTTTTCATTGAAATGACACTAAAATTCCAACAATCCATTATAAGGAACCAGAGATATGATATTTTAAATATTGAACACTTTATAGTGCTTAAAAACATATCGCACCAACTTGGGACATCTGGTCACGCTTGACTGGGACTAAGTCAAAGTTTGAGGAAGACTGAAATGGTGCCCTGGTTGGATAAACTAAGCGGGAGGCCCCGGCCAAAATTTTACCTTCGGACTTAAAAACTTTTCGTGGAGGATTTTCTCTCGATGCTGTGCGGTGCCCTCCAGCAGGCTGATTTCGATGCAATGTCATCGATTGCTTCACCGTGAGGCCCCAGTCAAATCCTGGAAATCTGGAGCTCCGGTGCTTTCAGTGGGAAGAACTTGAAATCCTGGCTGGGTCGTTGTTGAAGGTAGTTGGCTAATACAGGGTTACAGGCTGGCACCACAGCCTGGCTAACTTTGGAATGGGACTACCTAAGTGGGTACTCTAAGGCATCAAATGAATTGCTAAATGAGAATTAAGCTGATGCCCAGGTCGAATTTAATGTCTCTATTAAACTAATGCAACTTTTAGAAATTTGCCACTCTGTGACCCAGCTGGTCCAGTAGCTTCATGCAAGCACTGGCACACAGACAGCTTTCTGCCCACCTGGGGAGTAGTATGAATGACTCCTCAGCTTGGAAATTATAGCAGCCCGCTGCAGAGAGAGGTGTCACCTCCCCCTTTAAGATTGCCACTCAGGGTGTCAGCCCAAAAGGTGAGCTTCAAAGGATAAGTCATCTTTGGAGGGCAAATGGTATTCACACTCTTGAGGGGCTACCCTTTGTTCAGGTAGACAAGCTAGAGACACGGACAGAGAGGGGAACCAGGACCCATACCGTTTTTTCCATGGGCTTGTAGACCACAGGTAGTCACAACACTAGGGTGGGCTAGCAATCTCCTAACAGCCGAGGAAGGGTGCCGACATCTTGGGAGTCGGCAGAATAGTGCACTTTGGGATTGTTAGGTGCCACACATTGCTGAAAATTGTGTAAAGGGGACAAGGGAGACCCTACTCACAAGGAACCAGGGTAAGTATTATATAAACAGAAACAGTGGTTCCTGTGGATAATGTAATTAATAATAATGAAAATAAGCACAATCGCAGTGAAAGAAAGGGTTAGATGGATGTCCAAAGGAGAAAAAACCATATACCACTCAATGTTTGGTAATAACAGCAGTTATTTATATATATAACAATGAAGTTTATACTCAAAGAAAAGTGCAGAGTGTCCCCAGTGAACATGGAACCTACACAAATAGTGACATATTGTGACATAAACAATTGGTTTCCAACACTAAAAAAGTCGACCATCAAAAGTAATGTACAATGAAAACAGCCTCCTTATATAATAATAGGGGCTGATGAATGGTTCGCTTTAGGTTTTGTCGACGGCGTTTCGACACCTTTTACAGTGAGGGGTCTCTTCAGGACCTATTGATGTAGGGACATCTAAAATTCAAGGAAGAGAATGATAGCATCAGAGTGGGGGCAAAAACAACAGCAATGCTATATGGAATACTCAGGGGAGGCCTGTACCTGAGAGGACACATCGCCCTTATAGATGGCAATCATCCTCCCTGCCATTTGCACTCTTTTCCATTCTCCCCCCTTTTTTCCTATTTTGTTGACTGTATTAGGTCTTTTCTCCATTGTGATGAATTGTCTCTAGTCTACCGTTAGATCACAGATAACCGGATAACACCGTCTGGCAGCAATCCCAAGTGATGCCTGCCGTGGCGTCCGGTTTTGGCGAGCAATATAGCAGTATTAATTAACTCAACAGCGATTAATCCAAGTTTCTGTTTGGTGCGTCTGGTGTTTGGTAGTAATCAATAGTGTGAACAGGCCATTTGATCTGTTTCGCTATGTTAATGTTGAAAAAGTTGATGTCAATATGATTAGCGATACATTCATGTATAAAAACGAAATTGCATCTTTATTCATGAATTTGCCCATTGTGAACTCCACATCAACCCAACTCAGAAATACGCAGTTAGGCAATCCCTTAAACCCAGGCCTGAGGTCACCAATTGACAGATCACAGGTAACGTTGCCAGCAGACAAAGGCGCGAACAGGAAATCCCAGATCAATCCCACAGCAAGGCGCAGCGACACCACAATGGTCCAGGGAGATTGGCCCCAATAAACCACACATTGGCCGGAGGAGTGTGCATGTTTCCAAAACACCATAAAGTCAGATGCCACATGAAGTTAGGAACACATAGCTAATCAGGACACAACACGTAGTGATCACATGCTTTCCATGATGGACATATGGACACATTACCTACTGGCCGCATCATGTCCGTGCAAAGTCAAGGCCCACCTGGATTCCTCATCCAATACATTAATTCAAGATTCCAAAGACAGAGGTTCATATTCCTTACCAAAAAAATGTTTGCCAGAACCATTTTATTGCATTCAATGAACTGTATAAAAGTCTATGTTAGACCAATTGTAAATTGAGACAGTCCTCAGACCCTATATGCCTGTGACAGTGCTCCCGGCCTCAGTGTTTAATTTAAGAACTGTTCCTGTTTTGCCAAACTCCACTCGTCTCTTTTTCTTTCAAGGTATTTCATGTTCAAGCAACAGCTAAAGTGGTACCTACTGTACCACTCATGTAACGTTATGTAGCTGTGTGCCTAATTCTCCCTTTGCCTACATGCAATGTGTGTAGCACCGGACAGTGCATGATACTTCCATGTGTCTGCTGGGATGCCTGTAGGTGCCTGTGCCTGTGGGACCCATTTTAGGAAACACAGGGCCTGGAAAGGTTAAAGGAGGTGAGAACTGCGAGCCCCACTTAGGAGATGTGGATTGCTGACATTGCAGAGGGCTGGGTTGGGAACACCCACACTGGAGGAAAAGAAGCACACCAAAGGTCTCTGTGATTCAAGGAAGAGTTACTGGACAGTGGTCCCTGAGCTCATTGTCAGGGAGATAGTGAGAGCGATAAGGTTCGCACAATGATCCAGGGAATCTTGCCAGAGAGATTACTCAGTCCTTTGAACCTTCTCCAGGCATATTTCAGTGAAGGCTGACAGCCAAGTGTGATCCCTATTTACTCCGCTGGCCTGTGTTGTGGGTCAGTCGGACCTAGAGCCATACCTGCTGTGACAGTATGTCCCTTTGACAAAGAGCAGGGCAGAAGAGAGAGCACTTCAAAGGAGAAGACACTCATAACCCACATTTCAAAGAATCAGACACTAAATAACATTTGCGTCTGAATCTGAACTATAAAGGTAGGAAAGCCTGAGACTCACACTGGGTTCAACAGCACTGTTTTAGCTGCTGGAACAAGGACTAGGGACCAAGGTCTGCTAGTCGTCCTGCTGGGTGAGGGGCCGTCATCCAGGAGTCAAGACCACTTGCCTGAGACTGGAGCACCAGCCTTCTGCCTTCCTGCCAAGACAAGTGGACTCAGTACAGAGGAGAAAGGCACCTGGAGGAAGCGAAGCTCAACTGGGAGTCTGCTGAGTGGGTCCTGGTGAGCAAAGTGTGAGATGTCTGGTCGGGACCATTGCTACAGTTAATGACCCCTGTATGCCAGGGTGAGGCCACCATTAATAAAGGGCCATCGCCCTTGTGCAATACCAGTTGGTGACCCCAGTGTGCCAGGTGAGGGCTGCAGTGAAGTGAGGGACCTTGCCTATGGGCAAAGCCAACCAGCTACCCCTATGCACCAGGACAGGTCTGCCGTGGAAGCAAGACCATTGCCCGGGTCAGTTGTAGCTATGCTGCTCTGAGCAACACTTACCAATTGCAAAGAGTCACTGAAGACATCCAACACTGATGAGGGCTGTCCAAAGACTGAAGAAGGCCTGACATATCATCAGGAAAAGACCTCAAGAGGTGGTAGACAGTCAGCATCCGAAGATTGGAGACGACAGAGATGCGCACAGGACCTCCCACACTTGCTGACTGTCATTGAGTAAAGCAAGACTGTTCAAGGCCAGCAGGCCTACTGTGAAACAGCTCAAATTTAGCACGGTCAATGTTGACTCTTAAAGCCAAACTTACATTTTTTCACATGGACCAGCTCTGGTCCCATCTAGGAGTCACCTCAAGTATCAAATGGGGAATAACCCACCTAACTAGACAGACACAGAGGCACTTGTGCAGGCAGCACCAAATTATGTTAGTGCACTGACATTAGGAGACCCTAGATTTTATTTGGCGTGTTGGCTCTATGCTTTACATGATCACATTAAATACTCCTTTTTTCATAAAATCAGAAGTTGGAATTGATAATCATCTTATTGCTTCTAGTGTGTGAACTTTGAGTCTTCAGCATGTGTATGCCGCACACCTACCTACTTATTGAATAGCCTTTGACTTATAGACAAGTGCTACCACTGAAAGTGCTGAAAGGGGTAGTACTTGGTCCAGTTACTCAAAACCCACAGTAGGTCAGCCCACAGGACATCAACAGTAAAAGGCCTCAACTCCCACGGTTGGACCCAATAACTCATGCTTGCCCCGTGACCCTCTGAAAGGTATTTTTACAATTGAAGATTCCCACTTAGTCTACAAGACACTGAAGAACATTCTCACACAAGAGTGCTGAGGAGAGACAATTCTTAACCAGGACTGCATTGAGGTGTGGTGGAATGCACTAGAAAGCTTAAATTAATGTGTAGAGATTTTGAAAAAGAGTTGTCTTCCATAACTATACCTACAAATGGTGGTAAGGACAATCAAGTTTCTGTGCTTCCTGACTTGAATGCTAAGACCCGTTTATTCAATTTAGAACCTCTAGACTAAATAGCATATTTTAGGAGACTCTTGGTTTAGCAATAAAAGAACACACAATGTAAAAACACACACAAATGTGTTAAATTTTCAAAGGAGCACTAGAGACTAGTTTTGTCAGGATATAGCAGAGAAAGGGTTTGAATGAAGAAAAGAGGTGACACTTATGAGATTTTGAGGCTTAGTTTGACAGGTCTGAGTGTCTAGAGGTTGAGGGCTCTTACCCTAAGACTAAGAGAACCGAGAGGCATCATCAGTTCTCAGGATGATGATAATCTATATCAGTCTTTGAGATTCCCTCTTGTGACACACTACATGGGCTGGCAGTGAGGCAGTTGGGAGTTAGTCATACAATTGGCATGTCAAGGTATAGACTTCAGAAATCAAGAGTGATGAACTGCCAATTTAGAGGTGCCAGAAAATGTTGTGTAGATTGAATGGAAATGCTGGCAGGCAAGGCTAAGTGGAAAAGTGTAATTCCAAGGAACTGTAGTAGAAGAAAAAGCCTGGCAAAACTGAAAAGACTATAGACAATACTGAAACACAGGGAAGATACAGACTAAAGAAAAGCCTGGGCTGATGTAACAGAAACACTGGTAAACATGAGTAATATCAAGGATACAGGAATGAGTTTGAGAGTTCAGTACTACAGGAAACAGTTGCAAAGCATGGATTAAATAAGATTCTTTTTTTTACAGCGCTCAGGGGCTTGATCACGCTCTGTGAGAACAGGGGTTACTTTTTCTTGTAAGATACTGCTCAGTTCCTCTTTTTTGGAATAGAGCCCTGTTCGTAGCTTAGACATTGATATCCTGCACAGGTGAAATCTCATAGCATTTTCTAGGATTCTGTATTCCTCTGAGGCTCCAAGGTGAAAACAGATGACTCCAAACAATGCTGGATTGTTAACAAGAGGCCTGAATCTTTCTGAGGCCTACACATTTCTAACCAGTAAGAAGGTGTGAAGAGAGCCTTACACTTTTTGGGGACACTAGAGAGCCAGCATCATCCAAACAAAGTAATATTGAGTTAGCATGCAACAGATCATTTTATAGCCTGTCCATGAGTGTCAAAATATATACAAAAATGGTCAATCAAAAGTGTCTTGTCTTATTAATGAAACTCCTCACTTTCAGCATTCTTTAGGGAAACAGCAGTGGAGATGGTAATGACCAAAACATTTAAGAGTGTCTTAGAAAGGCAGGGCTCACTCTCTCTGCTCATTCATTCTGTTCATGTTGGTCTGTTAATTTAGTCTTTGAATTTAGTTTCTGCCATCTTTGGTACGATGGCCATGATGTCTTGATTAGTGCTTTTTTTTTGTGGTGCTGTCCAAAAGTAGAATACATTTAATAGGTATTTTCCTTTCCCACAAGAAATTACTTTTCTATATTTTTCCACTCCTTAATAAAACTGTTAAAACAATTCTTAAAATCATTCTTTTTGTGGTTTTAATTTAAAAACACAAACGAAACATTGCCACTTGTAGGATGCATAGTACATATCATATTACTATTTAATAGGGGGAAAAAAGCATTGAAATTCACTAAAAAAACCTAATGGGTAAAGAGACGTTAAAGTTAGGTGTACATTAAAATAAGTGTATTTCTTAAAAGATAAAAAAGACATAGAAATTCAGTGAAAATGCTACAAATATTCAGTGTTCCACAGAAACTACTGTCTGTAAGGTGGTAGAGTCTGCAAAGATTGCATTTGCATGCTGGCACAGGGGAGTAGGCTTTAACACTCAGCAGTATCCTGTCCACAGAAAATATGCTTAGAAGAGTTGCGCATAGATGTGTTGGAGGCTTTGTCACCCCAGGCAATCTGTTCTTCACATACCATCATTGGACTCTCCTTACCTGTATTGTAGCATGCATTCAAAGCAAAATTGTTTATTTTCCTCTGAGCCCCAGCCCATGGAGAAGAGATATGGAGGCCCAGATTTATCAAGGGCTTGCATTGGCATTGTGTCACGCAGTGTTACGCAAGGGCAACAAAAGCAGTACGTCAAATGTATCCAGTGATGAAAGAGCCTAACTCCATTGTTTTAGTCAATTGTGTTCTGCAAATCTAATGCAAACCAAACAAAGTGGGATTTACCATCATTCCACTGTGTCACGCAATGTCACACAGTGTAAAGCAACAATAGAAATGTCTCAGATTGCTGTGCATTGCCAACACAGGTGCAGGAAATGATGCAGTGACTTACTTATAGTTAATCAACACAGTACACTTTGGTAAGCACAACTATTCCATGAAGGTAGTGAAATTGCAATTGGGAATACGTATGAGGCAATCACGAAGGAAGTGAAGGAGCGTGTATTCCATCAGCGAGTATCCCTCAATGATCTCAGGGAGGTGGAGGGCATTCTGTTCTACAGACTGAAGAGGGAGAGCATCATGGAGTTGTTGGAGAAGATATCGCCAAGCCTACACTCAGCTACTGCAAGGACCAAAGCCACCCCAGCATACATCAAATGTATGTCCGTACTACACATGTTGTCCTCTGGATCATTTCAAATTACATCTGAAAGTTTGACTGGCATTTCACTGAGTGCATTTTCAGCATCCCTTCCATCTGTGTTGGATGCCATTATAAGAATTACATCACAGTGTCTTTTCTGCCCAAAAAACAGCCAACAACACTTAGCAACCAAGAAGGGTTCTACAACATCGCTGAGTTCCCTCATGTGCTTGGCGCCATTGATTGCACACATGTGCAATTTGTTCTGCCTGCCGGTACTGCACACCATTCTAGGAACCATTAGCACAATTGCACAATCAATTTCTAGGCAATAGTGGATCATCATGGAGTTTTTACCAATGCTGTTGTGATGTATACTGGAAGTGCCCATGATGCATAAATATTTCGGCATGATAGTATTAATTAGCAGTTTGAGACTAGAAGATTTGGGAATGGCCTACGCAATGGTAAGAAAAACAGAATAATCAGATATCAGTTTAACTCAAACTTATTACATCATAGATTTCTCTATGTTTGTTTTTGGATCTTGTGTCATGCACACATAGTGGTAGCATTTCAATAAAAAACAAAGCCACTGCTACTCCATTGTGGGATGCCTTCATTGATTACACAATGAATGATGAACAATGAGCACAGTTAGAAGTATTGTGTCATGCCACACTGCGTTGAATGACAGAATCACAATATCTGTATAGTCATAGACATCAACTCACAATTGACGGGGTGTAAGAATATTCAAATTCTGTGAACAAAATACATACCATATAAACTTAGTTGACGTGTGTATGTTCAATGGTGTGGCAAGTCAGTAATGGTATAAATGTTCAAATATAAGTTGAAGTAGTTATCCTAAGCATACGAGTTGCATATGGCTGTATATGTAAACAGATTAAATAACTTGGAGTACTAAAGGTAAGTGCACATCAGAAATCCATGTATGTGATGCACTCAAAGTATTGTATCAATATAGTAAAAAGATACTGTCACTAGGTCCATATGTTAAACAAAAGGAGCAAAGGGACGCAAAGGGGAACAAACATCCAGGATTCACAACATTGAAAGTTAAAATATACACATAGAATTTAAGGCAGAATAACATTGGCCCTTAATGTCATAGATAAGAAAACATTTCTCTCAATGTCTCCTAAATGGGCTGCTTTTCAGTTTAGCAAAGTAATAGATACAAAATTATTATATAGGCTTATCAACATGTGAGACACCAGGCAATATTCTATGTGAAAGAACAACAAGGTAAGGTATCACAGTTGGTCATTGATTAGAATAAGCACTATATCATGCTAAAGTAATTGTGTAACTTGCAAGTCATATAAATAAACATACTCAAACAAGGAAATAGCACATATATACATGCACATACAACAAGTGTTACAGACATCTATGTAGATGAATGATACTTAATTCTGCGACAATAGGCTTCACCAGACAAATAGTTTAATTGTCAAACCTGTGTATTAATCATAGGTTATCCATACATCATACCATACAAAAATGTTTATTTGCTGTAAGATGAATAAAAGAAATGGCAATGAAACATGTTAAGTAATGAATAAATGTGCAAATCATCTACCAATGCTAAATAACAATTATACATCTAAGGCACAACAAACCTTTATGTATACAACCAAGGACATCTTAGGTGATAACTGGAAAATTTGTTTGTCTGAGTCACAATGTGGCAGTCACTGACAGTACATAAATGTTTTTCATGAATTCATGAATATAAGTTCAACTAATGGCAACAGTGCCAATTCCCATATAGCTGATATCAATGTTGGAACTTCTTTACAATAATAAAGTGTATTAATCACATTTATATTAGCATGTTGATGTGTTGTATGTCTTACACTCAATAAAATAGGTTTAATGAACCATATATGTAGAACATTAATGTATAAATCAGTGATCAATATGATATACAAAATATCATCATTTAAAAAGTAAAAATGTTTTGGAGTTGGGGCATATATATATAAAACATAGTTAGTGATGTAGAAGTGACAATAATTCCATAAGAAATGTTGTCTACTTCCCATTTCAGGTGATCAAGGATATGCATTACAGCCATGGATAATGACTCCCTTTCAAACAGCACAGAGTGATGATCTAAAGAAATTTAATTCTGCTTTGACAAAAACACGCAATGTTGTTGAACACATGTTGGGTGTCCACAAATCACCTTTTAGATGCCTGGTTTAATCTGGTGGTAGATGACTCTACTCACAACCAACGGTGTGCAAAATAGTATTAGTCTGTGTAATGTTGCACAACATATGTCTAAAGACAAAAGTACCCTGGGAGTATGAGTGTGCAATCAGACCAGAAGATGGTAAGGATGGAGAATCCCAAGCTGAAGCAGTGCATTCAATGGCAAGTTGTGTCAGACGTGATCAAATAGATTCAAATGGTTTTACCTAAATGTATGTAAATTTATGTCACTTAGGTTTGAAAATGTAGCTGTAATAATAAATGATTTTTCACAAACATAAATACAATAATGTATGAAGTGTTTTTTTATCAATATGGACTTAATCTTTGTGATATTTACTGAAAATTATAATTGTAAAGTCACACAGATATGTATGTCTGACACCAGAATCACTATAAAAAAATATGCTTGAAATGTAAATATTTATGAGGCTACATAATTACATGACCTTTAATGTTAATAATTGCTTATGCATACCTGCCAACTTACAAAATATTTTCACCATGTGAGGAGGGGGCAGGGCCTTTTAGGGGGTGGGGCATGGTGCTGAGAGCTAACTAAGGGCTTGATTACGAGTCTGGCAGTCCATGGACCGTCAGACTCATGGGGCGCGGCGGTGGCTGTCTCCCGACCGCCTTATTACCTTTAGAGCAGTCGAACCACCATTGCCCCACCCCAGCCACCATGGAACCACTGTTCCCTGGTGGTGGTGCAGTGGTGTAGAGCCAGTAATATGCTTGGCGGGACTGCCGCGGTCCCGCAAAGCATATTACAAGTTTCCTCTCCGCCACGGTTTTCATGACGGTTCCACCGCCATGAAAACCGCGGCGGAGAGGAAATGGCCCCCTGGTGCCTCACGCCATGCAGATGCACACCAGTTACTGCACGGCATAAACTTTACAGTCCATGCCATGCAGGAATTGTTTTTGGTGTTTCCAATGTGGTGCCCATTTTTTTATAAATATAACAAAAAGCCCGCCAGACACAAGAAACACTCGTAATCTGGCTGGCGATCCAACCACTGGTTTGGCGGTGAGGCGGCGGGGTGGACCCAGTTTCCCACCGCCAAACTCATAATCAGGACATAAGAGTTACTCTGCCCCTCACCAATCCCCCCACCCCTCCCAAAAAAACTAAGGGTCATTAAAGCTGTTGCCGATGTCCTGGGGTGTTTTCACACCTTTTATTGTCATCTGCTGCTTACAGATTCTGAAAATGAGCTGCAAATCAACTGTTTACAATGGTTTTCAGCTCATTTTCCCTGCCACCATGTTATTTAAGCTCCTCACCGTGTGACCGTGTAAAGGGAGCCAAAATTGTGTGACACAAGGTGGCATCGTGTGAGTTGGCAGGTCTGATTTATGTAGTAATTGTTCATTAATATAATACAGTCACATCACTATCAGTGATATGCTGTCAAACCTTTACTATAAAAGTAGCACTTCCATCTTTTTACTTCACACTTCAAGGTGACTGTGCTATGATGAAAACATTTCAAAAGATCACATGTGTGATAGCGAGGCCACATATGGACTATCGAACATATGTCACACATGGAATATCATGTCTTACTGAGAATGTGATACTCACCAATCATCTGCATTCTGTACATATTATATATGTGAAGGCCTATCATCCAATGAGTGATTTTGAATTCTCTTGAGAAATCCATACATATACCTGTTGAAGGAGATAATGGGCAGCTACATGCATAACTGTGCAGGGTAGATACACTTGTACACAAAGTTTAACAATACAAAGTGTATATCACTGTGCTGCATTTCATGTACATGTGCAATATATACCTCTTATCATATATGTAGGAAGTCGTTCTTGTTTAGGTATATTTTTGAAAACATACATCAATTATTTTTTTTTATCCATGCGTAGGTGTATAGGACACTGGGTAGGAACCAAATGCATTGCATGGGCCTTTGGGTTGTTATATATATATAGGACACTGCATAGTAAATATATGCGTTGCTATTAATAGCACACTGGGTAGTACACATATGCATTGCATTGGCCTTGTGTTGTTAGATATAGGACACTGTGTAGGAAACATAAGCATCACATAGGCCCTTGCGTTGCTATATATGAGACACTGTGTGGGCCCTTGTGTTACTATATATAGGCCACTGCATAAGCACTGCTTTGGAAACATATGATTTGCGTGGCCCTGTCTGTTGAAATACATAAGACACTACGTGGGCCCTTATCTTACTATATAGAGGACGCAGCGTAGACACTGCATATGAAACATATGATTTGCGTGGCCCTTTGCGTTCCATTACATAGGATACTGTGTGGGCCCTGCATCAGGACATAGGTACGTTGTGGGCCCTTGTGTTGTTAGTGAGAAAGTATTGTATAGCACATTCAGGAAATAATGCAATGGACGTCGCTGCATACCATGATGTGCAACTTTTTCTTTCAGTTTCTGTTTGTGGATGGTGGTTGATGCATGTTCTGAAAGTATGACTGAGAGAGTTTTGGAGTTTTGGGGCATGGTTTTTGTGAAGCCTCTCATAGTGTGCTTTTAAAATTGTCTTTGTCTTATGTTTGTGAATAAATATTGACATTTATAAATAATTGTGTCTGAGTATTGTTGAGTGTCTTTCTTTGTAGAGTTTTATAGGTGTGTCATATAGTTAGGGGTTTAAGCTGGCTTTTAATAGTTAGTTAAGGTAGGATAGGCATTGTGTCATATAGGACCATGTCGTGCGTAGGGGAGAGGCCACAATTTTGATAAGGGGGAGGTAGGTGCCCTTATCTTTTTAATAGTGCACTACCTCCCCCGTCTGACTTGTGCTGGAGAAAGGGTGAGGAAAGGGTATCCTACCCAAGAAAGAAACACCAGGTAGGAGAATGTGCATAGGCACCTGTGCAAGGTCTCAAAAGAGGAGAGTACCATTTACTTTTACCATGAAGTCCTGTAAAGTAAGATACTTTTTAAATATTGGACCAAATATAGTACTGATTTGTGTAGGCCTTGTGCTGCACAAGGCATGACAGGGTGACACAAAGGTTAGAATGTCATTAAACATAGTGTGCCAGACCGCACAAAGTATGTATGTGTGGCAAGGTAAATATCCTTCTGTCCATTATATGTCACTGTGTTTCCTTCCATGGCACTGGTGCATGACACAATGTAGCTAAAGTTGCTACTCAATGTATATCCGAAATGAATTATCTGTTTGTGTGTATGTAACAGATGTATGCAATGCTCCAAAATGAATGCAATTTAACTTAACATGTACTTCAGGTGGACATGTACCAATCTCTAGAGGGGAAATTGAGTGCTTCAAAGATCCCAATGCCAAATTTAAGTGACAACAATTTTGTAATTCTGTAATAAATCTGTGTGTGAGTCATAAATTTATGTACAATATAATCCGTATGGCAATGCCATTATCATCTTGATTCATATCACTCTGAATTAGATAGAAAGTAAGACAAACTATATATGCAAAATGTTTAACATACAAGAAGCCCTGTTATTGTAAAGTAGTTGCCAATACAGGACTTGGTAAATATTTTAAGGAACTAAATTTAAATAGGTTTATGGTAAAAATCATACAGCATCTCCATGTTAGATAGTGCAGCACAATTACTATCATGTGAGGTATACCAATACTACACATTTCATGGGCATTACGCACTGTGTCAGCAGGTTATCCCTCACATTGTAATCAGTGCACAACATATTAATTATGGCAGCTGTATTGCAGCTTTAGGAGTATCAGAATTAGTACCTAATCAAAATATTATTGCATCCACCATGTGGTGGTGCAGTGGTGTGAGACATTTCTCTCTGAGGCAGCCATTCTCTCAATATGAGTACTGACTAGTGGTGCATATATTAACATCCTGTCTCAGAGCTGTCAGAACCTCCATCAGAGTTGACCATGTTAGTCCTAGTTAGAAAGGAGTGACAGTGACGCTATATGTCCTTTGCCCTGAAGGGTGTGTGGATGTAGCTCAGCTAATGATGTGAAACTAAGGTTGCTTAGAAACAATTGCAGTCAGCCATCCTTAAAAACATTGTGAGTGTAGGTGTCGTCAGGGCAGGGAAATTGTCCTGTGACCTAGCAGATGTCCCATGACTGCCAGTCTGCATATCTCCAATGATATGCATTTGATAGAACACAAAGTGCCAATATCAGCTGGTTGGGCCCAATGCAGCTCCAGTAGGCCCCACAGCATTGATGGCGATGCATTGAAATAAGTCTGCCCAGCAGGACACAAACACACCATCTGGCATAAATGTACTTAGCAATGACTGCATCAGCTGTGGGTGTTTTACTTTGTATTTAGATTGTTAGCACATTCAGTAGGTGGTGATTATGGAAAACAATTGAGTTCACATTGTTATAGCTAATGAAGGTGGTCAGTCACACAAGAGACAAGATTTGTGAACCTAGGCCAGATTTTTTTATGCTGGAAGGGACACCTTCTTGTAAATAAAATCCTCTGAGGCTTTCTCACCTTTCTAGGTGTGTGTTGGAAAATAGCCCTCTCTGAAGAGTCCCCCCAATCTGTTTGCCTTGCTCCCCCTCTTTTTGCTGGATGCTTTTTGTTGGCTTTAGGACTCTGAGTACTTTACCACTGTTGACCTGTGCTAAAATGCATGTGCTTCTCCCCTAAACATGGTAACACTGGTATATACACAATTTACATATTTAGTTTACTTGAAAGTACCTTGTAAGGTGGAATATCATATACTCTGGGCCTGTAAATTAAATGCTACTAGTAGGCCTTTCAAACCTGTATCAGGCCTATCATTGCATGGCCTGGGCAGTTTACCGCCACTTCAACTTGACATTTAAAACTACTTGCCAAGCCTTAAACTCCCTGTTTACTACACATCAGACACCCCTAATGTAGACCCTAAGAAGACCATAGGGCAAGACGCTGTGTAAGTAAAAGGTAAGACATGTACTGTTATGTTTTGCATTTCATGGTAGTAACAAACTACTGCGAGGCCTACGCGTACACAGGCTAGCAATTGGAATTCCTTGATACACTTTCAAGCTGTAATTCCTGATTAGGAAGGACTAGCTGCATCAAGTTTCATAACTTTGGAATGATAAATCGTCTTTACTGGTAAAGTTGTATTTAACATTACTGTTTTAGAAATGCCAATGTGGATATTTCTCTGCTCTTACAGCTATTTGTGCCTTGCAGCCTGTCCTCAATACACTTGTGGGGTGGGGGACAGCTATACTTTGTGAATTCCCTCTAGACAGCCACAAACACAGGAAGGGTGGGTGTGACAGAGAACTCATCTGCATTCATCTGTATTCTGATAGCTCGTCCTGAGCAGGAAGAGAAGGGGGAGCTGCACCGGAATAGGCAGTGTCCTGTTTCCCACACAAAGGGCTGATTACCCCCTCCTGATAGTCTAGAGCCGGGGCTGGGAAGAAAGGGGGACCTGTGCTCTTCAAGGTCCTGCTTTAAAGTCACCCCCACTTCAAAGGCACAACTGGGTATAAGTTTTGGGGCACTGACCCTACCAAGACAGTACACTACTGGACTGTTGTGCTAAAAGGATGCAACCTTGCTTGACTGTTGCACTGGAAGAACTGATTTTCTGCTTTGCTGTGCTGGCCTGCTGATCTCTGCCCTGCTGAGGATAAGGACTAGACCCATATCACTTGACACTAGAGTGACTCAAAGGGCTTTCCCCCTGTTCAAAAGCCTCAGGGTTAGCAAAGACTTCCTACAACTCTGCAACAGCACCTGGATGCTGCCATCGGTGAGTCACGCCCTTCAAGTGGTGCCAGTCCAGTCCTGGGCCCTTGAAAGTGAACTTCTGCTGTGCAGAACCATTAAAATTGACACAGTGACACATTTTCGCCAATCTGAACACATTGTCCTTCGATGCCAACACAGGAGCTGATCGCCGACATCACTTCGACGGACTGCACAGGTTTAACAATATCGGACAGGTGGCTCAACGACGATGCAGCATCTGCATCATAAAGGGGTTTGTCAATGGAGCCTTCATCATCTGCTCACATCGGAACCAAAGCATCAAGTCTTCGACGTCAATGCTTCCTCCATCCAACGTACTTTTTCAGCGAGACCTGCAGTAGTAGGCCTGCCCTCCATCTCAGTCAGCCTGAACTTTGGATTTACCCTGGTCCAGCGCAACCTCAAGCAATCCCTAAGCTCAATTTCTACTAAGCACTACATTTTGCTTTAAACTTTAAAAATTCACAACTCCGGTCTTACTTATTGGATGTTTGTTGTTTTGGTCTTGTTTTACTCATAAAAATATAATCTATGTTCTAACCCTATTTGTAGTGATTTCATTGTGTTACTGTGTGTGTGTTGCACAAATACTTTACATATTGCCTCTTTGGATAAACCTGACTGCTCTGTGCCAAGCTACCAGAGGGTGAGCACAGGTTATCTTTAAGTGTGTATCTAGCTTACCCTGACTTGAGTGGTAGTTCCTGCTTGGACAGGGGGCATACCTCTGCCAACCAGAAAGCTCAGTTCTAAAAGTGTAGAAAGTGGAAAAATAAGAGAAATTAACATATTTCTCCCTGTGATGCCCTGGGGAGGTATAGCATTTTGATGCATTCCCAGGTCTACCACCAATGGTAAATCTGGGAATGCACCATAATCCATGGATGGATGTGTGGGAAACATCCATGCTCCATCCATAGAATGCCTCCCAGGGGCAGAGTAACGTAAGTCAGAGCCTTGCACTGCCTTGCGTTCCTATACATTTACCAAGGCACTCAGGGCCATGCAAGGTGGCCTTGTGTGGCTTGGTTAATATTATTCTAGGTTTTGCATCACCCTTGTGTCCCCTTGTGTGGTGAAAAGGTGAAACAAAAGCATGATAAGTATGCCCATCAGAACATATTTATTGGTAGTCTGACTCAAAAGGCATAACTGGTTCACATTTTCATGCCCATGTGTGGCTAGATAATAGCAAGAGTAGGGAAGGCAAGCCTGCTCAAGTGTTTAACTGGTGTCACTCACTCTGCCTGGGGTAGTGCTGACATGGGTGTACTCAGTCCTTTATGATTGTTTCTCAAAGAAATGCTACTCTGAAATGTATGTGGCAATACTGATAACACGTTGCCATACGTCACAATGTTGTGCAAGTCAGAAGATAGTTCGACATATATGTATAAACGTCTAATTGTACCAGCTAATAACATATGTGCATGTAATAGCAGTACACGCATAGTCATGAATATGGCAACCAAGATCAATATAGAAAATGAGGTAGGCCTGTAGCCTTCTTCAACATTCAATTGTACACCTGTACATAAGGATAATAGTAGGATATGATGAGCCAACGCTAAAATTTACTGTGAATGTCAACTTCATGTTGGTAAATGGTATGCTTATTACCAAGAATGATCCCTGCAATGTTACCTCATAGGTGACAAGTGAAAGAATGTTTAACACGTGTTAGAGTAAAGGTTAGATTTATCCTATCTAACTGCAAACATGTGTGTATTTGTCCTATATGAAGAAAATACATGAATGTGTATGAGTGGTGTCCACCACTGAAACTACGATGTATGGTTTCAGAGACATACATTTTCACTTATGTATTATGGGTTTTTCTTTCTGCTGAACATGCATATAACAAAACTTTATTCAATACAATCTGACATCTATAGGAGTAGGAATCATTGGTCTAAATTAAATGTATGGGTGTAACATTGTGATTACCAAGATGTACGTCAGCCTACATGAACCTCAGTCTTGTAAGCTAAGCATGTTGTAATTGCAATTTACATTGTTATGAAGGAATATTGCCCTTGAATGTATTCAAATATTAATTGTATGTACGTACTGGCATGTTTCAATTGTAAAAATGTGTGAAAACTATGTATTTTAAAAATGTGCATACAAACCTTTGTTAAATACAATGTATATTTTCCTCTATAGTTCATGTGACTGCTGATGTGGGCAAGACATTTGCAGGCAGAAGGGCAACATGTTTGAGAATCCCAAAACTAGCCCATGGATTCTGTAAAGTGGGAAGGATTTATGATAGAGAAAAGGCAGCAGAAACATCCGCTGTCTCTAAAGTATTCCAGCAAGCCTTCAATGGGCACAACTACCCCTCATGGGCCTCCCATTGCCAGACCATCAATGCACACCACTGGGCCATCTACTGGACAGAGGACTAGGCAACCAAACACTCCAATAAAAGTACTCTTGTTGTACCGGCTGATCCAGAAACAAGTAAGATGTAGGCAGGGACTCTCCAAGCAAATATCAAAATTTTTCCTTCGGTGCCAGGAGGCCTTTCATAATATTTCTCAGCAAATATTAACTAGGCTCTCCCTCCAACCATCCCCTTCCCCATAATTGTACTTGTATTTATAAAATTTTAGGTGTGATAACAGTAGGGGATAGTGTCTTTTTAGGGATAGTGTGTTTTATTAATAGGTTTGTAGGAATTTTATGACATTTTTAGAGTATGACGTTTTGAATATTTAGGTATTTAATGGGAGGGGATGCATGTTGTGTGATTATAAAAAAATAGAAAACCATAAAAAAATATATATTTGTATAGATTTATATGTGCAGATTATATATGATTAGGTTAAAGTTTATGTTTTTAGTGTATTGAATTATGTGTATTAAGGGAGTGTTAATGTAGGATAGTTTCAGTTATAGGTAGTATAGGTTAGGTCGTGTTTTGTAGTGTATTTCTAAATATTGGTTCACAAATCAATAGTTTATTTGGGCTCGTTTTCAATTAATGAATTAGAAGAGTACATAATGCTCCTATAATAAGGAGGCTATTGTATTGAAATGTTGAAGCGTCAGACTTTACTTGAAAAATGTATATCGTCTTCACATTGCTGATATAACAGCACACATTATCATACTTTTAAAAAAGGTTTGGATTCTTGCTAGTAAGGGTTCAACCATACTGACTAATGTTTTTATAACACAATGTTGTGGAAGCAGTGAGGTATACGTAGTATGAATTTATATTGTGGTAAGCACTTAATTGCATAGATATGGACCAGTGGAACAGTGTGTTGTCTAAACATACCACACACATGAATATTAGAACATGTCAGTAATTAGATACATTTATTATTCTATCTATGTGTCAATCCAGATTAAGTTACTTGGTGTTTTACTGTAACATTCCTTAGAGGTACTACAGACTGCTCAAACTTCCATTTCAATGGATGTTATTGTTTTAGTTGCACTGCATGTAATATTCAGTTTTTTCACCTCTGATTATGGCTTAAATATTTATGTCCATGTATTTGTAAAATAATGTTTTACCACTTTTGAGATTACACAGTATGATTATGTCACAGTATGAAAATATTATTTATTATATGGTTGGTTCAGATTCACATATTTAATCATGTGATAATTCCACGTACATCAATTCATCACATAGAAGAAAAAAACTGTAGTGAATAACAATACATGTAGCAGTAACATATCATTCTTAATTACATGTGTAACATGAAATGTGCTGTGGAACAAGTACAGTAGTACAAGATCAATTGCTTCTTCCAAATAGCGTACTGTAGCAGATTGCAAATAAGGTGGCATCGAGTACAACACAGGAAAATAGTAAAACTGACCAGGAGGCATTTACTCATGTTTATTTGGGAATTCTGTGTTCTGAAACTGGGGAACTGTACATCTTCCTCCACTGATGAGTGTTCTGCTTATAGGGATATTAGGGTGGATATAGGGGCGGATAGAGGGGTGTTGGAATAGGAGGCTGAGGAGGGATAATAATAGCCTCTGAAGCACAAGCATTAGAGACAGTAGATGTTATCCCCAATTTCCCAATAACATTTGTGAATGCAAGTAAGGCAGCAGAGCAGTCCCTGGCAAGGACTTGCTGATTGTGCTACACATCTCTGACATTGCTATTGAGGGCACTTGTTGATACCATGAAGAAGTCCATCTTGACCTCCAAACGATTACCTAAAGACTTCAGTCCTCTTTCCAAAGGCCGGATGGAGGAATTGATGGCTCCCAGCTGGCTAACTACATCACTGGTATTGGATGTTGAAGGCTGGTGTTGTTCGCCTTTCTGCCTCATAACACCAGTTATGTGAGCTAAGAAGATATAACTCCCATGGAGCCAAGAATAGGTGTCTGAAATAGCCTTTGACAATGCCTAAGACAACTGAAAATTGGAGAGTTTCCAATGCTTTGGGGCATTCCAAATGAAGGAGTATTGCATGTCATCTGCATAGTTATAGCACGTGAGGTGAAATTGATTGATCAGTGCCAGGCATGATTTCATGTAGATGTTGAAAAGCATGGGTGAGATGATAGAGCCTTGACGGAACCCTGCTTTTGTGAAGTATGGTTTGGACGAAAAAGGAGGGGTATTGATGACATTAGTTCTGTTGTGAAGGTTGGATGTGATCCAGTCTATAGCAGTCCCCTCTATGCCGGCTTCTTCGAGTCCTTGGATCAGAGTGTCATTGTCAACCATGTCAAAGGCAGCCGAGAGGTCCAAGAGAATTGTGAAGCAACCCTGTTGCGGTCATCTGTGTTCTTAAGGTCATCCCAGATGGCAACGAGGGCAGATTCTGGTCCTCTTCCTGGATGGAACTCCGTTTGGAAGTCTGAAAGTAGGGCATTATCTTCAATGAATTGTGACATATGGGCGATGCTGTCCTTTCTATCAGTTTGTCCAGGAAAGGTCTATGTGTAATTGGTCTGTAGTTACCAGGGTTAAGAGGGTCCAGGTTTGTTTTCTTCAGTAATGGTTGTATGTATGACTTTTTGAGTTCTTCTGGAAATATTCCCCTGCTTAAGGAATTGTTGATGATTTTCTTTATTGGTGTGGCAGCAGAGGTTGAAGAATTGTCTTGAAGGTTTGTGGTCGACATGGGTCAGAAGGGCTGCCGGCAGGTCTACTTGCTTTGACCACGTCCATAAATTCATTGTGTGAAATTTGTTGGAAGGATCAGAGAGGCTAAGTTAGAGTATTCTTGGATTGTTGTTTTGGAAAAGGGTTGGTGCTGGTGGTTTTTCTTTGTTTTAAATATGAGTCCAACATGTCTGCTTTGGCCTTGTAATAATTTGCTAGTTTGTCTGTGAAATCTTGAGTAACCGGATGAGCTGCTTCTAGGCAATTTGGTTTACGAAATTCTTTGAGAACTTTCTAGAATTCTTTATTTGCACATTTAGTATTTAGAATTTTATCTGAATAGTACTTTTTCTTAGCTTTTTTGATAGTTGACTTTAATAACCTGTTATGTTTCTGTTAGTGAAGCTTGTCTTGATTGGTGTTTGTTTTGAGCCAGACACGTTGCAGCTTTTTAATTTGTTGTTTTATCTCATTTAACTCTGTATTTCTTCTAGGTGCCTGAGTTCTTTTGTTCTGTTGTGTCGTTTTTAGTGGTATTGGGATATCAAAAGCTTCCTATAGCCACTCATATAGTGTTTGAACAGAATTTGTTGTGTCTAGATCTGTACTTGATGTTAGCTGGTTTTCTAAGTGTTCCAAATTGAGTTTGTTCCAAGGCTGATAAGTGGATGCACGTAATGTGGTTTTAGGTGCATCACTTTGTGTTGTTTTATGTTGGAAAGCAAGACAATGGTGGTCTGACCATGTGACTGGAGTCATTATTTGAAATGTAACTAGATCTGTAATTGCAAAAATTACATCTAGGATGTGTCCAATGATGTGTGTAGGCTTGTGGATGATCTGATGCAGGTTTAGTGCATCTAGGCCTGCGATGATTGTTTTTGGAAGGGGCATATTGGGTTTGTCAAACCAAATGTTAAGGTCACCCAGAATGCATAGGTTGGAGTGTAGTGTTATCAGGTTTGAAACTGTGTCTAGATGTGTGTCTGGGAATGTTGCATTGCTAGGTGGGATCTGTAAAGGAGCAGGAAGTTGCAGGAGGAAGATGGTGTAGGATTGCATCTGGTGAAAAGGGCCTCACAACCTTGTATAGAGACGTCGTCAGCTTTAGTGATGTGTAATGTTTGCCTGACCACAACAGCTAGGCCAACTCCTCATTTTGCTATGAGATTTTTTGTGATAGTTAGAGAAACGGCTTAATGCATGACTGGAGCCATTTCATCTCCCAACCATGATTCAATTATGAAGAGTATGTTAGGTTTTGTGTCATTGAGAAGGTCGTAGATGTGATGAGTGTAATTAGATGTATGAGTGTGTTTCATTGTAACAATTGCTCAACACATTGTTCCAGTGTTAGTATGCTGCAGAAATTACAATATATTTGGGTTTAAAGGCCTCCAATGGTCTATCCACTTCATACAACTAGGTGGAAGTAACTAGGCCAAATTGTACACATAGCCAAATTGTTGGTGTTTCCCTGTGGCCCACAAGGGGACACAGGGCAACACCATAAGTACAATAACAATGCACGCCACATAAACCCACCCTGCATGACTCTGCATGGCTTGGCAATTCTGGAGTAACACTTACTATAGAAAATAGCTGCCTTGGTTTACTCAGTCCCTGGGAGGTGTTCCATGGGTGTAGAGTTGGTGTTCCCACACATAGAGGCATACATTTTTGTAGCTTACAACATATACTCAGAGGGTCAGATTTATCAAAGTGTTGCATTGCCCTTGCATCATGCAAGGTAATGCAAGGGCAAAAGAACACTAAATTCAGATTTACCAAGCCTTGCAAGACCACTTTCCATGGCCTTGCAATGCTTGTTCAATATGGAGTAACGCAAGGCAGTGCAAGTTGCTGCCTTGCATTACTCTGCCCCAGGGAGGGGTTCCATGGATGGAGCGTGGGTGTTCATATGCATCCATCCATGGATTTTGGCCTATTCCCAGATTTACCATTAGTGAAGCACCAGGTAATGCATCATGATTCTATGCCTCTCCAGGGGTGGTATAATGAGGATAAATACACTTATTTTACCTCAATCTGCAGCACACATAGGGGCATATTCACAAGGACTTATCGCCGAGTTATCGCCACCTTATCGCATCAAAAGTGGAGATAGATTTAACGCCCCATTCACAAGCTGGTGCAAACTGCAGACAACGCAAGTATTCCCGCGATAACTGCCGCAAAATTTACCTCCACGGGTGACACCACCAACTAACCCTAATGAGATGCAGACTAGGCGTTCCCGTGCAAAAACACACGAAAACACCACTACACCACATTCACAACGAACTGCCAGATCTGCGATGCGAACCAAAAACAGGCGATAAGCCGCGGTAGCAGCAGGGATTTAACACCTGCCTTCTGCTGGTGTTGAGCAGGACGACTACCTGCAGTATGAAAGGGATCCCAGCCCAGAGCCACATCTGAAGACCCACAGATGCCATGGAGACAATGATCATGCAGCTCAGAGACCCATGAGGGCCACAACACCCACCGCCACCACTCCCAGGCCCCCCCCTCAAACCCCCTCACCCGGGACAAACACATACCGTGCACGACACAAGAGCCACAAAAAGCGCATGATGTCGCACAATGACAACAAGAAACACATGTGTGGTCAGAAGAACGAGAAACAGTCACTCATCATTGAAGTAACAACCAAAAACGTTATTGAATACAACACAAAACACCAATGCGGAAGACTCCTTTCGGGTCCGTCTGGGATAATCTTGATGTCACAGCCTGGAAAATAAAGCACAAAATCAGAACGTGTGTCATGCCCACATCAATGGAGCGAGACACAGAGAAACAGAGAAGGAAAGAAAGGGAGAGAGAGAGAGAAGGAAAGGAAGGGAGAGAGAGAGAGAGAGAGAGAAGGGAAGGGAAGGGAAGGAATGGAGAGAGAGAGAGAGAGAAGGGAAGGAAGGGAGAGAGAGAGAGAAGGAAAGGAAGGGAGAGAGAGAGAGAAGGAAAGGAAGGGAGAGAGAGAGAGAGAGAAGGAAAGGAAGGGAGAGAGAGAGAGAGAGAAGGGAAGGAAGGGAGAGAGAGAGAGAGAGAGAAGGGAAGAAAGGAGAGAGAGAGAGAGAGAAGGGAAGGAAGGGAGAGAGAGAGAGAGAGAAGGAAAGGAAGGGAGAGAGAGAGAGAGAGAAGGAAAGGAAGGGAGAGAGCGAGAGGGAGAAGGAGGGACACTGCAGCCCCCGCGCACCCAGGCACCACTGCTCACCTGCTGCCACCGGTGTGTCTCCAACCACGTGCCGGTATACACTGCAAGCCACCAGGTCTGCAATCTGTAATCGAGACCAGAGTCAATCATGGCAGAGTCAATCTCACTGCACACGGCAACAACGCCTGTCCGCCCCTGTGCACACATGCAGCCGCACCCTAGCCCCTCCCGCCGGCCAGCGCTGGCTGTCCGCACTTGCGCACCCAGGCCCCACTGCTCACCTGCCGCCAACGGTGTGTCCACCAGTGGGCACACCACGTGCCCGTGCAAGCTCCAGGCCCAGGTCCCGCCACCATGGCATGCTCCACATCATGCAGACCTGCACTGCGGCCCAGCAGGTAACACACATGACGCTGAGTCCTGAGGCATCAATGGCAGAGACCACATCAGTGCACACGTCATCATCGTAGGCCACACACCCGCTCAGCAATTTTGGTGCCACTAACCCTGTGCAACCCCAGTCAGCACCACGTGGTGGTAGGCCCGTGATGGCCGCAAGGCTTTGGGTGCCACTAACCCTGTGCAACCCCAGTCAGCGCCACGTGGTGGTAGGCCCGTGATGGCCGCATCGCTCCGGGTGCCACTAACCCTGTGCAACCCCAGTCAGCGCCACGTGGTGGCAGGCCCGTGACGGCCGCATGGCTCCAGGTGCCACTAACCCTGTGCGCAACAAATCATGGGCCCTTTATGATTGAGAATCGTGGAACATCCGTCATCCAGTCACCACCGGCAGTGGGGAATGTGACGTTGTCGGCCCCTTATATTGGCAGGGTCACATGGCCTGTGCCGGATGGGTGTGGTGTGTGTGCAAACCTGCCCTCAGGGAGTGGCCGTGACATGCCGACAACTAGACCAGCGACCTGCAGACCACTAGCATGTAAACCTGCGACTTCTAGCTATGTGGCCCCCCCCTCGGAGAGTAAGCGGAGTGGTCTGGCCTGGTGTACGCCGGACCAGCGCAGGGCTTGCAACAATGACTCGGGGGCTCTGGGCGTGGTTCAGTCCATGTCCAGTCAAGGAAGTGACTAATGCGTGTGTCCCTGTTGTAGTGTCTACGGCACCCGGAACGCAATCGGCAATGTAGCACACTGTGACTGGGATCCCACTAGATGAGCATCATTGACGTTAGGGGGAATCACTGACCCTACATTCAACCACACATTCATACATGAATGATGAAAGACATGACACAGCAGTGCGTTTCTGAATGTTTAATGCACATCCAGTGGAGTTTTGCAGCTGGAGCAGTACAGGGCCATGTCAACCCCACTTCACAATATGGGCCCGTGGAGGGCCAGCCAGAGTCCATCGGGGAATGACAAGTACAGCGGAAGAGGAAGGGTACAGTCCGCAGTCTGGTCCCCGTGTCATTGGTCACCAAACAGGATATGGCAGTCCATGTCGCGGACCAAGGTGAGTGCAGCAGAGTGTATCGGGGGGTCAGTGGAAGGTCATGGGGCGATGTGCGGCACCAAGCAGCAACAGGGCAGGTGGCGGACATGAATGCTAGTGCCTCCTTCTGAGCTCAAGCCCATCCACGTCCTCGTCCTCGGATGTGTGCTCTTCCCCACCTGAGGGTGGTGCAGTTCTGGCTGCGGCTCTGTGTGCCACTGACACATCAGGGGCCGGAGGTGGATTGTCGACCGCACTGTGTGGCAGTGACACATCAGGTGCCGGAGTGGAAATGCCTGCCACACTGTGAGGAACTGACACACCAGGGGGCTGAGATGTGGATGGTGTAGGGGCAGCAGCATTCATCTGCGCCACGCCTTGTGGCAGCAATCCCATGATGAGGACATGCCGGGCATGGTAGATCCCAGCTACATTTTGCTGATGTGCAGCGGTGGCTGCCATCCTTTCAGCCTCCATCCGCACCATGTCCTCCATGAGCCTCCGCATGTATGCCAGCTCACGGCTGAGATCGCTGGAGCCACTCTGAGCGGACAGGTGTTCTTGTCTCCGAGTCATGACTCCAGCCATGTCAGCCAGGGCTCGTTGGAGACCATGGAGCGGCATGTGGGTGTCCATTAGGGACTGGAGGTGGTCCCTGATGGGACTCAGACACCCATAGATGGCATCAAGTTTGGTAGCCATGAGGTCGAACCCCACCCGCACCTGCTCAGCCATCTCCCTCTGGCCCTCCAACACACGGTGTTGGAAGGCCATGTGTTGTTCGGGGGGGTCTTGGGAGACAGCCGGGGTTGTGGGTGCCTCTTGCTGGGTGGTTTGTGGAATGGGTGGGGTCTCCTCGATGCAGCTGGGCTGCCCTGGTCCTGGAGGTGATTGGTGGATGAGTTCAATGATGTCTTGGAGGGCTTGGGTGTCGATGCTGGTGGTGTCCTCCTCGTCATCAGTGAAGAGTGGCTGGGACTGCTCTGCAGGAGGTGTTGACGGTGCCCCTGCAATGTGAAGGGGAGATTCTGTGTTACAATGTGTCCACATGTATGTAGCCGCATGGTACATGTTCACATTCAGACAGCATGGCAATGTACATTGTGACAGTCTGTAGATCAGGACCATGATCCAGAGTCATTGTGGGTGTGCACTGTGCTTTGCTTGATTGTGCATGTGTGCCATTGTGGTCATCTCCCCCCGTCCCCCCAGTACCTGGTGGTTACTCACCCTGTTGCTGTTGTGTTCTGTCATGTCGAGCAGTGTCCGGTGCCCCGACTCCTGCCACGGTCTCCACACTGATGACTGTCGACACCAGCTCCTCCATGTCATCCAGCTCCAGCTGTGGCGCTGGGCTCCCACCTCCAGTCTGCATTGCTGCCTTCTGGTTGCCTGCGAGTTTCTCCTTGGTTTTGCGCTTGATGTCAATCCATCGCCTCTTGACCTCGTCCATTGACCTCTTGTGCTCTCCGACGGCATTCACCTTGTCCACGATGGACCGCCATATTCCATTTTTGGTGCCCAATGACACATTGGAGGTGACGAACAGTTGTTGATGGTGTTCTATCACCTCCGTGACCAGGATCCTATTCTCCTGCGGACTGAACTTCGTCTTCCTCCTCTGCTTGTCCTTGCCCTTCCCTGTCCCCGAGGTCCCAGCCTGGTCGACCGGGGTGCTTGTGGGGTTCCGCTCGTCCTCTGCGCCTGCTCCGGCTGCCTCCATGGTGCTTCGGTGTTGGTCATTTTGTGTTTGTGTGTTTTGTTCTACTTTTGTAGTGATTTTCCCGCCTGCCGTGGGTGTATGGCAGGCCTGGCACTGCTTATCGCTGATTTACTCATCGCGGGTTGGCACATCGCATGTTTTTTTGCGTTGGGGTTTGGGTTTTTATCACGTTGCGGTTGTTGTATCGTGGACATTGTCCGCGTTATCGGGAGACTGTCGCATGGTACCGCCGTGTGGTGAATTCCACGTTAACACAGGCTTATTTTCCCGCGATAGACTGCGATGTGTAAAGTTGCGTTAACATTTTTTGGAGGTGTTTAGCGCACGTTCTTGTGAATATCCCCCATAGTGAGAGGAAAAGGCCTCAGAGGATTTGTAAGGTGTCTCTCCCTACACAAAAACAATCCTGCCTACAACACTGGCACCCTTGCACCATGGTGCAATGATGCCTGCATTGGCACTAGGCAGCAGTTTGTGCCCCAGCACAGACAGAGAGCAAAAATGTGCTGTATGATGTTAAGTATGCCACATTCCTGCCCTGTCCTTTTCATGAAGCACAGCGCAGCAAGGTGTCCTGCTGCTCTGTCTTTCAAGCCATTTGAATATATGTACACCCTATATTGTTGTTCCAACAATCAGAAAGAATTTCAATGTATCTGTCCCTTATTTAACAATTGATAATATCATCACTGTACACTTATCTATGGCATTATATGCATTGTTTTCACTCACCCTGTATGTCTTGCTTGTCCTCTATGTCAGCACTGTCCTGTCCTTCCACTCCGGCTACCAACTCTTTTGGAATGAAGGATGCCACCTTCTCATCCAATGAGTCCAAATCCTCTTGGACTTCAGGTACTCCACCAGTTCTCATGGTTGCCTTTTGGTTCCTGTCCAGTTTTTCGTTTACCTAGCAATTGTAATTGTGCCACCTTTTCTTACACTGACTACAGTGATGCAGTTGATCTTGTCCACTATAGTTTTCAATATAGCATCCTACTTTGCTAATGGCAATTTGGAGTTGACAAATAAAAGATGTTCATTCTTCATCACCTCATTGTTCAGCATTTGGTTTTCCTTCCCTGAGAAATTTGGCTTCCTCCTCCTTTCCCCCTGAGTTGTTGGCTGTTCTTCAGGGTTAGGGTTGTCATCCTCCTGGGTTTCTGATGTTCCTTCTATGGTTGTAGATGTTGGGGGTCGGTAGTGTGAACTGTGCTGTGCAATTTACTCTTTTCTAGCTTTCAAAGATGCTGTGCACTCCTGTATGACGGTTTTACGATGGTACAACGCTGGTAAATACATTGCATGCCTTTGCCTCGCATTTTTTAGCACGCATGTTTTTACGATGATTATGCATTTACATCGCATGCCAATACCACGCACTGTTTTTAAATTTAAAAACAATGTATTTGTTTTGATTTGCAGGATGTAAAGGTGTTTTACAACACACAAATCGACTTTGCGTCACGTAGGTAGCAGTTGCTTTATGGCGCTTTGTGCCATTATCAATTACTTTGCATCACAATGAGTCACACACCTCTGGGCCCTGTGATATGGTACACCGTATGATAAATACGGCTTATCCATAGGCGCAGGACTCTAGTGCAACATGGCATAATTCATTCAGACGCAATGCTACACAATGCAGCATTGCATCAGAAATGATACATATGTCCCCAAGTGTATAATGCAGGTACAGGCATGGTAGACATGTGTGAAAGAGAAAATTCAAAGGGGCATATTAGCAAGAACGGCGTTAAAATTATCGCCGCTTTAGCGGCAGGAAACTGCCGCTAAAGCGGCGATAATGGGCTTGATAATATGCCCTTGAGAATACCAATAGAAGCCCATGTTCTACTGTGATCCTGGGCTTCTATTGGAATTCTCAAGGGCATATTATCAAGCCCATTATCGCCGCTTTAGCGGCAGTTTCCTGCCGCTAAAGCAGCGATAATTTTAACGCCGTTCTTGCTAATATGGCCCAAAATATTTTTGAAAGGCCTGTCTTTAACCTGATCAGTAATCTTGCATAGATCATCACATAACTAATAACTTTTCACTTCCTCATGCTGCCTAGGTAATATGAAGACCCATAATGTCAGCACATTCTTAAATATTTATATCAATAAAAGAGCAAAGACATTTCTAAAATAAGTGTATACATTTCAAGTTCAAATACTTTATTCGGATAAAACCTTATCCATAAAAGCACATCAAACAACAATTTAAAAGCGCAAATACATTTTATATTAATGATGTATGAGGCCATAATTAGCTTGGCTAGTTAAAGAAAGATGAGAGGTTAAAGGTGATGAAGGTGATGAAGGTGATGAAGGTGAAGGTCTGTGGCACAGACTAAGATGGTACATGCATTAAAATCAAACAACTTGGGGGCGTGGCCAACCATCATGGCCGACCGGACGTAACTCCGATCGGCTCCGCGCCAGGCCCTAACGATATGTAGTTTGAGTGGCACTAACAACCCTAAATCTGGGTCGCCTGCTCACCTGAGACACCCAGAGCTGTGGAGGCTGACAAGCGGTGAGAACGGATCCTCTGCTGAGATGTGAGGGGGAAGATATCTCTACTGACGGAACCCGCGGCGTGCAACAAGATGGCGGCCCCCGCTGCGCTCTGCCGTAGAGACCCTCGCCGTGGCACTGGGACCTGCAGGAGACCACGCGAGTAAGGGGCAGACTGCAGGCTCTGGTGATTCTGCTCATCCAACCCCAGGAGGTTGACGCCACCCGCTGACCGACAGCGCCCGGCTCTATCGGCGCTCACGAGGGAGGATGAGGCCTGCCAACGGTGACCCCAGGTTACGGAGGGGAGCCCCCCGGACGAGGGGAGATTCCTGGGGACCCCCCGGAGGTAAACATCAGCTGCAGTGAGGAGCGGGGGGCTCTCCCTACACCGGGGTGGTCTGCCAGGAATAAGCTGGAATGCACGGTGGCTGACCTTACGATGGCGGCAGTCAGGCACCTTCACAGAGCTTCGTGAGGAGGCCCCGGCTGACGACTTCCCGCTCCTGCTGCTTATCCCTGTCTCGGCGGCCTGTCATCGCCCCTGGGGGGGCCCTGCTCAAAACAACAACCCACCCCACAGTGGCTCTTCGTGCATGACCCTGGATGCTAGAGACACCCTAGCCCCTTAACAGAGGAGGGCTGCGGCGCCGATCGGTGGAGTCCCCATGAGGCCCTGGGGGGCGTTGCATCCTTGATGAAGCTGACCACGAGTAGCTGCCTAAACACTACTAGAAGGTACCAGAAGCAAAACAGGGGTCCCCGGGCCCCGTGGCCCCTGTCTTGAATGCAGAGCATCCTGGAATTAGATCAGCCGTCCTAGGCAGGGGTCTCTGGCTGATAGCCCCGAGGAGCGGCGGGATACCCAAACTACGTCCGCTACTTCAGTACGGCGTGCCCTGGTCCCTAAGACACCTTACCTCAATGCCACTGAGCTTCTCTCCCCCGATACAGAAAGGTCTCCTGGACAACTCAGGTGTGCGGAATTTGTGGGCCGAGACAGCTCCCAGTTCCCCACGATATTTTCTACTGCAGGGAGACCCTGAACAAGCGGTGGGCGCGGGCCCCTATGCCACCTAAAAAGGCACAGCCCACAAAGGTCTCCATCTTCTTCTTCCCCGCCACCAAGGGGGCAGTCAGTGGCGAGATAACGCGGTCCGATGACAGTATGGCGCTCACATGAGAGGACCTGATGGCCTCGCTTTGAGAATTCAAGCAAGAACTCAGGGATGATATCAAGGCTGATATGGGGGCCTCTTTTGATGCGTTTAAAGCCGAAATGGGAGGCCGGCTGGTGGCCCTGCAAGCTGATATTGACTCAATTGGGGCCCGCGCTCTTGACCTTGAGGGAAAACACCAGGAGCTGGAGGAACGCCTGAGAGCCTTGGAGGCCCAGTCCGATGACCTGCGCGCTCAGTTGAAAGCCATGATGCTCTGATGTGAGGATCTTGAAAATCACTCCCATCAGGATAACATACATGTGAGAGGCCTGGAAGAAAGATGCGAGGGCCCGAATCTGGAGGCCTTTATGGTGGGGCTTTTTTCAACAGTACTGGGAGATTCTGTACCGGAGGTCCGACTAGAGAGAGTTCACATGGTGGGGCCTCGAGCCCCAGGAGATTCCAGAAAACCCAGAGACGTGCTAGTGAAATTCAGCTCTTTTAAAACCAAGGAGTTGGTCCTCCAGAAGGCGCGAGCTCTTGATAAGGTGTCCTTCCAGAATGCAGAGTGCTCGCTCTACCAGGATGTGGCACAAGCCACACTCGCTCGGCGCCAGCAGTTCCGACCCGTCACTGCAGACTTAAGAGAACTTAAGGTGAAATACCGCTGGACTTACCCTTTTGGTTTAGCCTTTACACTGGACAACAAGAACTATCGCTGCACGGAATTAGATGAAACGGTGGCTATCCTGGGTATCGAGATGCCAGCCCCGTCGCCAGCGGCGGGGTCGAGGAGAGCGGAGGCGGTGGGGGGCCCGAAGAAGCAGGCGGGGCCCTTGGCTACAACAGCGGAGAGCAGGCAAAAACACGACGGGTTGACGAGGCCCTGGTCCTTTGGCGTCCAGAGGTTTATGATCCACCTGAGGCAACCAGGACGTGCAGTGGTTCACGGGCCCCGGCGAGGTCACTGGGATCGTTCCAGTCTGATCTCAGTCATTCTGACTCTTGAGATGAGATGGTAGGGGGAAGGCTCGAAGGCATCATGCCATCCACACCATTCAAAAAGATTGTTAGCTGCTAGCTTATTTGTGCCTACGGAGCTGTTTATGGGCCTTGAAGGCGGAATTTGGTTCGCCCCAGATACTGCTCGAAATGAGGTTCTCCTCAGGGATTGAGAACCCCTGAGCTCAAAGTTATGGTCTATTTTTGTTAAGGTTCATTTTGTTTTGGTGTCACGGTACTTTTTGCTCTTGTTTAGTAGGTTGCTGGGATGGGGAGGGGAGTAGGGGGAGGAACACTGCGGGCAATGTTCAAGGGAGTGAGAGTAGGGGGGCAAGCTACCAAGTTTTTATGATGACTGATGGGGGTTAACTGTTTGACGTGGAACGTAAAGGGTCTTAACTCCCTTAACAAGAGGCAACGAATCTGGAAATTCCTAAAGGGCCACCAGATTAAAATAGCTGCCCTGCAGGAGACACACCTCCTATGTAAAGAGGAACAACGATTGAAACATAGGACCTACCCACAGAATTTTTGGCTCTTCGGCACACACCAAACACAATGGGGTGGCGCTTCTTTTTCACACCTCAATCCCCTTTCTCCACCACGACACTAAAGTTGACAAAGAGGGGAGGTTCGTGATGGTTAGGGATGAAATACGGGGAAGATGGAGCACTAATGCCACGATTTATGCACCCAACACAGGGCAACATGACTTCCTCAGCTCTTTTTTGGCCACACTGGAGGGGTTCGCAAGAGGAGACATCTTATTGCTTGGATACTTCAATCTGATTTGGAACCCATCCCTGGACACTACACACTCCCATAGGGCGGTGGGGGGGTATTTAGCAATCTACTTAAGGCAACTTTGCAGGGGATGGGACTGGTGGATGCTTGGAGGAATGCCCATCCCACGACCCGGGACTATTCCTTCTTCTCGCACTCGCATAGGACATACTCCAGGATCGACCACGCATTCATTAGTCAGTCCCTTCTCCACACACTAGCGGGAACCCAGTTCCACCCGATTTGTCTGTCAGACCATGCGCCCCTAGAGCTGATTCTTGATTGGCCCGCCCCGCGCTCTAAGCTTGCTAGGTGGTATTTTCCCAACTTCCTCTGTAGGGATCGGCTTCTAAAGGATGAGTTAAGGAAGGCAATCACAGAGTTTTTTTACTTTAACGACCCAGTGCAAACCTCTCTGGCCAACAACTGGGAAGCCTTCAAAGCAGTTATACGGGGGAAGTGCATCGAACTAGATGCCACCCTCAAAGCGCAACGTAAGGGGGAGCGTCTTCTCCTTGAGGGTGAGCTCTGAAAGGCTGAATCTGTCCACAAATCTAACCCCTCGATTCAATCCCTCTGTAAGACTACACAGGTTAAGGGGAAACTCCAGGCTATTTACACTAATGGGGCTGAAAAGACCCTGTTACGCTTGCAAGAGCGCTTCTACGAGGGGGGAAACAAGGTTGGATCCCTATTGGCACGCCAACTGCGAGCGAGACAGGAAAAGGAATACATTAAACATTAATCGATGGGAAGGAGATCTCTCACCAAAGCGAAATAGGGAAAGCCAAGACCTTTGGGGAATTCTATCGCTCCTTGTATACTGCAGACTCATTAGAAGCACTGGTTCAGGACCATTATCTCGAGGCACTGGACCTACCCCAGGTCCCGGCCTCTACAAATGAAGACTTAAGTAGTCCCATCTCCGCGGAAGAGGTCCAAAAAGCGATTGACTCTCTCAAGCTTCAAAAAGCGCCCGGCCCTGATGGCCTCAATACCCACTTCTATCGTACCTTTGCGCCGGAATTGGTGCCCCGTCTGGTGCAGCTTTTCAACGATATAGCTGACAGGCAGGAGGTGACCCCTTCTATGGGAGAGGCTCTGATCTCCGTTATCCCCAAACCGGGGAAAGATCCCACTAGGTGTGCCTCTTATAGGCCTATAGCGCTCCTGAACTTGGATGCCAAGTTATAATCCAAAATATTGGCCTCCCGCCTGGAAAATATTATGCCTTTCTCGTGCAGCCAGATCAGGCGGGCTTCATCAAATGGAGGTAAACCCATGATAACCTTCGGAGGGTGGTGCACATTATTGAGAAAGCACAGAGGAAAGCCATACCTACGGTACTTCTCTCGATAGATGCGGAGAAGGCCTTTGACCGCGTTGACTGGGCCTTTCTAAACCGTACACTAAGACGTATTGGCTTTAACGAGACCTTAATTGGAATAATACGGGCGAACTATTGAGCTCCGAGATCCAGGGTCTTAGTAAACGGGGTCACTTCGGAACCCTTTAACCTTTCCCGGGGAAGTAGGCAGGGATGTCCGCTGTCCCCCTTACTATTTGCCCTCAGCATTGAACCTCTTGCGGAGTGTATTCGATCCAACCCAGACATGGGGGGGTCCCGTTTGGCACGGATGAACACAAGATCTCTCTCTTTGCGGATGATGTGCTACTCCCAGTCACAAAGCCGCAATTCTCTCTCCCAGCGATTCAGTCCGAGCTGGCCTCATACGAACAGGCATCGGGATTCAAGGTGAATCTCTCGAAATCTTTCCTTCTCAACCTAACTGTGCCTAGGGAGTCCATGCGGCTTATTGAAAGTGCATCCCCTTTTCAGACTGCGCACAAAGACATCACATATCTGGGCATCAAAGTCACCCCCAAGCTAGAACATCTCTATGGAGCTAATTACCCACCCCTGTTGCGCCAGCTTAAAGCGGATTTGACTAGATGGACGACTGCCTACATCTCTTGGATAGGGCGAGTCAATGCTATCAAAACGAACGTCCTCCCGCGTCTGCTGTATCTCTTTCAGGGCCTCCCTATTCCAGTAGACCAGGCGCTTTTCCCTGAGCTGAAGACAATGATTACCAAGTTTATTTGGCAAGGGCAAAGAGCGCGATTCTCTAATCGAGTGCTAACTAGGTCAAGACAGGAGGGGGGGTTGGCTCTTTCGAATTTCCTGGGGTATTATAGAGCAGCTCAACTTAGTGTGATTATGGAATGGTCCCTCCGAGAATCGGATAAACTGTGGCTGCACATGGACCGCAGATAGTGGGTAGGATGATCTGGGGCCTCCTGTGGAAGCCAAAACACAATCGACCACGCAATGCCTATATTAGCACCCCTACAGCTACCACTTTAAGGGTCTGGGATGAGCTAACTAGATCCACACCCATTGCCACCTTCCCTTCCCCATACACGCCCATCCACTTCAACCCCGAGTTTCCTCCGGCGCTGCGGGAGGGGTAATTTGAGGCCTGGTGGGAGGGAGGATGTCTCATGCTCTCTCATCTGTTTGAACGGGGGAAATTGATGACCTTCGTAGAATGTGCCAAAGTCGTTCACCTTCAGCCCTCGGAACAGTATTACTCACTCATACGGTCTCTGGGTTCGCACCACACCCCTAGACCCCAAAGGTTCTAGGACTCATTTTTAGCCACCCCTTTAGAGAGGAAACAATGGACCGCCCTGCATGGAGACATTCCAAAGTATAATCGTTCCTTGTTTTTAAGGGAAGCTCATTATAACATGATGTACGATTGGTACCTATACCCTCAGAAGCTGCACACTATCTTCCCTAACTCCTCCGATAGGTGCTGGAGGGGATGTGGGCTACTGGAGGACTTCAAACATATCTGGTGGGAATGTCCGCATATCAGACCCTTCTGGAAAGAGGTACTCTCCCAAATCAAACTAATTCTGGGATATCCGATACCGGACACACTAGAGCACACTCTCCTGGGGATTAGGGACCCCATCCTGAAGCGCCAAACACAGGGGGATCGCTCCGTGATGTGGCTGTGCCTTGGGGCAGCTAAGATGGCTGTGGCGGCACCTTGGAAGAAAATGGAGGCCCCCTTTCTTACCCAATGGCATGCCAGGTTGTGGCGCGCTCAGGCGATGGAAAGAATGGCGAACATTGTGGAAGACTCAAGGAAGGGGTTCGACTCCGTATGGGCTCCCTTGGTGGAATACCTATCGGAGGAACTACCTCTGTTTGCATGTGGGCCACGCTTGCGAGCACTCCATCTCTTTCACATCTAGAAAGTCCGTTGGCTCCCCTTACTTGTCGGGGAGGTGCCGGGGGCATGGGGATCCCCCCGCTCTCCATAGCCCAGCCTTCACCCGCAACCACATATGATTTTTGTGTTTGACCGTGACACCATAGTTTGTATTTGTGTTTAGTGTTTGGGAGTTGGGGGGGAGGGGAGGGGGAACAGAGGGATGATTGCCAGAGCCAACGCTGAACTTCTATTAGATCTGGTTGCTCTATCCGATATGAGGGGTCCGCGGGAGGCCTGGGAGGTTCATGTCGAGCTTTTTAAGGGCTTGTCGAGTCCTAGTAGACAAACTGTATATGATGCTTTAGCTCTCTGTAACTCTCGGCATATATGATGCATTGTTGTCTCCTTCCGTAGTTTGGTTTTGTTGTGTACTATCTTACCTTTGAAACCAATAAAAATATTTTTGAACAAAAAAATCAAACAACTTTTACACTTTACCAATTTGCTCATGTTTTAGGAAGGTAGTGGACAATAGGGTGCACTTTTGAGAGTCAGTGTAGAGGCAGGTATGTCTTAAAGACTGTACTCACAAGGAGGAAGGAGTGATATTAAAGATAGATAGATGAGGGTGTTTCAGAGAAGTAGTATAAGCAGGTGGAATTAACAGTAGCAACACCATGTAAATGTAGTTAAGGAACAGTGAATATATGTAGTTTATCAAAAAATGAGTTTTAGTAATTTGACTGGCGTTATACCATGAATGAACTTATGAACCAAGGCATGGAGCTTGAACTAAGGTCTGTTGGGGTTAGAAGAACAACCTGCTTGCTCTTCATGGCGAGAGGTATGCTGGTGTTGAGGAAGTATGATTAGAAAACTATAATTGTACATGTGATGAATTTTTCCATTGGTAGCTTATGTGAAAGACCCGCCAGTAATCTAGTACAATATGATAGTTTGCTCATTATAGATGTGTTCATTACTAACGTTGTTGTAGAAACAAGCAGGAGGCCAGATTTCCTCTCACAATAAACAACCAATATCTAGCTGCAGTATGTATAAAGGAGTTTAAGGAATATTTCTCAGCTAGCACTTCAATATTTTGGGGAAAGCAGATAGTACATCTGAGGGAGGGTTAGATTAATGGAGTCTGGCTTGATACTATAAAGAAGGGCTTAAAGGTAGATGATTTATGTTTTCAGTACATTGATAAATTGAGCATTAGAGATTGCATGTACATTCAAAGCCCAATAGCGGTAAGAGAGTTGGAGAGTAGACTTGAGCTTTATGCTGGGTTGTAGGAAGCAGAAAAAATGTAGGTGGCATTTGCATATGTACAAAGAGAGAAACCTAATAGTATGATAATGCAACCCAGAAATGATGTGCACAGTGAGAGAAGCAGAAACTCAAGTGATTAGAAGCGGAAGTAGGGGAACCCACTGGATAAGGGGGTTGATGACCTAGACATGCCAGTCAACATTTGAAATAAAATGGCAGATTGGAAAGTTGAAAAGAGAATGATGATGGGTGGTTCTCGTAACACCAAGAAAGGTGACAGCACTAAGGAAGAATGCATGGTCCACATTAACGAATGAGGGAGAATGATCAGGATGTTATGGTTGAATGATAAGTGATTCTGGTGTGCCTTCGTGATGTAATTGAAAGCTTGAGTAAGACCAAATGTTGTAGAGGGATAAGCATGAATGCCTGGAGAAGTAGTATGTTTTAAATGAATAGTTTGACAGATTACACCTGAAAAAAAACACTAGATGCTCCAGAACATCTTAGAACAGGCTTTTGTTAGAGAGAAGAGGTAGGGTTAATGGTTGTTTGTGTCAGGGATGGCAGTATCAAGAAGGACCAGGCATATTGTGGGCAGATGCTGGAGTTAAAGAAAGATTGACTACATGGGAGAGAGAAATAAGTATAAGGAAGGGGACATATGGTTTGCTCATTGAAAGGCTGAGTGTAAGAGTAGATACGGAAGGGTCTGATACAGTAGCGGCTGCTACCGAATGGGGTGGTGGTGGGGGGTGAGTCGAGGGGGGTGAATAAAAATAAAAAAAGGACTTACCTGGGTGCTGCCTGCTGCTGCCTCTCCTCCGTCCTCTTCTCTTCTCCGGCAGCAGGTCAGGAAGCACACAGCCTCCCAGAATCCCCTAGCCAATCACGACGCTGCCTTACAGCAGCGTTGTGATTGGTCTAAGTTTGTGGTTTAGCGCTTGCAGAGGAAATGGGAGGCTGTGCATGTTCTCCACCCAGACTGTGCAATACTGCCTGGTGGAGAACATGCTAAATGTGCATGGCTGTTTTGCTGGCTCAAGATGGCCGGCCAAACTGTAATGCACACATAGAAAGTGCATACCACTCCTCCCCCAGCCCCGCCCCCCAACCAACTGAGTCAGTACGGTAAAACAAAATGATAACTCTGCGTTATTATCATTTTATTTTTCCCTTTTGAACTGTTCAGTGAGCAGTGGGGCGACGCTCCTCTGCCTTAGCGGAGAAGCCGCTGCTGGTCTGATAGATATGTGTAAAAGAATTAACAGATCTGTGGACATGGTAGAGAAGGGAATGAAGATGACAGGTTCCTTTGCA
The DNA here is from genome assembly GCA_963921515.1 of Calotriton arnoldi. NCBI lineage: Eukaryota > Metazoa > Chordata > Amphibia > Caudata > Salamandridae > Calotriton > Calotriton arnoldi. The sequence goes on from CAWUFW010007642.1 coordinate 436,476, forward strand.
GGAAGGAGGGAAGAAGAGATGAGTCTGAGCAGGGTGAAGAGACAGGTCCTAATATTACAGATCTTGGACAGGAAGCATTAAATAAAGTAATCTTCTCAGAGATTACCGTGGATGATTATTATGCAATGGTGGGAGAGAAAAGACAGGGTAATTTGAGAAAAGTCTTTTGGTTAGGTTCAGAATAATGCGGTTATGATGGGGCAGCAGCTACTGTTGGCTGTATCAAGAGCAGTTGTTAGAGTGTTGAATGCTAGCTTGTAGAGAAACACGGTGGTTTACAGCTTACTCCATTTACGTAGCTACAAGCAAGTGGTAAACAGGAGTTTATGAGGGTTTTGCTAAGTTATCCTGATATAATACTTGTAAGTTTGAACTTTGTAAAGGGTATACTTACTTATGCCTACTACCTCTCCTGCAGTATTGTTGTAGGGATTCTGCACATATACAGAGCTATGCACAGGATAATAGGACCTCGGAGTATAGTGGTGAACCAACCATGCACCTTAGTACCCACAATCCCAATCCGACTAGCTTTAGCGTCTCATTAGCAGCAATGCTACCAATGATTAGACAACCCAGAACACGGTCTCTCTCTCTCAGGACTCGCGGGAGCAAGATCACCCTTTCATCACTCACTCATACTTGTCCACAACGTGCGTAATAAGAGACACAGTATAGTTTAAAATGTTTATTTCCACTATCGTGCTCTAAGATACAGTACACGTCAGCATAATGCATAATGATAAAATAATAAGCATAGTTACAATTCCATAGAATACAAACGGGGAAAGCATTTCATAAAGCAGTGGATATAGGGCTAAATGACCTTACCACCCTCCCCATGCTATTAACTAGTTTATTATAAAAACAGAAGACCTCTGGGCTTTGTCGGATGGACCCCCATACCTCAATATCTAGATGCAAGGTTTACATCATCAGACAAGCACAGCTCTTCTCTCTGGAAAGGTTTTTCTCTGAGTGCCACAAACAGCGAAATCACAATATTAAAAGCACACAAATTTCTCCAGTGCAGCTGTACTTCATGTTATGTCTAAGTGCGAGGGGCTGACCAGATCAGCAAGAACAAGGGACGTTGTTTTTTGACCTTGTACATGATGTGCAGACGAAACCCAAAGGGAACAGGAGAAAAGGTGAAAGGCAAGAAGGCAGACAGTTCTAATATAGCAGGGCACAAGCAGAGTCTGGAAAAACAAAGTCACAGAGTAACGTGTGCAAAAAGGCATCATGGCAGCCAGGCCTAAGCCAACTTAGCAATGTAGACAATGAGGCCACAAACCACACGACACCCTCCCCTGGTCAGTCCATAGGCTAAGACAGAGGACGAAAACAGAGTTCAAATAGATGGAGCAGAATGTAAACGTCTACGTATGAATAGTCCCTAATGAAGGACCGTGAATGGACAAAAAATTCAGGATAAAAAAATTTCAGTCAGGGCCAATAAAAAATCCAGAGATGCAGGACGCCGAAAGCGGAGGCCTAATCCATCAGAGTGTAAGTGCAAAAAAGCGCTACACCTTCCAAGAGGACATCGTTGGAACCATCTGAAAAAGAGATGCCATCCAGTTCAACAATTCAAAACTGCAATCATGTTCCTCGCAAGAGGGAGCATTGATTAGCATTGCGGGACAACTTGCGTGATACTCAACATAACTTCGTTGTAGGAGAGACTGAGCAGCCGCCCAGACATCCCATTGCGCCAAAATTCCAAGTGCAGCCGCACGCACCATTAAGCCATCGCCGGAACAGTCTCGTTCATGGGCCTCTAAGGGACCCATCAACTGGCCAAAATCCGGGTCAGACAAAGACGAATTGGAGAGGCAATAATCCAAGGACCAAGAGAAAGGACATCGGATGCAAGACATCACAGGTTGCACGCAAGTGAAATACGCAAAGCGAAAAGAAAGTCTATAGGACACACTGAGTGTCGCCAATGGTAGGAGGCCGAAACCGATGAGCATGCGTTCACTGAGCATCAGGAGTCGACCTTGGTCGAGGAGGGCCCCTGGAAGTGCAGCCATTGCGTAGCAAACAGACCAAAAGCAATATACCAGCCGCTAAGGCGAGGAACAAAGGAAAGCCGCCAAAGACGCTGGAAAAAATAGAATGAATAAAAGCTGGTATTACACCAAATATAGTTTGAAAAGAGGTAACAAGGCCAGAGCCCACAACTTTAAAAAAGTGAACAAGACCTTCGGTGCGAGATACATTGAAAACACGGTGAATCAGCTCACCGAAATGTTGTGGGAGGTTTGTGTTCAAAAGGGCCTGTATCTCACTGTGGGTACTAGCCACCTGGAGGATAAATGACTCCCGTGCGGACGTGAGCATAACCTCCTGATTCAATAATAGCACCTTTATTCTGCTCAATTTATTGAAATCCGCCTTAAACGTTGGAATGGAAGGGAAAATGGAACTATCTATGATGTCGTGCGGGGGAGGAAAAAGCACATTTTTGCAGCAGACAACCCTGTGGGAAACTGTTACAATATAGGGTATGCCGGCAAGCATGCGACAGCAGTCCTGATTATTCAGAAGGAGATAGCTACCATTTGCAAGCACAGTGAAAGTAGGAGATATAGCAGGAGCAGGAATGCCCTTTAAAACACAAGCAAGATTCGGAGCCGAAACATTACAAGCCCCGTGCAATTTAATGTTCTTACAAATTAGGGAATGACCCACAGTAGAATCACATGACTCACCTGTGAGAAAAACTTCCTTTCCGTCCCGAAGGCATCGGTACATGAAAGGAAGGGACCAAAGTTCATGCAGGAAGGCACTGCCTAAAGGCTGACAACGGCCAACAGGATAATGTTTCATGCAGGAACTGAACTCAAATAAAGAAAAAGGCAAAGCGATAACCCCGTGAACTAGCCACACTGCAGAATCCAATTCCACCACAGAGAATGGTAAGGGCTCTATTTTTTCGATATGTAAGAGAGTGTATGTTGCATCTTTCATGGACATAAATTGCTGTTTCTCAGTTAAATTAAACGGCAAGAATAAGGCAGAGGTGTTCAAAAAATGGCAAGGAACTTTACCCATTTTAAGTGTTTGCAAAGTCCATGCAAACTGCATAACGGAACGCAATTGATTCTGACCATGATATAACACTGAAACGTCATCTTGTACAATATCAACAACAGAGGAAACAATATTCTCTAATGTGTAAATGAGGAAAAACAGGGTATTAATACTATTGTCAACAACAGCAAGCACCTTTTCTAAATTGGCTTGATCTATTTCCCGAAGACGGGAAGCAGCTTCAATTTGCGAAAGCTTCCAGAGTTCATTGTAAGTTTCATAAATGAATCTCTTAGTTCGAGGACCACGAGGCCCCAGAACAAAATCGGACAGATCAATGTTGCCTGATAGGAGGGATAAATGTTGTTTTACAGAATCTAATGAAGAGTGCTGCAACCACTGTTTACACAATTTACCAACAGAATATGTTGTAACAGTACGAGAGTCAGAAAACCTCGGATCTGGTCTATCCTGTTTGTAACCAGGAACTGAGTCATGAAAACGCAGTTGGCAGGCATTTGATGCTATGGGCCAAGCCAACCAGGGTGACTGAACAAACGTGGAGACATTAAACAAATTGTTTAGGAACAAAGCTTGCAAAGTGGCAAGGGAAATATTGAAATGCAAGCTCTCGTGGGGAGTAGAAGACAATACGGGAATGGATGGGGCATTTAATTGTTTGGAAGTAGCCAAACCCCAACACGTAGTTTGATAGATTGTATGATTTAAAAATAAAATTTGGGCCGGGATTAGGCAAGCACGGTGCAAGGCTTCCGTGCCTCGGACCTGCCACGATTTGGTGCCCCAAATAGATTTTAAGTCAATGGTGTCCTGCCAGTGCTCATAACCACCCACGGCTAATGCGTTCAAAAAGGAATCCGAATATAGCAATTTGGTGTGGGTCAACATGATCTTCTGTGCGGACGAAGTGTTCAATTTAAAATAATAGGACCCAGGGTTTGATCTGTCAAAGTCTGTAAAGTAAGTGAATTTACTTTTAAGAGTTTGGGAGCTACCTGGCAAAGGGGTCGGACAATGCTCCCATTGGGTGTAATTAAAAGGACCCCGCAGAGTACTTGGTTTATGGAGAAAGTGGTTGCCCCAATGCTGGTAACAATATAAGTCAGCATAACTCGCAGAATTTAAATACAGATCTTCAGCATTAAAAGCAGCATAATATTTCAAATCAGTAAATAACGATTCAACGGCATGCACATCCCAATCGTCAGAATGAATATTACTGTTAACGACATCACCCATTGAAACACGGAGGACATTTGGTACATTTACAATCTTGGTTGGTCCATGAATTTGGAAGTTTACCGCATCCCATACGATGCCATCAGCGACTTGGAAAGCTGAAATGTTCACAAATGTGTGGTGACGCTTCATGATGTGAGAGGAAGAATGCTTAGCCAAAGTTCCAGCGACACAGTTCACTGCAGAGCGTTCTGGTAAATAGTGACCATTGATGAGTAAGAAAAAAACTGACACAAAGCCAATGGACATGAACAGAAAAATCAGGAATAGTACCAACCAGATGTATGTCCATGGTGGGATCAAAAAATTGTCTCTGAACCAGGATATAAAAATACTGAAGCTGGACGGGATATGTGATGAGGTGGAAGCCGAATCAAAGGAATAACGGGTTGGGCTCAGTGGCGTTGTTGGTAAGTGAGCCACCGACTCGTTGGCAGGGTATGTATACTCGGTCTCCTCATTGCAGGGGGAATCCGGGTAGTCGAGCAGGCGATCAGGCAAATCTACCATCTCAATGGCAACATCAGTGTCCGTGTGGACTGGAGGGCCACAAACATGAGTCCTGGAAATGACCTAACAGGAGACCGCTGGTGTTACGCTATTTAGGATCGGCCAGATGTTGTAGCTTGACATTGTCCACTGAGATGTATCTGTTGTCTTTGCGACCAGGAAGCAGTGGTAAGATGACAGTACGGGTACCCTTCAAGCCAAGGACTGGAACTGGTGCACGATAAGAGGGGCCAAATTCCTTCTTGTTCTCCACCTTCTCTTGGACCAGATCTCCAACCTTCGGAAGCCAGCCGGCAACCGGAATCTGCAGCGCAGCGCCTGCGGCTGAAGGTAAATGTTAATTTGCAAGTTTGTCACGGGCTTCTTGTAAGTCCTGCAACATAGTAGAATGGTTATCTACATCAAAGATTGCGGATTGCGCCGCCATGTCTAGACCATCAAGGTCGGGCACAAACATTCGTAGGCCAAAGAGCATTTCGTATGGGGTCCACCCACCTAGAGGTCTTCTAGGGAGATTATTAAGTGCACATTGTACGTTATACAAGTGGGCCAGCCAGTTCCTGCCAGTACCTAAGACTCTAGCTGTCAAGGATTGCTTTAAGTCACGGTTCATTCGTTCAACAATCGAATTGCCCTCAGGCCGATATGGAGACGAAAATTTCACCTGCACCCCCAGTGACCCCATCGCGTCCTTGTATGCCTTAGAGGCGAACGCCGGACCTTGGTCAGAATGGAAGGTGCCACAGGCAAAAATTCCCACAAAGACACACAAATCCCTTATGACATTTCGAGCGTCAGCACTCCGATGTGGCCAAACCCAGATGAAACGTGTGCACGAATCCACTGCAACTAAGATGTATTTATATGCCGTGTTAGAAGAAAATGGACCACAGTGATCCAGGTAAACACACCCAAAAAGGTCTGTTGGAAATGCAGAGCGGTGTTTGTGGAGGCCGTGTAACCGTTGAAGGCTTAATTTGTTGACAAGAAAGCACATAAGTACGGGTCTGTTTATATAAACCACGCCACCAGTAATGCTGCTGCAAGATGGAAACCGTCGCAGACACGCCAGCATGGGCCAAAGCCAAGCCTTCGTGTGCGGCCGTTATCAGGGAAGGTCTGCGGTCCGCGTTGGGAATCAGCCGATCACCAACGTCTGGAATTCTTATGTAAGGAACCTGATCGGGACCTACTTGATAAGAGTACTTGGAAGGGAATCCCCGTGGGTAATTAGCACCTTCCTTTGTTGCAGCAATAGCTGCCAAAATATCATTATCTATTTTAGTCATGGATCTTGTAACTGCTGCTACTGAGCACGTGGCTACTGCTGATTTGGCTGCTTCATCTTCCAAACCATTACCGACAGCGTGTGTGCCCACACGCTGGTGGCCAAGAGTGTGCATCACCTGTGTGAGAGGCAGACGTTGTTTAAGATCTGCCACTCGAACCCAAAGCATCTTATGCTTAATTGTGCTGCCTTTTGCATCTCTATAGTCGTTTTGCGACCAAAAGAAGAGGTTGTCATTGAAAGACTGAACACAGTAATAAGAATCACATACAATAAGGGTCGTCACGTCTGGATTAGCGAACTCAAGTGCGAGCACCAAAGCACGCAGCTCGGCCAATTGTGCAGTACTGTCTCCTAGTGCCTGTGAGTGCACTACAGTCGATTTGAACTCACCGTTCACCATGGTACCTGCAACAATAGCACATGCTGCGGAATAAGCATGCTTGGAACCCGTGGCCGTTTGTGCCGAACCATCGGTATATATAATACATTAGTACTCCTCAAGCGGTAGCAAAGACAGAGGAGGAGAATGAACAAATTCATACTGTAAAAACCCCTGTGTCTGAAGAGAGGAATCAAAGATAAAAGTGACATCCGGGGACATCAGAGATGTAGCCCATTGTATCCAATGGGGGTGCAAAGCCTTAGAGTTCGGTACACTAGCCTTTGTCACTGCCTCAAGGGCAGGATATGGTGTTACCACTAAAATGCGTTTTCCCTGTGCCAGCCCGCGTTCCTTTAGAATCGCCATTTGCACTGCAGTCAAAACTTTCTCCACAGAGGAAAAGCGCAACTCCGCTGAAGTGTAAAGATGTGACTTGTATGCAATCGGTACTGTGTCTCCTTCGTTAAAGGTTAAGTACGTGAAACCCACTGCCCCTGGAACGATTCTAATCACCAGGTTTGTGTGGTTATCACGAGTCAACAAGAATTTAGATTCTAAATAACTAAAAAGAACATACGGCTGACTGAGGTACTGCACCTCTAATCCAAATATTTCAAAATTGTCCAAAATCCCGTGCATACACTTCTGGAGCCCGCCGTACTTGGTCTCCACTGATTTCCCAGAGGTAAAATTTGTTGCAAGATGGTGGATATTATTTTGACTTTAAACTTCTTCCTACATGATGGTCACTGGTTCCAGCAGGTGCACGGGACTGCGATGGGTTCCAGGTTTGCTCCCTCTTATGCATGTCTCTTTATGGGATGGTATGAGAGGGAGCATGCCTGGAGCAGAAGTGCCTCCCCCTGGATTGAGCACATTGTGTTCTGGGGGAGGTACATTGATGATATTATGTGTTTATGGTCGGGTACCGTGGACCAGCTGGAACAATATTTGTATTACCTTAATGATAATAACTTGAATGTTAAGCTTACCATGACCTGGAGTAAGGACAGGATTAATTTTTTGGATGTCCAATTCTATGTTGAACAAGGAGTAATTCAAAGCAAATTGTTTAGAAAGGAAACTGCCTGTAATGGGATTCTCCATGCAGCAAGTGCGCATGCTAAATCTGTAATTAATAACATCCCATTTGGGGAAATGATGCGTATAAGACGCAATTGTAGTGAGGAATCTACTTTTCTAACTAACTTACAGATGACTAAACGCAGATTCCTAAAAAGGGGCTATGATCGGAAGGTTGTGGAAAAGGCAGCATCAAAAATACAGTGTGTACAGCGAGAGGATACTTTAAGAGATAAACCTGCGCTGAATAGACAAGATGTTGTAAACTCTGTTGCGAGATTTGTGACCCAATATACGGTGCACAGTGGTACTATTTTTAACATTTTTAAAAAACACTGGCATCTTCTAACTGAAGTTCCGGGCCTCAAAAATCACATAAGGGAACGACCTTTAATAACATATAGGAGAGGATTATCATTCCGTAACTCATTATGCCCAAGTTATGTGACTAGAACAACAAACACAACATCCTGGTTACCGCCCAAACCTAAAGGTTTTTTCACATGTGGCACCTGTATTTCCTGTACCTGGGGCAGAAATAAAACTATGACCTTCTCATATAACTCTACAAAACAATATACAATTGATCAATTTATAAATTGTAATACTACTTTTGTAGTATATGTTTTGGGGTGCAAATGTGGTAAAATATACATTGGAAGTACAATCCGATGTTTGAAACATCGTATACAGGAACACTGTAGGGCTACTAAGAATAGGGATAATAGATATCCCATTGTTGAACATTATATTACGGAACATCCAGATGACACCTCAATTTGGTTCCATGGTATTGAACATGTTGTGACATCAAGGAGGGGAGGTAATAGGGAACTATTACTAAGACAGACTGAGGCAAAATGGATCTGTCGCCTTAGGGCCACATTGTTGGGACACAATACAGATACTGAAATGCACTATTTTTTGTGATATCGTAGCTAGTATGTCGGTAAATTTTTTATAACATTCTGGTAAGGAACGTAATTAAGCTGTATATTATGTTATAAAATTGGAACTGTCTTATCATGAAAAAAAGAACAAGATATACTGGGTATCATCCTTTTGGATTTTGATTCTCTGTAGGTTAACATTATGGTTTAGGATTTTTTTGCTTGTGGTATATATTTGAAGGATAAATACATTTTTATTGGATGTCCAACCATGGAGCGTTTTGACTAATACAGGGGCGCCTAAATATGAGACTTTCGGTATGATCTTAATTTCAAAACATGACTCCGGCTAAAATAAGCGTGGATTTTCTTATGCCCTTTTGAACGAACATGTTACTTCAGATATAATACAGTTAGTAAGAAGATATCGGCTGTGCTTTTTAAATTTTGATATATTGGACATATGATCTTTTTGAATTCCGGTACGTGACTCTAACTAACGACTATTTGTTTAACAAATTCTACCTCTTATATATGGCGGTGATCTTTTACATTATCCTTTTATAAAACTTTTCACTTTTAAATATAAATGGGTCAGTAAAGTGAATTATGTCACGCTGGTCAGACGATACGTATACAATATGGAATCACGTTTAATAACGAATATGTTATTTTAGACACAATACAGTTAGTGAGAAGATCTTGGCTGTGTTTTTCAGACGTTGATATATTGGATATATGATCTTTCTTGAATTCCGGTGCGTGACTCTAACTAATGACTATTTGTTTAACAAACTTTACCTCTTATATATGGCGGTCATCTTTTATATTATCCTTTTATAAAATATTTCATTCTTAAATATAAATGGGTCAGTGAATTGAATCATGTTACGTTGGTCAGACCAAACGTATATAACACGGAATCGCGTTTAATTACGGTGCGGGTTGTTACATACTAAGAATTGTCTATTATAACTTGCCTTTTATAAATGGCGGCTATTGTCGTATCTACAATACATATACCTATGAGCCGTTACAGCAATAGATAATTGCGGGTGACGTCATTCCGTTAACGCACATGCCCTTTAAAACGATTGAGGGAATATGGCGTGGGTGTTTGAATTACAACCCCGAATAGGAACGTTGGAGTGCGCCGTATCAGGGTAAGTTGCGATATTGATGTATGAAGCGATACTATGATGTTTGACACTGTGGGAAGCACTGTTGGCATTTTCTGTTTGATATGGGTTGACCGTAATACTTTCTTAAACCAACTTGGGAGGTAATCGGGTTATGGATGATTATATCCAAATACGACGGCTTTTTCGTGACTATTTTTATATGCTCGGCTGTTTGTATACAGTTGGGGAGGCTATGTTTGTATCATACCCAGTGCTGAATAAATTAGGTTATGTTCAAGTCTTTTTAGACATATTGGTTCTTCGTGAACAATTTTTCGTGACAGGTCATTTACATATGGTTGGGATAGTAATAACACTATAACGGCAAGGGCCGCACGTGACTAGGTCATGAATTAAATGTGAGGGCCTTTTATGAATTGCCATATGGAGATTTAAAATGTGAGGCTCTGTTATGTTGAGTTACACTTATCTATGGATATTTTGGGACGTATTACGCAATTTTTAAATCATTTGTGACATGAGGGAGCAATGTTAAAATGTTCTGAGCTCTGTTTATTTCGGGTAATAATAATGTATATATTCCAGTGTGGAGGTAAATTGGGGAATGGTGACAATAATAATTTTTTGTAAAAATGTGCTCACATGGTTCTATAATAATAAATGGGCCTAGATGAGTTGTATCTATTCGGTTTAAACGCTGATCAATTCGTGAAGATATGTATAGATTTCCGTGCGGAGGAACAATAGGGAGGACTCTTAAAAAATGTTTGTGTGAAAATACGTTATAGGGTTCCATAACAATAAATGGACCTAGATGAGTTGTATTTATTTTTTATTTTATTTTTAGGGCGTGTTTTCCCAATTTTGAGTATACCCAACTTAGGGTTTTGGATCACATAATATTGAATAATTTCCAGGACAGTACTGGCACCATTACTTACAGACAAGTAAGGTGAGAAAAATATACATTTTCATATAGGTGACCTTTTGATATTGTAAAAGGTTAGGCTTTTGAATATATTCGGCTTACTTGACCCTCCCCCCAACCCTTTTTTTACATTAGGATACGACATTTGTGTATTTTTCAAACCTTGGATTGGTGGATTGTGATCCTCAACATATTTGTGACGACTTATCACATGTTTTCGATGAATATATATGAGGTGAGAATAGCCTTATTACAATAATGAATATTAATATATAATTGCATTTAAAAATATTCTCTTGCTGCTATGTTTTGGTTTTGTGGCTTTTTTCTTCTGTTCTTTTTCTCTTCTTCTTGATTTGCTATTTCTATTATGTCAAATATCTATTAGGATGATGCTAAGTGTTAGGTTCTGGCACATAAAGGTTAGAAAAAGTTTTCTTAATATTTCCCCTATGTCTTGTCTATTTTGAATGTTGTTCCAACAAGGAACTCTCTATTGATTTTTCCCCACTTCTCTCTTTTTGATAAATAGATTGTGCATGTTTTTTATATATAAATTGGGCTTTTTTATATATAAATTGGATTTTATTATATGTCAAAGTTTCCCTGTCTTTGTGTTTTTTGTGTTTTTTGTGTTTTTTATTACAAGTATGTACTGTTTTGGTATTTCAATATTTATTGATAGTGTTTTTGTACATATATAAATGTTTTGTAATTTCAGTTGTTTAAATAATTGTTTGGTATTGAATGTGGTATATTGTATGTGTATATGTGTGGTTGGTTTTGTGCACTTATTGTATAATTCTGAGGTCTATTGTTACTTAGATATATGTGGTCTTATATATAATTCTATTAATATTTCAGCCCTGATGAAGTTCCAATAGGAACGAAACGCGTTGGCTGACTTTTTGCTGCCCTATACTCTTTTTGATACAAAATAAAGAAAATACATTTTGGAAAAGTTGGTAACATTGTGGACTTCTTTTGACCGGTGCACCTTCCTTCTTGCAAAGAATTTAGATTCAATTAGATCAGACTGCAGAGATTGCAGTATAGAGGAATGCTCAGGATGCCAGCATGACTTCGAAAAGGTAGGTTGTATCAAGGCCTAAAGAGGCTTGATACGCTGGGCATATTCAGGAATGTAAGTACGCCCGAAGTTTAGAAAACCCAGTAATGATTGAAGCTTCTTCAGGGTTGTCGGAGGGCGCAAAAGTGTGCACTTCTCCAAGAAATGGGGTGCTAAGCCCTTACCTTAATTGTTGAGCTCATAGCCCAAAAACAAAATGGTAAATTCAGCAATGTGAGATTTGGCAAAATTAAATTTGTATCCTAAGACTGCAAATTCAAGAATAATGCGGTCCACTCGGGAAAGATGCGGCCATAATTCGTCGTCTGTCAGATAGATATCGTCGACGTACGAACACGCATCTGGGTCTATGCTGTCCAACAAAGAGACAACACGGGCGGCGAAGACACCCGGGCTGTTCTTGTAGCCCATGGGCAAACGCCGGAATTTGATTTGTTTACCACCGGAAGTGAAAGCGCTCCATTGGCTGCACTCCGGGGACAAGTTGTGCGTGTAAAATCCATTGGATAGGTCAAGTGTATTTTTATATTTTTTACGAACTAGACTGTCTGCAAGCGCAGAACTGTGGGTATTTTGTACCGCAAAGGTCCGACAATGAGAGTTCAAATGTCGGTAATCCAAAACTAGGCAGTACGATCCATCAGGTTTAGAAACCGCGAAAAGGGGATTATTCATTGGTGACACGCATGTTTCAATTACTCCTTGATATTCTAACTGTGTCAGAATGTCGGAAACAGGACCTTTAGCTTCCCGCCGGATGGGATATTGGGGTTGTGGCTGTGGCAGCGACCGCAATGGTATATCATGGGGTGGAGAATCCTTATCCCAGTCCACGTGATTACGGTATAATGCCGGAGCCAGGGCCCCAGCCCATTCAGCTGCGAGAGCCTCCGCTTTGTCCTTGGGGACATGACGAGAAAAGCTCGGAAGGATTACCTCCTCCCCTCTATGAGCAGCAAGTACGAATGGGGGCGGCCAATCCGCCTCGGCCAACAAAATGTCGTAAGACGAGGTCAGATTCTCCCAAAAAATCCCTTTAATTACACGCTCAATATCACCTTCAATTTGAATGACAATGTAATATAGTCTGTCAGGGGGTGGCACTCGGGTGTCAGCTGTCTCGACAGTAATGAATGTGTCAGTTGCTGTCGCCTCCACATGAGGACGTAGTGCCTCCCGCACTATGGTAACTTCTGCGGTGCTGTCTAGGAGCGTCACTGCCCACGTCCAATTCAGGAGTCTCGTTCTCACCGTCTGTGGCATACCTCGCTGATAAAGCTGCAACTTTCTTCTTCTGAAACTGTGGGCGAGAACGTGGAGATTCTTCTGGTTTCGCTCGCACTTGTTGTCGAGGTTGGTCTCGTCCCTGTGGAGCCTCCCGACCCCTGCCTCTATCCTGTCGTTCTCCTCCACCAGTCTGGGAGGTCGATGGTGCCTGTGAAGAACGAGGAGAATGCGGATCAGGGATTTGAAATCTCTCTGGAGATTTAATTCTCGGTCTGTCGCGCAAATCATAAGTGCGTTCAGAAGATACGGAAACCGGGGATGCGCCACGCGACCCTGGTTTCTTCTGTTGCTTACCCTGTTTTTTCAACCTCCAGTTCTTTTTAGTAAAGAATGGTTTCTCATCTTTCTCAGATTGAGTTTTTTGTTGTGTCTGTGATTGAGTTTGCGTTTTAGCAAAAGGCTTAACTCCCCGGCTATTGCGGCCAATGGTTTTATAAGCCTGTGCAATAATTTTCGGTAATTCGCGTGGCTTGTCCGGTTCTGGGACTAAAGCCAAAGCATTAGCTACTTGAAAGTTAACTGCATCGCCCTTGACATTCGCAAGGATTAAATCAGCCACTACATCGAACACTCCCACCAGTCTCATACCCAATTCACAGCCGCTTCAGGGCCATGCTCATCCTGCACTTGTTTAATTACAGAGGGGAGAACTGTCATGGAAGGAGTGCCGAAACACTTCACATATACTGCTGCGAATACCTTGCCCCAGTTGTTGCATTCTGCCAACTCGGGAATTAAGTCTGTTGGCAAACTAATCGTCAAAATCCTGTGTTTTTCCACAGGAGAAGTACTTGGAAAAACTGCCTCCAGCTAGTCAAATTTTTCTGCAAGCCAATAAGATAAATCATCCTTATTTTGTGGGCGCTTGCCCATCACCGAATTAACCATGACGGGACTTATGGTTACACCGCCCGGTCCAGCTGGATGCACCGCAACTCCAGGAGGGGCTCCTTGGACGTTGCCTGTAACATACTGTACTAAAGCTCTGTGAACGCGTATCAAAGACGTATGCAATGCACGCAGTTCGTCAACCGTAAGCGTCAAAAAACGCGGATGTGGGGTATACCCGGCCAACACTGGCCAAGTGGCCCGTCTATTGATAGGGGGCCTAAACGAACCGGGGTGACTGGATGTGGGAGGGCACCATTAAACCAAATACGGTGTTGCCATGCCTTAAGTGGTACTTCAAGAGTCTGATAAGGCCGATAAGCATTGGGTATGGCAGTGTGAGTGTACTCATGAAACACATTGTCCGTTCCATCCACCGCCGCAAAAGTGACCCAAGAGTAAAACACCTCAAAGTGGTGAGCCGGGACAGCCTGCACCACAAAGATGAGTGCGGCACCCACGTCTGGCACTCCATAAGCCAGTAAATGAGCCCGGAGCGCAGCACGGCTATGTGCCGGTATATTTATATCCGCCATTAAGGCCAGAAATGATCAACAACCTAATATGAGGCAGCGCAATAAGGGGTTTACTTAAAAACCTTTTAATAACTTCAAGCTTGAAAGAACCTATAAAAACATCAGTATAGGAGGTATCACCCTCACACACGTTTCCGGAAGCGTATGCGAAGGATGTTGTCGACAAGCACAAGCACTACTCAAGCGTCTCGCAGATAAGAAGCCCCCTACGTTGGTGGCGCCATGTTGTAGGGATTCTGCACATATACAGAGCTATGCACAGGATAATAGGACCTCGGAGTATAGTGGTGAACCAACCATGCACCTTAGTACCCACAATCCCAATCCGACTAGCTTTAGCGTCTCATTAGCAGCGATGCTACCAATGATTATACAACCCAGAACACGGTCTCTCTCTCTCAGGACTCGCGGGAGCAAGATCACCCTTTCATCACTCACTCATACTTGTCCACAACGTGCATAATAAGAGACACAGTATAGTTTAAAATGTTTATTTCAACTATCGTGCTCTAAGATACAGTACACGTGCCAGTACTATCAGCATAATGCATAATGATAAAATAATAAGCATAGTTACAATTCCATAGAATACAAACGGGGAAAGCATTTCATAAAGCAGTGGATATAGGGCTAAATGACCTTACCACCCTCCCCGTGCTATTAACTAGTTTATTATAAAAACAGAAGACCTCTGGGCTTTGTCGGACGGACACCCATACCTCAATATCTAGATGCAAGGTTTACATCATCAGACAAGCACAGCTCTTCTCTCTGGAAAGGTTTTTCTCTGAGTGCCACAAACAGCGAAATCACAATATTAAAAGCACACAAATTTCTCCAGTGCAGCTGTACTTCGTGTTATGTCTAAGTGCGAGGGGCTGACCAGATCAGCAAGAACAAGCGACGTTGTTTTTCGACCTTGTACATGATGTGCAGACGAAACCCAAAGGGAACAGGAGAAAAGGTGAAAGGCAAGAAGGCAGACAGTTCTAATATAGCAGGGCACAAGCAGAGTCTGGAAAAACAAAGTCACAGAGTAACGTGTGCAAAAAGGCATCATGGCAGCCAGGCCTAAGCCAACTTAACAATGTAGACAATGAGGCCACAAACCACACGACAGTATAGGGCATCAGCCAGGAATTTCCAGCCATCTCTTTCTTTGGCGTTTCTTTCAAACTGACTCCAGGTGTGACCCATTTCCTTGCAGTCAGCCTCAAGGCCTCCTTTTTGCCTTTTCTTTTGAGAGTTCCAGGTGATGGCTTGTCTGGTGGTGTTTGATGCAGACTTGCAGAGGGTGTAACCTATCCAGCCCCAGCATATTGTTTATGATTTTTTCATGAGCAGGGAGTTGTAAAGTCTTCAGCCATTGGTCGCTGTTGTAATGGTGTTTGACCAGCAGTTTTGAAAGACTTTGCTCAGACAGGTGTTGATGGTCTGGACTTTGTTGGTGGTGGTCACTGTGGTTCTCAAAGATTCTGCTTCAAACAGATGGACCGATTTTACATTGGTGTCAAAAAGCCTGATCTTGGTTTGCAGTGTTAGGTTATTGGAGCTCCAAATCTTCTTTAGCTGAATGAAGGCAGCACCTTCATTGCCGAATCTTGCCTTGACATTGGCCTCTGTACTGCCCTGCTTGTCTATGACACATCCCAAATAGGTGAAGACATCAACCACTTCCAGTGCAGCACCTGCAGGAGTGATTGCAGTTGATTCGGCCATGTCAGCATTTAGGATCTTGGTTTTTCCCCTGTGGGTGTTAAGGCCAAGTAGTGCTGATGTGGCTGCCACTTTGGTGGTCTCCTCTTTCATCTCTAGATGGGTATAGGAGAGTAGGTCGTCGAACTGCATCCAAGGTGTCCACTGCATCCCATCTCTTTTCCTTGCTGTAGATGTTTTCATGATCCAATTTATAGGCAGCAGGAAGAGGAAAAGCTAAAGCAAGCAACCCTTTCGGACTCCGGTCTTCACTTTGAAGGTTTCTGTGAGCTGTCCACCATGGACTTTCTTGCATGTAATTTTGGGTGCACAGACATAATATTGAGTTTTTTTTTTCGAACTACAGAAATATCAAGTTGGAAATATCGAAGGGACAGAATATCGACATCAAGAATATCGGTGACCAGAATATCGACCTAAAGGTAAGAAATATCGTTTTTGTTAATATTGAAGTCAGTAATATCGTTTGCAAAAATATCGTTGTTAATAATATCGATGTTTATATTAGTGTTATGTATTTTAGTATGCATTTTATATGTATGTGTTCTATATTTTTTGTTAAGTATTGTATTTTTTTTTAAATATATGTATTACATTTTTAGAAGTTAGTAACTTTTTTTAAAGTAATTTTTGCGTTTTAGTACCGTAGCGGGTTGTGGCTTTATAGGGGAATAGGGTGGGAAGTAATTTAATTATAATAAAGTAATTATTAATTTTTATTTTTTGGTATTGATAATTAATTTATTGTTAATTAATTATTAATTGGTAATTAATTTTTATTAATTGATTAATTCATAATTATATTAATTGTGTTAATTTATTTTAGGAGCGGGTTGTGGGTTTATAGGGGAATAGGGTGGGAAGTAATTTATTATAATACAGTAATTATTTTTTTTTTTTTGGTATTGATAATTAATTTATTGTTAATTAATTATTAATTGGTAATTAATTTTTATTAATTGATTAATTCATAATTATATTAATTGTGTTAATTTTTTTAGGAGCGGGTTGTGGGTTTATAGGGGAATAGGGTGGGAAGTAAATTAATTATAATAAAGTAATTATTAATTTTTATTTATTGGTATTGATAATTAATTTATTGTTAATTCATTATTAATTGGCTATTTACTTTGAAAAAATATTAAATTGATAGCATGTTAATTTTAACCCTCTGCTATCCAACACTTTCCCTACTGTTGCACTCTCTGGAGTTGGAATAGTAATTTGAACCCCTTCGCTACCCAACACTTTCCCTACTGTTGCACTCTCTGGAGTGGGAATAGTAATTTTTACCCCTACGCTATTCAACACTTTCCCTACTGTTGCACTCTCTGGAGTTCGAATAGTAATTTTTACCCCTACGCCTTCCAACACTTTCCCTACTGTTGCACTCTCTAGAGTTGGAATAGTCATTTTTACCCCTACGCTATCCAACACTTAACCTACTGTTGCACTCTCTGGAGTGGGAATAGTAATTTTTACCCCTACGCTATCCAACATTTTCCCTACTGTTGCACTCTCTGGAGTGGGAATAGTAATTTTTACCCCTACGCTATCCAACACTTTCCCTACTGTTGCACTCTCTGGAGTGGGAATAGTAATTTATACCCCTACGCTACCCAACACTTTCCCTACTGTTGCACTCTCTGGAGTTGGAATAGTAATTTTTACCCCTACGCTACCCAACACTTTCCCTACTGTTGCACTCTCTGGAGTGGGAATAGTAATTTTACCCCTACCCTACCCAACACTTTCCCTACTGTTGCACTCTCTGGAGTGGGAATAGTAATTTTTACCCCTACGCTATCCAACACTTTCCCTACTGTTGCACTCTCTGGAGTGGGAATAGTAATTTTTACCCCTACACTATCCAACACTTTCCCTACTGTTGCACTTATTGGAGTGGGAATAGTCATTTTTAACCCTACGCTATCTAACACTTTCCCTACTGTTGCACTCTCTGGAGAGGGAATAGTAATTTTAACCCCTACACTATCCAACACTTTCCCTACTGTTGCACTCTCTGGAGTGGGAATAGTAATTTTTACCCCTACGCTATCCAACACTTTCCCTACTGTTGCACTCTCTAGAGATGGAATAGTAATTTTTAACCCTACGCTATCCAACACTTTCCCTACAGTTGCACTCTCTGGAGTGGGAATAGTAATTTTTACCCCTATGCTATCCAACACTTTCCCTACTGTTGCACTCTCTGGAGTGGGAATAGTAATTTTTACCCCTACGCTATCCAACACTTTCCCTACTGTTGCACTCTCTGGAGTGGGAATAGTAATTTTTACCCCTGCGCTACCCAACACTTTCCCTACTGTTGCACTCTCTGGAGTGGGAATAGTAATTTTTACCCCTACGCTATCCAACACTTTCCCTACTGTTGCACTCTCTGTAGTGGGAATAGTAATTTTTACCCCTACGCTATCCGACACTTTCCCTACTGTTGCACTCTCTAGAGTTGGAATAGTCATTTTTAACCCTACGCTATCCAACACTTTCCCTACTGTTGCACTCTCTGGAGTGGGAATAGTAATTTTAATCCCTTCGCTTTCCAACACATTCCCTATTGTTGCACTATCTGGATTGGGAATAGTAATTTTTACCCCTACACTATCCAACAATTTCCCTACTGTTGCACTTATTGGAGTGGGAATAGTAATTTTTAATCCTATGCTATCTAACACTTTACCTACTGTTGCACTCTCTGGAGTGGGAATAGTAATTTTAACCCCTACACTATCCAACACTTTCCCTACTGTTGCACTCTCTGGAGTGGGAATAGTAATTTTTACCCCTACGCTAACCAACACTTTCCCTACTGTTGCACTTATTGGAGTGGGAATAGTAATTTTTACCCCTACACTATCTAACACTTTCCCTACTGTTGCACTCTCTGGAGTGGGAATAGTAATTTTAACCACTATGCTATCCAACACTTTCCCTACTGTTGCACTCACTGGAGTGGGAATAGTAATTTTTACCCCTTCACTATCCAACACTTTCCCTACTGTTGCACTCAGTGGAGTGGGAATAGTAATTTTTACCCCTACGCTATCCAACATGTTCCCTACTGTTGCACTCTCTGGAGTGGGAATAGTAATTTTTACCCCTATGCTATCCAACACTTTCCCTACTGTTGCACTTATTGGAGTGGGAATAGTAATTTTTACCCCTATGCTATCTAACACTTTCCCTACTGTTGCACTCAGTGGAGTGGGAATAGTAATTGTTACCCCTACGCTATCCAACATTTTCCTTACTGTTGCACTCTCTGGAGTGGGAATAGTAATTTTTACCCCTCCGCAATCCAACACTTTCCCTACTGTTGCACTCACTGGAGTGGGAATAGTAATTTTTACCTCCACGCTATCCAAAACTTTTCCTACTGTTGCACTCTGGAGTGGGAATAGTAATTTTTACCCCTACGCTATCCAACACTTTCCCTACTGTTGCACTTATTGGAGGGGGAATAGTAATTTTTACCCCTACGCTATCTAACACTTTCCCTACTGTTGCACTCTCTGGAGTGGGAATAGTAATTTTAACCACTACGCTATCCAACACTTTCCCTACTGTTGCAGTCACTGGAGTGGGAATAGTAATTTTACCCCTTCACTATCCAACACTTTCCCTACTGTTGCACTCAGTGGAGTGGGAATAGTAATTTTTACCCCTACGCTATCCAACATGTTTCCTACTGTTGCACTCTCTGGAGTGGGAATAGTAATTTTTACCCCTATGCTATCCAACACTTTCCCTACTGTTGCACTTATTGGAGTGGGAATAGTAATTTTTACCCCTACGCTATCTAACACTTTCCCTACTGTTGCACTCTCTGGAGTGGGAATAGTAATTTTAACCCCTACGCTATCCAACACTTTCCCTACTGTTGCACTCACTGGAGTGCGAATAGTAATTTTTACCCCTTCGCTATCTAACACTTTCCCTACTGTTGCACTCAGTGGAGTGGGAATAGTTATTTTTACCCCTACGCTATCCAACATTTTCCTTACTGTTGCACTCTCTGGAGTGGGAATAGTCATTTTTACCCCTACGCTATCCAACATTTTCGCTACTGTTGCACTCACTGGAGTGGGAATAGTCATTTTTACCTCTACGCTATCCAAAACTTTTCCTACTGTTGCACTCTCTGGAGTTGGAATAGTATTTTTTACCCCTACGCTATCCAACACTTTCCCTACTGTTACACTCTCTGGAGTGGGAATAGTAATTTTATCCCCTCCGCTATCCAATATTTTCTCTTCTGTTTTAGTTAATGTAGTGTATAATTTATTTTAAAAAGATTAAAAATATTGTAATTTTTAATTTGTTATTTATATTTTTTATATTTTGTTTTATATTTTTGTTTTTTATATATGTATTTATAATTTTTTTTATGTTTTTTAACAATGTATAAGTTATTAAAATAATTATTTATAAATATTATTAAGTAAGTATATATATTATATTTTATACGTATATATGTTTAATTTATTTTTACATTATATGTATTAGTTATAATTTTAAACATTTTAAAATAATTTTAACTATGTTTCTTTTAATTATATATATTATTTACTTTATTTTACATTATTTTTTAAACATTAAAAAAAACGATATTTTTAACAACGATATTTTTGATAACAATATTTTTTTTCCGCTATTTTTGTACTTACCATAATGTAGATAGGACTTCGATATTGAGGACATCGATATTTCGGCTCCGATATTTTTGTCGTCGATATTTCTGTAGTCGATATTCTGTCAGTGATTTGTCATTTTCATGATTCTTAAAAGTTATCTGGCACACCATAGTGGTGGAGGAGTTTGAAAATGGTCCCCCGTCCACCCTGTTAAATGCCTTCTCATAGTTGATGAAGTTGACATAGAAGGGGGAGGGGTTTCCATTCCATCGACTGCTCAATGATGATGTGCTGTGTTGCAATCTGTTGTGTGCAGGATCTATTTTTGTTGAAGCCAGTGTGCTGGTTTCTTAACTGAGCATCAGTTTGCTCCTTCATTCTGTTCAGGTTGACTCAGTCAGTTAGACAGTCAATTATACTTTATTCGCAATATTTCTTTGCACAAAAATAGATACAAACATTAAATAAATTCATTTGCTAAAAATGTGTTAATTAACTAAAATAGTATTGATAAGCCATATAAAATTGAGTTATAAAAGCATTTATGACCAGTGGCTACAAATTACATAAAAAGTAATTTCACTTCCTTATTAGAGTAATGAAACATTCAAAGTTAAGACAATGCCCCCTAGACCTGACACCACACCGTTTGACCAATAGCAGCAAACATATGCAACAGTGGCTTTACCTTGCTAGCCAGTAAACTGCTTTCCTACGTTTGACAATACCCCATAGGTTCATTGCCAAAACCAAGCAGACTGAAGGGCTATCAAGCCGTTAGAATTAGGTCAATGCTTGAATATACTGTCTAAAATTCATTAAGCGCAGATATGGAATCAATATTGATTTTCTTTGTTGGGAATAAAATAAACAACAAAAGAGTAAATGATGAGCTGATTGTTCTGAAACACCATCACATGGACAGTGGGACACATTTTTAAATGTGTGGGTGTTAGCTAGGAAGCCCACCATGAGTGTGATAACATTTAGGCAAAATCTAACCAAAATAAAATGATGCTGCAAATTGTGAACAAAGGTTAAAGAGGTTTGAGCATCACATTTTACTGTGGATGACCTATAATAAAGAGGTACACTACATTTATTTTTGTTAACCTCCCTTCTAATAGCAGCTGCATTTTCTAAGATGATATGCTTCAATTTAGTTTTAGGGAAGGTAACAAAAACTAACAGAGAGTCAAATAGCTCACACAGGCCAATGTGGATCTCACATATCTCAGCCAGGGTATCACTTTGGCATGATCCAGTTAAGGGCAATCCCTTAATACTGCTTGATTTAAGGTCAACATCTCGCTCTTCCAAATATAATGCAACAGTAACAGGGGGGAAATTTGATAGCATCATTAATATAACAGAATCCTAACTTATTATGGCATATAAAATTGAAAGAACTTCGAGGCAAGGAAAGTATACTTTTGACAAAGGCATCTTCTATGCATTGTAGAGAATCTATATTTATTATGCCCCACACTGCCACCCCATAAATGGCTGCTGCCTTAGCTTTTGAGGAATAAATATGTAACATTTCAGGAATGGGTTTATTCCCCACCTTCTTTGAATATTTAAAGATGGCTGCAACATCTCTCTTTAAATACAGGGCTCTATTGTTGACCATATGCTTTCATGAAGAATTCCCATCAAATAAAACCGCGAGATATAGAAAAGTGTCAACCACCTCCACTCTACCCTGGCATGAGGAAGACTATTTTGAACATTTTGCCTGGGGTTGATAGAAGAGATAGAAGAGTTATCCCTCTGTAGTTTCCGCAGTTACTCAGGTGACCATTCTTGGGGATCTTGATCAGATATCCCTTCTTCCAGTCTGTTGGCACCTTTTCCTCTTCTCGGATTCTTCCAAACATGGGGTAGAGCATGTTTACTGATGTTTCAATGCCTGCCTTCAGTGCCTCTGATGGAATGTTGTCAGGTCCTGCTGCCTTCCTATTTCTCAGATCTTTGATGGCTTGCCATATTTCTTCCTTGGTTGATGTGGTTCAGTCAATAGGCAACTCCTTGTCAGCTGGCTTCATGTCTAGTGGAGACTGTGGCATGGGCTGGCTCAGCAGTTCTTCAAAGTGATCTACCCTTCTTCATTGTTGGCCTTTTCTACCCATGATTGCATACCCAGTTTTGTCTTTAACAGGTCTTTCTGGCTTGCTATATCTGCTGGAGAATTTCCTCGTTATGCTGTAGAGATCTTTCAAGTTTCCATGACTTTCTGCTTCCTGGGCTTCCATGGCAAGACCATTGATTAATCTTTGATTGTCTGCTCTTAAGCTTCTCTTTGCTTCCTTGTTGGTGTATTCGCCTTGAATTTGAGCTTTTTCTGCTCTTGTTTGCTGATGTTGAACGCAGCTTTCTTTGCCTTTCTTGCTTGAATTTTGCAGAGTCTCAGTGGCGATTCATTCTTTATGCTGGTGTTTCTTGGGACCCAGTAGCTCCTGGCAGGTTGATGTCACTGTTTCTTTGATCTTCTCCCACTGGCTTTCTACTGGGTCTCTGTTGTCCTCTTGTTCTTGCAGGACTTGAAACTTGTTCCTGAGGGTGACTGAGTATTCAGGGTGGTGTTATATCACTGGCATTGGTTTGTTGGTTGCATCCATGCTTTCTTCAGCTTTACTTTTAGCCTGGCCACATTGCCTTGTGTATTCTTTTGTACAGGAATACACTACTGCCTATCACCGTAGTGTCTGTGAGCCTTCGACCATTCTTGTTGATATCGCCAAGGCCATTGTTGCTCATGATTTCTTCGTTCCCAGTGTTGTCGCTTCCAATCTTGCCATTGAGGTTCCCCATCAGTATGGAGATGGCGCTCTCAAGGCATTTCTCCAAGATGGACTAGAGTCTATTGTAAAACTGTTCTTTTTCCTCTTCTTTGATGTCATTTGTAGGTGCATAGCACTGGATATTATTCATGTTGATATTCTATTTCTTTGTGCAGAAGGTCACTGTGATGATTCTGGGACCGTGGGCTTCCCATACAATCAGAGCTCTCCCTGAGTATGTGGGATGCTCTTTTCTACTTGTCCAGAATACAGCACCATTTCTCCTGGAGCCAGTCTCACTGATGTCAAGCATGGCAAGGTTGTATTTTTTTATCTCCGCTGCCACTTGGGCTGTCTTGCCTGTCAAGTTCATGGGCCCCATGTTCCATGTCCCGATGGTGATGATCTTGGTCAAAAGCAGGTGTATCAGCTTTGTGGGTTCCAGGGATCTTTGGCTTTCACCACGAGGGGTTATAGCTCTCCATCAAGAAGATTCCTCTCTCCCCAAGGCCAGGGTGTCTTTAGGTTGACGTTTCTGTAGCTAGGATTATTTTACATGGTGCGGTAGCTAGACCTAAAATAACCCTCCTCGTTTCACAGCTGGGCTTGGGACCAGCCATGGCGGCATTTTAGTTCATAAATACAATGACACTGCATCATTGGCACTCAAAAAAAGGAAATTAGTGGATAAGTAACCGCACAAATGTTTTCTCGAATGAGGCCTTATCAACACTTAATCCAACTAGGCATTTTTTGACATCTATTATCATAAAAGCAGAAATTCCTATAGTTTTGGCCAGTGTTAGTTGGGGTGAGTGGTACAGGTACAGGTAGCTAACATTAACTTTAACATTAAGGTAATTTGAAAGACTCAAGCCTAAATCTGTGATAGAGCATAAGCATTGCAGAAGAAATTGTTTTGAATATGCCTTGGTGTGAAAGTACGATAACTTGTGTAGGTTTGCAGAGCGAGTAGTCCAAGAAGATAGGTAATGCGTGGTGCTTGAGATATTGTGACTTTCTATTATTATGCTTGAATAAGTCCTTTATGTTTATACATACATCTATTTTACAGTATATATTAAAGCAAATTAATAAACATTTAAAGATTGTTAATTAATTCAAGACAATGCATTTTGTTTAAAATGTACATCTTATATTATGAAATACTTACGAGAGCTGCCTAAGACTAGAACATTAAAAAATGAAAACACATTTTTTTAATTATGTTTTATTTGAAGCGCAGTGATATGTTCATGAGTATTCTTAATAATCAGTCCTCCAAGAGGGTTCTCAATCATAGTGAGATAGCACGCTGTGAGCGCCAACTGGAGCTGTGTGCTAAAAGCAGTACTGCTTACTGTGCATGGACAAAGCATGGGGCAGAGCGCCCTGTGCTCGCAGCTGCGACTAACTGTGGGCAGCATAGTGTGCCATCTGTCACTTCTCTGACTAAACAGGCTTTATTAAGCTTATATAAAAAAAATGCTTCAAGGAACCATGAACTTTAAAAAAGTTTAGGATCACTTGTCATAATGATTTAAAAACATGGCTAAGCTTAGAATTAAAACAAAAAGAGGGGGAGAGGAGGATATGGCTAGGTTCTTCCTCCTGGGTACTTGTAAAGCAAAAGAAGATCCGTAAATAATGGATCAGGGAACCTAGCTAATAGGGTAAAGGAGGGGTCTACTAAATGAGTAAGACACACCTCAATAAAGGAAAAGAATTTTCTTTTTGCTAATATTAGCCTCCCTGCTTGATTTTTAGAGAAATTGTATATTGTGAATGCAATTGCACAGGGGTTCAGTATCACTATTGCATTCTCCTTGTTCTTTTTCTTGGCAATGCTGATTACCTTTCCACACAGCTCTTTCTTAAGTTGCCTTAACTTCAGTGTGGTCATGTGTATTTTTTGAAGTATGGGGATTTCTGAAGTTCCTACCATATCTTAACAACTTATGTTTAAAAATGGATGTTTCAAAGACCAGCTGCAAGAAGGCTAACAAGCACTAGGCCCATCTGCCAAACATGGATGCTGGATCAGACTGGTGTCCAAGGGTCAGGACACGTGTGAGAACACCATGCTCATTCAGCTGAAGTGTGACTGACAGGCTTAAGATTTCCAGGACATATTCTGCGCCCACTGGTACAAGTTTTATACCTATTTACATATAGGTCTCTGATGCAAAAGATAGCCTACATACGTTTGACAAATATGCTCTATTTTGAATGTAACTTTTAGGTCTCTTAGGCAGGTGTGCGTCTCTCCCTGTTCCTTCTCTCATTTTTTAGGTGTTCCACTCTCTTTCCAATTTCATAGCCCCTGCTGTAGGCCATGGAAGTATTTTTTAAACATATTTTTCACATTCTAACTGTTGCTGTGGTAGATTTTTTTTCCAAGGGCTTATCGATGGCCTTGAATTCATGTGAAAATTTGTTTTTTTTTGTTTGAAAGTCCCTGTTGGTGACTAGGGTAGCGGTTGCTCTAGGAGTCGATGTCCTTCTACTTTCCATTGTTCTCACCCAGCTTCTTCTCCACTGTTCTCATCCACGTGCTTACCCCCACATACAGAAGCACATGCATACATGTGCATAGTGCCCATACATGAATGGGTTTTTTTGTTATAAAAAAAGGACAAACAATTCCAAGATGGCCACTGTGTATGCAGCTACCATTTAATTGACAAATATAAAACAAACAGTGGCAAAGCCAGTAGTTTTTTCAGGTGCCATCTATTGGTTTTTCATTGACTGTTATTTTTAAGTGTGTGTGCCGGTCTTAAAGATCTGTTTAAACTGCATTACTAAAGAGCCATCCATGCTACAGTTTTCTTCCTTTGCTGTGTTATATGGATGTAATCCTGTCTGCTTTGTGTGGCACATGTTTCATTTTCCCTAGGTTTAAATATGTATGAATGCATTTATTTTTGCAGTTTCATCTTCATGGCAGTTACCTATTGAACGATACTTGAAATATATGTGAAAAAATAATAATAAAGTATAATATACAGCACAATATTTTAAGATTGTCACAACATATTCAAGGATCACAGCCTAAAAGAATGGCTAGAGTTAGCATTCGGAGACGGATTAGAGAAGGTGCACAATGTCATGCTATTTGATGGCCTGTGTGAATTTACTATTCAGTACCTTATTTGTGAGAGGTGGTATATTTTTCTTCTTTTCTTTTGTTATGTTGCGTTTTATCATATTTCCATAGCACATTCTGCAATTTCATGGGATTCATGTTTTAAGGCATCGTGAAACAATTGGCCATTTGAGCGCTTTCAAGTGTGTTTAGGATGTGCTGCTATCTAGAAGCAGCATGTTAGACAGACTCTTCCTATGGTATGGGAAAAACCAAAAAGTGTCTACGACCTGATGTGTGGGCGTAAAGAGACAGCATGCTCTGTCGCTATTTTTAAGCAAATACACCGGAAACAGTGTTGCAGAATAAACTCCAACCACATGGGGATGGCAATCAAATGTTTCCCTTAGCAGAGATGGCCTATGAGACCCAGCTATGGGGCCGATTCCGATTCAGGCCGGAAATCACTCCGATTGAGCCGGACCCGGAGAGATTTCCGACCGAATCGGACTCTAGCAGCCCGACCGAACGAGTACGATGCGGACGCATGCTATCGGATTCGATTCGGTCGGACTCCCATTGAAGTCAATGGGAGCCGGTCGTACAACGCGTACGGGGGCTCCCATTGAACAAGGGCGCCCCCTACAGCGGGTACGCGTCGATGCGAATCGTGCCGTACATGCACAGGTAGGGGGGACCCATGGGTCCCCCCTGTGTGCGACTCGCGCGGCTATGCGTACAGGGGGGTCCGACACGGACCCCCAAAGTCCGGCTCCGACTGCTCTTTCGAGCCAGATGGCGCGAGTCAGTCGGACTGCTCAAGGCGCGCATCGTACTTGCCCGGCCGGGGAACGTCTCCATTGCGCGGTGCGAGCCGTGTCCGTGCGAGTCGGTCGGAGCGGGTCGGACCCGCGTACGAGTTGGTCGCCGATTTCGCGAGCGCTCGCATCGTACTCGCTCGCCCAGACGCACGTACGAATCGGTCAGGAAAGAGGGCTCCGAATCGGATCCGGTTAAGCCGAATCCGATTCGGTGCCCTACCGGCCGAGATCGGAATCGGCCCCTATGTGTAACAAACAAGCATTTTCTCCTACCGTCCAGATTGAGAGATTCACCTTACAAAGGTGGGAACCCCATAATCATAAACCCAATCTGATACATCTGGATGAAATCTGTTTTAGCTGCTAGAGGGACACAAAAGGCAGAAGTGCATGCTACTTTAAAGAAGAATAAAGAAGAACCCAGCTGGCCAGCCATGAGTGGAACTAGGAAGAGCCCTGAATAGAGTAAGACCTGCTGCCTAGAAGCCTTCCATAAGAGCCTAATGGCAGTAAGAGTGACCAGGAGTTGCTTTCCGAGCATCAAGCAATTATAGGTCTTTTGTTGAAGCAGGCAGCAGGGGAAGAGAGGCCTTTTATGCCCTGGTGCTGTGACAAGAGACGCCGAGAAGAGCACCAACAAGACTGAACACTCTGGATTATAAATGTATGAAAGATTAATGACACTGCCTTTGCCATGGAGACAAGAGCTTAGAAAATCTCCCCCCTCCCACCTTCTGAGGCTGCATTATAGGGCTGTAGGGGGAAATCTGACTGTGTGCCTTTGTCTACTGCCTGTGTCTCTCTCATTCCCCTGTGCAGTCCACATAGCTAGTAGAGAAGAGGTGTGGATTAGGACATTAGCTTGTTGACAGCAGTGGGCATATACCTATATTTATGTTTTAGCCTTCCGCTGTTCCAATGTCTTCAAGGAAACTATCACCATTTCAATGTTCTAATAGGTAATATGAGTGATCTACCACAATATCAAAGTTCTAATATTGACTTACACTATTATTAACTCCACAATATTACTTCAATATTGTGCCTTTCAAATTAGAAACATGACATACAGGGGCATATTTTCAAAAGAAGTGACGAAGCTCAGCGTTAGCCTTGTTGGCTTAATGCTACACTCTGCCACTTCTGAAACACAGGGCTGCACCGTATTTACAAGAATACAGTGCAGCCCTGCATTTCTCCCAGTGCTGGCACTAAATTTAGCAGCCTGGTGCCAACACAGGCACCCTTGCACCATAGTGAAAGGGAGCCTGCATTGAGGGGAAGGATTGTTTATGTGCAGGAAGGTGTCCCTTCCTACACAAAAACAATCAGAAATGGTGTTTTGTAACTTCTATGTGTGCTGCTTTGTGCAGCACCCATAGAAGTTGCAACTTGTCATTTTTTAATGATTGTTTATGTGCAGGAAGGGACACCTTCCTGCATATAAACAATCAATGGTCTTTTGATGTTTCTAAGTGTGCGCATAGAAACAGCAAAAATTAGGAGAAATAAAGCATTTATCCTCATTTCGCCAGGGTAAGACCGGCTTTTTTAAAATATCTTAATTTTGAAGCTGCCCCATATTTACGCCACCGTTGTAAATATGGGGCAGCGTCAAAGTCAATGGATGCTGCGGTGGAATGCTCATTGCCCGCCCCTTTCACGATAAGTTTAGCATGAAAGGGTGCCTTATTTACAAGGCAGCGTTAAGCTATGTTAAGTGGCTTAACGCTGTCTTGTAAATAAGGAGAAGCTCATATCGCCACAGGAAGGTCACTGAAAGTGACGTTCTTGTGGCGATAGGGGCTTGTAAATATGCCCCACAGTCTCCATGCCGCATCCTGCTTATATTTAATGAACGATAAGTGAAAGAAGAAAGACCCACTGTCTTTAAAGCATCATTATTGAGATAGATCAGTTTAAGCTGGGTTTCCATTTGCTTTTATTCTTATGCCATTATGCTGCTCTGCTCACACCTCACGTCTCCACCCAGCCAATTCCTATTCATGCCCACTCATGACAAGTTGAGGGTAAGCATGCAATAGATGAAGTAATCTTCTGTCATCCAATTTAATTCCAGAAACCATATTCTCGACATATGGGTGTCAGGACTTTGCATCAGAGTATGGATGTTATTTGTAAGAACTAACGGCCTCATTTATGGCATTTTGGCAAAGGGCAGCACAGCAAGGCACCTTGCTGCTCTGCCCTACACCAAAGTTAAAAGGCAGGAATACACCATATTTAGGCAATACGGTGCATTCCTGCCTTTTCTGCCTCCCCTGGCGCCATTTCGGCAGGCTAGTGCCAACGTAGGCACCTTAGCACCATGGTACAAGGGTGCCTCCATTGCAGGTAGGATTGTTTTTGTGCAGGAAGGGGCACTTTCCTGCACGAAAACAACCCTACGACTCAAAATACTGCACACATGGAAAGAGGGAAAAACTAGGAAAAAATAAACATATTTCTCCTTGTTACGTCTCACCTCGGGAGGCATATGGATTTGGCAATTCCCAAGGTTTACCTCACTTTGCAAATCTGGGGCAGCGTTAAATTCCATGGGTGTTGAGTACGAAAATCTACTGCGACTCCCGGGCTGAGAGTAAGGTGACACAGCGATTTGCGCTGCGTCGTCTTACTCATGATCTATGAGGCCACTCAAAGCCACACAGGCTTTGTAAATCTTTATGAGAGCCCTGTGTCATGCATGCACCACTTTATCTGGTCCAAAAGGACACAGGGCTCTCATAAATAAGCCCCTAAATCTTGCTAGCACTCAGTTTTTTGTGTACTCTATTTTCAAAAACGCACCATTTAAGTAAGCTCGTATTCATAGCTGTCTGTGTAAATAGCTTTGTTAATAAGAGCATGAGTATGTTTTGAAGAGAATACTCAAACCGTAACCCAGAGTTTCAGTGAGGTTGAGGCATGCTACACTATCTCTTCTGGGCTGAATGTTAAGAGTTGTTGAAGTGATACGTTTTTTAAAATATGCTAAGCCTTTCAATTGTTTGTTAAAGACAGTATCTTGAATGAAGATGTTGTTCTGTACCATTAATACATTACATGATAGGATCAGTTAATATTGTTTTCTCCTTCCATGCTTTTGATTCCTTCCTACCACCATTTCTTATTTGATGTTGATTTATGCTATCTTATTTTGCTATTCATGCCAATGTATCTCACCACTACGAGGTGTAGTTTGAGGAATTTTGGATGTATTTTATTTAATCGATAAACAACATATTTTTGTTTTATGCTAAGATGGAAGTTTGAGATAAGAGAATTAACTTGAGCTCCCTATGTCTTATACGTATTTAAATTTCTTAATCATTACTCTATCACTTCTGAAATGTAGATGCCTTTTTGAATGCTTTTACAGTACTGGTGGTACATATATCCCTACTAAGTTCTAAAACTTCCAGAACTTCTAATGTCTACCTGGAGGCATTTCTTTCAATGAGCCTACCTCTTCTAAAGATTTATGCATATCATTTTAAAAGCTACGTAGTAATATATTTACTGAAACAGCTGCTAGATTTCTTCAGGAATTAGAATGACTATTCTCAGCAAATATAATGAGTGAATATGTAGGAATTTTTGTGGGCCTTCAATAATCAGCCTTTAACATTCAGCCTGAACGTACCAATTGGGGAAAGGGTAGAGATCATATTTGTTAGTGTGTTTGTCAGTGAACAAAGGGATTGTAAAGCAGCAGTTTTGATAGAATTTTTAAGCAAATAGCGTGGCCCCATTTTCCAGCTCCATAGGCCTGGTTGAAGTTATGAAAAAATATACCCAGAAATGTAAGACAAAACATCTTTCTCTTCATCAGTCTTGAGATTTGAGCAAGTTATGCATCATTGGATGAAGCTGACAGAAGCCATGTCAGAGACCAGAGGACCCTTTCCTTAAATCTGAAATAGCACAAATGGCAAAGGTCTGTGTGGGTGCTGTTGTATTGATTGTATTAATTTAAGATGTAGCAGTCACATCAAATAAACAATTACTTTCAACATATGCCCTTGTCCACTGTTAGGTACGTAGATAAGAGAGAACAAGAATTTCTATCCATGTAATGGGCATGCACAACGAACAAAATTAACACGATTACAAACCATATAAAATTAAATAAAATAATCACTATCCAAGCAGATAAATTCAATTTACTTATGTACTTACGTAAGCTAACAACACATAAAGGCAACAAACCAAAGTGCCGGACAAAAACATATAACTATGGGCCTTATTTAGATGTTGGGCGGACTTACATCTGCCCGACACCACAGCGGATATGGATCCGGCCGACCTCCGGTCAGCAGTCCCGGCAGCTGAATTTTGATGCGACCACACATGGTGTGGCCACAAGCTCCCTTTTCTGTATGGGAGCTTGTGCCATGGTCGGAAACCGGCCGCAGCACAAGCCCCCATACAGAAAAGGGCGTTTGTGTTCATCCGTGCACCTCGTGGTAGGCACCTCATGGTGCCTGCCATACGGTGCAGGGATGAATAGGGGGGCACAGTAGGTGCCCCCAATCAGAGGCCGCTGGCTGAAGGGGGCTTAGCTAAGAGACCCCAAAGTCGCTTTCCAACAGGGTTTCCATGTCAGAAAGCCCGGCATGGAAACCCTGCTGGAAACCGACATCGTAATCCAGACGGTGTAAAACGCTGTCTAGAGGAATTGTCTGCCGGTTCTGACTGGCAAGCCTGTCTGAAGCCAGCTGGAATGTTCGGCCGGTTTTAAAACCAACAGCCTCCATTGTAATGAGGCTGTCGGTTTTGAAACCATGATGCGGCACGGAAAGTATCGTAATGAGGCCCTAAGTTGATATGGTGTGAAGATTTAGGCATGTTACATGGTATGGTTGTGCGACCTTACCATATAATACACTTTCAAAAACTGTCTTGGGTCCAATCAGGCTCATTTGCAAAACATTTAGCTCAACCCTGTGTAGCTGTAGCTGTGAGCACAAGGCTTAAACATAGGAACCAGTGTATAGCATTTAGAGGCACAAACAATGAAATAAGAAAGTCATACAGCACAAATGAAATCTAAGATCATTTTATAAGAATAGAATATATTTTTATGATTTTTTTTAAGTCAAGATGAGCAAACTCCACCAGAGAGTTCCGGAGATATAGAGTTTCCAAAAAATGTAAATCTCATTTCAACCACAAACAAGCATTGGTAACCGTAAAGTTAGTAAATGTTTGAAAAGTTCATAAGAGTTGTGGAGCCACAGGTGCAGTCCTCTCTTCGCTACCCCAAGGTGCGGCAGGTGCACTCAAGCAGACAGTGTAGCCTCTCTTGGCCAAATCAAGGGCTCAGCAAGACAGTCCTTCTTTGGACTTGTCTCCAGTAACATTGTGATCTGAGGTTCAGGGTGACAGGGGTGCCATATTTATGACCATAAATTGCCTTTGGGGGATGATGCAGTCACTAGCCAATGTGCTACCAGTATCCCTCCCACCCTGTGACAACTATGTGCTATGTGTAGCATCTAGCAATCCCAGAGTTCTTTATTCTGCCCACTTTCAAGATGTCTGAACCCTTCCTCGGATGTTAGTAGCTTGGTAGCCCACCCTAAAGGTGTGGCTACTTGTGGGCTACATGCCCACAGGAATTTTGAATTGGGCATGTGTCTTCCCTCTCTGTTCCCATAGCGAGCCTGTCTACCTGAACAAAGGGGCAACCTTTCAGGAGTGTGATTCACCTTTGAAGCATGCCTTTCCTGCAAAGGGTAGTTAACACTTATTCGTGTAGCATGCTGATATTGTACCCGGACCTGGGAGTTGTTCACACCACTCCACCGGAGGGCAGAAAGCTGTCTGGTGGCCAGTGACCATGTGAGGCCACTGGGCAAACTGGGTCACAGAGTGGCAGCTTTCTAAAAGATGTGATTCCATAAAAGTGACATTAAATTTGATTAGGGCATCAAGACGGTTTAAAATCCATTTAATGCCACAATTTGTTTAATACCTTTAAGCACCCATTTTAGTAGTCCCATTCAGAAGTTAGCAGGGCTCATGGGTCAGCCGGTAACTCTTTGTTAGCCAATGGGGCTACTAACTCTTCCACAACAAAAATGAGAATTTGGAAGCTTTGCTGTTGGAACATATTAGCAGATACATGTCCTACTTAATAATATACAGCTCCCTACCGTAGGGCTTGGTAGGGATCCTTGGTGGAGACATACATAAATTGTTAAGGGAAGTGAGTGCTTTTCCATTGATTTAAATAGCAAAGTCGAACTAGCAGTTTTAAAACTGCCATTCCAGTCTGCAGTGGCAGGATGGGAGTCATTGTGTACATTGTCACACACAGGGTACCACAATCAGTGCTGCAGCCCTGGGTAGACACTTTGCCTTACATGCCCTGGGGTACCCCGAGTACCATATACTAGGAACTTTTAAGTACGTCAGTAGTTGCCAATTGGGGATGTCCAATTCGACATACACTTTTTAATGGGTTTGAACACTAGCGCTGATGTCTGGTTAGCAGGCCTCAGAGCACTCTCAGAGTCGAAAAACCAGCAGCATCAGTCCAACATTGTGAGGGACAGCACGCAAAAGGAGGCATTACCTTTCATCTTCTATGGTAAGTACCTGAAGCTGATTTGGTGGAGAAGATTACCCCTGTAAATATCTGTAAACTACAACCACACTGAGCTGCTTGAATGGCCATGTCATCTGATTGTTAGTCTACGAGTTCCGAGATGTTGAATGGGCCTTACTTTGGCGTGCAAATCCTTAAATGTCTCTGTTTGGACTGAAGCTCTCACCAGGAACCTATCAGTTCTGGAGTTGCATCAGGCACAACCATCATGATGCTAAATTTTAGATGTATAGTACATAGCAAATTGTGCAAGAGACAGTGCATGTTCCTGCATATTTCTCTAGATTTACCCTGCAGAAATTTGATTGGGAAAAACATGTTGAGTAGGGGGAATACATGTGGTATCACTGACTGGTGGCACTGTGACCGCTTGTTAACCCCTCTGTTCCAACATGTGAAACTTGTAATTTCCTTGTAATACCAACCTTGATTAAAAGGAGTGTGCAGCAACTGTATTTGCAGTGGCAGTTTTAAGGGGAGATGAATTTCTTCTACTAAGAATGAAGTGTATAGTGTTGTGTCCATAATTCTTTCTATTTTTTATTCCTCACAATTTTTAGTTTGCGGAAAATTGAGGAACGGTTTTTGACACTTCCCTTTCCCCATTGTCTGCCAATGTGTCATCAGTAATCGGCATAGAACAACAATAATCCGTATTTCCTGTCACTTTTCCATTACCCAGTATCGCTATGAGAGAACAGGTTTTACCATCGGATAATTTATTATTGATTAATGAACTTTATTTAAATCATTCTGTTGTATGTATTTTAATTTTTATGTTTTATATTAAGTTGAGTATATCTTATTTCCACAGTGAATTAAACAAATATTTATTTCATACATTCAAAATGTGGAGTTGATGCTCTGGAGACATTAAGCGCTTTTCCAAATTGATGTAGTATTTACCTAAAGCTAGTTTGTAAAACCCTGATGATTAAACAGAATTGTGTACAATAGTCACTTTTGTTTTTAAAATAGTGCAGTCTGCAAGACCCAATTTCGTCGTTTTTCATTTGCAGGCATTCCACTACTTTTCATGGTTTAAGAAAAGGATGTAGAGGATAGTGAGCCCCACCCTTAGACGGTGTGCTAACAACCAAAGGGTTTCTCATAGAATGTCACTCCTTAGTTGACATGTTTAGTAGCAGAGTAACAAAACGCACTGAGACATGTCACAAGCCTGTTCTCAGAGACCCTCTATCGATACATATGTGCTCATCGTTTTGAAACTTGGGGCAGCATTCCTATCCTTTTTATCCTTTTAAACCAGATATGTATGATTTCACTCAAGATCTTGGACTGAATGAAGCCAGAACCGTCACAGATGCTGGAATAAGGTGTGGAAGAGGTAATGAATTCCATGGACAAGTTCTTTTGCGCACTTTCAACACAGCAGGTGACAGATCTGAAATTATGTATGGACGTTGGAGTTCTCAACTGTGTCACAAAGGTAGAGAATCATACCTTTTTTAGGCCACAGTAATGTCTTTACAAGTTAGGAGCTGCAAAACTCATTAACACCATTGACGTATCTAGGGGACTTTGGACAATTGTAATGACTTTTGACATAAAAGAGAATTTGGAACTCCAAAACGACTGTGCCACTTCATGGTCAAGTTATTAGGTTCAACAATGCTTCCACAGGTTTACAGTGGGTGGTGTACAGAGACTTGGGTGAACTCAACATGTTTGTGTTGCCTGCCTTTCGACACAACCATTTTCATTTACCGCTCATTACACAACCACTTATGCAGAGTTCTGAATGCTCTTCAGACTGCTAAACTCACCATCAAGGCAAGCAGTGAAAGAGTGGGCTCATTTTAGCGGCTATCGTGTACTTTGGGTTGGAGACTGAAACTCATGCATTGTTGGGTGCATCAGATAATAGCCAATAGAATTAAATGTTATAATGACTTAATAATCTCTAATGTGACCTATAGTGTAAATGCAATCCTTTTCAATTGTTATAATTCCACTAATTAAATAAACACAGCTACATGTTCTGTGTTTATTGGTGAGACTATTGATGCTGTCAATGCTGTTATCAATGAATGAATATATTAATGAATTATTTTTCCTATATATTTTTACATGCATCATTTGCTTATTGATTGTATCTGCAAGGTTTATAGTTTGGATTTCATACAAAGAGATTACTGTTAGGTTTGTGTAATCGGGCCTAGGTGTGTGTAAAAAACTGTACCAGGCATATATTCTGCCATGGATGCTCCGCAACGACCATTCCACTTGTACATTAAACGTGTATCAGATCTGAGAATCAGGTAAAAGTATGCACATATATGTTCTTATCCAGGAATATACAGTAGAAAATCATGTGTACGCATGAGTACAAATATTTTGCATGTCAAGATAGATGGTGCATCAGTTGTAGTCATAATTGTACAATCGTACACAGGCAAATATTTCAGGGTGCATATATTTGAAATTGTATGTTTTATTATGAATCAGGCCTCCCATTTTTATTTGCCATGTATGCCTTTAAACCAATTTGTTGTCCACAGAAGCTAACATTAACAATAATTCATGCTAATTAGGATCCTGCCATGTACAGTCAGGTTTGTTAAATTGCAGCAGGACTTTAGACGGTTCAGTGTTGCCTCTCACAAATGTGTGTCTGCATTTTCCAGGCCAACAGTTCTTGACTCAAAATTAGGACTTCTTGGTCTGTGAGGATTCGAACCATTAGCATCGCTCAGTTTCCCAGTATAACAGAATAGATGATAGGTGCCCACTGCTCTAGTACCCATTGGCCCCCATGAGTCATTTAGGTGGTAGGATGTTGCCTGCTGAATTTAGTACGATTAACTAGATTCACCCAAATCACCCAAGGTATTGATGTATACTGGTCCTAACTAGCCCATGAACTCCTTACATTCAATTATATTTATGCAATTGAGTGGTAGAAATGTAATTCTTTACTTCGCTGTTCATGGTTTACATACAGGATGATGCACATGAAATTATAGTGAAGGCAGGTGGCATTTCTGAACCCTAGGAGCATTAGGGGCAATTCAGTATGGCATTTATGAGTAAGTGAAGTAGTATGAGAGGAGTACTACTTCAAGTTTTCATAAATGCCTTTGTGAACTGACTCCTGATATGTCCGATTTCTTATTAGTTAAAGAGCAAATAAGGTACACTCTCATATATTTGTACCAAATATATATGACAATTCTCTGACTATTTCCATTTTAGCTGTTTTGGGGATAATTCAGAAATACATTGATAAGTACATGAAGTAGTATGACAGGAATACTAACTCAAGTTCTCATTAATTGTTGCGTTTGTAATTTGGCCCTAAACTGTCCAACTCCCTGCTAGTATAAGTGTGAAGAGTGTACCCTTTTTATATTTGTTCTAGATGTGAATGGAAATTCCCTGAATATTGCCAATTTGTTTTGAACTAATTCACAAAGGTATTCATGAGCACATGAAGTAGTACTACTTCGCATACTGATAAATGCCTTTCTGAGTTGATCCCGTTGTGTTACTTCACATACTAATAAATACCTTTCTGAGTTGATCCCATTGTGTTTTTCCACTACCCAGCAACTGTGCCAATGATGAAATGGCGTTGGCAAAAGGGCACTATTTCAGGAGCACTCCCCATTGAATTATTTTGTGAATCATGAATGCAATTATATATTATGTTCCTTCTCTTCACCAATGGCTCTGTCCAAGCACACAATTTGTGACTGTGCTATCGGCGAAAAAATGCAAATTCAGAAGCCACAGCACATTTTCTCTATGTGCAGGTTAGCTTTGTGCAACTGAAATTCAGAACTATTCTTTCCCCACTCAACGACGACACAGACAGAGAAAAAATAGTTTGTGAATTTCCCCCTCTCTATTTTGTAGGATCTACAATTTACGCAAATAGATACGGAATTATGGGGCATATTAGCAAGACCCACGTTAAAATTATCGCCGTTTTAGCGGCAGGAAATTGCCGCTAAAACGGCGATAATGGGCTTGCTAATATGCGTTATGGAATTCCAATAGAAGCCCAGGTTAGATGTGCAGGACATCTAACCTGGGCTTCTATTGGAATTCTATAACGCATATTAGCAAGCCCATTATCGCCGTTTTAGCGGCAGTTTCCTGCCGCTAAAACGGCGATAATTTTAACGTGGGTCTTGCTAATATGCCCCTATATGTGGTAGTCATGAACAAAAAGGATTAGCAACCTAGCAAGAAGTGTTGAAGCAGTTTGCATTCAGAGTAACTAATTTTTGTTTCTTCATAAAAATGGGGTTCCAGCAAATGGCTGAGTTTCCGA
The DNA here is from genome assembly GCA_963921515.1 of Calotriton arnoldi. Taxonomy (NCBI): domain Eukaryota; kingdom Metazoa; phylum Chordata; class Amphibia; order Caudata; family Salamandridae; genus Calotriton; species Calotriton arnoldi. The sequence goes on from CAWUFW010007642.1 coordinate 474,784, forward strand.
CAGCTAACTCCTGCACACAATGTCATGTGCCCTGCCTGGTGGCTTAGTGGACTAATGTGTCCACTGCAGGGGCCTGTGTTTGACCTCATGCCCACAGGTTCAATTCCCGGAACTCAGCCTTTCTTCCAGCTGAGGTCGATAAAATGAGTATCATTAAGTTGGCTGACAATAAACGACTGCGCCAAGATGCCTACGGGTGAACGTACGCTTTACAGATACATGTCTTATGGTATGCTGTCCCATTATGGGAATTGTATTTTAATAAGAATGTGAGAGTTTTTTAAAGTAAATTGCAAAGGCTTTGCAACCCTTAATATGTTCAATGATGGCCAGCAAACATTTCCTTAAAGCAAGTACATTTTGACAAGTATTTAGTGCAGAGCAATTTTTTAACAAACCATAAATCTCCTCAAAAAACTATATTCAGGAGACATTATTATCACCAATAATCAAATACATAAAAACAAGTAATGTGATATGCAACAGAATGTGTTAATATGTAGTTTAGTTTAAATAAAAAAGGTCATTTGGCTAAATGTCCCAAAAGAATACAAATTTCAACAGATACTCTTGTGTAAAATAGATAAACAGATGGTACAGTGAATAAGGTGCAGCTGGAAGAGTATCAGTTTCTGTTATAAATGTCGAAGATGAAAAGTGAGGATAGGAATGAAAAAAAAGAATATTAATGAGGCGTCTTGGAGCAATGGTGATGCCAGGTCACAGAAAGTCAAGTTATTAGTTTCTGACAGAGAGAGATAATAAGGCCCTGCTGGACTAATTCTTGCTGTAATTTATGACATAACCTTTGGGGCCAAAGTATACATTGTAAAAGAATGCACTTAGTTGCTAAATGTCTGAATAGCTGTGCAGTAAATTGTTTAAAAAATAATGTTATATGAATATGTATTGTTTAACCATGTACACGAATTTAATAGACAAAACCAAAAATTATGTATCACCTCTTGTCTTGTTGAATTCAACGATAGTGCGTTTTAAAATTGTCTTAGAATCTTTTTAAGTAATTGCTGTTAACACTTCGAAGAATCTCGTCCATCTGTTGACATCCTTGTTTCTTTGTTTCTTTGGTTGTTTGTTTCTGTCTCTAAGTTTTAGTGATTTTCAGATATGAAAAAGAAGGGGGTGTTTAAACAAAAGGCCCAAATCACAAAGGATTTGTCTACATTTAAATGTTTCTTACATCTCAATAAAGCTAGAAAAACGTAAAATGTATGGGATGTAACCCTTTATGATCTAATAACTAATAAAAAATTTGACGCAGTTGTATTTAAAAATGTAGGTCCTAGTAAGGGTTGTTCCAGGGGTGTTTCAGTTAAGTAGTATATCCCCTGCAAATATAGAAAGCACCATGTCTACAGTTCATCAAAAATAGTTGTCTATTCACAGACGCATACACTATATCATCTTACAGGTGAAAGTACTATTTACAAACTATTCTCCCTTAAGAAGAAACAAGTGTAACTAAATAGTATTCAAGAAAAAGTCACACTTAAACTTGCTTTCCTGATTCTAATTGTACAATGTGGTGAGGGTATTTAAAGTTTTGCGATTCCTATTTTGATTAGTCGTTGCGGGTAGGCTTGACAATCCGCTTATTGCACATTTTAGCAATGTCCCCTTCATTAGTATTTTAAGAAAATGAGGACTTAACAATGTTTTCTTAGGAAGTTTCTTCATTTGTACTTTAGGAAAATGAGGAATTGAGACCTGACTTCCTTTAGTTTAAATGCCAATTATCAGTGTGTTTCATCACTATTTCTCAATTCTATAAATTAGTTAATTCGTCGAAAGGAGATAACGTGGTCATCCTTTCATGTAATCGAATCTTTCAAGTCCCTATCATTTCTTTGATAAATACATACCTCTGTGAGTTACCTTACGTAATGAAGATGATAACGTTGTGCGCATTGTAAATTACACCACAGAACATGTTCTTATTTTCAGATATGGCGGCCATGTTGGAGGTCACAGCCCTTAATGTGATGCTGCAGACATTGGAGATGATGCAGTAGGACAGAAGCAGCTGTGTAGTGATCCAGTAATACTTTCTCAGTGGGTTGTATGGAAGTTTTTCCTCAGAGGAGTCATTTGTCAGTCTGTTATGCCTTTGAGCAGGGTGTTTCCTACTTTCAGGGGTCGCAGGAATAAATCTTTCCAGGATTTGGATTTAACACTCTTTGCCCATTCTACCTTCCTTCTGGTCTGAACTGGAAACCATCTTGGCAAACTACTGCTCTCAAATCCGTTTGTTAGATCAATACCAAAATAATTTTCTATGGAGACAGTTAAGGCGAGATTCAGACACATTCATCTCTACCTTTCTATCTCAGTTCCATAGTTCTTCTGTCATGTGCATCTATTGATCTTAAGTGTTTGGATTCAGCATACATCATCAATACGGATGAGAAACGTACCCATGAATATGATGCAAAGCCAAACTTTATTTCGGTTATTTGACCATAAAAGTGTGATGTACAATATAACTCTTGCTTAAAATGTTAAAATATGAGTTGGGCAAACATTGCATAGCAAAGACCCCTAGTTGTAAAGTGCGGTTCAACTCATACATACAGAGTTATAGACTGATAAAAACTTTAAAACTATTTTAAAAAAAACCATATCATAGGCATCACATTTCTAGGTAGAAATGTGGGATTCAACTCAATCAATTCAACATATCATCATTATTGGAACGTATAGGACTTGAACCAGGACTATGATGCATAAATGGAGCAGCCCTCTGGCCCGTGCACCCAAGGCAGTAGCAAAAATATTCTCCAAAGAGCTAAAATCTTCAAATGAGGTCTGCTGTGATGCCAACCAGCAAATGATATGCAGCCAACGCAGATCTTGCGGTGTCCGTGAGAAGATGCATAGCAGCTGGGCTGATACTTCTAGTTATTACAAAGCAGGTAAGGTAAGCTACTCCTCTTCCTCCCCAACCTCGATCTGCTTGCAAGAGCTTCTTCCTGATGTCCCACATAAGGCCCAAAAACCTTGCCACTGCGCAGGCTACCACTGGTCTAGGGTCTGATCCGAGTATACACAACGTTTCAGCATGACTATGTGTTCCCATCTGCCTGCATATTGGTGCGAGCCACTTAGTTAGCCGACCCTCATTAAGATTGGTGGCTACTGTCTGGGCTGCCCATCCCCAATACTGCATTTTGATATGGGCTTTGGTAGGAAGGGAAACTGTGTCCCTATTCTCCCAGTGGTCCTCCAACCCTAAATCGGACAATAGATGCTTTACATTCTTTAACCACCTAATCTTGTTCTGATTATCCAGAGAAATGACAATCAAGGGCCTTGGCATAGGAGCCTAGCTCAGGGGTGGACCTAATCCTCCTCCAGAATAGCAGTGGGCGGAGCTTAGCCATATCAGCGATCGATTTACTGCCCAAGTCTAGCCTTAAGGGGCGAAGGGGGGTACTCTGTGGTAGCTGGACCAAACTTCTCAGAAACCTGTTCTCAACTCTAGTTATGTTGACCAACCTTTCAAAACCCCACAGCTCTGCTCCATATAGGGCTGAGCTCACTGCTTTGCATTCATATTTCTGCAGTTGCACTGCCACTGGTTTGCTATAGGAGGTGCTAAGTTCCTTTCTCAGATCCCCAGCTGTTTGAGCGAGCTTTAGGGTAGATTTGGCCACTTGCGGTTTTCATGACATACTTTCAGCTAAAGTTATGCCCAGGTAGTTGAAAGTGCTGATCTCTCAAGTGGGATACCTCCCAGAGTTGGACTAACCTTGTAAGATTTGTGGCGATTGATCGTCAGAAATGTTGTCTTTGAAGTACTGATCTCAAGAGCCTGCAACCTACAAAAACCATTAAAATGATTAAGCAGTATCTGGAGCCCCCAGGGGTTTTTGAGACGAGCAGAGTGTCGCCCGCAAAAAGGAGCTTCACAACCCTTTCACTCCCCAGCAAAGGTGCATCGGTTGACACCTCTTGTAGATACTGCACAACATTGTTCATATAGGGGGAGAAAAGTGTAGGAGCCAAAACGCACCCTTAGCGATGCCCCTGCTAACGTCAATGGCATCAGTGAGCTGGCCTTGGTCACCCCACCGAACTTTAGCAAAATTGACATCATTGTGACGGATAACTAGAGATAAAAACTCCAGCGGCATCCCCATTTCTGATAAGACATGCCAGAGTTTCTGTCTGGGGATGAGGTCAAAGGTGTTTTTTAAATTGATAAAAGCCACATAAAGGCTCCCCTGGCCAATGACCACAATCTTCCAAAAGAGGAGAAGGAAGCAAAATACCTGGTCTACTGTTCCCGTCTTTTCCCTAAAACCAGCTTGGAAGGGAGTTAAAATATTGTTCTCACCGGCCCAATTCTGTATTATAACCAGTAATGCTCGACAGACCACTTTTTGTATTCAATCAATAAGACTAATGGGTCTGTAGTTGCTGAGCGATGTCCTGCCTCCTTCATTATAGATCAGGATCACCTCTGCTCCCTTCCATGACTAGGGTATTAGGCACCCCCCCCCCAGCTATGGCATTCACTAGTATCAGAACGTAGGCTGACCAGTTTTCCCTGTCATACTGGAACAGGTCACCAGGGATGCCATCCAGACCAGGGGCCTTAGCTTGGGCAATTGAATTAATAGAACACTGGATGTCACCGTTAGTGAAGAGCTCCTTTGAGAAGGTTAGAGATAGTTCTGGCTGAGGTGTTACCGAATTAGTCTGGGGGGTCCCACATACAGGAGCTTAAAGGATAACAAGGGTCTCTGAGTGCCCCCCTGGGCCACTATGAGCCAGAATGATTTGGAGTCCTTGCGGGTACATGCCTCTCTGATGAGCCTCCACCTACATGATGGAAGGAGCTCTATGGTTACTAAATGCACTCTAGATGCTTTGCAAGACTCACCCCAAGGGGATATTAGGCTCAGACATAAGGGATTGTGATCACTGTCAACACTTGAGCCCTCAATCATATCTGTAAGTAAGGGCCATAACCTCAAGTCGAGTAGAAATAATCTATGCAGCTTATTCCCTTGGATCTATTAAAGGTATTAGCGTCCATTTTATCGGACTTGGTCTGCCAATTTGTGGCCCTCAACCCATGCCCCAGGGTAATGGCATTTAACTGTAAGGCCATTTGAGACCATTTTCGAATGGGGGTAGCTCAAGTTGAGGAACTAGCCATAGGTCATTCTCCTCTCTTGCCTCACATAAACAGTGGCTCTCCAGGGGTTAAAACGTCACATTGAAATCCCCTGCTGAGGATCAGGGGCTGTGAAGAACATTAACTCCCCCAGTTGATGTAAGGTAGAGGATCTACCACCCCCATAGTGCCTCTGGCAAAGACATAATAGATGTCAATGTAAGTGCCTGTCACGCCCTTAAGCTGGGCGCCCAAGATATCAGGGTTGTTGCAGGAAAGCTGGCGGACTTGACAATTGAGTTCTATATTTACCCAAACAAGCAGGCTACCTGCAGGTCATCCTATTTTGCTCTGGATAGTGGGACTGTAATACGCTAGATAACCTGGCATGTGATATGGAGTAGTGCTCCAGGTTTCTTGGAGGATACAGATGTCGAAGGCTTCCATAAATTTGCTCCAATGCGGGAGCGTCATTTTCGATCTGACCCCGGCCACATTCCATGATACCATCTGGAGCTTGCGCAAATCCTTTGTCATAAAGGTCTTGGGAGGATTAAGACTATAAGTTTGATTATCTGCGCAGACCTGATGGGGGCAAGATATGGTCGTTTCGCCCTCACCTGTGGGCTCTTCTCTCGGCGTGGGTGGCCACCTAGTAGCTGGAGCCCTTTGACCATAGATAATTTTGCTGCTGCCCTCAGAAGGTGGTAAGGTGATTGGTTGGGTCACCAAAACAGGCAGTGTATCACTCCAATCAGATATAATCTTGGCCAAGATGTGATGCAGTAAAAGAGAAATGCAATGATCTACAATCATTGGGGTGATGGTCCTTAAATTGAATGCTGGATGTCACAGGAGCAGAGGTTCTTGCTTCCAGTGCAATCAAACACTGGACCAGCCTGTCATCTACTAAGGATAATTCAATACAATCCGTGGGGCTATTGTGGGAGGAACACCTTCTTGCTCGCAATATATCTTCTCTGATAACTGACCTCCAGCCTCTCATGTGCCTAATCCAGTAAATTACTTTATTCCTAAGTGAATCTTCACCTTCTTGCCTCTGATGAATGGTCATTTTCAGAATGTTTGTCATTAAGATCATATTATTAGTTAAGGGGGCTAGACTCTCATTTTTCACAGGGTACTGGTTAGAGTGGCTCCCATGCCAAGATTCTCTACTCTCGTAATACTCACTGAAGCTCTTAGCAGCGCTCAATGGCTCTGTACACCTTACCAGCGGCTTTCTGGTAGAAACATTTGCAGCAGGATAATGATTGATGCCATCAAAACTGTCACATGATAGTGGCTGACAGGGACCTCCAGTGGTCAGTGGTGTGCCTCTATCAAGGAGCCTGCTATTCCGTTGGACCTGAGAATTTATTTGGGCTGAAGGACTCTCATTTTTTGCTAAAAGTAGATTTACCTGGCCCTTGAGCTCATGTATTGTCATATTCAAAGCCTTGATTTCTGCTCTTAAGTCCTTAATAATAGCTAAAACACCGGTATGGAGGTTAGCCAGCTCCTTAACAGGTAGTTGGGCTTCTCCCCCACCCGCTCTGACAACCTCACTATCCTCCCCACCTGCAGGTTTTCTACCATGGATAAAAGTGGTGCAAATCTATTGCTGCAGATGATGTCTGAGCTTGGGGGGTTTTGGGTCTGTGGGATAGCAGGATTTTCTACACTGACTGCCTCGCTATCAGAAGGCATTGAGGGAGTGTACCTGGAGCTATGTGCAGTGCTATTCTTAAATATATTTGGGATGTGTTTAGATGTTTTAGAACATACTGGTGAAATAGGGCTTTTGAAATTGGAACTAACCATTGGCTCTGATGGGGCTAGGATTTCCTCACAATCGGTTATGAGATTATCGATTCTATCTAATACGCAGTTCCCCCCAGCATGCTTGATGGCCCTCTTAGACCTCTAATTTTTGGTACATGCTTCCCAGAGCCACTCTCAATAGCTTTCCTTTTCCCCATGACCAGCTAGAAGTATTCCCCAAGGAGCCTGGGAGGTAAGGAGTAATGACACTCTCCAGGCTCAATAAGGCACAGAAAAAGCTGACTTAAGGCAGTTAGACAAAGGCAACAGTACCTCCTAGATCACAATGAGCAGTGGTACCAGCCTGTTCTGACACTGCATGAGAAGTCCTGGTCAGCTTCCAAAGTCTGACTTGAGGTCTCCAAATGCTAGTCCAAGGGTAGTGGACTCCAGGAGTGCTCTGTTTCAAAATCTATGTTGCCAATTAAAAGATAGTAGTTGATGAAAACTGGGCCCCTGGAGCCAGAAAACCAAGAGGGGGGCCCAGCCCGGCCTCCTCCGGTCTCTGACGGGTGCGGAAGGGCCGACCCTTGGCCCGTGCGCATCCCACGAAGTGGGAGATGGACTGCACTTTAATAGTGTGTGGCGCAGGAGTACAGGCTCCTCCGTGGGATGGCCCCCGCCTTCTGGGACACCAAGTCCCAACCTCCCCTGGCGGCAGACAAGCAGTCCACAGGCTCGGAGGAAAACAGCAGGCAGCAGACAGCAGGCGTACCACGCCGCGGGAGATGGACTGCACTTTAATAGTGTGTGGCACTGGAGTACAGGCACCTCCTTGGAATGGCCACGGCCTTCTGGGACACCAAGTCCCAAACTCCCCCAGCGGCAGACAAGCAGTCCACAAGCTCGGGAAGAAAAAGCAGGCAGCAGACAGCTGGCGTCTATATATAATGTTTGTTCATCGAATGATACCAAATTCTAGGTTAAGTAAATTACAAAATCATTTGCTATTAACAAATGACTTCCTTTGTTGCGGGGCTTCTGCACCTACACAGAACTATGCGCAGGAAAACGGGACCTCGGTGTATAGGGGTGTACCAACCTACCACCTTAGTGCCCAAAATCCCAAAACCGACTAGCTATAGTGTCTCATTCGTTCTCCTCCAAAAATCACAGAGCTACAAATGATTAGACAACCCAGAACACAACACTCCCGACTCTCTCAGGAATCGCGGTAGCAAGACATACTCTTTCACTCGCTCACTCGTACTTGTCCACAACAAGATTAGGCAGAGTCACTGTAATAGTTCAAAATGTTTATTTTAACTATCGTGCTCTACAATACAGTATACGAGCCACTAGCAGCAGCAGAATGCATAAACTCAAAACAATTAGCATTGTTACAATTCCATATAGCACAAAGGGGGAAGTCATTATATAAAGACAGTGGAAAAAGGGCTATAAGACCTAACCACCCTCCCCTTAACTAGAAGATATTTATTAGAAAAAGGAAGATTTCGGGGGGCATATCAACAACAAGTAGCGATAATTATCGCTAAACTAGATTAGCGCGTTTTTCAATATTGCCGTGTATCGCTGGTTGACATCGCCGTGTCAGCAGCGTATTAGCAACGCTTAGCGCACAGGCGATGTAATTTCCAGCGATACATGGCGAGAATCAGCATTAGCGTGTGAAATCCAGCAAAGATTCCACAGCGCTACTGAAATGCTTGCTGATAGGGGAGTGTGGACCTAACCAGGCAATCCACCTCCCATTATCAGTATAGCTAAGTCGATTTTAAAGGAGACGTTAAATTACAGCGATAACCGCGGTTAGCGTGGTTTTTTATATCGCTTCGCGAATCTGCTGCAGGGTTGTAAATATCGCGAAACCGTGGACGCGAGTATTTACATGGAGTTGTGGGCAGGAACGCCCACTTTGCATGTCATTAGCGATGTTCATCGCTGACATGCAAAGTGGGGAAAAAAAAGCATCTAACTCAAGGAAACTCGCGTTAGCGAGTCCTTGTAAATAGTGATTTACTGAAATCGACGCTTTTCCAGCGCTATGTGCCGGAAAAGCGGCGATATGTTTGTTGATAATATGCCCCCTGGGCTTTGTCAGCAGACCCCATACCTTAAAGCCTAGATGCAAGGTTTACATCATAGTAACAGCATAGCTCTTCTCCATGGAAAAGGCTCTCTGCAAGTGTGTGTTAAAACAACATGCATCCCTGTAATATCAAAGCACGAGTCTCCAGCATTGCAGCTGTGTTTAGCATGTTATGTCTAGGTGCTAGGGACTGACCAGAACAGAATAACAAGGGGCATTGTTTATCGACCTTGCACATTGTGTTCAGACTAAACTTCAGGAACTTAGCAGAGAACGCGAAAAGCAGACAATTCTCATGTGAAAGGCATAAACAGAGTGTTGCAAAATAAAGTCATGTAGTAACGTGGGCAAAAGCAGCATCATGGCAGCAAAGCTCATGCTAACTTAGCAATGTCGAGAATGACCCTAATGGCCATACAACACCCTCCCCCTGGTAAGGTCATAAGACATAGACAAAGGACCAAAACAGAGTTCCAAAGCCAAGCAGAGTTCAAAGGTGTCTGAAAAAACCAAATTAAAACATTCAAAACACAAAAAAAAAATGTTTTTCTTTTTTCTGTTATTGTTGACAAGTAAAAGTGTGTCGTCTCCGGGAAAATGTTATGATGAAGGAGATGGTAAATCCATCAAAGTACGTGAACTTAAGAATGCAATTCCCTCCAAAAGAGCATCTCTATCGTTAGTAGAAAAAAGGGATGCCATCCAATCAAGTAGGTCGAAGGAACAAATGTGCTCCTCGTAATCTGATGCTTCTAAAAGCATAACCGGACAACTTGCGTGATATTCGATGAAACTCTGATGCAAGAGGTTCTGCGCAGCCACACAGATATCCCATTCAGCCAATAATCCAAGTGCTGCTGCACGCGCCATACAGCCATCCCCAGAACAAGCCTGGTCATGAGCTTCTAAGGGACCCATTAATTGGACAAAATCCGGGACTGGACATGATGTATTGGAGAGGCATAAATCCATAGCCCAATAAAAGGGGCACCGTCGACAGTAGAAAACTGGTTGCACACAAGTAAAGTAGGCAAAGCGAAAAGTTAATCCATAACTCACGCCAAGCGTTGCTAATGGCAGGCATCCAAAAACCTGTTGCATTCGATCACGGTACAGTTGCAATTGGCCTGGTCTGTGCATTATCACAAGATGAGCAGCCATTGCGCAGCAGCAACAGAAGAAGCAGGATTCCTCCAGCTAACGCTAGCAATAAAGGGAATCCTCCGAAGACCCTGGAAAAAAGAGAATGAATAAAGGCCAGTATTACTCCACAATATCATCTGAAAAGAAGTCACAAGGCCGGCTCCCACTTGTTTAAAAAAATGTGCAAGGCCTTTAGTGTCAGACGCATTAAATATTTGGGGTATAAGCTCCACAAAGTGGAGTGGGAGGTTAGTGTTCAGAAGTGACTGAATCTCACTAGATGTTCTAGCCACCTGTAACTCGAAGGTCTCTTGAGCTGAAGTGAGAGCCACTTCTTGTTGGAACAATAACGCTTTGAGCCTGCTCAATTTGTTGAAATCTGTTTTCAAAGTCAGAATGGAAGGCCAAATGGAACTATCTACATTCCCATGCAGGGGCAGAAAAAACACATTGCTACAACAAGTAACGTGTTGGGAAACAGTTACTAAATACGGGACCGCCACCCGTAAACCACAGCAGTCTTGGTTTTTCAAAATAAGATAACTGCCGTTCGTAAGCAGGGAATAAGCGGGAATTATTGATGGGATGGGAGTTCCTCTAAAAAAACAAGCAAGATTAGGCGCTGATACATTGCATGCACCGTGCAACTTAACGTGTTTACAAACTAGGGAATGTCCTACTGTGGAATCGCAGTCCTCCCCTGTTAGGAAGACCTCCTTATCTTCCCGTTGACATCTGTAAGTGAAAGGTAGGGACCATAATTCATGCAAAAATGCACTACCCAGGGGTTCAAAGCGGCCAATTGGAAAATGTTGCATGCAAGATTTAAATTGAAACAGTGAGAATGGGAGAGAAATAACCCCATGAATTAACCAAACCGCTGAGTCAGTCTCCGCCACAGAGAATGGCAAGGGCTCCAATTGTTCAATGTGCAATAGCGTGTATGTTGCATCTTTCATGGACATAAAGCGCTGTTTATCAGTCAGATTACATGGTAAAAACAGAGCAGAAGCATTCAAATAATCCCAAGGGATCTTTCCCATTTTAAGGGTCTGTAACATCCATGCAAACTGCATAACTGATTGCAATTTATTTTGACCATAATATAACACGGACACATCATTCTGAACAATATCAATAATAGAAGAAACAATGTTATCCAATGTATAAATGCGTGATGAAAGCGTATTGATGCTATTGTCGACCACGGCTAGAACTTTTTCTAAATTTGCTTGATCAATCTGACGCAGACGAAAGGCTGCTTCCATCTGCGAACGTTTCCAAATTTCATTGTAAGCTGCATATACAAACCTCTTAGATCTGGGAACCCTGGGTCCTAAGAGAAAATCAGCCAAATTGATGTCACTCGACAAGAGCGACAGGTGTTGTTTTACTGATGACAGGGTGGAATGTTCCAAACATTGTTGGCATAATTTACCCACCAAGTATGTGGTGACCAAATGTGAACGTGGATAACGCCGAGGGTCCGGTCTAGTCTGTGTGAAACCAGGTGTCACATTATAAAAACGCAATTGACATGCATTAGAATTTGTTTGCCACACCAACCAGCCGGATGCATCAATTTCCGAGACATTAAAACTGGCATTTTGAAACAAACCCTGCAATGCATCGATAGTATAATTTGTGCAGGCACCCCAATTGTCATATTCCGCTAAAGACGGAATAGACGGGATATTCAAATTTTTTACAGTTGCCAAGCCAAAGCACGTAGTTTGATAGACAGTATCATTTAAAAATCAAATTTGAGTCGGGATTAGGCAGGCACGATGCAGAGCCTCAGTTCCCTGAACCTGCCAAGGCTTTGTGCCCCAAATTGATTTTAAATCAATGGTCTCTTTCCAGTGATCATAACCCTGTGTGGCCAATTTAGTCCTAAAAGAGTTGGAAGAAAGCAATTTAGTGTGGGTTAGGATAAATTTGGATTGAGACGACAATTGTAGTTTAAAGAAATAGGATGCCGGATTGGACGTGTTATAATCTGTAAAATATGTGAACTTATTTCTAAGTATTTTTGAACTCCCCTTTATGGGAGTAGGACAATGTTCCCATTGAGTGTGATTAAAAACCTGTCTTAAAGTGTTTGTCTTATGCAAAAAATGATGCCCATAGTGTTGATAACAGAAGAGATCAGCGTAATTGGCAGAATTTAAATGCAAATCTTCAGCATCAAAAGCAGCATAATATTTTAAATCAGAAAATAATGAATGTACTGCTTGCACATCCCAATCATCAGAATGTATGTCCTGTGTTACCACATCTCCTAATGAGACGCAAAACATGTATGGCACCCTAAGCACTTCCGTGGGGCCGTGAATTTCGAAAGCTACTTTATCCAAACGATGCCATCTAAAACCGGGAATGCTGAAATGTTCACAAGAGTCTGATCACGTTTCATGATGTGGGACGATGTGTGTGGGGCCAGAATTCCATCGACTAAGTTCACAGCAGAGCGTTCTGGCAAATAATGACCATTGATGAGTAAGCAGAACACTGTTACAAATCCAATCGACATGAAGAGGAAAATTAGGATAAGCACCAACCAGATGTAGGTCCATGGAGGGACCAAGTACGTCTTCTTGAACCAAGAGATGAAAACACTTAATTTAGACGGTGGTACTGCCAAAGTAGAAGATGAGGAGTGTTGGACTTGGCCCTTGTTGCAGGGTCATCCCAGAACTTTTTGCCTTCCTCCTGTACTTTTTCTGACCTGTTTTTGTTGGTTTTATGACTCTGGGCACTTTACCACTGCTGATCAGTGCTGAAGTGCATATGCTCTCTATGATAAATTGATGTGTGGATTAGTGACTCCATGATTGGCTTATTTGATTTACTGTCAGACCCTAGTACAGTGCACTGAGTGTGCCCAGGACTTGTAAACCAAATGCTGCTGGTGGGCTTGCAGCACTGGTTGTGCCACCCACAGAAGCAGTCTGTAAAAGTGTGTCTCAGGCCTGCCATTGCAGAGCCTGTGTGCAGTCTGGTACTGCCATGTTGACTGGGCAAGTGCACCCACTTGCCAGTCCCTAAACCTTCCCTTTTCTTCATATCAGACACCCCTATGGTAGGCCCAAGGGCAGGGTGCATTGTAGGTATAAGGTAGGACATGCCACACACACCAGGGCATAGTGAATTACAGCCATTTTCGTTTTTCACTATTGCGAGGCTACCTGTTCCCCTTAGGCCAGAATGGGCAGTTTGACTATTACATCTTATAATCCTAACTGACCCAGGCAACTAGGTAGAAATTCGAGTTTAGTGTGCCTGAACTCAGAATGATAAAATACATCTTTTAGTGAAGTTGGTTTTAACATTCTGTGTTTGAAAATACCACTTTTAGAAAGTAGGTATTTTCTTGCCTAACTATCCAAGCCTGCCTCTGCTAGGTCATGTATTCCTTGTCTGGAGTTTGAGTGACAGGGGCTGGGGGATTCCAGGAGACAGGGTGAGTCAGCACAGGGCTGAATAGAGAGATCTGCATGGAGATGGGTGGGAGGAGTTGCACCTGGGACCTGAATAGGGCTGTGCCTTCCCTCCACAATGCTGGCTCCACCTCCTGTGGTGTGTCTGATGTCCCTGGCCTACACTGTGAAAGGAAAGAAGGAGTCTTGTCAACAAAGTGCTCCAGGACTGACCAGAACTGGTTTGGACTAGGCAAAGGCCTCTCTGCCTTCAGAGAACAAAGGGAAAATGAGTATAAAAGAGGGGACCCAAACCCCAGAATTTTAGATCACTTTTGGGAAACAAGAAGAACCTTTGCTGAGGAGAGGAACCAGAGAAACTGAGGAGGAGACTATCCCTAAGCTGAGTGTTGTTTGGGGGATTGGCCTGCAGTGGTTGCCTGACTGCCAAAGAAAGGAGAAAGGAACTTTGTGTGTACTTTCATCAACTTGTAAGAGATCTCCAAGGGCTTGAGAGAGAGCTTGCCTCCTGCTGAAGTCTCAGGGACAACAGACTTCACCCACCAGCTCCCGAAGAGTTCTTTTGAAGTGCCTGCTGTTGTGTTGGGCCTTCTGAGGGACTGCGTGTCGCAAGGAGCTGGAAGCGCGACTCACGAAGAAGAAGCGCGACGCCGCCGCAGCCGTTGTCGTAGCATCACTGAAGAAGGATGTCACCGCTGCCGCTTCGCCTCGCAGAAGTGCCTCGCATCGCCGGAGAAGAGTGTCGCCATCGCATCAGATGCCGATGCATCATCGGAGAAGCGTGTCGCCGCCACAGCCGCTGTCGTCGCATCACTGAAGAAGGGTTTTGCCGCTGTCGCATCGCATCGCCGAAGCGCCTCGCATCGCCGGAGAACAGGATCGACGTCGCATCAGACGCCGTCGCATCACCGGGAAGCGTGTCACAGGGCCTGTCGCGGCTCGGAAGAATCGTTGAGTCGTGGCACGGCCGTCGGGCGTGCACGCATCGTGTCGCATCAAGAAGAAGACGCCATCTTTGTTTCATTGCACCGGATCTTCATCGCATCACGGTGTTGCTGGTTGCATCGCCACGGAAGCGCAGTAAGAAACCGACGCATCACCCCCCCCTGAGAAGAACTGACACATCCCCTACGCATCAGTAGGGACCCGACGCATCACCGTTCTTGCATGTAAGGAACCAATGCATCACCTTCCCTGCAACACTTTCGTTGTATAGCGTTACGCATCCAAAGGTACATTGAACTCAAAGTGTTGCATTTACCATCCAAAGAGAACTAAGCTAATTCTACCATTTTTAAGTACAGTATTGTGGATTTTTGTCGTTTGTGGTCTTGTGTTAAATCTATATAAAAGATACTTATTTTTAATATACAACCTGTGGTGGTGTCCCTCTGTAGTGTTGTCACTGGGTTACTGTATGTGTTCACAAATGCTTTACACACTGCCTCTGAGATAAGCCTGTCTGCTCTTGCCAAGCTACCAAGGGGGTGATCAGGGGTTATTTTAGGAGTGTATCCCCCTTACCCTGACTAGACGCAAGGGTCCCTATTTGGACAAAGGTACCTACCTCTGCCAACTAGAGACCCCCAAATCTAACAAGGAGGATGAGTCATAAGAGAAGCTGGCATGGTCTCCAAAATACCCGTTGTCACCTCTCGGTATCAAAAGCGGGTGAGAGGTACTGTTATGTTTCATATAGGTGCCCTAATATAGGCCCGGGTAATATCATACCCCTTCACCTACATTACCTCCCCTACACTACACTGTAATGAGCCATTTAGGAATGAACCTTTGCCTAGTTCTAGTCCTGGGTGCAGAAGGAGGGTGTCTCCTGAACAATAGAGTCCGATAACTCCATCAATAGACTCACACAGTATGAATGGATATTCATAAGGGTTCTTAGAAACCAGGCTGGAGCTACACCACCTTCCTCCCCACATCTACGTACACGGTTCATCCCATATGTCATCCTCAAATCCAACAATGGCTAATACAAGCAACAAGGGACGAAGGGGCCCTAGATACTTTCTGTATAAATATAACACCTCTTGCTAGTGTTAGTCAGAGGGAACCGAGACTTCCAGGCCGACACACTGACCAGAGGCGCTGAGGCTCCTGCATGCAGACGCTCCAGTCTGAACATCCCTCGCGGGGTGTCCAGCTCGAGACCAAGAGGGGCTCCTACATTCTCACTTCAGGTAATGGGGTTTGACTAAATCCTAGAGGGATTCTTGGCTTTACACCTACTCACACGCTAGGTACACTTAGGTACATCTAGATAGGCATCGTAGGAGTAAGCACTCTCTTTTATCAATGCATTTTATATTCATGTATTTATTCATGCGTAATGCAAGATGGTAGAGCTGTACTATCCATTTATATTCATAGTACTGCTAATCATATATCTCTGCTACTGTCTAATGGTTGTTGCAGCTCATATATTCTACACGAGAATAACAACTGTTCAATAAACCTTTTATTGAAACGCCCAGGCTGTTTATTCTGTGTATCTCTGAGACAAGATAAGTGAGCACGAGTGACTGAGCGAAAAGTAGTACATTGTTTCCACGAACTTGAGGGATCAGGGTTGTCATGTTCTGAGGTTGCCAGAAACTAATCTCTCCCCGATAAGAGGAGACACTAGTGGCACTGTGAGCTAGCTTATGCAAACAGGCTAACATTTCTCGGTGGGGGTGCTCAGAATCAGTCTGCCACCAAACCCACAGTTTATGTTATCCGAACGCGCAGGTCCTGTATGGGTAATATAGGAACTACACGACATGGCGCCACCAACGATGGTTGAGCTCCTTTTTAACAGTAGAATCTGAGTAGTTCAGTCGTGCTATACTCAGAGACCTCTACTCACAAAATGCCAGAGATGTCTGGAGTGGGTGGGCACAAACTCTGCCACAGCTGAGTAGGCGAGAAATCCTATTTATTGGCTGTTGGTTAATCAAGCTTGAAGGATATTTGTTTCCTGAAATTGTGCATAACACCTTATCTTAGTTCCCTTAAACAAAACTTCTCCTTTTGCAAAATGACTGAGAAAGATAACCCAGTGGTGGCTAGACACCTCTCAGATGAGGAAGAAGATGCGAATGCAATACCAATTGCACACAAATTCAGATGTACTATCACCCTGAAACTATTAGAATATGGTTTAGCACCTAGGGGTGGCTTAGTAGCGTTCGTGATTGAGGCACACGAATCAAACAAAACAGAGATATTTTATTTGTGGGTTACATTCCCAGCAGCAACCTCAATAACACAGACATTTCACTACTATATAGAAGGAGATGCACCACAGGAATATGGTCCTTGTGAGGACATAGAAATTCCACTCACTTACCAGGAACACCTATACTGGTTTAAAGGCGCTCTACCCCATATAAGAAACAAAGTAAGATTAGGTCTGCTCGGAGGAGACGGTGCAACATGGCCAATATTAGCGGCCTACACACCACATCATGACATTGAAACAATGCCGCAGCCAGACTTACTCTTACAACACAAGGATTTAATTAAAATCTACAGAAACCTGACACAGTATGTCATGAGGACTTTTACAGTTCAACCAGTATCAGTTGCAACAAAAGGAACTCAAATTCAGGGTACAGCAACTAAAATTACACCACAAACATTACACGCAGTAATGGGCAAGATGTCCACGAAACGTGAACAGATGCCATTCTGGATAGCTCAGAAAATAACTCAGTTGGAGGCAGTATTCCTGAATACTACCCCATTTGAAAAACACAGAATGCTAACGATCTGCTTGCCCATGGGGATAACACCACAAGTAGAGGACTGCACCTCTTGGGGTACAGTCTTTGCTGCCATATGTACCAGGACTCATGGTAAATGCAAGAGAAGGGTTTGAATTAGTGCAGTATGCGACGGTCGCCTACTCGTGTGTACGTGTGTGTCAAGAGATTCTTATTGGAGTACGGTGCTACAGGCAAGGGGATTACCCTGAACCCCTCAACAGACACAAGGTCACCACATTTTTTATACAAGAGGCCTGTGCACACGTATTAGTAATATGTAGAGCAAATTCTGCGTCAATGGAATCATGCAGTATTCAGAAAACCACAATTGTAAAAAATATGATATGAATGAAGAACACTCCAGGTATCACGTGTTCTCTGTGTTTTTATTGAAGATCGATTGCCCAGCCAACACGTGTTTCGTCAGGGTGGAAAACCTGCGACTTCTTCAGGGCTAGAGGATGTACAAAGGCATAGTGTGAGACACTATGGTACATTACATGGTGTGTACAGATGCTTGGCGACATGTGACTTAGTGCAACATACACCTTATGTGACATACCCAAAATGGTGTGATCAGTCACTCCAGGTAGGATAGGTGTTACAGATGGGGTGAAGTCCCGTGATGTGTGGTGGTGTCGTGAGACATTCTGAAATGGCACATTTATTATGTGCGCACATGTTAAATTGATGCCGGTTTCAACAGTACTACATCTAAATACTTCTCGGGTATGGCTAGTATGCACAAGACATTGTTCTCATTAATGCTGTAACAACATACTGTTTTTTATGCATATCAGTGACTCATGATGGTTGTCTCACAACCAGGTGTTGAGTGGCGTCTAAACACAGTCTTATAATATTAAAATTGGTAAAAGACATAAAGCAGAGGTAGAAGACAGGACGTGTTTAAAAGAAAATTGAGGGAGAGAAGAAGAGGACAAGCAAGAGTGTCATGGGCATAGTATATCTAATATATACCGGGGTAAAGAAAGGTACTGTCCTGCATGCGTAATCATACCTATTAGACAAGAAAGTTGAAAATTGGTCGATCTCTCCGACGGTTGTACTTCCGTCCCGGCAGTGTCTTGGAATGGGGTATCCAAAAGTTATAAAATGAAGAAAGGACTCGTGTGCGTATCCGGTGGAGTATCACAGTAAAAAAAGCGGGAGCAAAGATTGGAACAAGGAGTGTAATGGGGTGCCACATAAGTGCAACCTTCAGGCTCGGAAAGGGAGATGGAACCAGGTAAAGTTCCACGAGAGGGGGGTAAATTAGCCCCTAGGGTCAGAAGTAATCCAGGGCCGGTTACTTGTGAAGGTCTAAACCTCGTGGTCATGTCGTATATAAGTCTGGTAAGGACATCTATAAGTATTAAGAGGCAAAGGCCAGGTATACACCTGAAGTCCCATTGGAGTCTATCAAGCAAAGGGGGGTGACTCCAAGCGTTTGAGAATACAGATAAAGCCCCTGTTAGCGGGCTGTGAGTGGAATTAGAATGAGGGTGGAAGTTTGTAAAGGGTAGTATATAGTAGCATCGCGTTTTACCTTAAGACACGTAGTCTTGCACTTCGCAGCGTACATAAGCATCAAAGCTGAGTAAGGCTCTGTCCACGGTACGAGATTCTATAGGGTAAAAATTATCAAGTAAGAGCCATGGCGCAGTAGGGCAGGCGTGCAGGGGCTACGGAGGACAGTGAAGACAATCCTTACCTCCTGGAGTTCTGTAGGGAACAGCAAGTGTGCTGCTAATTCTGAAGGACCCACGGCGATCACCGGAAGTGTGGTTACGTTGCGGGCCCGTCTTTTGAAGGGAAAAGCCAAAGAGGCTAGAGCGTAGACCTCAGTTAGGAAATGAACCCAGAAGTGGGTGATGTAACGGGGATGTGGAAGGACGGAAAGAAGGATTACCTGAAGGACTTATGTGTGTGTGTGTTAGAACAGGATATAGAACGAGCAAGAGAGCTAGTATGAAAAAGATGGAGGACTGGGTACATTGGTAGCAAAAGGAGGGTTGCCACATGTTTGTAAATAGTAACATCATTGTTAACATGAGAATATAATCTAACGTGCGGGTCAGGGGAAAGCGACATGTTATTTAGAAGTTGCAGATATTAATTCAGGTTGTAAATACACTTCACGCCCTCATTTGCTAACCTCTTCATGGGGTATTTTGAAGCCAAATGGATTTGGAGCGAGAAGGGCAGCTCGTTTAATCAACACATCATATACTGGGGCCGGTACATAGACGACTGCTTATTACTCTGGTCAGTGAAAGAATAGAGGCTACAAGAATTCTATGAATACCTGAACACCAACACACTAGGAGTCAGTTTCACCCATCACTACAGTAGTACAAACTTAGTCTTTCTAGACGCGGAACTATATGTCCAAGAGGGGTTCATACATAGCAAACTCTACCGCAAACCTACGGCATGTAATGCAATCTTACATGCCTCGAGCACTCACCCCCCTCATCAAAGTGAGGCTATCCCCTATGGGGAGTTCACCAGAGCCAGGAGGAACTGTAGTCAGGACAAAGAGTTCATCTCCTGCCTATACTCCATGAAGACTAGGTTTAAGGCCAGAGGCTACCATCAAGCATCCCTAGATAAGGCAGAAAAACGTATCATGAAACTCCCACGAATAGACACACTTAAAGAGAAAGTAACCAAGAACCCATCCACACAGCCAGTCAGACTCATTACCAACCACAGTGAAATGTCCAACATTCTCTCTAAAAGCATGCATAAGCACTGGAACATTCTAAAAGCAGACAAGTCTCTAGAAACATTTACCACACATAGACCTCTTATCACATACAGAAGAGGCAGAACTTTAAAAACTATTTTGAGTCCTACTGTCCCCACTATCACCAAAGAAAATGATTGGCTCACACAACGTACACTGGGTTTCCACAAATGTGGAAGTTGCGGTGTGTGTAGGTGGGCTACACATAATGTCAAGACATTCCACGTCCCGGACGGGAGGGAATATAAGATTAAACAGAATATCAATTGTATGACACGTTATGTCGTTTATGTAATCATGTGTAAATGCCAGAAACAATACGTGGGCAGCACAATTCGCAAGCTCAAGGATCGCATCAGCGAACATACAAGAGCGCTCTAACAAGGGGATGTAAGATACCCTATGGCAACCCATGCCATAGGTTGCAAAGCTCAAGGTCCCTACAAACAATTCTCCTTCTTTGGAATAGAGCATGTCCAGCCTAACCAAAGAGGTGGTGACAGAGAACTCCAATTATGCCGCGCTGAAGCCACCTGGATCATGAAATTGAAATCTGTAGAGCTCGGTCTTAACACAGACCATGAATTACAATTTTTTCTAGGGGCTTAATAGAACTGAACAGAACCAGCTGGTTGACCTATTCACCGTTACACGTCAGATCATTTACGCGTATATATGTAATTTGTAATGTATGAAACATAATACTATTTCTCCTGTATAATACAACGACTAAACGTGAAGTGTATTTACAACCTGAATTAATATCTGCAACATCTCAATAACATGTCGCTTTCCCCTGACCCGCACGTTAGATTATATTCTCATGTTAACAATGATGTTACTATTTACAAACATGTGGCAACCCTCCTTTTGCTACCAATGTACCCTGTCCTCTATCTTTTTCATACCAGCTCTCTTGCTCATTCTATATCCTGTTCTAACACACACACACACACACATAAGCCCTTCAGGTAACCCTTCTTTCCGTCCTTCCACATCCCCGATACATCACCCACTTCCGGGTTCATTTCCTAACCTTAGGTCTACGCTCTAGCCTCTTTGGCTTTTCCCTTCAAAAGATGGGCCCGCGACGTAACCACAGTTCTGGTGATCACCATGGGTCCTTCAGAATTAGCAGCACACTCGCTGTTCCCTACAGAACTCCAGGAGGTAAGGATTGTCTCCACTGTCCTCCGTAGCCCCTGCACGCCTGCCCTACGGTGCCATGGCTCTTACTTGATAATTTTTACCCTATAGAATATCGTACCGTGGACAGAGCCTTACTCAGCTTTTATGCTTATGTACGCTGCGAAGTGCAAGACTACGTGTCTTAAGGTAAAATGCGATGCTACTATATACTACCCTTTACAAACTTCCACCCTCATTCTAATTCTACTCACAGCCTGCTAACAGGGGCTTTATCTGTATTCTCAAACGCTTGGAGTCACCCCCCTTTGCTTGATAGACTCCTATGGGACTTCAGGTGTATACCTGGCCTTTGCCTCTTAATACTTATAGATGTCCTTACCAGACTTATATACGACGTGACCACGAGGTTTAGACCTTCTCATGTAACCGGCCCTGGATTACTTCTGACCCTAGGGGCTAATTTACCCCCCTCTCGTGGAACTTTACCTGGTTCCATCTCCCTTTCCTAGCCTGAAGGTTGCAATTATGTGGCACCCCACTACACTCCTTGTTCCAATCTTTGCTCCCGCCTTTTTTACAGTGATACTCCACCGGATACGCACATGAGTCCTTTCTTCGTTTTATAACTTTAGGATACACCATTCCAAGACACAGCCGGGACGGAAGTACAACCGGCGGAGAGATCGACCAATTTTCAACTTTCTTGCCTAATAGGTATGATTACGCATGCAGGACAGTACCTTTCTTTACCCCGGTATATATTAGATATACTCTGCCCATGACACTCTTGCTTGTCCTCTTCTTCTCTCCCTCAATTTTCTTTTAAACACGTCCTGTCTTCTACCTCTGCTTTATGTCTTTTACCAATTTTAATATTATAAGACTGTGTTTAGACGCCACTCAACACCTGGTTGTGAGACAACCATCATGAGTCACTGATATGCATAAAAAACAGTATGTTGTTACAACATTAATGAGAGCAATGTCTTGTGCATACTAGCCATACCCGAAAAGTATTTAGATGTAGTACTGTTGAAACCAGCATCAATTTAACATGTGCGCACATAATAAATGTGCCATTTCAGAATGTCTAACGACACCACCACACATCACGGGACTTCACCCCATCTGTAACACCTATCCTACCTGGAGTGACTGATCACACCATTTTGGGTATGTCACATAGGGTGTATGTTGCACTAAGTCACATGTCGCCAGGCATCTGTGAACACCATGTAATGTACCATAGTGTCTCACACTATGCCTTTGTACATCCTCTAGCCCTGAAGAAGTCGTGGGTTTTCCACCCTGACGAAACACGTGTTGGCTGGGCAATCGATCTTCAATAAAAACACAGAGAACAAGTGATACCTGGAGTGTTCTTAATTCATATCATATTTTTTTACGATTGTGGTTTTCTGAATACTGTATGATTCCATTGACGCAGAATTTGCTCTGCATATTACTAATACGTGTGCACAGGCCTCTTGTACAAAAAATACCAGGACTCATGGTATTCCTTCATTAGCAGTAGTACCAGACGTATTGAGACAGATACAAAACGAGTACGGAGCAGAACCTGCCCTGAACTTAGGGATGAAGTTATTAAATAACTATGATCAGGTATCAGCCATAATACTAGCTTATATTAAAGGGGAATCAGCATCAGTGGCAATCCGCCAACGCCTAAGGGAGTTCAGTCCGTTGGATCAACAACATGAACTGCCCAAATTAATTGAAACTGCTTATGCAGAATTAGGCAGAGACAGTTTGGGTGGGAAAGCATTAAAACCACAACTGATGGGCAGTCCTGAAAAGGACTCTACCAAGCAGACACATGCTTCTGCTAAAAAGAAGTGGGATAATAAAAACAACAAAACTTTAAAAACAGATCTCAATCCCGAGGCAGATCTCCTCCACAGGAGCCCTCTGAAAAGAGGTATAACCTCAGGAATAGGGATAATATTAGGAAACCTAACATGAATCAGGATACTGATACATGTTCCTCTCATTCGCTTCAGGGCTCGACAAAAACTCCGAGAGAGAAGGACGGTCAGAACACAAAGAGGAGCGTACAAAGTCCAGAGACAAGCAAAACTCTTAAGACTATACTTCCAAAAAAGAAGACAAGCCAAAATCAATACCTCAGTTTAAGAAGAAGAAAGTTGCAGGCATAAAGATCAGACATGCCCAGAATTCTGAGGATGCAGCTTCTGAACGGGGAATGGGCTCTGACGATGCTAGACAGTGCAGCAGAAGTAACAATAGCTCGCCAGAACCTGATGGAATTTCTGGTGACAGCGGACTTGAATGATTACATTACGGTGGAAACACCAGATACAGGGTGAGCGTCCCACATAAGTTACACGAAATAACACTCCAAATGGAGGGGGACAAGCCCAGGAAAGTTAAAGGTCTCTTTTGGGAAAATCTGTCATCTGGTTATGACATCCTATTAGCAGAACAAGATTGGCCGCCAACATTCGTTATGGAGTGCCCCAGGGGAGAAAATGTAATTTTTCCATCATTCTCCGACCTCGTTCCCATACATCATAAACATGCATATGCACAGGAGTGGGCAGTTGCCCTAGCTCCAGCACTATACAAAAATCATGCCGGTTGGGATAAGGATTCAACCCACCATGTGATCCCGTTAAAAGTTTCACCAAATGCTCAGAGGCAATACCCAATAAAGCAAGATGCTAAAAAACAGGTCAGTGAGATCTTAGATCAACTTGAATACCAAGGGGTGATTGAAACATGCACCTCACCAATGAACAATCCTTTGTTTCCAGTATCAAAACCGGACAACTCATATCGTCTAATTTTAGATTACAGACATTTAAACTCATGCACAAAGACATTCGTTGTCCAAAACGCACACAGTGGACATTAATTAATAATATTGTGCGGAAAAAGTACAAAACTACACTTGATATCTGAAATGGATTTTTCTGCCAAAATATAGCGCCTGAAAGCAGGTATTTGACTGCATTCTCAGCGTTGGGGTCCCAGCTGCAATTTTGTCGTCTCCCCCAGGGGTATAAGAACAGTCCGGGGGTATTCTCAGCAAGAGTAACTGAGTTACTCCAAAATTTTGATGAGGAAGCATTGTCCTATGTGGATGATATTTATCTGACTTATGATAACTTAAAAAAGCACTTGACCAGGGTGAGCACCATTATCATGGGATTCGCCTCTGAGGGCTACAAATTTAATTTTAATAAATCTAAAATAGCCCACCTCAATGTCCTGTTTTTAGGATACAAGCTTACAAGTGAAGGAAAAAGCCTGGCAGCTAAATTTTTAGAAAAGTGTGCGCTGCTCCAGCCTCCAAAATCATTAAAAAATCTACAATCAATACTGGGATTCCTAAATTTCAGCAGAACTTACATTTTAGATTACGCAGAAAAAGTAAAACCTATCTACGACTTAATAAAACCTGACTTTTCAGTCAAACATTGGACACAGGAACATTCAAATATCCTACGTTCATTACAAGAAGACATGATTGCTTCCAAACACTGACAGACACGCGTAAACGCACACAACTTGGTGATCCGTATAATAGCGGGTCAATGCAGGTACACTTACTTAACCTTCAATGAAGGCGAAACAGTACCGATTGCATACAAATCACACCTGTACACAAACGCAGAAATGCGTTTTACTTCAACAGAGAAAATCCTGACAGCAGTTCAGACCGTTGTAGCAGGAGAAAGAGCACTGGCTAAGGGGAAATGCATAATTGTCATAACCCCAGTACCAGCTTTAGAAGCTGTTACAAAGGCTAGCATTCCAAATGCAAAAGCTTTACATCCGAGGTGGATACAATGGGCTAATTCTCTTACTGCAATGGACGTTGAATACAGATTTGATCCAAGTCTAAAAACACAAGCATTTCTGCAATACGAACAAGAATATCCTCTACCAAATGACATTTTGCCTCTAGATCAGTATGAATATATTATTTACACTGATGGATCTGCTCAACCGGCCATATGGAGTAAGCAACAATACAGCGCAGCGTGTGCAATCGTTAAAGGTCGCATGCGGGATGGAAAGTTCCATCCAAGTTGCACCAAAACGCAATCTCTAGGAGACTGCACGGCTCAGTTGGCAGAGTTAAAAGCACTGATACTGGCACTTGTAAATATGGATCACGAATTCCCCACACTAATTGCGTGTGATTCCTTTTACTGTGTGCAGTCATACAATGAGTATTTACATCATTGGGAACTAAATGGGTTTAAAGATGCAAAAGGTGGCACAATTAAGCATTAAATGCTATGGGAACGGGTAGTGGAGTTGAAAAACGACCTACCAAGGGCTCACGTGATACACACACTGAGTCATCAGCGTGATGGGGTTCACGTTGAAGGGAATTCATTGGCTGACAAAGCCACAAAGGGGCCTGTGCGAACTGCTTCCGTAGCTACACCCACTCGTTCAAACACGAGAATAGACGGTGAGATTATGGTCGCTGTCATTGCTTCAAGCAAAAACAGCGGTGCAGTACCAAAGAAATTTCCTCTCAAGTACTCCTACAAATTAGATGCAAATAACATTCCATATGCTCAGATTCCTGGAGTGGGGGACAGAGTAATACCAAATATGGATCGTAGGCAAGGTTTAATACTAGCAGCACATGAGGGTTTGGGCTCTGCACATACAGGCATTACAGCGACTATTTCATTGTTGAAACAGCGCTATTGGTGGCCCGGTCTAATAAAGCAAACTAAAGACTATGTCTTGAAATGCGACATCTGCCAACAGATGAAAGGCTCCACCAGAACACGCCCGGCGCAGATACTATTACTAATATCTGACAAACCTCTTGCCTGCGTGTATCTGGACCACTGCGGCCCCTTACAATCTGATGGGGCTTACAAGTATACCATGGTTGCAGTGGATTCATGCTCAAGATTCCTATGGGTTTGGCCTCAGCGCTCGGCTGATGCTCGAACTGTTATAAAAGATTTGCGAGTCGTTATCGGGACATACGCAGTTGGCACGTTACATTCTGACCGTGGCCCGGCGTTTAGCTCTCGGGCTTACAAAGAGGCCATGAAAAGTATGGGTGTTGCACTGCGGTACTCCTCTCTGTACCATATTGAGGGAAATTCAGTTGTGGAGAGGAAAAACCAGGACTTAAAGCAATCTTTAACAGCTAGGGTATTAGGCAAGGGCGGTAGTTGGGTCAGTCACCTTTTGGGGTACAAAGAGCACTTAACAACGAGCCAAGAAATTCTCTAGGGGTTGTCACTCCATATGAGGACCTATTTGGGACAAGAATGTGGGTAGCTGATCTTGAGTATGAAGGCACAGTGGCGGATGAGAAACCATTTGATATCCATGATCGTTTGGCTGTTTTACAGGATTTAAATGAATCCAGGACACAACAAAGCAACGTTGTCCAGAAACAGACCTCCACTGGGGAAGTCAAGGCAGTCACAGCAAGATCTGTCTGGATCCCAAAAGTCGGGGATCTGGTCAGAGAGAAAATAGCGGACAAGAAAGAATTTGGGCCATCCTACAGAAAGCCTGTACAGGTCCTAGCAGTACAAGGGACAAGAACTGTACTTCTGCCACCTCTTGCCGGGAAAAAGGAGAAAAGATTTGTCTCAATTGACTTAATCAAACAACACTATGTGGCCGATACTGAACAGTAGGCCTCATGGACTCCACAGAGGCAGACGCCCTCCTCTCGCTACAATCCCAAGTAGTTCAAACAGAAAGACTCATCACTTTTGAAGAGCCTCCTGTGAGGAATGAAGGACTAAGCAACAATGCTATGAAACTCGTTCCCCTTGAACCAGAAGTTCATCTACAAAATGAAACTCAGAACAACACTCAGGTTGCAATCAGACCAAATACAGACCTCTACGTCAACATGCTTCGACGAGAGAGAAATGCAACTTCAACAAATCCCGATGCAATTCCTACAATTGATCGAACTGCTTCTGGCTACTTCATGAACTTTGATACGTTTTCTTTGGATCCAAGTTAACCGGAAACAACGCCAGCCCAAAAATCACGTAAACAGCAAGCCAAAGACTTTGTGAACTTTCTTAAAAAGACTTACCTGGTATCGCCTTGGAAGGAACTTTGGGTAATTACTGGGATTCTATTTTTTCTTTTCTGGCTAGGCTTAGTAATAACTTTTAGCATACTTATTATTGGACGATATCTTCAGCAAAGCACTACAGCCCCGAAAGTTAATTTGATTTTAAAACCACATCGATCGTCTCATCGTGAACAGAGAGACTTGTTATCAGTGAACATCACAGCGGTTCCTATACCGGATGGTATAGTGTGGGACAAGGTTGATTTCGAAATATTCAGTCTGACTGAACTTTTAAAAATATCTCATTTATTTAAAATTTCATTAAGGGATATCATTACCTCCAGTACATTTTCTGATGATTGGGACTCTGAAACTGTTAATAACATGTTGTCTGATTTAGAAAAAACTGCTGTATTTCCGAACACTGAAATTTTAGGAAGAAATTCAGACTATGACACTTTGTACTGTTACCAACATTATGGTCATCATTTTCTGCACAAATCTATTTCACCTAGAAATGTGTTTGAGTACCATCAGTGGGAACATTGCCCTACACCACCAAAAGGTAGTTCCAATACATTTGCACAGAAATGTTCATATTTTTCAGGTTTTAACACCACTGACCCAACCTCATATTATTATAAGGTTCCACCAACATCAGCACTGAAAATTATGTTGATAAACACCAAACAGATTTACTCTGCTTCCTTTATTACCCTACTGTCTGAACAGGGTTTTGACCTATGGAAGGACACAATAGACTTAAAATCGGTCTGGGGTTCTAGGGACTGGCAAGTCCAGGGAACAGAAGCGCTATTTAGAGCATGCCTCATTCCACAGCAGATGATATTTCTAAACAAATCTGTGCAACAGACATCCTGTCTTGGATTAGCCAAGGTAAAGGACCTGAACACACCTCGATTTCCATCACCATCACAGATGGGAGGGTGGCAAAATTCGACTTCACAGGAAGGGGCAACAATAGATGACATTCTAAAGTACAATAGATCAGACCCAAATTACGAAAAATGGGTGGTTTGGCCCTTAGAGACAAACATATGTCATAAACGTTTCTTGGGTATTACCGAAGGGTACAGTATCCACAGGCCAGACCCACGTTATGTACAAAGAGAACATCCAGGGGTAGTGACATCCTACTGTGTTGGGAAGTTGTGCCTTGATTGGCTAGAAACCTCAACACTAACAGAAGTGAAACAATACTTAGCCTTACTCTCACAGTACATGGATCATAGGGATTTTTTACAAGGTCCCAGGAAATATCATCATAAACGTTTCATATATGCTGGCTTCTATGCTGCCTATAATGAAGAGTGGAAAATATCACAACAAGAGGCCGCAGAGTGAATACGGGAAATAGACCGTATTAACTTAGAAAAATCATTGGCTGTGGTAGACAATGGGTTAACAACTTTGTCCTCCAGAAAATATTCTTTGGGCAACATTGTGTCTTCTGCGATAGATATCCTAGAACAAGATTTGTCCATACTACAACACGGGCAATCTCAATTACGTTCTATCATGTCATTGAGCTGGACGCTGCAATCTTTGCTCGCAGGCTTTGTGCCTTGGCGTTTTATAAACAGTGCAACTCTGTTTTCCGAATACAATCTAACAGATAACCAGGTTGAAATGGCACAAAGGGGAGCTAAATATACAATGTTGCATATTGAAAAACTGGACCTACTACCATTTACAGTAGCGGAAGCTCCGTCTTCTGAATGGCTGATCCATGGCCACATAACTCTACCTGTCACTACTTTTCAGTTTCAATATTGCCTTGAACAGAGGCAGGCGAGCAAATATAAAAGAATGGGTAAGGAATACATTTGGGAATCCTGGGATTTGCCGTATAGATTTCGATGCCGGAGTGGGGATCGAGAAGTGTTTCTAAGTGGTACAAACTGCAAGAGTGCTTTGAGCGGTTCTCTCATGTGCCGGGACATTACATTGCACGGAGCGTGTAATGGTTTGATAGCAAACTTGTCCTGCCACATGAAAGAGACTCCAGCTGCCGTGATCAAACCGGTGTTCGAGCTGCTCTCAAATGAGCCTTACTTGATGCTGAACGATCAAGGTTGCTGTGGTATGCTTCCGGGCATTGCCTATCTGGTCACTGTGAACTCCAGGGTTACTTGCTGTATGCAAGTATTGTTTCCCCCAACAAGTACAGTCAGGGAGGCATCATTATGGCCTTCATTGAATGTTTCCTTTATATAATTTGATACTTTGAGCAGACTGAAGGCCATGCTTTTACAGCAGACCGTACGCTTAACCTCCGCTCGAGAGATCTTTGATCTTCAAATCGCAAGGACCTCGACTGAGATACAGGCACTTATACGTACAAACTGCCCCATTCATTTCGCAGAAATGGTGGGTCGTATCTTTAATATGTCTGATACGAGTGGTATTGTACACCTATTTAAGACCATAGGGTCAGGACTTCTTAGCACCTTTCAGACAATCCTCGGAGTTATCCCGAACTTTATACACTCCGTATTTGGAGGCATTTTTGGAGGTCTACCTCTGATCCTGCTATCAATAGTGGAGTCCTGATTGTCATTTACCTACTACGCAATGGACGGTCCAATTACCAATGAGATGGCAAAAGCGCTCCTGGAGCGGAAATACAGTGAACGCATGGTACAACATCTGGGCACACCTCGCCTGAGGGAACTAAGCGCCTCTTGGTTCCTATTGTTTAGACCAGTCTGGATGGACTGCATCCTACCTGTTATTCGATGCCTGTTTTGCGGTGAAGAATGCGTGTTGGACCTCTGTCTGACACTGGCGACGGACACGCCTGCGGACTTGAATACCAGGCTGGAACCCTTGAGGGCCCATGCTCGGCAATGTCCCCAGCGTATTCCCATCTTGATGGCTGCATTCCTCGAGAATCCGCAGGTGCCTTTTACAACTGGAGTAAGCTTTAGCTCCACCACTAGCACTGAGGTATCGACTACAGCACCAGCTGCCTCTACACCAGCTATTGGCAGTACTGAATATCATCTGTGCTCCATTGACGTACTCTGCGAGGTGTTACAAGGCCGTCCCCTGCAGCAGCAAGCAGCGATGATGTTGCGTCTCCCAGCCGGGACGTTTAATCTGTAATTGGCTCATCGTGTGCTGGGAAAGAATTCGGATTTTTTCATTTTCTCTAAAATTAACTAAATTTGGAACACTTCCTAAAAATTAACACTTTCTCGCTGAAAAGCATGGCCTTTTGACGCTTGTAGACATTCAACTTATATAAACAAACTCAATTAGGACTGTGGCTTAAGTGACAATTCCAAACAACTAATTTTCGTAGTAAGATTTTAATTTTTTACCCTTTTTTTAAACTGTTTTTAAAATGATTTTAAAACAAGATTTTTAACGAAGCTCATTGAAAAATGTTCTATGCACTACTATCTAGTAAAGAGAATAGTCCACTTGTAGTTTTATCATTGTTGACTGTTCGGAAGAGGAGTGGGTGGTATGTTTCATATAGGTACCCTAATATAGGCCCAGGTAACATCATACCCCTTCACCTACATTACCTCCCCTATACTACACTGTAACTAGCCTTTTAGGATTGAACCTTTACCTAGTTCTAGTCCTGGGTGCAGAAGGAGTGTGTCTCCTGAACAATATAGTCCTATAACTCCATCAATAGACTCACAAGGTATGAATGGATATTCATAAGGGTTCTTAGAAACCAGGCTGGAGCTACACCACCTTCCTCCCCACATCTACGTACACGTTTCATCCCATACGTCATCCTCAAAGCCAACAATGGCTAATACAAGCAACAAGGGACAAAGGAGCCCTAGATACTTTCTGTATAAATATAACACCTCTTGCTAGTGTTAGTCAGAGGGAACCGAGACTTCCAGGCCGACACACTGACCAGAGACACTGAGGCTCCTGCATGCAGACGCTCCAGCTGACAGTGGTCTGAACATCTCTCGCGGGGTGTCCAGCTCAAGACCAAGAGGGGCTCCTACATTCTCACTTCAGGTAATGGGGTTCGACTAAATCCTAGAGGGATTCTTGGCTTTACACCTACTCACAAGCTAGGTAAACTTAGGTACATCTAGATAAGCATTGTAGGAGTACGCACTCTCTTTTATCAATGCATTTTATATTCATGTATTTATTCATGCGTAATGCAAGATGGTAGAACTGTACTATCCATTTATATTCATAGTACTGCTAATCATATATCTCTGCTACTATCTAATGGTTGTTGCAGCTCATATATTCTACACGAGAATAACAACTGTTCAATAAACCTTTTATTGAAACGCCCAGGCTGTTTATTCTGTGTATCTCTGAGACAAGATAAGTGAGCACGAGTGACTGAGCGAAAAGTAGTACATTATTTCCATGATCTTGAGGGATCAGGGTTGTCATGTTCTGAGTTTGCCAGAAACTAATCTCTCCCCGATAAGAGGAGACACTAGTGGCACTGTGAGCTAGCTTATGCAAACAGGCTAACATTTCTCGGTGGGGGTGCTCAGAATCAGTCTGCCACCAAACCCACAGTTTATGTTATCCAAACGCGCAGGTCCTGTATGGGTAATATAGGAACTACACAACAGAACCAGCATGATGTTTTCGATGATCGCTCGGCACTTCCCTGTTAGACTCGTCAGTGGGATACGTATACTCGACATCTGTGTTGGAAGAGGTAGGAGGCAAAACAGGAGAAAGGTCAACAGCAGTTTCCATCTCAGCCTCACTGACAGTGTTTGTATTCATGGCGATTGAGGGGACCGGATTCAAAGAAATAGCGTTGCACAAAACTGCAGGTGTGACACTATTCAGAATCGGCCAGACGGTGTAGCTTGACATTGTCCACTGAGATGTATCTGTTGTCTTTGCGACCAGGTAAAGGTGGTAAAATGACTGTACGAGTACCCTTCAATCCAAGTACTGGAACTGGTGCACGATATGAGGGACCAAATTCTTTTTCGTTCTCAAGCTTTTCTCGTACCAGATCTCCAAATTTGGGAAGCCAGCCGCCAACTGTAATCAGCAGTGCTGCATCATTGGAAGAGGGTAAATGTTCAGTTGCGTAGCTGTCACAGGTCTTTTGTAGATCCTGTAACACAGTAGAATGATTATCTACATCAAAGGTTGCGGCAGCCGCCACAACGTCTAGACCATCAAGGTCTGGCACAAACATTTTAATACATCACAATTGGGAGTGAAGTTACACTCCTAGTTCCGGACGCACAGCTTGAGTCAATACAAACGATTCCACAAAGTTATCCACGTTCAATAAAGTTTTATTCCTTCTGTTCCACAATTTCCGTTGTGCTCATTTCATTAGGTCAAATGAGAGACACAATATATTTTTACTTCTAATGCAGCAGATATGCCAATCCAGACCTTTTTCTGAAGCAAGAACAATACATTTATCATCCCAATGCATTTCGGACTTAATTTAGTCCTTCATCAGGGGTTCACTACAAATTAAACAACACCAACATTAGATTCAATGTTCTGCTCTTAATACATTCAATTCTATCAACAGTACATCTCGCAGTACATGCCTTGTTGTAACGGTCCCCCCTGATCGGCGTTTTCCCTCTAATAGCATGACTACTCGCTATCAACAAAGTGCCCAAACAAGCTTTGACCCCATTACCTGACCCTTCCCTAATTTACCTTCACCATTCTAACCTCACCCAATAAGTAGAACGTTGTGTCTTTCATAATTTGTGTCACTAGCCCTCTGTCTGTTCGTTTAACCTTCCCAAACAATTCCCTCAGCTGCACTTTTAAAGCACAATGCTTACAAGAGCGTTTCAACTGTTTCACATATTTCGCCTCAACTTAGAGCACATTGAGCTCGTGAAAACATTATGCAGTGCTAACCCATCACCATAAATCAAACCATCGTCAACGTTCCTTCTTTTTTTAATGCCAAAGCGCATTTCGTATGGGGTCCGCCCACCCAGAGATCTTCTAGGGAGATTATTGAGTGCACGTTGAACACCATACAAGTGGGCCAGCCAGTTCCTGCCAGTACCTAAGACTCTAGGTGTCAAGGATTCCTTTAAGTCACGGTTCATCCGCTCCACAATTGAATTGCCCTCAGGCCTGTATGGAGACGAAAACTGCACCGGCACCCCCATCGACTTCATCGCATTCTCCTTAGAGGCGAACGCTGGACCCTGGTCAGAATGGAAGGTGCCACAGGCAAACATCCAGACAAAGACACGCAAATCCCTGATGACATTTCGAGCATCAGCACTGCGTTGTGGCCAAACCCAAAGGAATCGTGTGCACGAATCAACTGCATCTAAAATGTATTTATATGCAATATCAGAAGAGAACGGACCGCAGTGATCAAGATACACACAGCCAAATGGTTGATTAGAAATACATGGCTGTGTTTGTGGTGGTCGTGACACAGTAGACGGTTTGATTTGTTGACAAATGTCACAAAAAAGCACATAAGTACGGGTCTGTTTATATAAACCACGCCACCAATAACGTTGCTGTAAAATCGAGACTGTCGCAGACGCCCCAGCATGTGCAGAAGCCATGCCCTCGTGTGCGGCTCTGATCAAAGCAGGTCTGCGGTCCATGTTGGGAATCAGCTGATCCCCAACAGAAGGAATAGAAGCGTATGGAACTTGTTCGGGAGATATATGATAAGAGAATTTCGGAGGAAACCCTGAGGATAAGCGGAACCCTCCCTCATAGCAGCCACCGCTGCCAGAATATCATTATCTATTTTAGTCATGTACCTTGTAACTGCTGCTATGGAACACGTGGCTACTGCAGATTTTGCCGCTTCGTCAGCCAAAGAATTACCAAGAGCATGTGTTCCCACACGCTGTTGGCCAAGAGTATGGATAACATGTGTGTGGGGCAGATGCTGTTTAAGCTCTGCCACTCGAACCCAAAGCATTTTATGCTTAATTGCGCTGCCTTTAGAGTCTCGATAGTCATTTCGAGTCCAAAAGAATAAGTTGTCATTCAAAGATTGAACACAGTAGTAAGAATTGCACACAATAAGAGTATTCACATTAGGATCAGCAAACTCGAGAGCAAGAATAAGAGCGCGCAGCTCCGCCAATTGGGCCGTACAGTCCCCAAGCGCTTGAGTATGCACGATAGAAGACTTAAATTCTCCATTGACAATGGAGCCAGCCACAATTGCGCAAGCCACTAAATAAGCATGCTTGGAATCGGTGGCCGGTTGAGCCGAGCCATCGGTGTAAATGATACATTTGTATTCCTGTAAAGGAAGCAAGGACAACGGATTAGGATGAACATGTTCATACTGTAAAAACTCCTGTGTCTGAAGTGCAGGGTCAAAGATAAATGTGACATCAGATGATGTCAAAGACGTAGCCCATTTTATCCAACGGGGATGTAATGCTTTAGAGTTAGGTACACTTGCCTTAGTCACAGCCTCCAAAGCAGGGAAGGGCTTGATTATAAGAATGTGTTTACCTTGCGTCAATGAGCATTCCTTCAGAATCACCATCTGGACCGCTGTTAAAACTTTCTCAACATTGGAAAAACGCATTTCAGCTGCAGTGTACAAATGTGATTTGTATGCAATAGGTACTGTGTCCCCCTCATTGAACGTCAAGTAAGTGAAACCCACCTTCCCAGGTACCATACATATCACCAGGTTCGTGCTGTTATCACGCGTCAACAAGTAGTTAGTTGCAAGCATGTCAGATTGCAGAGATTGTAGAAGAGAGGTATGTTCCGGTAGCCAGCTGGCAGAAGAATATGTCGGTTGTATCAATGCATAAAGCGGTCTGATACGCTTGGCAGAATCAGGAATGTAAGTCCTCCCGAAGTTCAAAAATCCCAGCAAGGACTGAAGCTTTTTCAGAGTAGAAGGGGGTTGAAAATGTGCACATTTCTCCAGGAAGTGGTGGGCTAACCCCTTTCCTTCATTATTGAGCTCATAGCCCAAAAAGAGCACCGCCAACTGAGCGATGTGTGACTTTGCAAAATTGAATTTATATCCATAGTCGGCGAACGCAGAAATTATGCGGTCGACTCGGACAAGATGCGGCATAAGCTCATCGCGCGTGAGATAGATATCATCCACGTACGAGAACGCATCTGGATCTATGTCGTGTAACAAAGACACAACACGCGCAGCAAATGCCCTGGGGCTATTCTTATACCCCATGGACAATCGTGTGAATTTTTTCTGATTTCCGACGGCGGTGAATGCTGTCAAGTCACGGCTCTCAGGAGTCAGATTGTGACTGTAGAAACCATTGTATATGTCCAGTGTAGTTTTGTATTTTTTACGAACAAGGTTGTTCACCAGCGCAGTGCTGTGGGTGATTTTTACTTCAAAAGTGCGACAATGACTATTTAAATTTCGGTAATCCAACACAATGCGATATGAACCATCAGGTTTTGATACCGTAAATAGAGGATTATTCATCAGTGATATACATGATTCAATCACTCCCTGATACTCTAACTGTGTTAGAATATCACAAATGTGCGCCCT
This sequence comes from Calotriton arnoldi, assembly GCA_963921515.1. Lineage (NCBI taxonomy): Eukaryota > Metazoa > Chordata > Amphibia > Caudata > Salamandridae > Calotriton > Calotriton arnoldi. The sequence goes on from CAWUFW010007642.1 coordinate 510,628, forward strand.
AGCTTCACGTTTGATTGGTTATTGCGGTTGTGGCTGTGGCGTAGACCGTAAAGGTATCTCATGTGCCGGTGAATCTATATCCCAGCCCACCTGGTTACAGTACACCACTGGGGCAAGGGCCAAAGCCCACCCAGCTGCTAAAGCCTTTGCATGCTCCTCAGGGACGTAACACAAAAAACTCGGAAGTATCACGCCCTCCCATCTAGAAGCGGCTAACACAAATGGTGGAGGCCAATCTGCCTCCGCCAACAAAATGTTGTACGAGGAGGTTAGATTTTCCCAGAAAACCGCCCTGATTGGACATTGTACATCGCCTTCAATTTGAAAAATAATGTCATACAGTCTATCCGGGGGGGCAACCCGGGTATCTGCTGTTTCCACAGTTATGAACGTATCAGTTGCTGTCGCCTCCAGACAGGGACGCAGTGCCTCCCACACTATGGTAACTTCCGCTGCGCTGTCGAGCACAGTCACCGCCCATATCCAGTCCAGGAGTCGCATTCTCACCATCTGAGGCATATCTTGCTGTTAAAGCGGCAACTTTTTTCTTCTGATATGGGGGTCTAAAACGAGGCAGATCCTCTTGTTTGGCTTTAATGTCAAACTGTCGAGGTTGATCTCGTCCCTGTTGACCAGTTGGACCTTTGCCACAATCCTGGCACTCCCCTCCACCGACTTGAGAGTCCGATGTGTCCTGTAAAGAACGAGGAAAGCGCTGATCAGGGACCTGAAATCTATCAGGAGTCTTAATTTTTGTACGGTCACGCAAATCATAAGTACGCTCAAAAGATTCAGGTGTCGGTGAACCAGCACGCAAACCTTGCTTCTGCTGTTGCTGCCCCTGTTTCTTATTTTTCCAGTTCTTTTTAGGAAAGAACGGGCACCCGTCCTTATCAGGTTGGGCCTTTTGTGTTTGCGATTGTGTCTGTGTTTGAGTAAAAGGCTTAACTCCCAGACTATTGCGGCCAATGGTTTTATATGACTTTGCAATAATCTTTGGTAATTCATGTGGCTTATCAGCATCTGCGACAGCCTCCAAGCGGTTAGCCACTTGTAAGGTTACAGCATCACCTTTAACATTAGCAAGGATCATATCAGCAACCATGTCGAACACCCCTACCAGTCTCATCACTAATTCCAGAGACGATTCGGCCCCGTGCTCATCCTGAACACGTTTAATCACGGAAGGGAGGACGGTCATGGAAGGCCCCATGTTGGGTGCCATGTTGCGGGGATTCTGCACCTACACAGAACTATGCGCAGGAAAACAGGACCTCAGTGTATAGGGGTGTACCAACCTACCACCTTAGTGCCCAAAATCCAAAAACCGACTAGCTATAGTGTCTCATTCGTTCTCCTCCAAAAATCACAGAGCTACAAATGATTAGACAACCCAGAACACAACACTCCCGACTCTCTCAGGAATCGCGGTAGCAAGACATACTCTTTCGCTCGCTCACTTGTGCTTGTCCACAACAAGATTAGGCAGAGTCACTGTAATAGTTCAAAATGTTTATTTTGACTATCGTGCTCTACAATACAGTATACGAGCCACTACCAGCAGCAAAATGCATAAACTCAAAACAATTAGCATTGTTACAATTCCATATAGGACAAAGGGGGAAGTCATTATATAAAGACAGTGGAAAAAGGGCTATAAGACCTAACCACCCTCCCCTTGACTAGAAGATGTTTATTAGAAAAAGGAAGATCTCTGGGCTTTGTCAGCAGACCCCATATCTTAAAGCCTAGATGCAAGGTTTACATCACAGGAACAGCATAGCTCTTCTCCATGGAAAAGGCTCTCTCCAAGTGTGTGTTAAAACAACATGCATCCCCGTAATATCAAAGCACGAGTCTCCAGCATTGCAGCTGTGTTTAGCATGTTATGTCTAGGTGCTAGGGACTGACCAGAACAGAATAACAAGGGGCATTGTTTATCGACCTTGCACATCATGTTCAGATTAAACTCCAGGAACTTAGCAGAGAACGCGAAAAGCAGACAGTTCTCATGTGAAAGGCATAAACAGAGTGTTGCAAAATAAAGTCATGTAGTAACGTGCGCAAAAGCAGCATCATGGCAGCAAAGCTCATGCTAACTTAGCAATGTCGAGAATGACCCTAATGGCCATATAACACCTTTAGTTATCTTGGAAACAATTCTGATTTATAGGACTCCCAGGTAGCAAAGTCTTACACAAGCATGAATAAATCTGTAAGAGCGCGTTTTAGATTTGGTAAACATTGTGTTAACAAATCAATTGCTCTACTGTTGAGGACTATCACCATCATTGACCACTGCCTCCTACTGCAGTTGTCTGCAGTCAATAAAGTAATATTTTGAGGATAATAGATTGGTCAACAAGTTTATTGGAATGCCCTACTCAGGTCTAGTCTACTCCTTTCATTAGGAAGTAGCTTTACGTTTATCACGGATACTAATTTCTAGTTCATAACTAGAGTTTTGACACTCCATTTAGTCCAACACTAGAAATGTTTGTCAAAGGCCATCATTAAATTGTCTCTCCTAGATGCATCATCTGCAAACATGTTTTAAAGATAGAGCATAAAGTTTGGATGTAGGAAATAGTGTGTGATGCTTTATCCAATATGGGTGGCTCATAAGAGTTACTAAAGATTTCAGTTATTGCATTCCTTATACAATGCTCTGTGGGCTGGAGAGCTGCTTGCTGGCTGTTGACTATCCCCTTGTAACATATGTGCTTACCAACATTAATCTTTGAGCTTAATACCTTTGACAGGTAGTCATATTCTAGATAAGGGCCATCCAGCTCATCTCTAATTTGCTTGTGCAAAGATGTCTAAACTGAGCTCCATATGCAGGTACTTCTTTGTGTAAATTTTAAATAACTATTTAATAAAAGGTAGTGCATTGCTGGGCATAAGTCAACGTTGCTGCCCTGCTTTTCACAAGCGGGAGAGAGCATTGCAGCTTCTTTCTTCCTGACTGCTGGTGCACTCACAGGCTGCCAATCTCCATGCGTACACTTTTGTATCATAGTGCAAAGGTGTATGTGGAGTCTAACAGAGACTTTGCACAGTAAGAGTATAAAAGGCCACAACATGCTATTGTCAAATGTACTACAAAATGTTTCAACATTGGATAGGTACTCTACAGTGGAGCAAAAATACACTATTGAAAAGAAAGGATAAATGAAACTTTTTGTCCTTGTTAATTCCTACTGAAGGAGGAATTAATTTTGGCTTAAAGCCCTGTCTACTAGTTCTAGCCAATAGGACTTTATGTCAAAAGCCAAAGGGGTTGGTGTGAAAATGCCCTTGAACCACCCATGGTCCACACCTTTGATGCAATGCAATATACAGCTGCACAAAATGTAACACTTGACCGTTTACTTATTTGTTTGGTATTTGGGATTAAATCAAATTACACATTCAATTAGGCCTTAAACCTTCATGCTTGAATTGTAGAGACACAACCTTTCGGGTGATTGATGATGATGCTAGCAGTTCCCTTTAGGAAGATATGTTTAATCTACATAATAATAGATGTTGACAGCCAGGAGCTTCAGGTTTCCATATGGAGTATAGAAGTTACTGGTTACTGAATGGAGCCTTATGGTAGGCTACAGATTGCAGGGCTGCACTCACGTCTTGAATAGTTCACTTGGACAGGGAAAGGATAGTGCTATCATAGACAATCCTTATAGAAATGGGGCCCTATTCACAAATCTATATTTTGTAGTTGTGATGTAGTGCAACAGTAGTACTACTCATGGACTACAAAATGCTATTTACTAAACTACTTGCAGAAACCTCGCCACACATCATTCTGCATGGAGGTCAATGCTGCATGTGTACATAGGTTTTCAGTAGTAAATGTTGGAGAGACAGAAAATGGGGAATATTTACTAGATAATAGGAGAGTTTTAGAAGGGGCTTAGTGAGGGACATCTCTCTCTCTCTTTCTTTCTCATATCTAATATAAAAAACAAAGGTTACACCTGTTATTCTTTATATGTAAACCAAACATCAGAAATTCTTAAGTTATAGTTATACTTTAAATTGAAAATGTGCGCACCACTTTTAAATTATTATAATTTTATTTTTGCTTTATCTACAAACTGAAGAGAAGTACACTAAAATGTAAATGTCTAAACTTATACTTATACCTTTAATTTATAATTTACACAGCACTTTCAAATGATTATAACTCGCGCACATCCATACACAGTGTATTCAGCTATGTAGCCACACTACATTAACAATAAATCACCACTGTACCATGTACTATGTTCTCACAAAAGATTTGATTTGCAATGTCATAACTGTACTTACATGATATAAGTGAGATAATATCAAACAGCATAAGCAGTGTATGGAGAAGGGACATGTTACAGTTAATGAGGGGCAACCTATCCATCGGTGCCAGTATATTATCAATAAGGAGAGGGGTGTGCAGCCCCCCCCTCCAGCCTCCTCAGGCCCTGGGGACGGCATCCCCTGGGGTGGTATCATTATAAATGAGGAGGGGGTGTGCCCACCACTTCTTAAAGGCCCTGGGGACAACATTCTTGGAGCCAAATTATGTTTTTGGGGGAGGGGGTAAGTGCTTCTGGCTGCTTAATTCTGGTGGCCCTACATATATATCACTGAAAAAACAAAGCTTATAGGGACATTATAGTTAGGTGTAAAAGTTATAGTTATCTCAAGTAACTGTAGTTCATGCCCAAAAGTAATTATAACACACACCTCAACACATGCCTCTAATAGAGGTAGAGATTTAAATTCCAGAAATTTGGCTGTAAGACTTCCCCCTTGAGCACCCACTTGAATCTGGCCCACTACATAATCCCAATATATGTGAGGTATTTGCACCCAGGATGCCCACTTTTGTTTTGGGTGGGGCCGTGGGAGATGCCTAGGGCCCTCGCATCTCTGCCGACTACCATGGTGCATGTACGAGCTGGTAACATGTTTTTTATTTTAGGATATGCCCACACTCCACCAGGCAGGGAACATCAGTGTCCTGGAGAATAGGGCTCCGGGAAACTGCAGCACATCAACACCCATGGTATGGGGTCAAGGAGGAGGGACTCATACCCCCTCCCCTTAATACTTAGGTTTAACATTATCTCTGGGGCATTTTGCTGCCTCCACATGTTTGTTGATGTGGTGGCAGACAGTCTGATGTTATCTCAAGATGTGTTGCCTCTGTTTATCCTCTATGGCATTACATACACAACATTTTTTAACCTTAATATTTTCAAAAACTACTGAACGGATACATACCAAACAACAATAAGCACATTTTTGGCACCGAGATTTCGCTTTCTGCTAAATTTGATGCACTTTTGTTCAGCAGTTTTGGATTTATCTTTGTCTAATTTTCCAGATGAAGAATAGGGAGTAAAACCATTTTGGGACCCCCTTTTTCAGCCCCCGCTTGATAGATCGTCTTGAGACTGATCAAAGAAGGAGGTGTGGTGAGTGAGACTTATTTGGGAATATATTGGGAAACTACATAAAGCAGGGCCAGTTATAAACAAATCAAAAATGCTTTTCCTATGGAAACGTGGCTGTGGAAAGTGTCTCTTTTTGACATGGTCAGCATGTGCATATGAGGAGCACCTCTGGCTCGGTACTCTTTTGCCCAAAGAAATCAGTTACCTCTCCAAGAGGTGGAATGTTTTTATCGCAGTTAAATGACATCATTATTTGAAAACTTGAAACCTATGGTTAAAATACCTGTAGACATTAACAGGATCCAGCTGTCTTCAATTCAATGTTTTTAACATTTGAATATACTTCTCATAGGAATTCAATTAAATCATTCCACGCATATTCAGCACAGCTAAATGTTACAAACCATGTAGGTGTACATAGGTTTCTTAACATGCATGTAAGTTCACCATGACGAAGATACCAATATTCATTGGTACCACATGGGCACGCCATCAAATTAATTAACTGAGATTCTAGATTTTCATCTATTTGTTCAATTTTGTACATGAACTCTTTTGCAGAAACATGTTGAAGATGAACTCTTGTTTTTAATATATGGTTCACTGCATATGAAAGTGCAGACAAATCGCTTTCAAACAGAATATAAAATATATATGGAATGCACTGCTGAAATCATGGATCTTCACAATACATTCTTGCTGATCTGTACTCTGAAGCCTGAATCCGTACAGCTCACTCATCAAATTGTCCACCTTCTCCAGTGGGGAATAGCTGTGGAAAACAACAAGCTTCTAAACATTTTTCCCATACACTCATGGGAGTTCTCTTTGCTTCTTTCATTTGAAATAATTCAATACTGTTTCCTATGATTTCTTTTGACTACAGAGGATGTATTGTATAATTTCATAAACCTCTTCACTCTTGGACTTCTCCACTTTTTCAATTTGGCCACTTGAGATTAGTGTTTCATCTTGTAAGCACATTACTTGTTCATCAACATTTATATTCCTATAGTAAGTATTATTCTGTACCAGGTATAATGTAGCCTTTTGATTTTTCTACTCCTTGTTGGCACACCATTTACTAGAATCACTACTGGCTCATTTTCCTCTCTCTCTACACCCACAGTGGCAATGTTTATCTTAAAATCTAAAGGCAAGTACACAACTCTTCCTTTTAAACCTTTTTGCAAATCTGTTGGTGGCAGCTTGCCTGTTTTAGGCTCCATAAGAACTATGCCCTGAAATGGGTGTACAGATTGAATAAGAATAGACTCTTATACATTTAAATCTGCCAGTTCCTGAGGAATAGGTAACAACTCTAAGTTGCTATGTACTGCTCTAGGTGGCATTTTATTTTCTTCTAATTTAATGTACCAGTACTTACAAATAACTATCTCACTAACAAACTCAAACAAATAAAGACAAAATTGCTGCCACAAAATTGCTGCCACAAAACTTTCTTTTCACTTTTTAAATATAAATCAACATTCCTAGTTTGACTTCTATAGTGAGTAGTCGACAACAAATACATATATAGTTCGGTTTTTCAGAAGAAACTGTGTTAAACTTTGTAATTTCTTCTGCAAAATCATCAATACTAAACTCTTTCTCCTGTTTTTCAACACCTACACTTATCAAATTCTCAGTTTCTCTACACTTCTCTTCAGAACCAAAAAAACGAAACTGTATATCATCACAAACTTTCTGTAAATCTGATACAGAACCGTGCAAAAGAGCTGTATTTATCTCACTTAAACATAATGCATTAGTTTTTACATAGTAAAGTCTTCTTACTCACTTCTGCATTTCAGAGTGGTGTACAGCTAGCATTCTTAAATGATAAAAAGTACTTTGTCACACTTTTCTTGAAAGACAAGCCACAGAATGACCCTGCAACTTAGTATATTTTCTTATTTTACATGGATCTAGTCATTGTAACATTTTAGGGGCTGATTACGATGTGGTTCGGAAATGCTCCGAATGGGATTCAGGAATCTCAGAACTTATGTTTCCGACCGAATTGTACACATTTCCAACTGACCGATTACGATGCTCGGAAACCATTCTGGCTGTCCAATTTGGTTCCGAAAGGCATTTCAACAGCCCGACATGAAATGGCTGTCGGAATCTGACTTCGCATAGCAGGCCCCCTTTACCCTGAGGCCTCCAGTTGGGGCCCTTGGGGGTACCCAAGGGACCCCTCTTTCCAACCATGCACAATGTGGCAGGCACCATGGGGTGCCCGCCACAGGGTGCAAGGCTTTCCCCAACCACCCCTTTTTTCAATGGGAGCCGGTGTTCTCAATGCAAGTCCAACCGAACGATGTTGGGAAGCATCGTAATCGGTCCGTCGGACTCACAGAACCCGATTCGGTTGAAAACGATTCCAAAACCGATTTGGTCGGAAGAGTTTCCGAACAACATCGTAATCGGCCTGTAATCTTCTGTTTAACACTTTTTTTGCATATTGTCACTGCTGTAACTCTCACCATGTTTCTCAAGACCTCAATGTGTGTGTCTGTACCTCTTTGTGGTGACATAATACATCAAAAGAAGCCTACAAATACCAGAATACCTTTGTTACACACCACATGCACTCTAAATTTGTGTAAAAGCAAATGTATATAGTGCAGATTGGTATTGAACTATCTATTCAAGCACTTCTCTGAAACCTACAGAGGTAACAGCTGTCTGCTTCTGCAACTGAATGCTCGAGTAGAACTGACAACAGCTGTGCACCTATATGATAAACTACATAGTTTTTAAGTTATGGTCATCAGATGCACAACATGTGTCAGAATACATTTAGAAGTACACACATACCTCAGTCATGAGAGCATACAGACATTTAAACTTGACATAGTGCACTTCCCACTTCAAGTAGACACCTAAAATGATGCTGCCTTCTTCAAGTGTACCTTTCCAGAGACCCATATGAAGTAGGCTAATCACTAATCCATCTGCCAACATCTTTTAAACCTCAATTTTCTCTTGCAGCTTCACTATTCACCGACTACTCAGAATGTTAGGCCTAGCCAAATATACAACAGCAACTCTTCTCATGTCACTGTTGTAAGTCTCACCATGTTTCTGAAGGCATCAATGTGTGTGTCTGTGCCTTTTTTCTGGTGACATGATACTTAAAAAGAAACCTACACATAGCAGAATACCTGTGTTTCAGACCACATGATCTCTAAATTTGTGTAGAGGAACATGCATGTATTCCTTTCTGCTCATAATACAGGGCACATGGGTATTGAACTGTCTATTTGTAGGGTTCTGCGACACCTACATAGGTAACACATGTCTGCTTCTGCGACTGAATTATGAAGCAGAACTGAGAAGATTTGTGCACCTGTATGAGAAGCTACCAGATGTTTACGCTCACATCTTCAGATGCACAATATGTGTCAGAATACATTTAGAAGTATACACATACCTCAGTCATGAGAGCACGCAGACATTTAAACTTGACAAAGTGCACTTCCCATTTCAAGCAGACACCCAAAATTATACAGCCTACTTCAAGTATACCTTTCCAGTGACCCATATTAAGTAGGCTAATCACTATTCCATCTGCTAACATCTTTTAAACCTCACTTTTCTCTTGCAGCTTCACTATTCACAGACTGCTCAGAATGTTGGGCCTAGCCAAATATATAACAGGAACTCTTCTCGTGTCACTGTTATAAGTCTCACCATGTTTCTGAAGGCATCAATGTGCGTGTCTGTGCCTTTTTTCTAGTGACATGATACCTAAAAAGAAACCTACAAATAGCAGAATACCTGTGTTTCAGACCACATGCTCTCTAAATTTGTGTAGAGGAATGTGCATGTATTCCTTTCTGCTCATAATACAGGGCACATGTGTATTGAATTGTTTATTTGAGGGGTTCTGCGACACCTACATAGGTACCACATGTCTGCTTCTGTGACCGAATGATGAAGCAGATCTGAGAAGACTTGTGAACCTGTAGGACAAGCTACCAGATGTTTAAGATAGCATCTTCAGATGCACAACACATGTCAGAATTAATTTAGAAGTACACACATACCTCAGTCATGAGAGCACGCAGACATTTGAACTTGACAGATTGCACTTCCCATTTCAAGCAGACACCTACATTTATGCGGCCTACTTCAAGTGTACCTTTCCAGAGACTCATATGAAGTAGCATAGTCACTAATCCATCTGCCAACATGTTTTAAACCTCACTTTTCTCTTGCAGCTTCACTATTCACCGACACCTCACAAACTAAGGCCTAGGCAAATATGAAAGACCAACTCATCTCATGTCACTATTATAAGTCTAATACTTTTAAACTTATTTCAAGTATATATGATGTTACAACGCAAACTATTACAACGCATACTTTTACAAGGTGATTTTTACAATGCAGTTTCCCTTTCAAAGTATACTATTACAATACAACCCATTACAACACATGTACCATTGTAATGCCTACGTCGTAATGGATGTTTCACACACACAGAGTTATATGGACTGGGATATAGTTTAATACATCTGCCAACATGTTTTGAACCTCAGTTGTCTCTACTACCTATTTCAATCTTCACTTCAGTACAGTAAAACAGACAACAATACATGTTCCGACATTTGGTAACATATTTCAAATATCACATTTCTCTAATGCTTTGCAAGCTTTATAAATAATGCATTTCAAAGTTAAAATGTCATTACAAACACTGAAGCACTCCTACACAAAACATAACAACACACCTTACACATTTGTAACTCACCTCTCAAATACTATTGCAGAATATGAAAATATCAGAAACTCCTAAAATATTTTCTTTCCACACAATAAATGTGATGCACCACTCTCAACAAGGAAAAACCAGTAATGGAAAACGTTCCCTCTCTTTGTGCACACAAATGAATGTAAGTAACAAATCAAAATGCTCCGTTCATTTTTTCAAATTCTAAAACCCATTTCTATTGGATACACATATTAACCCTTTATTACTTTCTTCTAAAAGTGCCCAATCTGGTTCTGTTAGTTACTGGAGTCGCAACTCTACTGTGGTGCGGCAGTGTAGCGTTGCGATGGAGTCGGGAACCCTTACGGGAGTTCAAAAACCTATTTCCAACAACAGTAGTATTATTTTTTAAGAACATACCTAATAGTAACAGTTTCTACAACATTCAACTGTACCAGCAGGTCACAAGTTCACCATATTTTCAAATTCAGCACACTATCTTACAAATGCAAATAGCAGGAGTGGTTGAGTCTTGCAAATATTAGCTTATCCTGTATACTGTACCTTTGTAGGACACAGCTATGTTTTCTGGGGCAAAAGGTATGCTGAACACAGGTATTGACAAAGACCTAGGTTTGCAAAATGTGAATATTAAATGGTTTGTGCAGAGAGAATTAAAGTGGCACCAATTGATGCCTTTGGTTAAAACCTTTTTATCTCCAACCCCCTGACCTCATGATTGTGCACTGTGGTGGCAATGACCTAGGCACATTGACTGGGGTATGGCTGGAAATTCTAATGAAGGATACCTTTGCACAACTAATGGCACTTTCCCTCACACTGTCTTTTTATACTCTAATATATGCCAAAGACAGAAATGGAAGTGGCCAAATCAATTCTGTCCACAGATTGACAAAGCTAGGAAGCATGTTAATAAAGCTGTTTCTGCTTACCTCAGAGACCATAGCATGAGCATATAACAAGAATCTATGTTTTGACATGCATAACATCTACAGAAGTGATGGAGTTTACTTCACAGATGAAGGGAACAGAGTGTTTCTCAACAACTTTAAGCAGTGCATCCGGACTTACATGTAGCTGGAACAAAGTCATAATGAACACAACGGCTCTTCTTAGAGCCATCCTACAACCCAACATTGAAAGATGTATATTTTTAAACATATATACTCTTAATAAATATTTCCTGGATTTGCGAACCCGTCGCGAATCTGCTTAACAAATGCAGGAACTCAGTGTACTCCTGAGGTCAATTTCGGCACCGGGGAACCCATCCCCTGGGGCCAGGCCTTATCCTTTTTTTTAATAAAAAAAATGGGTAGGAGCCTGCGAGGCCCCCCTACCATGGCCGATACTGCCCCGGGGACCCCATCCCCCGGGGCATGGCCAGGACGTTGGGGACCGCAGGGGGAGCCTCAAAGCCCCCATGGTCCCTGCCAGCTCCCCACCTCCTGCGGGAGCCGGCATTGCTTTTGGGCAGAGGGAGCTGCACACATGCAGCTTCCTCTACCCAAAAACAATTCTGCTTCGCTTCATGGAAGGAAGAGCATTTTCCATGTTTCGCTTCCATGAAGTGAAGCACAGTTTGCTATGGCCTGGCAGGAGCAGTGCTGGAGTGGTAATAGGCTTTGGCCATTTTACAGCTCGGCATGGATAGCACTGCTGTAATCCTATGCTTTAAGCCTTTGCTGTAGAAATGGCAAAAGACTTTGTCCCTTTCTATCTTGGTGTGGATGGCACTGTGCTAATCCTATGCTTAAAGAATTTGATAGGAAAGCAGACATTTGAGGTGAGCTTTCCACCTAAACTTGAGAACTACCCAGAGTTCTCTGCTTCTTTTTTGCACATAAGTATATATATATATATATATATATATATATACACTGAAAAAACCATAGGTTTCAGGCACGTTATAGTTAGAAATTAGAATTTAAAAAACCTTAAAAATTCACTGAAAAAACCATAGGTTTTAGGGACAGTTATAGTTAGTTGGACATTGCACTCGTACAAAACCCGTGAAATTCCCCCGTTATAGTTAGTTCAGCTAACTATAACTCGCGCCCCCGCAATGCACTGCTGATGACGTCACATATTAGATCACTCATGACATGGTCAGTGACATCACTGATGACATCATGCAGTGACTGTGTGTTTCTGTAAAGTTTAAATATGTTTAATATATATAGGCAAAGGCGTATTGAAGAATGACTGGGTGTATAAGTGTCTCAATGGATGATTGAGTAGGTGCGTGACTGACTCTCCAAGTGAGTGATTAAACATATCTTACTGAATGCATGGGTTACTGGCTAAACTGTGTGAATGTCTGTATCCATTTGTCTGTTGGTGTGCGAATAGCTACATGAGTGTCTATATGGGTTATTGATTGGTTGTCTGAGTATCTGTATGGGTGCCTGAGTGTTTGTGTGGGTGGGGTGTGTGTGACTCTGTACATAGATGTGTGAGTGGGTGATTCACTGGGTGCATGATTTGAAGAGTGCATCTGTGATGGACTGCTTGGGTGGGTGAGTGTGTGTATCGGTGTGTTAGTGAGTGAATGTATATCTCAGTGGTACATGTGTGAGTAACGACATATGTAAAAGGCAGTATATATGTGTGTTAGAGTATTTAAAAGGCTATAAGTGAGAGTGTGTGATTGTGAGAGTGGCTGTATGGATGTGTGTGTGCATGTATCAGTGATTGTATAAGAGCGTAAGAATGTGCTAGTATTTGTATGAGTAAGTGAGCGGTGTGTTTATCACTGTATAGGTGAGTAAATGGCAGTGTGATTAATTATTTGCATGACTGACTAGGTGTGTGAGTACCTCTATGGATGAGTGGCGGTGTGTGAGTGTCTATGTAGGTGTATGAGTGCATATGATAGTCCTGTACTGAGTGACCATAAGTATGAGTGACTGTACGGGTGAGTGAGTGGATGTGTGGGTAGACCTAAGAATCAGTGAGTGGGTATGTAGTTATTGGTGTTGGAGTGTGTATGGTTTTGAGAATGGCAGTCTGTAATTTAGAGTGGGTGTATCAAAGGTTATATTAGGGTGTGAGAAGATGCATGAAATTATCACATGGATGATGTCATCAGTGATGTCATCAGTGATGTCATTTGAGATGTCATCAGTGATGTCATCAGTGATGTCACTGAACATGTCATGAGTGATGTAATATGTGACGTCATCAGCAGTGCATTGCGGGGCGCGAGTTATAGTTAGCTGAACTAACTATAACGGGGAATTTCACGGGTTTTGTACGAGTGCAATGTCCAACTAACTATAACTGTCCCTAAAACCTATGGTTTTTTCAGTGAATTTGTAAGGTTTTTTAATTGCTAATTTCTAACTATAACGTGCCTGAAACCTATGGTTTTTTCAGTGAATTTCAAAGGTTTTTCAAATGCTAGTTTCTAACTATGCCTACAGAGGTAGTACATGTGAAGAAAGAAGAAAAAACGCACAGAAAGAAGCAAAAGAAATGCAGAAAGAAGCAACAGAACTCCACAAAGATGAAGAAAAGTGCATGAAGAAGCAAAAGATGTGCAGAAAGAACCAACAGAGGAGCAGAAAGAGGCCTTGTTCCAAAATCATCCTGTGCCCACAACTTTTTCCGACATGTACTGGTGGTAACTGACTCTGACTAACCAGAGCCAGTGCTATGCAAAAACACACTTAGAATACAGTGAAAACACCTACATACACTAGGGAACACTATGCGTTGGGGTACCCCTGTGATTAGCATGACCTCCTCTGTAAGTCCCTAGTACATAATAGGGCAGGGGGATTAAAACTACCTCTTAAAATGCGCTACAGGGCGTGTTTGCACAGTGGTGAAGGGAGGGGTTGCCTGAGGTGAAATGTGTGCAAACGCACCCTGTGACGCGTTTTAAGTTGCGGGATTAAGTCCCCTTGAATCCTGAGTGTCTTTGGGGCCCAACTAGCCCCCCAGGTACCTACAGTTAGGACCACAGAGCTGAGTTGCAGAGAGGCGTTCCGAGGCCACGCACCTTTTTTCACCTCTCTGCAACGCAACTCTGTTGTGCTTACTGAAGGAACCTGGTGGGATAGTTGGACTCCAGGGACCCTCAGTATTGAAGGGGACTTAATCCCCCAACTTAAAACGCACCACAGGGCCTGTTTGCACACATGTCACCTCAAGCCCCGCCCCCTCCCTTCACCACTGTGCAAACGCGCCCCGTGGCACATTTTAAGTTGGGGGATTAAGTCCCCTTGAATCATGAGGGTCCCTGAGGTCCAACTAGCCCACCCTGTACCTCCAGTATGTGCCAGGGAGCGGCGTTGCAGAGAGGTGTTCAGAGGCCATGCCCCTTTTTACACCTCTCTGCAACGCAGCTCTGTGGCACTTTCTGGACGTACCTGGTGGGCTAGTTGGCCCCCAGGGACCCTCAGGATTGAAGGGGATTTAATTCCCCATCTTAAAATGCGCCACGGGGCCTGTTTGCACACATGTCACCTGAAGCCCCGCCCCCTCCCTTCACCACTGTGCAAACGCGCCCCGTGGCGCGTTTTAAGTTGGGGGATTAAGTCCCCTTGAATCCTGAGGGTCCCTGGAGTCCAACTAGCCCACCATGTACCTCCAAAAAGCGCCACAGAGCTGCATTGCAGAGAGGTGTAAAAAGGGGCATGGCCTCTGTACACCTCTCTGCAACGCAGCCCCCTGGCCCCCAGGGACCCCCAGTATTCAAGGTGAATTCGTTCCCCATCTGCAAACGTGCAAGGGGGCGCGTTTGCAGAGTGCTGCAATGAGGGGGTGTGGCCTCCAGCGCGATGCCGGTCTTTTTTTTTTTTCTAAGAAGGGGGGCTGTGTGGCCCCCCTTCTTTTTCTAAATTATTGGCCCTGGGGACCCCATCCCCCAGGGCCTGCCCCCTATTTTTTTTAAAATAACTTATGGAGGGGGGCTGCGTTGCCCCCCTCCTCTGGCCACTTATGGCCCCGGGGACCCCATCCCCCGGGGCCGGCCTTTGTTTTATTTATTTTTTAAATTAAATTTTGGGGAGGGGGGCCACGTGGCCCCCCTCCCAGCCCACTTGTAGCCCTGGGGACCCCATCCCCCGGGGCTGGCCCTCTCCGTTGGGGACGGTGGGGGGTCCCCAATCCCCCCATGGTCCCGCCGGATCCCCGCGTCCCTCGGGAGCCGGCATTGCTTTTCCACATGGGGAGCTGCTGACATGCAGCTCCCTGTGTGGAAAATCAATCTGCTTTGGTTTTTGGAAGAGAGAGCAGGTTTCCTGCTCTCTCTTCCAAAAACCAAAGCAGTTTGCTATGGCAGGACGCGAGGCTCCCGCCCTGCCATAGCAAACTACAGTGTCCTGGGGGTAGGCACCCCGGGACACTGCAGGAGCCGGCCCTGGGGGGTGGCGGTCCCCAGGGCCATCACTGGCTCCAGGAATATCTTGAAAGCCCCGTGGAGGTGGTGGTCCCCGGGGCTTTGGGGGTCCGTAACGGACCCCCATATTTAATGATTTAGTGCCCCGGGGAGGTGGCGGTCCCTGGGAGGCCTGTGGGGGGGCTTGAGCCCCCCCACACAGGTAATTTTAATTTAAAAAAAGAAGCCCCAGGGGGTGGCGGTCCCCGGGGCTGCGGGAGGGCCGAGAGCCCTCCCGCACCATTTTTTTTTAAAGCCCCGGGGGGTGGCAGTCCCCAGGGCTTGGGGGGGCCTTAAACCCCTGCATGACCCCGGGACTTGGCCCACCGGGGGGCCAATTAACAACGAAGCGCGAGAGACCGCGCTTCGTTTTTTTTTTTTTCTCGGCGGGATCCGCGCACCCTAAGCGCATCCCGCCGATTTAAAAAATAAATAACAAAATTGGCCCCTGGGGGTCCTTGTGGGAGCCCCTGAGCAGGCCTAGGGGGTCAGGGTGTTTCTACCCTGCCCCCTTTTTGCGTTTTGCGCAGTTGTTTTCCTGATTTCTTGTGCCTCGGTTCTACTGAGGCACAAGATGGCTGCCAACACTTCCTGGTTTGTAGTGTTGACAGCCAATTAGCATACAGCTCGTGATCGAGAGGGTGCACGGACCCTACGCGGCCATAGATATATATGTGATTTAACTTTTGATTTTCTCAGGAACTACTGAACGGATTTACACCATTTAAGCAAAAGGCATGACTCTGAACCAAGGGCTACCTTTTTGCCAAATTTGGTGTAATTCCGTTCAGCAGTTCGGGCTGTAGCTGCGATGAAAGGTTCCTATGGAAAATTGCATGGGGAAAACACGTTTTGGGACCCCCCATTTTTATCGGCCCCCGCTTGACGAATCACCCCGAGACTTTCAAGATAGGAGCGGACCAGAGCGAGCCACAAAGTTTGAAAATTTCGCGAAGAATCGTCAACCGGCGCCAAAGTTATTTCAAATAGAATGTTGCGGATTTCCTATGGAAAATAGGTCCTAACTATAACTATCTACTGGCGACTGCCAGTAGATAATATATATATATATATATATATATATATATATATATATATATATATATATATATATATATCCAACGCACAGGTAAGCCCCAAAAGGAGTGAAGCCACAGGAAGTAAAGTAGCTCGCTTTTCTTTATTGACAGCTTGCAAGCAGGCAACCATCCAGGCACGGACATCAAAGTCATTACGCCAGACGCGTTTCGGGAGTTTTGTAATCCCTTCTTCAGTGGCGTTATGTAAAGGAATGACGGCACAGTTGCTTGCGCATAATTTAAATAACCAAAGTCTGCCCCAGTGGGCGTGGCCGCCACCGCGGCCTTCTGGACTTTGTAGTGCGCTAAGAGTAATCCCAAGTGGGTCTGCTTGTCATTACTTAATTAAAACATAGTTCTTGCCCCAGTGGGTAGATGTTCAGTCCTGGCGGGAGCCTGCCCAGCTTTCCAGATGCCAACATGAGTATCAGGCTAGCACCACCCTGCAATGGCGCCAGACTTTCCTTCCTCCCGCTAATTCCAGCACCCGCTGGGAGCCGGCACGGACCCGCTGACCCGCGGTGGGCCTCACTCCACGGCCGAGCCACAGCCGTATTAAATCCAACGCACAGGTAAGCCCCAAAAGGAGTGAAGCCACAGGAAGTAAAGTAGCTCGCTTTTCTTTATTGACAGCTTGCAAGCAGGCAACCATCCAGGCACGGACATCAAAGTCATTACGCCAGACGCGTTTCGGGAGTTTTATAATCCCTTCTTCAGTGGCGTTATGTAAAGCCCTTGATGGCCCTGGGGACCGCCACCCCCCAGGGCCGGCTCCTGCAGTGTCCCGGGGTGCCTACCCCCGGGACACTGTAGTTTGCTATGGCAGGACGGGAGCCTCGCGGCTCCCGTCCTGCCATAGCAAACTGCTTTGGATATTGGAAGAGAGAGCAGGAAACCTGCTCTCTCTTCCAATATCCAAAGCACATTGCTTTTCCACATGGGGAGCAGCATGTCAGCTGCTCCCCATGTGGAACAGCAATGCCGGCTCCCAAGGGACGTGGGGAGCCGGCGGGACTGTGGGGGATTGGGGACCCCCCACAGTCCCCAACGGAGAGGGCCAGCCCCGGGGATGGGGTCCCCGGGGCAAGTAGTGGTCCAGGATGGGGGCCACGCGGCCCCCTCCCCAAAAAAATAAAAAAATAAAAAAAAAAATGGAAAGGCCGGCCCGGGGATGGGGTCCCCGGGGCCTTAAATGGCCTGAGGAGGGGGCCACGCAGCCCCCTCCCAAGAAAATAAAAAAGGCCATGCCCCGGGGGATGGGGTCCCCGGGGCCAATACAGGCCCAGGGAAGGGGGGCCACGCGGCCCCTTCCTCGTTTTTTTTTTTTTAAATTAAATTTAAAAAAGGGGTAAGGCCCTGGGGGATGGGGTCCCCAGAGCCCAAAAACAGGAAAAAGGAAGGGGGCTACACAGCTCCCCTTCAGGGGACAAAAAAAAACAAATAAAAAAAAACGATCGGGTCCGCAGGCCCCGCCCCCTTCCTTCACCACTCTGCAAACGCGCCCCCTGGCGCGTTTGCAGAGGGGGAACGAATTCCCCTTGAATACTGGGGGTCCCTGGGGGCCAACTAGCCCACCAGGAACCTCCAATATGCGCCAGGGGCTGCGTTGCAGAGACTGTAGAGAGGCCACACCCCTTTTACACCTCTCTGCAACGCAGCTCTGTGGCGCTTTTTGGAGGTATATGGTGGGCTAGTTGGACTCCGGGGACCCTCAGGATTCAATGGGACTTAATCCCCCAGCTTAAAACGCACCACGGGCGCGTTTGCACAGTGGTGAAGGGAGGGGCGGGGCTTCAGGTGACATGTGTGCAAACAGGCCCCGTGGCGCGTTTTAAGATGGGAATTAAATCCTCTTCATCCTGAGGGTCCCTGGGGGCCAACTAGCCCAACAGGTACATCCAGAAAGCGCCACAGAGCTGCGTTGCAGAGAGGTGTAAAAGGGGTGTGGCCTCTCTACACGTCTCTGCAACGCAGCCCCTGGCGCATATTGGAGGTTCCTGGTGGGCTAGTTGGCCCCTAGGGACCCTCAGGATTCAAGGGGACTTAATCCCCCAACATAAAACGCGCCACGGGGCGCGTTTGCACAGATGTCACCTCAGGCCCCGCCCCCTCCCTTCACCATTGTGCAAATATTCTTCTAAAATCATCCGAAATACGAATTCCGATTTACTCACCTGTTATCAGGAGAGACCTCAGTGCTGTATCTTTCAGCCCAGTACTGGTCCTGAAAAGTAATTTTAACCGTACTTACCAGTAACTTGAATTTCCTTCCATATGCTAACATTGACTGGTTTCACTTGGAAATTCTTCTAAGTGTGGAGTTTTGGAACTTTAAAATATTCCTCTAAAATCAGCCGAAATACGAATTCCGATTTACTCACCTGTTATCAGGAGAGACCTCAGTGCTGCATCTTTCAGCCCAGTACTGGTCCTGAAAAGTAATTTTAACCGTACTTACCGGTAACTTGAATTTCCTTCATAGGCTAACATTGACTGGTTTCACTTGGAAATTCTTCTAAGTGTGGAGTTTTGGAACTTTAAAATATTCCTCTAAAATCAGCCGAAATACGAATTCCGATTTACTCACCTGTTATCAGGAGAGACCTCAGTGCTGCATCTTTCAGCCCAGTACTGATCCTCAAAAGTACTTTTAACCGTACTTACCAGTAACTTGAATTTCCTTCCATAGGATATCATTGCCTGCTTTTTGCTGAAAACGTTTCTAAGTGTTGATTTTTGAAACATACAAATATTCCTCTAAAATCAGCCGAAATCCGAATTCTGATTTACTCACCTGTTATCAGGAGAGACCTCAGTGCTGCATCTTTCAGCCCAGTACTGGTCCTGAAAAGTAATTTTAACCGTACTTACCGGTAACTTGAATTTCCTTCATAGGCTAACATTGACTGGTTTCACTTGGAAATTCTTCTAAGTGTGGAGTTTTGGAACTCTATAATATTCCTCTAAAATCAACCAAAGTACGAATTCCAATTTACTCACCTGTTATCAGGAGAGAACCCAGTGCTGCATCTTTTAGCCCAGCACTGACCCTGAAAAGTAATTTTAACCATACTTATCAGTAACTTGAATTTCCTTCCATAGGCTAACATTGACTGGTTTCACTTGGAAATTCTTCTAAGTGTGGAGTTTTGGAACTTTAAAATATTCCTCTAAAATCAGCCGAAATACGAATTCCGATTTACTCACCTGTTATCAGGAGAGACCTCAGTGCTGCATCTTTCAGCCCAGTACTGGTCCTGAAAAGTAATTTTAACCGTACTTACCGGGAACTTGAATTTCCTTCATAGGCTAACATTGACTGGTTTCACTT
Organism: Calotriton arnoldi; assembly: GCA_963921515.1. Lineage (NCBI taxonomy): Eukaryota > Metazoa > Chordata > Amphibia > Caudata > Salamandridae > Calotriton > Calotriton arnoldi. The sequence continues at coordinate 530,615 of CAWUFW010007642.1, forward strand.
GGAAATTCTTCTAAGTGTGGAGTTTTGGAACTTTAAAATATTCCTCTAAAATCAGCCGAAATACGAATTCCGATTTACTCACCTGTTATCAGGAGAGACCTCAGTGCTGCATCTTTCAGCCCAGTACTTATCCTCAAAAGTAATTTTAACCGTACTTACCAGTAACTTGAATTTCCTTCCATAGGATATCATTGCCTGCTTTTTGCTGAAAAAGTTTCTGTGTTGATTTTTGAAACATACAAATATTCCTCTAAAATCAGCCGAAATCCGAATTCTGATTTACTCACCTGTTATCAGGAGAGACCTCAGTGCTGCATCTTTCAGCCCAGTACTGGTCCTGAAAAGTAATTTTAACCGTACTTACCAGTAACTTGAATTTCCTTCGTAGGCTAACATTGACTGGTTTCACTTGGAAATTCTTCTAAGTGTGGAGTTTTGGAACTTTATAATATTCCTCTAAAATCAACCAAAGTACGAATTCCAATTTACTCACCTGTTATCAGGAGAGAACCCAATGCTGCATCTTTTAGCCCAGCACTGACCCTGAAAAGTAATTTTAACCGTACTTACCAGTAACTTGAATTTCCTTCCATAGGCTAACATTGACTGGTTTCACTTGGAAATTCTTCTAAGTGTGGAGTTTTGGAACTTTAAAATATTCCTCTAAAATCAGCCGAAATACGAATTCCGATTTACTCACCTGTTATCAGGAGAGACCTCAGTGCTGCATCTTTCAGCCCAGTACTGATCCTCAAAAGTAATTTTAACCGTACTTACCAGTAACTTGAATTTCCTTCCATAGGATATCATTGCCTGCTTTTTGCTGAAAAAGTTTCTAAGTGTTGATTTTTGAAACATACAAATATTCCTCTAAAATCAGCCGAAATACGAATTCCGATTTACTCACCTGTTATAAGGAGAGACCTCAGTGCTGTATCTTTCAGCCCAGTACTGGTCCTGAAAAGTAATTTTAACCGTACATACCAGTAACTTGAATTTCCTTCCATAGGCTAACATTGACTGGTTTCACTTGGAAATTCTTCTAAGTGTGGAGTTTTGGAACTTTAAAATATTCCTCTAAAATCAGCCGAAATACGAATTCCGATTTACTCACCTGTTATCAGGAGAGACCTCAGTGCTGCATCTTTCAGCCCAGTACTAATCCTGAAAAGTAATTTTAACCGTACTTACCAGTAACTTATATTTTCTTCCATAGGAATCCATTGTCTGGTTTTCAGCAAAAAGTTTCAAAGTGTTGATTTTTACAAACTACAAATATTCCTTAAAAACCACCTGTATGACTTAAACGCATTCTTTCAACTGTTTACAGGAGATGCACCAGTGCTGGATCCAGGATCCAACACTGAGTAAGAAAAAGTAACGATAACAGTTTTTACCTGCTAAGTGAATTTCCTTCCATAGGATAACATTGGTGATTCTATGAGAAAAAGTTTCTAAGTGTCAACTTTTAAAATACAATAATATTCCTTAAAAATCACGACTGTAACCAAAACGCTTTTACTCAACTGTTTACAGGAGATGTACCAGGACTGAATCTAGGATCCAGTCCTGTGGTTAGAAAAGTAATCCATAAAGTAACTAATTGCATTTAACTAGAAATTCACATTGAGCTGAATGTTGCATTGTGTTTGAAAATGTGTTGCCCATTGCAACAACTGTAACTACTGTACTTAAAAGTCTATTGCCTATGTGCAAAGTATTTAAACTAAAGTAATTCATTCTGAGAAAGTATTTTTTGTAATGTAATGTATAATGTAATTACAATGTAATTTAAAAAATAAAATCTGTAAAAAAAATTGTTTCTAAAAATGTAGTAAATCAGTATGAAAAAAATTAATATAACAATTAATACATTTAAAAATTGTCATTTACAAAACCTTTGAAATTCACTGAAAAAACCGTAGGTTTCAGGCACGTTATAGTTAGAAATTAGCATTTAAAAAACCTTTGAAATTCACTGAAAAAACCATAGGTTTCAGACACGTTATAGTTACAAATTAGCATTTAAAAAACCTTTGAAATTCACTGAAAAAACCATAGGTTTCAGACACGTTATAGTTACAAATTAGCATTTAAAAAACCTTTGAAATTCACTGAAAAAACCATAGGTTTTAGGGACAGTTATAGTTACTTGGACATTGCACTCGTACAAAACCCGTGAAATTCCCCCGTTATAGTTAGTTCAGCTAACTATAACTCGCGCCCCCGCAATGCACTGCTGATGACGTCACATATTACATCACTCATGACATGGTCAGTGACATCACTGATGACATCACTGATGACATCTCAAATGACATCACTGATGACATCATCCACGTGATAATCTGATGCTCCTCCTCACACCCTAATATAATCTTTGATACACCCACTCTAAATTACAGACTGCCATTCGCAAAACCATAGACACTCCAACACCAATAACTACATACCCACTCCCTGATTCTTAGGTCTACACACACACATCCACTCACTCACCCGTACAGTCACTCATACTTACGGTCACTCAGTACAGGACTATCATATGCACTCTTACTCCTATATAGACACTCAAACAACGCCACTCATCCATAGAGATACTCAGACACCTAGTCAGTCATGCAAATAATTAAACACACTGCCATTTACTCACCTATACAGTTATACACACACCAGCTCACTTACTCATACAAATAGTAGCACATTGTTACGCTCTTATACAATCACTGATACAAGCACACACTCATCCATACAGCCACTATCACAATCACTCACTCTTGCTTATAGCTATTTATATACTCCAACACACATATATACTGCCTTTCACATATGTAGTTACTCACACATGTACCACTGGGACATACATTCACTCACTAACACACTCTTACACACACTTACCCACCCATACAGTCTATCACAGATGCACTCTTGAAACCATCCACCCAGTGAATCACCCACTCACACATCTATGCACAGAGTTGCACACACCCCTCCCACACAAACACTCAGGCACCCATACAGATACTCAGACAAGCATTCAATAACTCATATAGACACTCATTTAGCTATTCACAAACACATGCAGCCACTTACACAGCAACAGACAGACGGATACAGACATTCACCCAGTTTAGTCACTAACCCATGCATTCAGTAAGATACGTTAAATCACTCACTTATAGAGTCAGTCACGCACCTACTAAATCATCCATACAGACACTTACACACCCACTCATTCTTCAATACGTCTTTTCCTATATATATTAAAAATATTTAAACTTTACAGAAACACACAGTCACTGGATGATGTCATCAGTGATGTCATTTGAGATGTCATCAGTGATGTCATCAGTGATGTCACTGACCATGTCATGAGTGATGTAATATGTGACGTCATCTGCAGTGCATTGCGGGGGCGCGAGTTATAGTTAGCTGAACTAACTATAACGGGGGAATTTCACGGGTTTTGTACGAGTGCAGTGTCCAAGTAACTATAACTGTCCCTAAAACCTATGGTTTTTTCAGTGAATATATATATATATATACACCTTACCTTAGTATATATGTTTAAAGCTCAGTAACTTTTAGCTTTTAGAAAACACTGACAATCATTGGCTGTTCCGGCTGGACTGTTCCCATTGGGCACAGGGTCAAGACCGATTTGCATATGGCTGGGTTCAAACTGGAATGGCATGATGAGCAAAAAAACGATGGATTTAGGCCCAGATCTCTGTACTGGGGTGAATGTATGACATTGTTCTGCATTCTGTTCATCAATTGTTGTTTTTGCATTTGTCACCCCGAGTGGGACGGGTATTCCCAGATGTGGGTCCTGTGCTCTCCATGCCACTGGAGTCAAGCTATCCTGGCTGATGAGGGGTGAAACCCCGAAACTGGTCCTAGGATGCTTGATTCCAGTCCAGGGAGGACCTGGCCTGGCAGTTCGGGCTGGACTGTTCCCATTGGGCACAGGGTCAAGACTGATTTGCATATGGCTGGGTTCAAACTGGAATGGCATGGTGAGCAATAAAATGATGGATTTAGGCCCAGATCTCTGTACTGGGGTGAATGTATGACATTGTTCTGCATTCTGTCCATCAATTGTTGTTTTTGCATTTGTCACCCCGAGTGGGATGGGTATGCCCAGACGTGGGTCCTGTGCTCTCCATTCCACTGTAGTCAAGCTATCCTGGCTGATGAGGGGTGAAACCTGAAGCCGGTCCTAAGATGCTTGTTTCCAGTCCAGGGAGGACCTGGCCTGGCAGTTTGGGCTGGACTGTTCCCATTGGGCACAGGGTCAAGACTGATTTGCATATGGCTGGGTTCAAACTGGAATGGCATGGTGAGCAAAAAAACTATGGATTTAGGCCCAGATCTCTGTACTGAGGAGAATGTATGACATTGTTCTGCATTCTGTCCATCAATTTTTATTTCTGCATTAATCACTGGATGATGTCATCAGTGAAGTCATTTGAGATGTCATCAATGATATCATCAGTGATGTCACTGACTATGTCATGAGTGATGTAATATGTGAGGTCATAAGCAGGTCATTGCGGGGGGAAAGCTATAGTTAGCTCAGCTAACTGTAAGTGCTGAATTTCTCTGGTTTGTACTAGTAAAATGTCAGCCTAACTATAACGTCCCTGTAACCTTTGTTTTTTTCAGTGAATTTCCATGTGTTTTTAAAATCTATTTTCTGACTTTAACATCTGTGTAACCTTTGGTTGTTTAAGTGAATTTCTAAGGTTTTCAAAAAATGTATTTTCTGAATATAACATTTCTTTTTAAAAGATTTTTGACAAATTTTCTAAAATATTTTGTGAATTTTTTCTATTCTTATGTACTACTTACTAGGTGTTTTATTTTTTTACTGTAGTTTATTTCCAAATACTTATTGCTTAATTGTAATATATATATAAGATCATTTTATAGTTTTTTTCTTATAAATGTAAACTACTTTTTTGTTTGATTTTCTTTATATCTTTTTTTTCTAAAATTGAACGATTTTTTAAATATTTTATAATACATTTTTAAACTAATTTTTTAAATATAAACTATTGGTAATTGCTTTATTTTATAAAAAATATGTTGATGTATTTTTTTAAACTTAGTTTGGTCAGTGGTACTTCCGTGGTTCCTGCTGGACCGAGTAGTCAGCCAGAACTCCTTGTTTTTCTACTCTGATTACATGATGACAATGGAACCGCTGTGCCGCAACCGCAAATTTCTCCAAGAATTTATCGAATTAAATTCTTTTTAAATACAATACTATTTCAGATTTAGTCAGTAGGGTAGACATATAACAGATGCACAATATATGACAATATATTTATTTTTAAGTATAACTCACTTGAATTGTTGTTTTACGGTATCGCGGATCTACCGATCGGCACCGCAAATTCACTCGAAAACCTAGCAAAAATCTCCCATTTTGATTAGACACATGGGGAGCATACTTTTTTTCCCGGTAAACCCCACCTACATCTTCAAACTTTATTGGGAAACAGAGGAAGAAGGCCATAACTTGGAGAGAATGCTATTTTTACTGTGGTAGCAATCAACAACTATTTACAATGGCTGTAGCCTCAACACCTACTCCTGCTGAAGATCCTGTTCTGCTGGAAAATGAGGAGGATGTAGAACAAGCAGCACCACCAAGGAAGGAAAGTTGTGTCTGGCAATACTTCAGCATACCATAAGGTGAAAAGAAAGTGTCTGCTAAAATTGTCAAATGCAACATCAGTGGCAAACGACTTTTTCGAGGAAGAGCAAAATAGTACAGACATGGCACATCTTCCAAGTGGAAGCATATTAAGACAATCAATGAGAAAAGATGCCACAGGATGCAGCGTGAAAAGGGAGCTGCTTCCCATCCTTCAGTTGCATCTCTGACTGTGCAGCACCATCCACCTCAGCAAACAATTTGGTGCACATGACCACCCATTGTTTACTGTGTCATGTGCCTGTTGGACTAAACGATAACAAAGGGGATGATGGATGGAGCGCTTGAGCAAATCAAACACTCACCCCCAGTCAACTGATCTGGGTTTAATCCATCATCATTCTTTAGCTCACTCCACCACCCCAGTTCAGACATGGCCATATGCAAATCAGTCTGACCCTGTGCCTCATGGGAACAGTCCAGCCCGAACTGCCAAGCCTGTTGGACTAAATACAACATCTGTTGCTGAGTAGTTACACGCTGTAAATACTCATCCTTGCTAACTTTTTTCTTAATACCATCCACATTTCATGTCTGTATTTCTGTTGTTGATAACATGTCCGTTGACATGGAACTGGTTTTGGAATAGTTCAGTACCAAGATTTTCGTTGAGTACATTAATCCTTGAAAAAAAAAAACTTAATGAAAACAGTTTTAAAAAAAGGTTCTTTTAAGAACCTAACCAAATAATCAACTTGTGTTTTCATTTCATTTATTTATTGTAAATATGGTGTATATGTTTGAGTGTATGGGTGTTTTAGTACATGTATCAGTTAGAGTTTGTGGTGTGTTTCTGTGTGTATGAGTAGGTGTCTCAGTAACTCAGCGAGTGTGTTAGTGTCTTAAAGGGAGTGTCAGTGTATAATATTAGTGACTCTTAGGAGTTACAAATATATACACTGTCACTCTCTTTAACACACTAATACACTCACTGAGTTAATGAGATACTCAGTGTGTGTAGAACTAAATGTGTGAGTGAGTAAGTGAATGTATAAGGGAATCCATGGGTGTGTCAGTGTATGTATTAGTTAGTACTAGGGTGTGCATGAGTAACTATTTGAATTTGTTAGTGAACAGATTAGTCTGTACATGGGTGCATCAGTGTATATATCAGTTAGCCCCAGGGTGTCTCAGTGTGTAAATGAGTGAGTTGGTGATTTTTTCAGACAATGCATCAGTGTGTCCATAGGTGTGTTAGTGTATGTATTAGTGAGACCTAGGGTGTATCAGACTGTACAGAACTGAGTGAGTGAGTATGTCAGTGAATACATCAGTGTGTCAATGGCTGTGGCAGTGTATGCATTAGTGAGTTGTAGAGTGTGTCACTTAGAGTATGACTGACTGAGTGAATGTCAGTTAATGCATCAGTGGGTCCATGGATGTGTCAGTGTATCTATTAGTGAGACGTAGGGTGTGTCAGTGTGTGCATGACTGAGTGAGGGAGCATGTCAGTTAATGCATCAGTGTGTCCATGGGTGTATCAGTATATGTATTAGGCAGTCCTAGGTTCTATCAGGGTGGGTAGAAGTAAGAGAGAGTGTGTGCTAGTGAATGCATTAGTGAATCCATGGGTGTGTAAGTGTATTTGGTAGTTAGTGCTAGAGTGTGTCAGGGTGTGTATAAGGTACTGTTTGAATGTGTCATTGAATGAATTGGTGTGTACATGGTAGTGACAGTGTATGTATCAATTAGTCCCAGGGTGTCTCAGTGTGTATATGGGTGAGTTGCTTATTTTGACAGAGAATGCATCAGTGTGTGTATGGGTGTGTTAGTGTATTCATCAGTGAGACCTGGGGTGTGTTAGAGTGTGTAGCACTGAGTGATTGTTAGTTAATGCATCAGTGTATGCATGGGTGTGTCAGTGTATATATTAGTGAGATGTAGGATGTGTTAGTGTATCTATGACTGAGTGTATGAGTATGTCAGTTAATGTTTCAGTGTTTTCATGGGTGTGTCATTGTATGTATGAGGCAGTCCTAGGTTGTCTCAGGGTGTGTAGAAGTAAGTGTGTGAGTATGTTAATGAATGCATTAGTGAATCAATTGGTGTGCCAGTGTATGTAGTAGTTAGTCCTAGAGTGTGTCAGGGTGTGTATGAGTGACTGTTTGAATTTGTTAGTGAATGGATTGGCATGTCCATGGGTGTGTCAGTGTATTTATCCAATAGTCCAGGATGTATATGAGTGAGTTGGTGAATTTATCGGATGATGCAACAGTGTGTGCATCGGTGTGCTAATGTATGTATTAGTGAAACCTAGGGTGTCTCAAAGTGTGTATCACTGAGTTTAGTGAGTATGTCCGTTAATGTCTCTGTGTGTTCATGGGTGTGTCATTTGTATCTATCAGTGATATCTAGGGTGTGTCAGACTGTGTGAGAGAGTATGTCAGTTAAATCATTAGTGTGTTTTTGGGTGTGTCAGTGTATGTATTAGTGACAGCTAGGGTGTGTCAGAGTCTGTATGACTGAGTGTGTGAGTCTGGTACTTAATACATCAGTCTGTTTATGTGTGTGTCAGTGCATGTATTAGTGACTACTAGTGTGTGTCACTTTATGTATGACTGAGTGAGTGAATGTCAATTAATGCATCTGTGTATGCAAGGTGTCTCAGTGTATCTATTAATGAGAAGTAGGATGTATCAATGTATCTATGACTGAGTGAGTATGTCATTTAATGCATCAGTGTGTTCATGAGTGTGTCAGTGTATGTATTAGGCAGTCCTAGGTTGTGTCAGGGTGTGTAAAAGTAAGTGTGAGAGTGTGATAGTGAATGCATTACTGAATCCATGAGTGTGTCAGAGTATGTCGTAGTTAGTCATAGAGTATCTCAGGGTCTTTATGAGTAACTGTTTGAATGTTATGTTATGTTAAAAATATTTATAGAGCGCACTAACACCAAGCGGTTTCATGGCGCTGAGAGCAGAGGAGCGACAATGTTATAATGAACAGAAGCTTTACTCGTAGGCCTGAGAGAAAAAAAGAGTCTTAAGAAGTGTTCTGAACTGGGCGTAGGAGGTAGCTAACCTCAGTCCAATGGGGAGAGCATTCCAAAATTGAGGGGCCAAAAAAGAAAATCCAAGGCCACCATGTTTTTTGCGTTTGAAAGTGGGGATGGTGAGCAGATTCAAATGAGAGGAGCGTAGTTCACGGTAGGGGACATAACGATGGATCCTAGATGAGATGAATACTGGGCCAAGACCGGCAAGGGCTTTAAAGATGGTGCAGCCCAGTTTAAATACACAGCGTTTAGCCACCGGGAGCCAATGCAGGCTCTTCATCAGGGGGCGGACGTGTTGGTATATGGATTGACGGAAGATGAGCCTGGCTGCTTGATTTTGTACCAGTTGCAAACGGTGGAGTTGGTATGCCGGAATGCCAACATAAAGTGAATTGGCATAATCAATACGAGAGATAACCAAGGCCAGGATGACTAAGGTCAAGGCCTCGGTGGTCAGAAATCTACAGATCTTCCGAATTCTGCGTAGGTGGAAAAAGCAGGTAGAGACCACTGCACTAATCTGAGATTTCATGGACAAATCATTACTGATTATGACCCCTAGACTTTTTACAGATTCTGCTGGGCGAGGCGGGCTACCTAAAAGAGGGGGCCAAAAATTAGAATTCCACGGGTTGGCAGTACCTCCTGTCAGGACCAGCTCAGTTTTATCAGGGTTGAGTTTTAGTTGATTAGCGTACATCCATTCGCTAATATAACTCATGGTGGACTGGAAATTGGATGCTGTGGTGTTAGAAGAATCAATTTCAAACACCAGCTGGAGGTCATCAGCATAATTAAAAGTGACAACTCTCTTTTGCGTAAGGACCGAATCAGAGGAAGCATGTACAGATTAAACAGGAGGGGTGAAAGGGAGGAACCCTGGGGGACCCCACAAGTCAGCCTAGCTTTCTTGGCTGAGAAATTAGCGAGATGGACTGCCTGAGATCGGTTGTGTAGGAAAGAGGAGATCCACTTCAGGGCCAGACCCTGGATGCCAGCATTACTGACACGATCGATCAGGAGGTCATGGTCGACCGTGTCAAAAGCAGCCGATAAATCCAAGAGCACCAGGGCCTGGGTGATGTTTTTATCGGCCCCTCTCCTAAGTTCGTCCATAACTGCAAGAATGACTGACTCCGTAGAGTATGCAGGTCTAAATCCTGCTTGATGGGGGTCAAGAAACTGAGAGTGTTCAATAAATGAGCTCAAACAATTTGCTACGTGAGCTTCTAAGATCTTACTGAGATAAGGAAGTAAAGAGATTGGGCGGAAGTTACTCAGGACCAAGGGGTCAGCGTTGGGTTTCTTCAAAATAGGGACGATTTCCGCATGTTTAAAGGTGTCTGGGACAATACCTTGTTTAAGAGAGTTATTGAGGAGTGAGAGGGGCGGATCTGGGCAGGTAAGGAAAGCCTCTTGTAGAATATGAGAAGGGCAACAGTCGGTGGGGGAGCCTGATCCAATTTTTTTTAGGAGGACAGAAAACTCTTCCCTGGAAATCAGGGGGATTAAATCCAACACCAGGGGATTATTACATGTGATAGAGAGGGCAGTTGAAAGTGTGGAAGACGGAATATTGCTTTTGATGGTGGCAATTTTCTCGATAAAATACGAATTCAGGGAGTCACATAATGATTGTGAGGGGACAGGTTTAGCTATCACTCTGTCAGGTTGTGTAAGTTCATCAACTATTGAGAAAATATCCTTGGTCTTAGTGGCTGAGTTTGTAATTTTCGAGGAAAAGTAAATTGCCTTGGTCTGAAGGATAGAGTTTTTATAGTCTTTTAGCAAGGTAACATAGGTGGCTTTTTTTTCAAGAGCATAATCTCGTCTCCAGCTGCGCTCGGCTTGCCTAAGTGCCAGTTTTTTTATTTTCAGATCGTCAGAGAACCAGCGTTGAGCGTTGTGAGGGCGTTTAAGTTTAGTTTTCTTAAAGGGAGCAACACTGTCACTGGCTGAGACCAGCCATTGCTCAATGCTTGATACCTGATCGCAGAGGGAATCTTGTTCGGTTGGTGAAGTGGCTTTTAAAAATGTACAGAAATCGCCAATATTGGCCCGATTCCAGTTTCTAGCCAAATGATTACCCATCAAGGAGGGTTTAGTGAGGGAGTACAGGCCATGGTAAATATGATATGATAATGATCTGACCATGTACATGGGGAAATAGATGGTTGTGTAATTTCCAAGTTGGAAGTCCAAATTTGGTCCAGGATATGTCCCTTGATATGGGTGGCATTGTGTACATGTTGGATACAGTTCATAGCTGATAAGAGATCCGTGAATTCTATGGAGCTGGCACTCTCCTGTACATCAGTGGGCCAGTAATTAAAATCGCCAATAATAATAATCCTAGCATGGTTAATGACTAGTTGAGAAATCATTTCACCTAACAATTGAGGAAATGAAGGCATGTGGTGAGGAGGTCGATAAAAGAGAGCACAAACAAAGGAAAAATGGGGCGATTCGAATTTCAAAATAAGGCTGTCGACCGAGGGTATACCAACGATCCCTAAAGCAGTAAACCTAAGTTTATGATGAATAATTGCTGCAACCCCGCCCCCGGGCTTACCCGAGGGCCTGCTGGCCTGGAGTATGTAATAGCCTTTGGGAACTGCCGCAAGGATGTCAGGGGCCGACTCGGTAGTGAGCCAAGTTTCAGATAAAAGAAGGATATCCGGTTTGTCAGAATCGAGGAGCTGAAAGATTTCAAGTTGATGCTTCACCAGAGAGCGGGTGTTTAAGTAGCTAATTACTAAGGTCCCTTCTGCCTGGTGCTTAGAAGTAGTAAATACGGGAGGGTCCTTATAGGTGACAAGAGATCCCAGCTCAACAGGAGGAGCGGGGAGCTCTGAAAGGGCATCTCTGGGATTGAGGATCCCACTATTGTTAATAAGATCCCTGGCACTGGTGCTGATAGGCCAGTTTCCATGTAAGTGTCTCAGCTCAGAGGCTGTGTAGGTAACAGAATGGGCATAATGCATGGCCCCTAGCCCCGCCCGGCCGCGGACGGGCGCAGACGGGCTTGCCTTTGGCGCGCCTTCGGCGCGCCAGCGGCGCGCCCGCTGCGCGCGAGGAAAGGCATGTCAGTTTAATAGTGCTGGGGGAGCTAGAGCGCTGACCAGTGGCTCCGCCCCTGACAACTCCCAGCTACCAGGTGTGAGAAATCAGAGGCGCCGGCACCCTCCACAACAAGCGGGAAACCCCGTGGTGGACCGGGATGCCGGTGCCCGACTTAAGGGAAATGCGAGTGAAAGAGCGCAGAAGCAGGGAGCAGTGAAAATTCAGCGACAGTAACGCCAAGGTGAGGAACAAGTTGGGGGTCAAGTTAATTTAAAAGCACAAGTTAAAATTTCAAGAGCACAGATACAATTGTTTTGCCACAACACAAATTCAGTTTTAAAAATACAGATTCCAAATTCAGTGCACAAAGAAAGCAGATAAAAAATCGCCACTCAGCTTAGCGATCACGCGGGATAATCGGCATTCGGGAGAGCAACTGACATACGACTATGCGCGTCCGCTGCGCGCGAGGAAAGGCATGTCAGTTTAATAGTGCAGGGGGAGCTAGAGCGCTGACCAGTGGCTCCGCCCCTGACAACTCCCAGCTACCAGGTGTGAGAAATCAGAGGCGCCGGCACCCTCCACAACAAGCGGGAAACCCCGTGGTGGACCGGGATGCCGGTGCCCGACTTAAGGGAAATGCGAGTGAAAGAGCGCAGAAGCAGGGAGCAGTGAAAATTCAGCGACAGTAACGCCAAGGTGAGGAACAAGTTGGGGGTCAAGTTAATTTAAAAGCACAAGTTAAAATTTCAAGAGCACAGATACAATTGTTTTGCCACAACACAAATTCAGTTTTAAAAATACAGATTCCAAATTCAGTGCACAAAGAAAGCAGATAAAAAATCGCCACTGAGCTTAGCGATCACGCGGGATAATCGGCATTCGGGAGAGCAACTGACATACGACTGTGCGCGTCCGCTGCGTGCGCGGAAAGGCATGTCAGTTTAATAGTGCAGGGGGAGCTAGAGCGCTGACCAGTGGCTCCGCCCCTGACAACTCCCAGCTACCAGGTGTGAGAAATCAGAGGCGCCGGCACCCTCCACAACAAGCGGGAAACCCCGTGGTGGACCGGGATGCCGGTGCCCGACTTAAGGGAAATGCGAGTGAAAGAGCGCAGAAGCAGGGAGCAGTGAAAATTCAGCGACAGTAACGCCAAGGTGAGAATGAATGTGTTAGTGAATGAATTGGTGTGTCAATGAGCATGTCACTGTATGTATCAGTTAGTCCCAGAGTTTCTCATTGTGCATATGAGTGAGTTGGTGATTTTGTCAGAGATTGCATCAGTGTGTGCATGGGTGTGTTAATGTATATATTAGTGAAACCAAGGGTGTCTCAACATGTATATCACTAAGTGAGTGACTAAGTCAGTTAATGCATCAGTGTGTTCATGGGTGTGTCAGTATTAACCCTGGGCATTGAATTCCGCTCCGCTCGCGGAATTTGCGGAATTTAGACAATTTCGCGTTCCGCGGAGAACACGGAATTGCCAACAATTCCGCAATCCGCGGCGAAGCGGAATTATTTTCTTGTTCGCGCTTTAAAAATGCATTCTAGCGCGCGCGATTATGACTTACCGGGATTCCTGCGTTCGCCGACGGGTTTTCCTATTCGTTCACGTGCGCCACGAGATTTCGGTAGCCGGCCGCGCGATCCTGCGAGAGTTTGCGATCGCGAACACGTCATTCGCCGCGCCATCGGACAACGCGAGAGTGTGCGATCGCGAACACGTCATTCATCGCGCCATCGTGCAACACGAGAGAGATTGCGGTCGCGAACACGTCATTCGGGCGCGCCATCGGATTTCCGGCGGAATCTTTGTAAACCTGCGATCCCGAACACGCAAAATTTTCAATCTGGAGAAGAATAATATCGCGAGCAGCATAAAACCTTCTATAAACTGATGATTTCCATGGAAAAAAACCTCAGATTGATATTTGGGTGTCCTTTTTTTCATTTTTTGGGCGGGGGGAGAGGGAGGAAGTGCCACAGAGTCTACTACTTCCTGTTCCTTTCCAGCAGGCTCCTCCCAGTGCTTTCTCCATCTCCTGTTCATTTTTCACTTGGATTTGAGCTGGAAGGATCACTCTTTGTGTCTGCTGCATCATTATCATTGGATTTGAGGATTTTTGGATTTGAGATTTTACAAGTAAGTTGGTGTTGTTTGATTGGGTCATTGCAGTTGCTGCAATTACAATTTTTTTAATTTTCATCATTTTTAAAAATAAATATAGTGGTGGGTAGCCACTGTAGCCAGTAGGCCCAGAGCTAGTCATCGGTGGGTGATGTATTTTTTAATTTCAAACATCATTTAGGGGGCATGGATGGCGTTGGATTGAATTGCAAAATGTGTATTTTTGGGTGTATTTCAGTTTTTGGGCTGTGTGCTAAATACATGCCTTAGTTGTGTGTGGTGTGCTGCAGGCCTTGTTTACCCCTGTGGATTTTCGTTTTTGCATTTTATTGCATTACAGGCAAAGCAGTGTTGTTTACCATGCAGCCTTTGCCTGGCTATTATAGGTCTGTTTTCAGTACAGTGTTTTCCAGGCCTCCTGCTTGTTGCTTCTGATTTGTGAGTGTCCATGTGGCTGGTAGCCATTTCTGGTGGGAGTTATAAGTGTGCTGCTTTTTTTGCCATATAGGCCTGCATGTGTTTGCTTTGTGACCTAGGCTTCTTGTTGTTGTGGGCCTGGCCATGAGGCTGGTGGCCATTTTGAAGCCAGGCAGTGTGCTTTTTGCCATAGGCCTGCATTGTCTGTCTTCAGTTTCTTGTTGTTGTGGGCCTGGCCATGAGGCTGGCGGCCATTTTGAAGCCAGGTAGTGTGCTTTTTTTCCATAGGCCTGCATTGTCTGTCTTCAGTTTCTTGTTGTTGTTGTTGGCCTGGCCATGAGGCTGGCGGCCATTTTGAAGCCAGGCAGGGTGCTTTTTGCCATAGGCCTGCATTGTCTGTCTTCAGTTTCTTGTTGTTGTGGGCCTGGCCATGAGGCTGGTGGCCATTTTGAAGCCAGGTAGTGTGCTTTTTTCCATAGGCCTGCATTGTCTGTCTTCAGTTTCTTGTTGTTGTGGGCCTGGCCATGAGGCTGGCGGCCATTTTGAAGCCAGGTAGTGTGCTTTTTTTCCATAGGCCTGCATTGTCTGTCTTCAGTTTCTTGTTGTTGTGGGTCTGGCCATGAGGCTGGTGGCCATTTTGAAGCCAGGCAGTGTGCTTTTTGCCATAGGCCTGCATTGTCTGTCTTCAGTTTCTTGTTGTTGTGGGCCTGGCCATGAGGCTGGCGGCCATTTTGAAGCCAGGCAGTGGGCTTTTTGCCATAGTCCTGCATTGTCTGTCTTCAGTTTCTTGTTGTTGTGGGCCTGGCCATGAGGCTGGCGGCCATTTTGAAGCCAGGTAGTGTGCTTTTTTTCCATAGGCCTGCATTGTCTGTCTTCAGTTTCTTGTTGTTGTGGGCCTGGCCATGAGGCTGGCGGCCATTTTGAAGCCAGGTAGTGTGCTTTTTTTCCATAGGCCTGCATTGTCTGTCTTCAGTTTCTTGTTGTTGTGGGTCTGGCCATGAGGCTGGCGGCCATTTTGAAGCCAGGCAGTGTGCTTTTTGCCATAGGCCTGCATTGTCTGTCTTCAGTTTCTTGTTGTTGTGGGCCTGGCCATGAGGCTGGCGGCCATTTTGAAGCCAGGCAGTGTGCTTTTTGCCATAGTCCTGCATTGTCTGTCTTCAGTTTCTTGTTGTTGTGGGCCTGGCCATGAGGCTGGCGGCCATTTTGAAGCCAGGTAGTGTGCTTTTTGCCATAGGCCTGCAAGCTTGTAGCCTAGTCTGCCAACAGGCCTTTCATCCAGTGGGCCCAGAGGTAGTCAGGGGTGCATGAAACAACTGTTTATGTGTGTTCTGTTGAATATAAACATCATTTAGGGCACATGGATGGCATTGGATTGAATTGCAAAATGTGGATTTATTTTTGGGGTGTATTTCAGTTTTTGGGGGTGTGTTACATGCCTTAGTTGCGTGTGGTGTGTTGCAGGCCTTGTTTAGCCCTGTGTATTTTCGTTTTTGCATTTTATTGCATTACAGGCAAAGCAGTGTGGTTTACCATGCAGCCTTTGCCTGGCTATCGTAGGCCTGTTTTCAGTACATTGTTTTCCAGGGCTCATGCTTGTGGCTTGTGATTTGTGAGTGTCCATGTGGCTGGTGGCCATTTCTGGTGGGAGTTATAAGTGTGCTGCTTTTGCCATATAGGCCTGCATGTGTTTCCTTTGTGGCCTAGGCTTCTTGTTGTTGTGGGCCTGGCCATGAGGCTGGCGGCCATTTTGAAGCCAGGCAGTGTGTTTTTTGCCATAGGCCTGCATTGTCTGTCTTCAGTTTCTTGTTGTTGTGGGCCTGGCCATGAGGCTGGCGGCCATTTTGAAGCCAGGCAGTGTGCTTTTTGCCATAGGCCTGCAAGCTTGTAGCCTAATCTGCCAACAGGCCTTCCATCCAGTGGGCCCAGAGATAGTCAGGGGTGCATAAAATAACTGTTTGTGTGTTCAGTTGAATTTAAACATCATTTATGGCACATGGATGGCACTGAATTGCAAAATGTGGATTAATTTTTTGGGTGTATTTCTGTTTTTTGGGGTGTGTTACATGCCTTAGTTGTGTGTGGTGTGTTGCAAGCCTTGTTTAGCCCTGTGTATTTTCGTTTTTGCATTTTATTGCATTACAGGCAAAGCAGTGTGGTTTACCATGCAGCCTTTGCCTGGCTATCGTAGGCCTGTTTCAGTACATTGTTTTCCAGGCCTCATGCTTGTTGCTTGTGATTTGTGAGTGTCCATGTGGCTGGTGGCCATTTCTGGTGGGAGTTATAAGTGTGCTGCTTTTGCCATTTAGGCCTGCATGGTTTTCCTCTCGGCTTACTGCTTGCATCCATCCCCTTTGCCAGCTGCAGCTCCCTGAATGATGTGATGAGCAAATAATTTAATGCCAAACAGGGTCCACTTCTATTACATTTGTATTTTGGTTGTCCTGACAGTGTACACAGTATACCATGAAAGCCCTTGTTGACAGTCTCACAAATGGCTACACTAATTTATATCTTTTATTTGTTTGTTTGTACTACTAGTAATTGACCCACAACAACAAATGCAACATTTCACTGATGTTCTTCTCCTGGCTTCTTTGCTTTTAGGTGCACAAAAAGACAGAGGAGGAGGTGTCATCATCATCATCACCCGTTGTACTGCCAGGCTGAAGTCCTGCTGCGCGTCACGTCCACGTGTGACCACAGACATCTCTGCAACTTGTGCACCTGCGTCCTGCTGACATCTGAAGAAGATGGCCCCAAAGAAAGGTACCAGGTCCTCCAGTAGCAAGAAAGTTGCCAGTGAGAAGAAGGGAGAGAAGAAGGAAGTGGCACTTGCCAAGACTGGGGTGCCGGCCGATGTGTTTTTTGGTAAAAAAAAACTTACGCCTGCAGCAGCGGTGTCCAGCGGGGACCAAGCTAGGAGCAGCACCTCTGCATCAGTGGCCCCACCCCAGCAACCTAGGCCCAAGCCCATGACTGTGGCAGAGGTAGCCAGTCTACTAACGACCAGTGATGTTGAAATGTCATTATCGCAAAGTAGTACCCAATCCACGCACTCGCAGGCGCAAACTCAGGAGATAAGTGGGCAACCCCAGCCGCAACCCGAACCGCAGCTGGAACTGCAACCACAGCCGGAAACACAGCCGCAACCCCAGCCGCAGCCGGAACCGCAACCACAGCCGGAACCGCAACCACAGCCGGAACCACAGCCGCAGCCGGAACCACAGCCCACAATAGTAGCTGTTCCACCTGAAGTAGGGGCAGTTCAGGAAATCGAGCTTTTTGCAGACGAAGAGGAGCAAGCCACTGTTCCAGAAGATCCAGTGTCTTCCAAACCCCCAGCAAGGAAAAGGAGGCTTAGTACATCAACTTCTTCTTCAAGCCCCGCTTCTGATGATCTAGATGCCACCTGGAAGCCACCAGCTCAGCCTGAGAGTGATGCACACCACAAGACAAGGCTAGTGAAAAGGAAGGTTCCAGAAAGCCTTACAGTTATGGAGGTAGATGTAGACGAGGGAGGTGATGATGATGAAGAGCCAGTCATCACAAACATCACTCCTGGGCCTGCGGAGATGGAGACCAACATTATTAGACTATCCCAAATCGCTGCGAGGGATGTAGCACGGATACCACCAACACAGGTAACGCCAACACGACCTCCAGCTTCCATATTTGCCTTTGCAAAGGCCCGGCAGGGACCTACATCAAGCTCAACCACCACCTCAGTAGGTGTTGGTAATGTAAGTGCACAGAGTCAAATTCCATGCACACCCTCCATTTCATCTGGTATTGAAAGTGGCACCTCCAGCAGTGCCAGAAAGTTCTCCTCCCCAGTTTGGGACTTCTTTTCGGTTAGCAGTAAGGAGGAGAACATTGCTATATGCTCAATTTGTCGGCAGGCTGTTAGGCGGGGTAAGCTTGGTACAAACTATGGTACCGGAGGACAAACAAGTCATCTCAAAAAACACCACACTATCAGGTGGGAGGCTCACCTACTTCACTTACAAAAAAGTAAAACTGGACCCATTGCTGTTGTTGGGGATGAAGAAGTAGGGGAAGATATGATCGCGGTGGAAGGTCAACAAGAGGGAGACATTTATAGCCCTACCCCCAGCAGTGTACTGGTAACGCCCACATCCTCAGCAACATCTCAGTGGCACAGTAGTAAGAGTCAACATGAGACACCAAGGCAACCGGGCACTGCAATGAGCAAAAGTGCAGCGTCGTTGAGCCTAGCTGGGTTCAAGAAGAAAGGTGCACCACTAAGCAAAATATTCCAGCCTACCATTGACAGCATGCTTAGGTCGGAGGGGCAGTACCAACGCAACCACCCAACGGCACGGTTGTATAATGCGAAGCTGGCTAAAATGTTAGCGCTGGACCTTCTCCCTTTTTCATTTGTGGAAGGGGTGGGTTTCCTTGAATTTGTGTCAGCCATCTGCCCTAAATGGAAGGTTCCCAGCCGTTCCTATTTTGCCCGAGTTGCTGTTCCAGCACTACATCACGATGTGCTTGAATTGGTTGGACAAGCTTTGCAGCAGAGTGCTGTTCACAAAATCCACCTGACAACAGACATGTGGACCAGTTGCCAAGCCACTGATTACATGTGCATCACTGCACACTGGGTCTCTTTTGTGGGGGTTAGAGACAAGCTATCTGAAGTAGGTGCTGTTGACACAGCTGCAATTTTTAATGCTTCTCGGAAACATGCAACTATAGCCATGTTCGCCATGGATAAATCTCATACTGCTGAAAACATTTTGGAAGAGTTTAACAACAAGGTCTTTGAATGGCTGCGCCCCAGAGGGCTTCACATTGGTTTTGTTGCCACGGATAATGGCAGTAATATACTTAAGGCCATGACGCTTGGTAAGTATTTCAGGGTCCCGTGTTTGGCGCACTGCATTAACATTATAGTTCAAGACTTTCTGAAAAAAGAACCCATAGTCAGCAACTTACTGACCACCTGCCGCAGAATATGCACGCATTTCAGCCATTCTTTTAAAGCCCGGAAGCAGCTGAGGACCATTCAACGTGACTATAGAATGCCAGTCAAAGCACTGATCCAGGAGGTGGCAACACGTTGGAACTCAACGTATTACATGCTTGACCGTCTGTTTGAGCAGTACAGACCAATCAATGAATATGTCATGCAAAGGGCAGATGCTGCTGTGAAAGGCATGACCCTTCAGGTGGACCAATGGTGCCTAGTTAAATCTCTTACAGAGATGCTTCTTCCTTTCGAGGTCTTCACACGTGAAGTCAGCAAGGAGGACTGTACTATGGGCCAAGCTATCCCATTGTTGCACATGCTAGAGCAAGAGCTGAAGAGGGTGTGTGAAGCGTACATAGGTGTGGAGGAAAAAAAAGAAGCATACCAGTTGGCGGAGAGCTTATCATGTCGCTTAAGTGAAAATGCAAGGGTGCAAAATAAGATTCTGTCACAACAACATTACATTTGTGCCACAATTCTGGATCCACGGTACAAAGCGGCACTGCACAGTAAGACATTACTCCCTTTTTCAGAAGTGGATGTTGCCCGGTACAAAACTTGGATAGCTGAGGCAGCCAGTACATTGGAAAATGAACGGCTGGTAATTAAAGGCCTCAAACCCACATCAAGTACTGCAGCAGGGCATCCTGCGTCAAGTTCAACTTCAGAGCCTGTGGGCAGTGCATTTGGTTCACAGCTGTCACCAACACTATCGACAACAGCAAGAACCGGATCATCATCAGCCCCAGTACAAACGGCACAGAATTGGTATTTACAGCAAGGACTTGCTAGGTCCAGTGCTGATTCAAAGACAAAAGAGGGCGCACTAAGTTTAGCACCCCTGAACATTGACCGAATGGTCCATGCCTACCTGGATGACCCAACAGAGGTCTACATTGATCAAAACCCATTGCGGTATTGGTATGGCAAAAGGGGCCAATGGCCAGTGCTCAGCAGGCTGGCGATCAACTATCTGGCTTGCCCTATCGCAAGTGTCTCTTCTGAACGTGTTTTCAGTGCTGCTGGTTCCATTGTAACAGTGAAAAGGACCAGTCTCTCACCCATAAACGTGGAGAGGTTAACCATGATCAAAATGAATCAGCAATTTATACCACCGAATTATACAATACATGAATCACCGCAGGAAGATGAGGACAGCGGCTCAGGTGATGGAAGTAGCGTGTTGGATGCTGATTACCTACTTCTGGTTGAACCTCCAGAGTTTGAGGACGAGCTATACTTCCTGACGGTGACAACTAGGCTTCCAGTTCTTACTGTGGTTCTCCCTTATTTACTTCTATTTCTGTGTCTGTCTTTCTGTTTGGAAACTTCAAATCACAACAAATCCATCACCACCGTCTTCGTATTTTATTGCCTTATGAGTTTCAGCTCTCTGCATTTCAGTCCACTCCTCCGAGTCCTGCTCCTCCATCCTCCTGAATCGATCTAAATCTATTGCCCTCAAGCCAGATGATGATTGGATGTAGCATAATCGAAGAAAAACTAAAATCTTGCCTCGTTGAGTCTCTCCAAAAGAAGTGGAACATGATGATGACTACTATAGCTATCCTCCTTTCCGAGCCAATACAGACTGCCCATTAACTGAAGATGAGAAGGAACAGGTAATGAATGATGACATGCATTGGATGCTGACTGAGTGATTTGTGTTGTTGTTGTTTGTAGTGCATGAAGGTAATTCATTGTGTACTATTATCTAATCTACACACTAAAAGTAACCCAATGCAATGTTTCTTTCCAATCTTGTTTTTCAATAACAATTTTCTACTTCTACTGCAGGCTGATCCATTGCATTTTGAATATGGAAAGGGGACTCAATCTGTACACTACTGCACACTGAGTTGGACAACACACCATGATGATGACCACAGTGACATTATCTCTTCGCACTCCAGTCACTCAGTACGATCCGAGATGATTGATGGAATAACTCAGTGCGTTTCATGAGTGCATTACAAGGTAACCAAGTCAACAACAACCACTGCAGACCTACATGTCTGTGTAGTGGTGGAGTCGAGTGTGGTGGTATGGTATGACTGACAGCGGGGCATTGATTTAGTCACTTAATTTGTAAAATGCTATGTTGCTGTATATCTGCTTTGTCTGCCTCTGTCAAAAAAGGTACGCTAAATGGAGGATGTGTCACGGGTGCCGTGGGCCTGCTCAGTCCTGTTGTTGTTGGAGGTTAATGCTGGAAACAGACTAGAGTAGACATGATGTATCCAAATCCATGACGCCTCTGAAAGTGTTCTTGTTGCACTCCACCGTAATTTAGGCATTTTTTTTCTACTTGATTTTTCAATATCCCTTTGGTTTTTCCATCTGCAATTACAGGCCGGCCCTTACCCTGTGCTACACTGGGAAAAACAACTCTCACTTACCTTACCAATGAATCTACATGTGCCAGGCAGGCAGTGGCGTCACGCAAGATTGATGGCCGGAGCGTCCATGGAATGGAGAACCAAGACGAACGCCGAGATGCAACTCCCCATTTTGACCAGGATAACATACAGTAACAGTATCAACTTTCATCATCTTTTAAATTTCGATTCTTTTTTTTGTCTTCAATCATTACTACTGTGTGTTGTTGTTGTTGTTATGTTTGCTCTCTGCTTATATAATTCAATTCATCCCTACAGCATTTTTTGACTTTTCTTTGCTATCTTTAAGCCCGGGCGGGTACAAAAGAACAGAAACTGTATGTAATTCGGGTCTCTCTGAGGGCAGACAGGCAAGGCAAATTGCATAATATACTGCTGCCCTGTACTGTCTAATTGTCTAGTAGTAGTAGTTAGTAATATCATTAACCATCAAGTTATCATCATCATGCATGCATTTCCTTTTTCTCCCTTAACTGATTTATGGATATGGTTGTTTGCCAATATTGTGTTTTGTTGTTGTCCATGCGTACTGTTTTTCTTTCTCAAACCTTTCCCAAAACCCCCTTCCCAACCATTCTTCAAACCCTAATCCTCTCCCCCCGGGCTGTGTGGCTTATTGAGGTGTGACTAAATTAAATGTACACCAATAATTTATCACACGCTTGCTGGGGAGGATGTGGCTAAAGCAACATAAATGCATTTTCAAGGCAGGGCGCGGATCTTCTTCTGCTTGCCCACCCTCCTATGAGCAGTATATTTGGGGTTTTTTTACCAAAGGAACTGAATCCATCAGCATTAAATGCCATCATAGATTGGATTTGTTGTCATCGTCCGAAACAGCACTAACGGTTACGCTTGTGTCGAGTCACGGACCACGGTGTACTGTAGGCCTAGTCGAGTGACTCGACACAGCTAGAGTTTGTAACTCTATGTACTAGGCTATCCCCGCAACCATTATGTTTCCTTGTATTTTGGCATATTATTGTTTGGCAGTAAGTTCCGTACTGTACTTTGTTCTACTACTCCTCCCACAGTCTCTCTCAGGCGACTGACTGTCTCATTTTCTTTTATTTGCAAGTGCTACTGCCAGGGTCTACTACTACTACTACCACAACCATGGCATGTTGGGAAAGCAAAACCATCACCACCATGCAGCCATCGCCGTGCCCAAGTTAAACATCAAGCACAGTTAAGAGAAGAGGTTTGGGTGAGGCATAATTAATAACGGATTTTTTTTCATTAATTCTATTTCACACACCCCTTTGAGTCCAGTTGCAGAATGCATAGATTATCAGGAGAGACTGACAGTACTAGTAGGACAAGTCCCTCAGTGACGGGTACCGCATCTGTCTGTTTGTGTCTTAGTAACTCAGCCAATTATTTAAATCAAACACTGGCTGTGGCACTGCACCAGCAAGGAAACCGTGTGACGTAAAACAGTAACCCCACCCACAAAACATTAACCACATCGTATATTAAGTCTAAATATGTAATTTAATACCCTAACAAAAATAAACTATGTAAAAAAATCCCACAACACCTGACCCACCCCTCTCCCTACCCCAACCAATGTTCATGTCCCGCAACGAAAAAGTCCAACAAATGTCCAAAAGTCCAAAACCCAACGCACGATTCCCACCCACCCAAATAAGATATAAAAAAGGGGCAATAAATAAACGGGGTCTCAGCGGGCTCGCCTCTCCAGGACACGGATGCGCTCCTCCAGGCGGGCCACGCGGTGCTTCAGCGCACGGCAGTTGCATCCACAGTGGGGGTGGGCAGCAGTGCTTCTTCCTGTGTGGCGGAGGGTGGCTGACAGGCGGTGACGCCGTAAGACTGGGGGGGGGGGTGTCGGGGGCCGGGGCATTGGAGGAGGCTGCAGCTGCTGCCGCCTCCTCCTCCTCCTCCTCTAGAAGAACCAGGCGCCGGTATTCGGCCTGTATGGCCTCCAGCTTACGGCGCCGGGCCTTGGCTGCCAACTCCTTCCTGTTGACTTTAGGAGTAGCTATATCAAGAAGAAAAAACAAGACTATTGTAAAATATACTCTTAGCAAAGCAGTCAGACAAATACATTCTACACATAGTGGCACAGTAGCACTAGCAAGCACAGTACGTAACATTTGTGGTATGTATCTATCCTCCCACTACCTCGGCCTCGAACATTTGTGGGAGTTTCAGGCATTCCGCCACCCATGCATCTGATTCATATCACACACCTATGCATGCATGCCACGTCCTGCCTCCTTCCACCCTTCTTTCCCTTTTCGTTCAACCCATCCATCAAGGTCATCTGATCAGACTTTTATTCTTCTCCATAAAAATTTCACAGCTGAGTTGAAGTCCGATAGAGGCCATTGGTTGCTCTCAGTAGACTCCCGTCGCTAATGCTATTGCTAATGCTGCTAAGTAAAGGGTGTCTTCTTCAACCTGCGTTCACAACTACTTCTTACTTAAGTCTCAACAGTACAGTATACATTACACCCTTGCAGCGAGTGTAATGTCAATAAGTAAGGATTAGGAATATAACTTACCACCGCCCGCCACTGCTGCTGGCTCACCCCCTGCAGCTACTCCAACTGCCGCATCGCCTGCACCCTCAGCGGCCGCGTCACCTTCACCGCTGGCCCCGGTACTGGTGGTCGGTAGTACGCCTAGAAAAAACATTACACATTTTTCAGATGCCATATACACCTCCCCCTATTTTTCACTAGCATGAATGAAAAAAAAGTTAATACATATACAACATACATCACTAGTATAAATCAGGTAGTAGAGTAGACACTAGTAGTGTTATATGGTCCCTAGGGTCATTTTAGTCTTTGCTAAGTTACCCCGAGCCATGCAACCATTTTAGCTCTGTCTTTTATTTTTGCGCAAGTTACCTCGCAGCTTGTTGTGAAATACGCCTTTGAGGCCACATGAGCTCATACTGCTACTGTCTGAGCCCTGCGTACAAGGTCGAAAAACAAGCGACTTTGTTATGGAGTTATGGTGTTAGTCCATATTGCTTATCCATAAAAAAAAAGCACTTTTTGGCACGACTGAGAAATGCTTGCACTATACTAACGCGCACCATTTTTCTCATTACAGACGGAAGATTCACTTATAAGAAGAACCAGAGCTTTGCAGAGCTTATGATGTAACCACTACTAGGTTCTTCTAAGGTGAGGGCTCCCCAGAATTCTCACATCTCCATTTAGAATTTTATATAAACTAGATTCCTACCAAGGGGAGGGTGGTTCGCCCACCACTGTTCAGTTATCATGATCTCGCCTCTTGGCTTCTATGGACTTTTAGTTGTAAGTAACTTGTAAGTCTAACTGTAACAATGTTTATTGTTTTAATCTTATACATTTTGCTGTTGCTGCTGCATTATACAACATACAGAGCTTGTCAGTTGGAAATAAAAAGAAACCTTTTGAACTTACATAGACTCGGTGGTATTTGGTGTGGACTTACACAAGAGTGAGCAAAAGGGTGTGCATTGCTTCCGTGACAGAGGTTGGGAGTGTTATGTTGTCTGGGTTGTCTACTCATTGGGTATTTTGGGGGGGGGGGCGTTTCGGAGTAATGAGACACTATAACTAGTCGTTCAGGGGATTGTGGTGGCTTCCGATTGAGGTGTGAGGAAGGTCCAACATCCCATCACCAACGTCCTATTTTCTTGTGCAAAGTTCTGTATGTGCAGAATCCCTACAACAGTAGTAGTATGTCCTATCCTATCTAAAATTCTAAAATGTAGTTGGGCATTTTCTTGGTGGGAATTGTCAAAAAGCCTCAAGAATAAGAAGACTAGAAGTAGTAGAAGAGGACAACCCAAACTCAATGGCTATAGCTATTGGTGAATGAGTTTTATTTAAAATATTTGAAATAAAGAGTGGGCAACTGGGCAAGCTTAGCTACAGACAGACTAATAGTAGTAGTACAGAGAGTCATAGCAGACGCAGTTAGAGGCAGGGATAACAAGAATTTAGAAACAGATAGTATAGAGCAAAGAAGATTTTGTAAAAATTCGAATTAGGATACCGAAATTATAGTTCGGAAAAAATAAGGTGCAGGAAAAGTTTAGGAAATATAATTATTAATATTAACCACTGGTGGACTTACTGGGGCCAGCAGCAGAGCCCTCGATAGAGGAGCGGTCCTGTCCCTGGGAGGCATCTTCCAGATCTTCTGGGCCCACCGCCTGCGACCCTGTCTTCTTGCCCCTGGGTGCTGCTGATCATGTAAGATTTCATAAAGAAAGAGACAAAAATTAAAGTTTGGTGTGAAATAAATAAAATATTTTAAAATAGGCACCCAAAAACATTTTTGGTTACAAAAATTGCAATAAAATTGACCTATCTGATCGACTGGTAGTATTGCGAGATTCACGGACCGTCTAGCAAGCCTAACTACCACCTGACCTAGCCCACCTATTCCAATCCAGATGGGCCAATTGTTCAGTAAGTCTGCATTTCCATTTATTTTAGTCCTCAAAAATGCATACATTTTTGCATACACCAAATTGTTGGCTGGTTGCTGCTAATGTTCTGCTAGTGATGATATAAGCCTATTAACACTCAGTAAACAAACTACAAAAGGTTCTGCTAAGGACTGGGGTAAGCATCACTCAGCAGCCCGTGACGTGACAGAGGATGCGTCACGCACACAACTTACAAATTACCAACTAATAAGTAACTAAACCTATCAATCCACCACTATCCCTTCTTAGTGGCACGAGGACAAAGGAAGGACTACTCTCTCTAGCATTACATCACTTAAGTTCTCTAAGGTAAACTCTTACATAATCATCAGGCCAAGCGAGCGCAAAGTTGCAAACAAGTAAGATTAGTAGCGCCGAGCGCCTGTGTCATAACAATCACAGATTTTTAAACGTAATTTACCTGCAATGTAAGCAGCAGCATTCTTGCTGGTCGGAAAAAAAAAATATTCGCAATATATAACACAGAGCAGAAGAACACAAAGTTGTAATATTAAATAGCTACTCACCAAGCCCCGGGACCTCCACTCCTAGCAGGTCCAGCAGGTCCTGCTCCCGGTCCAGAATATCGGACCACCGGTGCGTCAGCTGATTCTGTGTGCGCCGGACACCAGAGCAGTGAAACACTGCCCGCCGCACCTTGCCCCACCGCTGCCGACGCTCCCGGAGCCCGTACCCGGACCCAGGCCTGCCGCCTGCTGCCAGGGTTAAGGGGAGGTGGCGCTGAACAAAAAAAACCAGTGCGGCCACCTCCGCCTCATTGAATAAGGCCCGTGCCTGCACCCCTCTTTGGCGCCGTCTTCCGCAAGGAAGGCGGTCGCGGCTCTGGCTCCGACTTCGAGCCCTGTGGCTGTGGCCCTTTGCCATGGTTCTGGGTAGGCAGGGGACGGAAAAGAAAAGGTAGGAATTAAATAAAGTAAGTAAAAGAAAATGAAAAAGTAGGTAATAGAAAAAGTGTGAAAAAGTAGTTAAAAACACACAAAAAGTAGAGAGAAACTCAAAATATAGAATCAGGAAAATAGAGAGATAGATAATAAACAAAAAAAGACCCAAAATAAGTTTACAGAAACAAAGGATTGAAAAGATAGAGGGGGGATTGAAAAGCAGGCCCAGAACCATAGAAATAGAGTGAAAAACAAGATGGCCGCGCCCATTGCGACCGCATGGGCAAGTTTGCGTGATATTTCCCCCCCGAGCACGCAAAAAGCGTCGCGAACACGTAATACGCGTTCCCGAACAGGAAACCCTTATCGCGAACGGGCGGGAGCATGCAATACGCGACCCGGAACAGGAAATACCATCGCGAGCGGGCGGGACAAGTGAAAACAAGATGGCCGCGCCCATTAGCGACCGCATGGGCAAGTTAGTGATATATTTCCCCGCGAGCACGCAAAAACACATCGCGAACGGACGGGACAAGCAATTCCGCGATTTCGCGGAATTTCCGCGTGCTTGCGGAATTTGTTAGCAATTTTGCGGAGATTTGCGTAACGCGACTACGCAAATTCCGCCCACCCTTAGTCAGTATGTATTAGTGAGTCCCATAGTGTGTCAATGGGTGTATAAGTGAGTGGGTGAGCATGTGAGTGAATGCATTAGTGTTTGCAAGGGCATGTTACTGTATAGATGAGTGAGTCCTAAGGTGTCTGTTGCTGTATCTATTTATACATTTTATAGCAATTATATACAGAACTGATTACCAAAATATCTCCAAAAATTGAATCCGTTGATTTGTTGTAAAAGAGAGAAAATAGAAATACATGTTACAAAAACATATTTAAAAGTTTCACAGTAAAGTTAGAATTACTGAAAAATAAACATTCATGTCAATATACAAGCAGTAAACAAATATAACACCTTAAAACACATATATTTCTTTAAAGATATCAATTTATGGTTTTTACTGCTCTCCACTTTTATACTTGCACATCGTACACAATATACTGTATAAATAATCATCATTGAACAGAGGGGAAAAAATAATCATATAGATTGTTGAAAAAAAACATAACTGCACAGTATTACACTACAAACAAGTCATACCATGGATCACACTCACTTCAAACACTTAATAAGTTATTCTAGCAAAAGGTACTCATCTAATATAAATATATATATAAAAAATTATATGATACTGGAATAGACCATTATTCAAAATAGATGTAACGCTGCTCAAATTTCACAATTCATTTTGAAGATATCGCTCCTGCGAAGCTGAATTATATCTTACACACTGATCATCCATAAAAGCCAAACACCGTATACTGCTCTTTAAGTGCAATTCTTCCTAAAAACTTTATTTAAAGAAAGAAGAAATATAAATTTAGAAGTTTTAAAGGTAGTTTTTGTTTGACAGTGAGCTTGATGTAGTTGCATTCTGACTATCCAGTTGAATTTTTCAAATACACAGTGTAGTGGCTTGAAGTTATATAAAGTCCTTCATGAATGATTTCCAGAAATTGAAATTTGTTCTGCTTTGACATTTGTAATTTCAGTGTCTATTTGTGATCCTTCAGCTCTGCATCATTGTAGCATCAATATGATGCATTTTCCACTTCTCTCTGTCTGCAAGATAGGAATACAATATAGTCTACAATTTAAGCAGGTCATATTTTGATTTGCATTTTTGATTAGCCTGTCAAAAGACACAACTTTACAATCTGGTAATGTTAAGTAGTTAAATCTTTCCAAATTGATTTGAGTAGTAATTCCAAAAGAGCAAACTTCACAATCATGATTCCACCTGTAGCTCAGTCCAAATAATTCATCAATATTATCTTCTTTCAAACTTCCTAGAATCACCATAATAAACTCCTGAGCGTCTTGTTGACCGTTGGGAGAAAATAGTACAGATCCACTATGCATGTCTACCACATCTAGGTTGCCTGACGCAGAATGTACTACAGTCCTATCACTACATAAACGTTCCAGATGAGAGCAGATTCAGTTGTCCTTCTTCCTTATCTTTTTTTGCTTCTTTAGAGGAACATCCATTGTCTGCTTACTAAGCTTCCACTTAGGACAGATTCTTTGTTTCTCATAAATCCGATACTGTCCTAAGAGAGCAGCATATACACTTTTTAACCGATTATATTATGTAACACAACTAGTATCATTACTAACTTTCTTTTCATCAAAATCAACCAAAACCAAACCGGACAATGTTCTAAATCATGACAATTCTACAAATGACATACCTACTTTAAATACAGTACTTCCACTGCAAATGAAAGCTGCATCTACACTTGTGATTTATAGATAGTTACAGCATATGCTAGAGAGAGTAGGAACTGGTAGCACGGCACATATACAACTTTTACTAGCAAAAAATGTACAACACATAGACCAATCTGTTTGATGCCATTAATCTGATTACATTTTATAGCCAAGTATTCAACCTCATTCCTATTTGGAAAACTAATTAAATCAATAACTTTGTCCATCACACCATTTACCAATCCTTCCTCAACATTTAAATTATGCCACAAAATTACTCTACAGTTTTTAAACACACCTAAACACTTCTCTAATCCAGCAGTCTTAGATACAGATTTTTCTAATGAATCCAGTTTTCCTTGAACTTTTTCATGTAGCACTATTGTTAGTCCTTGGTGTTTTATTTTGTCAATAGCTGTAACTTCCAAAATGTCTTATTCTTTAATCCAGTTTCCTCAATCTTTCATTAAAATGGGCACCCTCTTGAAGTGTAGGCATTAAACAAACTATTGATTTTCCTTCTTCAATCAAATTGAACATTATCTATGCTGCTGTTTTCTTACACACAAATAGTTTTTTATTAAGATGAGTTTATAAGGTACTCTTACATTCCTTTGCCAGAAGTCCAACTCTGATATCCTTCAGAAAACTACCATATATTTCATCAGACACTTGATGAATATTCTTCAGTAATTCCCTTACTGGAAATTAAGCCAAATGCTTACATTTCTAATATTTACTAATTACAAGTTTGTTCATGCAGAAGTGTCTTTAAAACAGGTTCTCCTTACACAGATGTTGGTAGCAGTAAGTCACCAAACACAATTAAATGCTTTCCTCCAAAGAGAACATCATACTCTCTTCTTAAAATCTGTTGCATTCTTAAATGAACAAAGGCAAGCATTCAATTTGAAACATGCTTACCTCATCAATGATTAAAAGCTTCATTTTCTTCAAAACTCCTGCTACCTCATGACATGCTTTACTTCTGGTATTCCAGTTTGTTATCATGCTCTGCAGGTAGCATTAATAGTCGATGTAGAATAATTCTTTTAATACTGTGTGTAGCTAATCCAGTTGGTGCTGTTACTACACATGACAAATTTGATTGTGTTTTCCTCTGTAGGTAAGCGGTCATCACTTTTTTTCTTTTTTTTTATAAAAGGTCCTCATTTTACATCAGGAAGATTTGTAGTGGTTTGGTTAGACAGCTATGCCGGTCGTTTTAGGTTCCACTGTTGATTCTAGGACCAAAGCCTCAGGCTTTATTGTACTCGTTAACGATAGAGACCATGCAACCAACTCACCGCTCCTTCCTTAACATCTTATCTTGGGCGAACATTAGGATATATTCCCTGTGGGCCCTAGTATCCCAACTTCTTTCCCAGAGATTGTGTTGTTGAAACTTTCAATTATTGGACCAATTTTATGTTCCTGTTCCCTTAATTAATTTATCTTTCAACTACAAATACT
The DNA here is from genome assembly GCA_963921515.1 of Calotriton arnoldi. Taxonomy (NCBI): domain Eukaryota; kingdom Metazoa; phylum Chordata; class Amphibia; order Caudata; family Salamandridae; genus Calotriton; species Calotriton arnoldi. The sequence goes on from CAWUFW010007642.1 coordinate 561,510, forward strand.
TCCTGGATGTCCCATAACTCCAAAAAGTTTACTTTTTTACCCGAAGAAATATTCCCTTCCAGGTCTCTAACTCTCTGGACAGATGAAACCCATTCTAAGCTTTTAAGGGAAATCAGTTTGACCAATTTTAGGCTTATCTCTCTCCTTGCCAATAATATTAGTACAAACAACAAAGATTTATGCATTTTTGATAGCTTCTCCAATTCATCACAACCCTCTATAACTCCAAATATTACCATTGCAAGGCTTACCTTAATGTTGTTGTCTATAACATTGTTACTCCTCTTACCCACTCCTTGCCAGAAGATCTCCAGAAGGGGACACTGCCAGAACATATGAATATATTCCACCTTCTTCTGCCCACATTTTGCGCGCTATCTCTCCTCTTGTCTCCCCAACTTGAATAATCCCTTCGGTGTCCAATAAGGCCTGTGCACTGTGAAAAGATGATTTCCCCTAAGAAAAGCAGACTTTATTGTAGACCAAAAAGTAGACATAGATACTTGCCAGAACTCTTCTGTCTGTGCATTTGGCAGGTCCCTCTTCCAGATCTTTCCTAGTTCAGAATAGGGTTCTTCTCCAGCATCTATTAACTCCCAGTACCATTTTTCCAGTTCTTTGGCATGTGGGGGTTTCAGTAGCTGCTTTATCTCATAGTCTGAACTCCCTTTACCCACTTTCCCCAAGTCTCTTGCCCAGCTTGTTGATTCGTAGTATTTAAACTTTGAAATGTGACCTGCTGTTAATTCACTCATAATGTCCCATGAAACTACTGATCTGCCATGCAGGATTTGCCCCCATTTATTTACCAAGGCTGTCCACAAGGGGGCTGTTAGTTTGTCTAGTTTGTCTTGCAGACAGACAGGTGTACCCGGGGAATCCCAAATTGGGGCCAAGGCACAATAGTACGGTATTACCAACATTCGCCTTATTTGGTACCAAGTTGTACATGCGGCCCTCAAAGTCTTCAGCCTAACCTTCTTGAAATATTTAGGATGACCAAATGTTAACAAAAAAAATCATCATGCTCTGCATGTTCTTTTGTTAGTGCTTTAAACAGTGGAGAACCTTTTTTTCCCTCTAATAGAAGGGGTCTAAAGGTCTTAAACTGGAAGGCCCCGATAGTAAGTAAGAAGGTCTGGACTTGCTATACCCCATATATCTTCTTCCGAAGGATATTCTTCCAGGCAATCCTTACTCCTTTGTCTGACCAAATAAAGCTACTTAGGTCTCCTTGTAGTTTCTTAATGACGTTTTGGTTAAACTCTAAAGGAATTTAATTGAATATAAAAGTAAACTTTGGTAATATTGAAATTTTGAGTAGATTCGATCTTCCTAGGAATGAAAGCGGGAGATTATTCCATTTCTTAATTAGTCTTTTAGTTTCAACTTTTACTTTGTTAAAATACCTTAAGGCCATTTTATCGAGATCCTGTGTCACCTGAATCCCTAGATATCTGATTTAAGGTTTTACTAAAGGGCTAAAACATTGCGTGTTCCACTCCATAATTTCAGTGTTTCACTATTTACAGAATAGCCTGATACCTTCCCAAACTCCTTTATTGTTTTCATTATCTCTGGGAGGGAGCGCTCCACATCGGAGGTATATATCATTAGGTCATCCGTTGACATATCAAGCAACAGCAATACAGTTGTCTGCAACATATTGAATGTCCATATTTGCATTCCATATTTTCAGAATGACTATGTTGTAATCATGAATGTAGTTGGATGCCTCTGTTCTTCTCAGATTGTATGTGTTTTTCGGTGACTTCAGTGTTACTGTATGTCTCACTGCAGACAAAAAGCTGCTCACTCTTCCTTGTGAAATAATAGGTGATGGGAATCTAAAAACATCCTGTGTAAAATGTTCCTTTAGATCTGTACTTTCTATGGCAGTATTTACCACATCTTTGTGCTTGAAACTGCAGAACTTGTTGTGTCAGGCCTTTGTCGGTAGTGTGTTTTGGGATGGCGCACGTCACGTACTGTTTTGTGAAAAAGAACACACACTCATCACTCTCCGTTCCAAATTGTGGAGCATCTTTTATCCATAACAGCATGTGAATATGAGGAACACCTCTTGCTTGGTATTATTTACGCCAAAAGAAATAAGTTACTTCGCCAAGAGGAGGCTTACTTTTGTTGCAGATAAAAGATAACATGGCTTGGAACCTGTGGTTAAAATATCTGCAAATATTAGCAGGATCTAAAGAGTAGAGTTCTCCTGTTGTCTTTAAGTTGATGTCCTCAATGTTTGAGTTTGCCTCTCTTAAAAATTCAAGAACATCCCATGCATATTCAGCACAACTAAGTGTAATAAACCAAGTTGGTGCACCCAGTTTTCTCAGCATACATTTGAGTTCTCCATGTCGACGATGCCAATACTCATTGGTGCCACGTTGGCACACCATCAAATTAATTAAATCGTAGTTTTCATCTTTTTCTTAAACTTTATCAAAAAATTCCTTTGCAGAGATATTTTGAAGATTAACACCTGTCTTCAGTATATGCTTCAAGTCCAGACGAGTCACTTTCTAACAGAAGATAGAATATGTTTGAAATGCACTGACAAAATCTTGAATCCTCTGAATATAGTTGTGTTGAGTGGTATTTAGCTGCATGTATCAGTAAAGCATTGTCATCATAGTGGCATCATGCTCCAGTGGGAAACAGATGGGTAAAACAGCGAGCCTCTAAACTTTTTTCCCATACACTTAAGGAAGCTCCTTTTGCTTGTTTAATTTAAAACAGCTCAGTAGCATCACCAATGATTTCTTTAGAATGAAGGGGATGGCTGCAGTAGTGTTCCAAAATTTGTGCAGATCTGGATTGATCCTCTTTTTCAATCTGTCCGCTTGATGCTAACGTCTCATCCTCTAAACAAGTGACATTTACAGCCACATCAATATTTGTATAGGAAACATGATTTTTTGCAAGGTATAATGTTGTTTTTTTAAACTTATTAACATCTACTAACTCTTTCCATATTTTTCTACTCTTTGTTGGGAGACCATTTACTAAAATAATAAGAGGTTCCTCAATATCTTTATTTACCCCTATCGTTTTTATATTCTGTTTAAAATCTAAAGGTAAATACATAGCTCTTCATTTTAGTCCTTTCTGGAGGGCGGTTGGAGATAATTTTCCTATCTTTGGCTCCCTAGGAACTATGGCTTGGAATGAATGCACACACTGTATTAGACTTGAGTCATAAACATTTAATACTTTTAAATATTCTGAAAAAGACACCAATTCTAAATTATTATATATGTCTCTAGCTGGCATGTTATTATTCTCTAACTTATCGAAGCGGTACTGTGAGAAGTAGGCCTGGTATATGGTGTCCACTAATTAAAGTGGGCACCTTGCACCAGTCCAAACAACCCTTATGGTGATTTAAGAGGTCAAAGATAACCTTAGAAAGCTATCCAAGTGGTAGCTGTTTAGGGCAGCCTTCTGGCTTAGTCTTGAAGGAATGTTATGCAGCTTGTTTTACCAGAATGCAATCTTATTTTATTGGTTAAATGAAAGGAGAACCACACAGTAGTTATAAGAATATATATTTATTATCATAACACACCTTAAATACCTCACAGTATCTGCTACACGCAGATAAACACAAATCACACAATACTGTAGCACAGAAACAATCGTAAGTAGCACTAATACACAGGGGGCTCCCGGGGGAGACCATACCATATACTAAAATAGTGGTATAAGAACCATGACTCAAGTCAAGACAGTGTCAGGAGGATGTAGAATCGCTGGGACCCCAAGGAACCACCCAAGGTGAGTAAGTAGGGACCCCACGGAGGACGAGTGCAGTGTGAGAACACGACCGCGTGCTACGTACAAATCAATGGGAGAGTTGAAATTTTAAAGTTTAAGGACCCCTCCCAGTGCATTACGAGGAAACCCTTTGGAATATAGAAGGTTGGAGAGCCACTCCACCCATGGATACCGAAGTACCAGAGTTACCTATCCCAGGGAAGCCGGGTGCATAGGGCTGAAGTGGCGTCGGAAACCGCCATCGTTCTCAGTGGGAGTCTTCAAAGAAATGCCACTGCTGGAAAGAAGAAAAGTGTCCGGTGGAACCCACAGGTGGATTCTTGATTGAAGGAACCTGAAAGCAGAGGGGACAGAGTCTGAGTCACTCAGGAGTGACCAGGGGCTCGGTAGACGAATGCCCACTGATGTCAGGTGCTTCAGGTGTGAAGATGAAGACCTTGACTCTACAGCTGCAGGGACCAGGAGACGTTGAGGACAACCAGGAGCTGGATACGAGCTGTCCCACAAAGGATGTCAAGTGCTGAGGGGTCGTGTCTGGCGGGAGCACCAACAAGCCTTGGCAGCTGCAACCCACGAGAAGGTCAAAGAAGGTTAGGTCTGGCCCAGCAAGGACCAGAGGACTCACCACAGCAAGGGGAGTCATGGCAGTCCTGGAGAAACCAGGAGAGCCCAAGAAAAGCAATGTTGTCCCTCAAATGGACCCACAGGCCGAAGGCACAGGAGTCGCAAGGGGACCTCTAGCAGTTTCACAAAGTCACAGCTTGCAGGGCACAGAGTGCAAGGAGGCTGGAGTCCTTTGTACAAAATGTGCGCGGAGATTGGGGCTATTGACAGCCCAATGCACAAAGTTGGAGAACATCAACAAGCATATGCACTTGAAAAAGTATGCAGAGCACAGGGGTTCTGGTTATGCGGTCCCCATGAGGGATACTGGCCTCAAACTCAGTGAGAGGGCATCTCAATCTCAAAGAATGTAGGAACCCACCTCCTGTATTGCTGGAGCCTTTGGAGTCTGCAGGAGCTCAGGGTCAGCAGACCAGTCAGTTGTGGTATGGTGCCTGCAAACGCAGGGGAGTGACTCCTTCACCCCAAGGGAGATACTTTAGTTGTCCTTGATGCTCCACAGGTCCTGCATGGACCTGTATGGTGCATGGGCACAGACGATGCTTTGGACAGAGAGGGAGACGAAGTCGGGCCAAGTCAAAGTCCAGCGAAGTCCAGAGTGTCCAGACGGTCGAAGGTCAGTGGTTTCTTGATCAGAATCTTGTCCACATCGAATCTAGGCTCCTACAGCCAGGTAAGCCCTTTTGTACCCACGGGAGAGGGTTGGACAGATTCAGGGGATCTTCCCAGGGGAGGGTAAGGACAGTGGGGAGGTTACTCCCATGTCCTTTGTCCAGTTTCATGCCAGACCAGGAGCCAACGGCTCTCAGGACTGGTTTGAACTGGACTACGCACAGGAACACCAAATGTGCCCCTCGTGCAGACTTTCAGGCACTTTGGAAGTGCACCCACCCAGCTCCAATACACTGAAACCTGTCTGGCTTGGCTCAGCAGCAGGAGGGCAGAAATGTTTCTCTGGTCGGCAGCAACCATTTTGTGCTGTCCGGGTCGAGAAAGCTAGTACCGGGAAGACCAGGGCCCCATTAAGCTTGCTTCTGAAGGGTGGAATCATACCTCCCACACCGGTTACCGGTGTGGAGGTATGATTCCAAGGTGTTTCGAGATAGCATTTTACGCGAGCATATAATGCACCTCTATCTATATGTTGGGCTGCGTCACCGACAACCTGGAGAATGTTCTCCAAAGGCTGCAGGGGTGCTCTGCTCATGCAGGGGCACCCTCTCACGTAAAACCCAACAACCTGCCTTCAGGATTGTCAAGGCCTGCTATAGGGGTGACTTATAGGTTTAAAGTGTAGTGACCTATAGATATAGTAAACCTATATTTTGCACCATCTTACACAGGCTGCAACGGCAGGCCTGTAGTTCCATTTTGCATGGCCTCTCATGGGTGGCATAATGCATGCTTCAGTCCATGGGAGGCCTCTGGGGTACCTATGCCCTGGGTACATGTGTACCATATACTAGGGACTGACAAGGGTACCCCAGTATCCAAGCTGGAGTGTACCTAAGTACATGACATTACATTTTAAGGAGAAAGCAGATGGACTGGGGTCCTGATTAGCAGGATCCCAGTCAGACTAGTCAAAAACAGTGTAACATCCAGCAAAAAGTGGGGGTAACCATAAGAAGCAGATCCTACTTTCCTACAGGTACTTACATATAATCTGTTGTGTGGACAAATCAAATTTTTCCTCAACAAATATATTTGCACCATATTCTTTCCACTTATATCATTGTTCTGTTTTTCAGCTTTAGAGTACCCAACTACATTGCAAGTTTTCATTTTATAGTGAATGCGTTGACAACAAATGCAAACACAGTTTGGCTTCTCAGAGCAAAGTGTGTTAAACTTTGCAATCTGTTGTGCAAAGATTTTAGTACTAATTTCTTTATCCTGTTCTTCTACACCTCCAATAACCAACTCTACATTTTCCTTATAGTCCACTTCTGGACCAAACAACCAAAAGTGAATATCTTCACAAACCTTTTCAACCTCTGCCAGTGTACCATACAATAAAACTCTGTTCATCTCTCCTAAACATAAGGCAAAAGTTTTTACATAGTAAGGTCTTCTAACCAAAGTTTGTATTTTGGAGTGGTGAATAGCTAACCCCCTGAAATGATGGAAGGTGCTTCTGCAAACTTTCCTTGAAAGACATGCCAATGAATGTCCCTGTAAAATGCTATATTTTCCCACTTTGAATGGATCAAATCCTTGCAAAATTGCAATTTTCAGTTTGAGACTTCTGGATGGAAAGTCACCTATATATTTTCTTAATAAATCAATTTACTCCTGGTGAATACTGTAAATAGCCCTACAGCTCAATTTGTATACTGGGGCCTTTGTACACCTACCTTGTACCTCTTCAACTAAATTTCCCTCTACAGTACTAGCAACCATCTCCTCTTTTGCAACAGGAATACCATCTTTTGCTTCATTACAACGGCCAGTTAAATCAACTGCATGCACTAGTGTGTTCTCTTGCAAATAGATTTCTTCATTAAAATAAGCTTCTGTGCAAGAGGTATTCCATTCACCTTAAAATAATTTGCAAAAATTACTTCTATAACTGTTTTCTAACAGTTCTTTTCTTCCTACACAACACTGTTTTGTCTAGTGTCCTCATTCTAATCAATATTAATATAAATACTTTCCTCTTCAGAGCAAATGCTTTCTCAACAACACTCTTAATGTGTTCCTATTGTTTTGCATAAGAGCAGTGATGGAGCAAGGACTCGTAAATGAGACTTGCTCGGAAGCAATCCTCTCGTTTTAACTCATTAACGAATTACTAACTATGTGTTTGAAATTAATAATTTGCATTTTTAGAAAAGACACACGGGACAAGGAAAATTGCATATGTGTTTACTAACCATAACAACATGAACGAAGGACTAAAACGCACTCTAACAAGGGATCTTTACTGCGCATGCGTCTACTGCATCTACGTAGTATGACGTACTAATGCTTGGAGGGAAAATCTTGCGCCTGCGCAAAAGATATTAAAATGGCCGCTTGAAAGTTCACATGCATGGCACCTGCTTCACATAATAGAAAATAAGTTTTATACTAACGCAAATGCAGAAAAGGGTAATAATAATTAAAGTGGGTTAGAGTAGAGGTTGGTGGTATACAGTGAAACCATTTATTTTTGAGAATAACATTTCTTCTTTTGACTTTATTATTAGTGCGCATTTGGGCCTTCCACACTTCTCTGAATTGAGCTGACTGACTTGACACCACGCATGCGCACCAGAGAGAGAACAAGGAAGGATGAGTAAGGACTTGTCACGCATCCAAGGCCAGAGAAGATGTGCCCTGGGAACATGAGGGTGAAGAGTTCATATGAAGAAGACTTATTCATACAGTGGAAACAATTGATATTAATAAAGTTTGGAGATGTATGGGAAAGGAAGTGATTTAATAAAGTTTGAGGGGATGGGTTTAAAAGACAATGGTTCAATGAAATAAGTGAAATGTAAGCAAGGTGTGACGATCATCCCCCCTCGCCTGTCCAATCAGAAGTTGGTATTTTATGAAATTGAAACATTAATGGGTGGTACATGGTTAAGGAAAGGTATAACTGAGGTAGTTTTAGTTAGTTAGTGGAGCTGATGATGAGCAGACACGGGAGCTTAACGGGAGCACAGAAGCAGATCTCGGGATGCTGTTGGTGCTGTGGTTGGTGCTGATGCTGTGAGACGCTGATGAAGAAATCGAATGTAGAACCATCTATTTTAACTTAATTGGGTTAGAAAGAAGATCGCGGAAGAACCACAAGGAGGAAGAGAGTGTCAGAGAGGGGTGCGACGCAGTCGTCGGTATTTAGAAAGGTGAAGCATCCTGTCCTGATTCCTGTCCTGAAGTCTTTGTCTCCTGATCTATCCTGGGGGACCCTTACCAGCCCTTTGGCCAGGGGGTTGGTCTTCACACCATTCTTGGTAACTATAAATTCATCGTATTGATAGATGTTCTTCTCTCTCTGTTCTCTCCTTTCTGAGCATAGTTATTGTGTGAATCTGAATTATTAGTGCTTATTGAGTATTGATTGAATTGACACTCTTGCGAATGAGGGTGTTTGTACTGAAACTTTGAGATGGTTCACATTCCATTAATTTAGATAAAGATTTTAAAACTTCTCGAGTCTGTGATTATTTCAATTTTTAATCAAGAAATGTTTAATAAGTTATGTTAATTATCTCCATCAACTAGTTCCAACTAATGGTTCATCGACCAGAGGAAAGAACTTTTGGATCAGTGAAAGGTTTAGTTAGAACAGAAATATAACTATTCCTGAGACATGAAATCTATAAACTACAAGCTCCAGCGGTCTACTTGGTATTAGTGAAAGAAGTTATACGGGCCCGGGTGAGTATATGGTAGTGGAGTATCAGTTGCTAGTACACCACTGGATCAGCAGCACTTCTCCTCTTATACTTCTTTTCACCAAATTGTGTATTACTCTATTCTGAAATATTTTAGCTCTTAACTCCTTAAACTATTTCTGTCTCTGTAACAAAGTCCCTGATTTCTTAGAGCATTTTCTACTTTCAGAAACGCATACTCCTTGCTTTTTTCCACTTGATGTGTAATTTCCTTTCTTAGACAAGATGGTAGTCACATTTTGCATATTACAACATATTTTTGAGAAATTGCGTCGTACTCTTACCAGCTTCTCTTTTTTTTCCTCGGGATAGTCTCTTTCTTATTTTGTTTGTCTCTCTGAGTCTGCAGTCCATAATACTGTTTGGTCTCTTTTTCGTCTTTCTTTCTTGTCAGGCACTGTAAATCTTCTTTAAATAAACAATACATTTACATCTCCAACAAATAACTTTATTACTAATTTACTGAGTAACTGGTTATTCTTTAGTCTAGCATCTATATTCAGTTATACAAGACATACTTTCCTTTTATTTTTTACTCTGCTATCCAAAGTCAAAGATATAACTCTGTATCCATTTACCTCTCTTGGATATATGTATTATAGATTCACTAACTATAACTGAGTGTGTCAGTGGCTGCACTAATGTGCCGTTGTGTGTATCACTGTATGTATTACTCTGTCCCAGGAAGTCTCACCGTATTTATAAGAGAGTATGCAACTAAGTCAATGACTGCATCAGAGTATCCACAGATATCACCATGTATGTATCAGTGTGTCACATAATATCTCATTTCATGTATAAGTGAGTATGTCAGTGTCTCACTGTATCAATCACGCTCTCATGGTATATGAGTGTGTGTATAAGTGAGTGTGTCACTATGTCACTCAATGCATCACTGTTTTTATGAGTGTATCAGTGTATGTATTAGTGGCTACAATAGTGTCTGGATGTATGTATCAGTGTGTACATGAGTAAGTCAAGGAGTTCATCAGGGTATTCATGGGTGTTCTTTTGTATATATCAAAATACCAGGGTATCTAACTCAGTGTATAAGTGACTCTGTGAGTTTATCGGTGAATACAGCCCCTGTGTGCATGACTGTGTCAGTGTATGTGTCAATATGTCCCAAAGTGTATGTTTGTATGTAAAGGTTAGTGTATACATGATTTTAGTGAGTGTATTCCTATGTACATGCATGCCTCAGTGTATTTATTAATCTGTCCCAGGGGCTTTGAGTGTCTATATAGCTTAGTACCTGAGCCAGTCACTGAGTGAATCAATGTGTCAATGAGTGTGTAACTTTATGCACCAATGTCTCCCATGGTTTCTAACTGTATGCATAAGTGACTGTGTATTCATGAATGCGTCACTGTGCCCATAGCTTCCCTATAGGTCTACTCTAGCTTTGTACAGTACACATATAACTGTTTATCCATCTACCTCTCTTATACATAGGTATAACAGTTACAGTAAAAGTATTGTTCTAAGTATTCATGTGTGCACATGACTACACATATAACTGTTTCACATACTATATTATTGTGTGTCTTACTGTGTATCTGGTCCGGTAAATACCACTATTATCATTTTTTATGGCTATCTTTCTAGAAATGTCATTATCTACTTTATATGGTTGTCCCTACATTACAGTATCTGCTTATAATATCTTAGTACGTATCTGTATGTCATGCCTATATTACACCCCCATTACTTTGAGCCTCTGTGTATGTGTGTTACTGTATATATGTGTGTGCTTTAATATCTCCTTATATCTTCCACTATTTCTACATGTTATGCTATATACTTCAATTTCTCTCTGGGTACCTCAGTTTACATTTTACTATTTAGCTAGTTATCTAACTGCATAAATCAATATCTCTGAGTGACTTAGTGCACACATCAGCTTCCTTCTAACTGTAAATGTATCCATCACTTTACTCTTTTCTCTGTTACTGTATGCAAAGCTATATCATTATGTGTGAAAAGTAAATATATTTAACTATACCTTGCTGTCTTAGTAAAAAAATCAGTGCAACCCAGTTCACCTTAATCTATATATCTGTGTATATGTCCTTGCATAACTCTATGCCTAATAAAAAGCCTTAATATCTCACTGCATAGATTAGCATTTAACTCCTTGTGTCACTTCCTACATTGGTGCATACCTGTGTTTTGTTTTTCTTCCCTACTTTTTATTCATACTTCCTGACCAGTACACTTTACATTATTTTCATCTTATACTCACTTTCAATATTTCCTTTTAGTTTTCTCCAATATCCCGCTCACTTTCATCCACCTTACTCACACTCAGTCTTTCTGTAACAACCTTTTTTATGCTACAGCTTAATACACATACCTGTTAAATGTGATTCTCTTTCTCAGTATCAGATTCTCAAATGTGTATGAAGAAAGCACGCAAAAACCGAGCAGGAGAATGGTAAATCACTCTCATTCAAGGCAACCATTAATGTCACCCTATTCAACTTTGCTTTCAAGGTTAGAGAGGATGCAAACAAATAGAAACACTGCTTTCATTTAATTTCCTTACTAATCATAAAGCTCTTCTAAATGGTCACATTTCTTAACCCTTTGTTTGACTGCTCTAAAGAGAGCCCAATTCGTTAGGGGTTTCTAGCGGGATCTTTGAATCCCAAAGAAATCTGCAGCACTCAGCGTGGCCCCCCGTGTAACCTCATGGTGGGTCCATAGATCCACACAGCAAACCAAAATAATTTTTAAAAACAACTGCTAAACACTACCACTTACACACCACTTACATACAAAGCCCTCAATTTATACCCAAACGATCTTTATTGATTATTTCTTTCATGAACAATGTCTTTTCACATTGACTTTCTAGACTTTTCTTGTTTCCTTGCGCCCATACTCCTGCAGCTCTGTTTCCATGCTGAGCAAAATTATATCATTTTCTTCTACCAGTAGATCACAAGTTAACTACAGTCTCTACAGCAGCATGCTAACTCCTAATCCCAAGACAGCAGGCGTGGTTGTCTATATGCAATTAGAAAGATATCCTTCATAGCCAATCAGACATGTACTATAAATTTAGACCACATCCTAGTTTTAAACGTTGCCATAATTACAGCATCCAATCAAATGTTGTCTTTCAAATTTTACTTGCTAGGTTCAGTTTTAACTGACTTCATTTTGTAAACTACCTCATTCAGCTGCAGCCTTCTCCAGCCTTCACCTTTGTCCCCCCTGACACAATACCCAATGGGCAGACAGCCCCCGGGGGCCTGTTTGGGCCCCTTTTTGTGCCTTACCACCAACCTGTTCATGGGGGCATTCCTGCCATGAACAGCTCATTGGTAAGACAGGTCGTAATCTGCATGGCAGTGCTGGGATTGGCACCGCTGCAGCAGACCACTGCCTTCCCCAGTGCCACTCCTTCGGGATCCGCATCCTGGGGGTGGCAGCTGCGTTGAGATGGTCTGACTCTGGCGATCAGACTGCAGACATGCGGCAGTCCGACTGCCACCGACAGCTGGGTCATAATTAGACCCACGGTTCCCAAGTCACGTTAGTAATTGTTTTAGAGCAGAGGGTTCAGAATAAGTCAAGTTGTCCTGGAATAACAGCTTTCTACTGCATCATAATTGATCAGTCCACTTATCCAAATCAAGGTTGACAGCTTTATAGAACAGACCAATACTGTTACCAGATGTCAGTTAGGGTGTCCACCATGATTCTGACTTGGGTTCACTGCCCACACTCAGGTCAGTGCTAAGGTCCAAGTCCATTAATACATAGTACCATGGATATTGTTCACTTGGATTAGGAATGTCATATTTGAATATTCTCATTACTTCACATAATCAAGTTTAGGCAATGACACCAATTTGTGGGTGATGGTGAATCCATTTAGATCAATTTGGTTATTGCACTTCTTGATTCATTTATTGTTCACAGCCCTAAAGAAGCTGAAGGCTACTGAGTCATATGACAAAACACACGTTGGCTGGCTGCTTTATATTGCATCTCCGCTGTATTGATTGGATGTACAGAAGCACTGTCCTTTGATGTGAATTGCTGGATTGGATTAAAGCTGATAGAAATTTAACGACTCCTTGGATTGGACGTTTGACTTATTTTTTTAACTCTGAGTGCTCAGAACAATTTGCATTGTATTTATTGACGTTAATTCTGGGGTTATGTTTGGGGTTGTATGGTAGCCAACTCTTGCTCTAGAGCACGATTAATTTGCTATATATTGTTCCTTCTGTATACCAGAACATGTCAGTGGGTGCCTTGTCTTAAGCCTCGCTCCCTAGCTTCCTATGATATAGGCTATATTGAGGCAGATTTACAGATGACTTTTTCTGATCTGGACCAGTGGTACTGAGGTGTTACTGAAATTTATACAGTATTTCAACTTGAATACTTATAATATCTCTTTCACTCACCACTACAGTAAATCGCACATAAAGTATCTAGATGTGATATTGTATGTAGACGGAGAGAACATTGCATCCAAACTATTCAGAATACCTACAGAATGTAATTCCATCCTACATTCCACAAGTACACATTCACAACCTTAGATAAAGGCTATATGGTTTGGGGAAATGATACTTCTTAGATGCAACTTTAGTGATGACAATTTCATCCTTGCAAAACTGAATATACTGGAGGAAAGATTTTTAACAATCAATCAATTAATCAGGGGTTTATAAAGTGCCCGTGAGGGTCTCAAGGCGCTGGGGGGGTGTGCAGCACCGGATCAGTCGAAGAGCCAGGTCTTGAGGCTCTTCCTGAAGGTGTGCAGAGTGGGGGAGTGTCTGATGTTGACTGGGAGCTCGTTCCAGGTCTTTGCTGTGACGTAGGAGAAGGCTCTTCCACCTGCTCTGGTTCTGAGGATGCATGGGGTCTCTGCCAGGGCGAGGTCGGCAAAGCGGAGGTTCCTTTTAGGTACGTTGAGGAAGATTCTTTCATTGAGGTATTTGGGTCCTATGTTGTGGAGGGATTTGTAGGCGTGGGTGAGTAGCTTGAAGGTTACTCTCTTCTCGATGGGGAGCCAGTGGAGGTCTCGTAGGTGCTGGGTCATGTGCTCGTGTCGTGGGTTTCTGAGGACGAGTCTGGCTGCGGTGTTCTGGATGGTTTGGAGCTTGTGTAGCAGGGTTTTGTTCATTCCGGCGTAGAGGGTGTTACCGTAGTCCAGTCTGCTGGTTAAGAGTGCGTGGGTGACGGTCTTTCTGCATTCGGGGGGATCCACTTGAAGGTCTTGCTGAGGATGCGGAGGGAGTTGAAGCAGGTGGAGGCGACGGCACAGATCTGGCGAGTCATGGTGAGGGAGGAGTCGAGGATGATGCTGAGGTTCCGGGCGTAGTCAGTAGGGATGGGTGGGCTTCAGAGGGTGGGGGGCCACCAGGTGTTGTCCCAAGCAGTGGGGAGTGTCCAACGACGAGGACCTCTGTCTTCTTCAAGTTGAGCTTCAGGCAGCTGCTGCTCATCCAGGCTGCAACGTCTTTCATTCCTTCTTGGAAGCTGAGTCTGGTGTCTTCGGGGTTCTTTGTGAGAGAGAGGATGAGCTGGGTGTCATCAGCGTAAGATACTATGCTGAGCCCATGCTGTCTGACGATGGCGGCGAGGGGGGCTACGTAGAGGTTGAAGAGTGTGGGGCTAGGCGAGGATCCTTGGGGTACTCCACAGATGATCTATGTAGGTTTGGAGAGGAAGGGAGGGAGTCTGATCCTTTGGGTTCTGACGGAGAGAAAGGAGCGGATCCAGTCGAGGGTGGTTCCTCGTATACCGGCTTCCTGGAGTCTGGCTGCGAGAGTGCGGTGTGAGACGGTGTTGAAGGCTGCGGAGAGGTCTAGTAGGATGAGGGCCGCAGTGTGGCCCTGGTCGAGTAGCATGCGGATGTCATCGGTGGCGGCGAGGAGGGCGGTCTCGGTGCTGGGGTTGCTGCGAAATCCAGACTGGGTGGAGTCGAGGATGGCGTTCTCTTCGATGAAGGTGGTCAGCTGGGCATTGATGAATCTCTCAGTGACTTTGGCTGCGAAGGGAAGGAGAGGGATGGGCCAGTAGTTTTTCAGGTCCGTCGGGTTGGCCAAGGGTTTCTTGAGGAGGGGCTTGACCTCTGCCCGCTTCCAGTCGTCGGGGAAGATGCCAGATTCGAGGGAGGCATTGATGGTCCAGCCTAGTTCGGGTGCTAAGGCGGCGGCAGCTCTGTGGTAGATGTGCGGTGGGCAGGGGTCCATGGGGGCTCCTGAGTGGGTGTTCTTCATGGTCGTGGTGGTGTCTTCAGTGGTAGCAGGTTTCCAGGTGGTGATGGTCAGCTGGTTGTCGGTGGTGGAGAGGGGGTGGTGTCAGGATTCTGTTCGCTGAAGTTGTCATAGAGGGCCTTGATTTTCAGATGGAAGTAGGAGCTGAGCTTGTTGCAGAGGTCCTGGGATTGTGTGATGTCCGTGGCTTCGCTGGGGGGTTTGGTGAACTGCTGTATGACGTTGAAGAGTTCTTTTGCGTTACTTGCGTTGGTGTGGATTTTGTTCTTGATAAAGGTCCGCTTGGTGGCTCTTATGCGCTGGTGGTATTCATTCATGGCGTTCCTGTAGTTTTTCTGGTCTTCAGTGGTTTTCCTGTTCCGCCAGAATTTCTCGAGGCATCTGCAGGGGCGCCTGGCTTCTTGGAGGTCGGTGGTGAACTAGGGGGCCTTCAGGGGGCGTTGTTTGACGGGGTGGCGGAGGGGTGCAAGCTTGTCAGCGCAGCTGGAGATCCCGCGTTGTAGTTCTTTGGCTGCGGAGTTGGCGTCGGTCGTGGTGGAGGGGGGGTCGTGGAGGAGGGTGGTGTTGAGGTGTTCCTCTGTGATTTTGCTCCAGTTCCTTCGTGGCGGGTGTGGGGCAGGTTTTGGTGAGGTGGTGGTGTTGAGGGTGAAGTGTACGCAGTGGTGGTCTGTCCAGAGGGGCTGCGTGGTGTGGCTGAAGTGGATTTTTGTCCCTCCTGCGAAGATGGGGTCGAGGGTGTGTCTAGCTCTGTGGGTGGGGGTGGTGACGAGCTGCTTCAGTTCAAGGTTGGTGGGGTTGTCAAGGAGGGTGGTGGAGTCGGGGTCGCTGCAGTTGTTGAGGTGGAAGTTCAGGTCTCCGATGAGACTGTAGTCCATGGAGGCGATGGTGTGGGGTGCGACGAGGTCGGCAATGGTGGTTGCGGAAGAGGCGCGAGGCCCGGGGGGTCTGTAGACGAGGGTCCCGCGCAGTGTGGTTCTGGGGCTGGTTTGGTTCTGGAAGTGGAGGTGCTCTGTGTTGGAAAGGGGGTCGCTCGTGCTGGAGGTAGAGAGTCAGAGGGAGCTTTTGTGTGCGATGGCTCCTGGGTTGTGGGGGTGGTCCTTTCTTTGGATCTTGTATCCATCGGGGATGGCAGTGGCAATGTCAGGTGTGGAGGTGGCATTGGTCCGTGTTTCCGTGAAGAAGGCGACGTCTGGCGAGAGGGTGTCGAGCAGGTCCCAGATCTCCGTGGCGTGTCTGTGGGGGGAGCGCACGTTGAGGAGTATGCAAGTCCGGGCTTCAGTGGTGTAGGCGTCCGTTGTGGGTTCAGCAGTCGTGGGGGGCTGTTGATGGTGAAGTATTGTCGGCAGTGTTGGCAGGAGAACTGGCTGTGGGTGGTGTTCGGCGCCGATCTCTGGCAGTTGTTTCTTCCGGGGTTGAGTGCGAGAAGGGCACCGAAGTTGTAGCGGTGGAAGGTCGTAGATCCAGGGTTCCTGGCGCTGGCCGCGGTCAGGTCGCGGACGGGCGCAGACGGGCTTTCTCTTAACATGCCATTGGCGCGCCAGCGGCCTGCCCACTGCACGTGCCCACTGCACAGCCACGCACTGGCCGCCATTAAGTAGGGGAGGGGGGAGGGAAGCGCAGCTGGGAGGTGGGAAGCAGGAACCAGCATGGGGGGAGGGGCCGCGGGGGCAGCAGCGGTGGGAAGGACAGAGAGGAGGCAGAAAATGGGCACGAGGGGACAGAATAACAGAAAAAGGCACAGAGACAGACACGGGCACAAAAGAGATAGAAAAGCAGAAAAGTGGCACAAAGGCAGACACGGGCACAAAAGAGACAAAAAACAGCAAAGTGGCACAAAGACAGACACGGGCACAAAAGAGACAAAAACAGCAAAGTTGCTCAAGGACAGACTCAGACAACAGCGGCCAGCAGAAGAGCAAGGCTCTCCCACTGGACTACCAGGGATGAGGCGCAGGCAGGAGCCTGCGGGTGGAGGAGGGCCTCAACACCTACCTGAGCAGCAGCACACAGAGCATCAGTGCCGGAGCGGTAGCACTTGACAGCGGAGCTGCAGGGGGAGAGCAGGTCTCTGACCAGGAGGTCAGGGGTCTTGCTCGCACTCCCTCGCAGCGGCCACCATTAAGTAGGGGAGGGAAGCGCAGCTGGGACGCGGGAAGCGGGAACCAGCAGTGGGGGAGGGGCCGTGGGGGCAGCAGCAGCAGGAAGGACAGAGAGGAGGCAGAAAACGGGCAAGAGGGGGACAGAATAACAGAAAAAGGCACAGAGACAGACACGGGCACAAAAGAGACAGAAAAGCAGAAAAGTGGCACAAAGGCAGACATGGGCACAAAAGAGACAAAAAACAGCAAAGTGGCACAAAGACAGACACAGCACAAAAGAGACAAAAACAGCAAAGTGGCACAAGGACAGACTCAGACAACAGCGGCCAGCAGAAGAGCAAGGCTCTCCCACTGGACCACCAGGGATGAGGTGCAGGCAGGAGCCTGCGGGTGGAGGAGGGCCTCAACACCTTCCTGAGCAGCAGCACCCAGAGCAACAGTGCCGGAGCATTGGCACTTGACAGCGGAGTTGCGGGGGGAGAGCAGGTCTCTGACCAGGATAGAGGGTAGACCAATGAAATGATAGCTAATTCCAAACATAAGATAATGAGAACAAGAACAATATACCCTTCTACTTAATAGTAGAAAGAAGTAAATACATTCTAGTAGACTTGCATTTATTATACCCTATAGCTGTCCTAGGTACTTTGTTTACAAAATTTTGCATAAACATTGGCATTTTCTTAAGGTGGGCAGTACTCCATCTAGTATAAATCCTCAACAACCAATGATAATGAATAGTAGAGGCAAACCATTCCACAACATACTATGACTATGTCACAGTTTCATGAGTCCACATTCAGGCCCTGCTAGACACATGGCTGCCTGAGCATCCCAAGGATATTTGCAAGTGTAGCTTGTAAATATTGAATACAATGTATGCTAATTCGCACAAGGTAAAATGACCAGTTTTCAATGCAACACAAATAGGAAGTACAAGTTGGAACAATTAATAAATTGCAATACGAAGTTTGTGGAATATTGTATAATTTGTGAGTGCCATCAGATATACATAGGTAGCACCATCCAGCCTCTTAAAGGTAAGATTAAAGAACATGTTAGAGCAATCAGAAATAAGAGTAAGAATTACCCTTTGGTGGTTCATTAAAACACAACACATTCTTTGACCGAGACTTTCAACCTAATATTTTATGCAATGGCAACTTTCAAACTCAATCTAAGACGTGACAGTAGAATCTTAGCCCTGAGGCGATTGGAAACTTGTTGGA
This sequence comes from Calotriton arnoldi, assembly GCA_963921515.1. Lineage (NCBI taxonomy): Eukaryota > Metazoa > Chordata > Amphibia > Caudata > Salamandridae > Calotriton > Calotriton arnoldi. The sequence continues at coordinate 579,890 of CAWUFW010007642.1, forward strand.
TTATCGGATTTAGAGCTGTAGATAAAAGACTTAACCAAGACAGGGAATTGTATGTCTTCCTTTCGGACTGAACTATATTTTCATTGGACTTGTAATTATGAGATGAGCATACGACTTGGAGCCAAAGAATTACTTGTTTCATATATTGCACCATTGTTCTGTGACTTTAATTCATTATATAGTAACAACAATAACACTACTACATGATTGTAATTATTGCCTCTTTTCTAGCTCTTTAAGTAACAAGTTTCGTATGTAAAAGCCTTTGTTGAAGAAAGTGTACCAATGCTCTACTCTTCTCCCTGCAGAATAACTATGTTGTTTTAAAGTTTGACTGTCTAATTACAATGTAGGCGGTCAGTGTTTAAACTGGCCCGATTGGCTTCCGACAGGCTTCTTGGCGGCCACATATAATCCCCTGCAGATGGAGTTTGTGCCGTCGAGATTATAATGTTGGTTTCCGATAAGCTTTTCATGTCGGGTTTTCTGACATGAAAAGCCTGTTGGAAAGCGATTTGGGGGCCTCAAGCTTGGCCCCCATGCTTTTGCAGCCTCTGGATGGAAGCCTGGGAGGCACTTATGATGCCCCCTGTAAATCTCTGCACCGTGATGGGATTTACAGAAACTCACATTTCTCAATCGGAGCTTGTGCTGTGGCCATTTCCCGACAACCTAACAAGCTCCTATAGAGAAATGGTAGTTTGCGACCGCACCATGTGCGGTCACATTGTAATACAGTGTTCAGATTTGCTGACCTACGGTCGGTCGGTTCCCGCACTGAGATGGTGTCTATCAGAGGCAACTCCGACCGACATCATTATTAGGCCCTTAGTGTTCTTTTACTGTGGGTATGGTAGTATTCACAGTGTGATTCATGACATCCTCAGTGCTCCGTCTAACACAAGTTATTTATTATATATGCTATCTCCTCTACCCTGAGCATGATGATGGCTAACTTTACTATTTAGACTGAGGTTAACATTCCCCATGATTCTCTTACTCGTATAATATACAATGCCGTTTTTTATATACAAATTATGCATTTACAGCTTCTAATCGGAATCACATTTTCATTTTCTACAGTCAGGTTGTGTAACACTGATTAGTCCTTATTTCACTGTTTTGGCTAAACATTAAATATGTGACATATCACAACTTGTAAGAGGCTCCACTTTCAGATGGCGGCGAGTAGGACATGTACTTATAGCTCTAGTTCCTCCTTCATTTTCTCGGTGTTTATATACAGTTTTCAATTCACCACACATTCTTTCTTCTCCACGGTCGGGTAGTGTAATATTCCCTAGGCCGTATGTCTCTGCTCTTGGTGAACATTTGATATATGTGATACAACGACACGTAATACGTTCCATTTTAAAACGGCAGCAAGCAGGACATGCACCTACATTTCTAGTCCCTCTTCTATTTTTGCTCACAACAGTGTTTTCGCTTCCTGAGCAACTACACGGCACAAGTACACTGACATTCAGGCAGATACCAACACTCAGGTCAGTTCATATGGGACTTTATTGACAGTTTTTACTTCCTTATATTTACACAATTGTTCTTTGACATACAATATTTTTTCTTATATTCTAGGTTGGAGGCTTATTAAGGCCTCACACTTTTTGGTTTACTTTTGAGCCCACATAATACTGTTATCTGGCTGCTCACTGCGCATCATACAGATTACCTGTGCTATTGTACAGCTTGTGGACATTTGATCATAGCAATGATTTTGAGTAAGTCCCCTTGCTGACGTTTCTTTTTCCACTAGTCCTGTGCACAACAAAGCTTTTTAGTATCCTCTCTTCCATTCCTTTGTTTATTATCAAGATTTCCATATCAATGATCACTGGACCTTGAGGCTTTTTGCAATACTTGCTGAACAGATCGGTTATACCGATATGCAGTATCCATAGGATGACTTGTACTGAGGTATTCATTTTACTGTGTTTCATCATCTAAATCCATCTTGGGGATTTGAAGTTTCCACAGACTGTAAGGTATAGATTGATCACCACAATACATGACTTGTCTCTCATTATAATATTGTAATATTTTGTAACACCAGGTGTGAGGGTATGACTTGAGAATTTGCTTAATGCATTTGTTTACTTTGTTTATGTTTTCTTGTAACATCTATAATTCAACACCATCAGTGTCTTGTCTGTTCCACACATGGCATTTGTGGTTGGTTCAAAACTTTGTCTCACCGTGATCTGGTATATCTTCTGACATAATTCTGTGCACCTTGTAGTTTTTCTCTTCCTTTGGGCACATTCAAACTTTTATAGCATTATTGGTCATATGACAAGTTTGGCATCTTGATTGTATGTATTGTAGACTTGAAAAAGTAATCTTGTGATGAAACATGTGTTAGCAGTACTCGGTCCAAGCCATGTCAATAATTTCTCTCCATAGTCTATGGGGCCGATTCCGATCTCGGCCGGTAGGGCTCCGAATCGGATTCGGTATAACCGGATCCGATTCGGAGCCCTATTTCCCGACCGATTCGTACGCGCGTCCGGACGAGCGAGTACGATGCGAATTCGCTGACCGACTCGTTCGGGCGTCCCAACCGCTCCGACCGACTCGTTCCCGGGTCTAACCGCACCGACCGACACGCTCGGACACGACTCGCACCGCGCAATGGAGACGTTCCCCGGCCGGGTAAGTACGATGCGCGCCGCGAGCAGTCCGACTGACACGCGCCGTCCGGCTCGAAAGAGCAGTCGTAGCCGTACTTCGGTGGTCCGTGTCGGACCCCCCTGTACGCGTAGCCGCGCGAGTCGCACACATGGGGGACCCATGGGTCCCCCCTACCTGTGCGTGTATGGCGTGAGTTGCTTCGCCGCGTACCCGCTGTAGGGGGCACCCTTGTTCGCCTCACACCCATTGAGGCAATGGGAGCCCGCGTACGCATTGTACGACCGGCTCCCATTGACTTCAATGGGAGTCCGACCGACTCGAGTACGATAGCATACGGACGCATCGTACTCGTTCGGTCGGGCTGCACAGGTCCGATTCGGTTGGAAATCTCTCCGGGTCCGGCTCGGTTGGAGAGATTTCCGGCCCGAATCGGAATCGGCCCCTATGTCTTGGTATGACGTTGATTGAGGCCATAAATCCCAAGTACACCATGTGAAGGGGCATATTTTTTGCAGTGCAGTATTTGTGTATTATATGAACGGAGGGAAATATTTAATCCTTACTCGACAAACCTTCCTGGAAGTCTCCTTAGTATGGGCATAGAATGTTTTCTTATGTGAAGTAATTTTCCATGGCCCTTAGTAACAACTTAGAAACATTTTTACAATTACTGTCAATTAGACTCATCGGCCTATAAGAGTTTTGGTTGTTTTTGGTTCTTTTTCTGTACAGAGGAATAATTATACTGTTCAGGCAACAGTGAGGGAATGCCTTTTACATAGCAATGTCAGTAAAAGTCGCTGTTACGGGTTTTTTCCACCACTGTGGCATTTTTTTATATTCATTAGACTGTATGTCGTTTGGGCTGGGGGCTTACCCCTGGGCTAGTTTCTTTATTGCTCTCATCAGATTGTCCTACTTAAAGATTGCTTTGTGTAGATATTTTCTAGCATCATTTTTTATTTCTATTTCATTTGGTTGGAGTGGAGACTTCGAGATCTTGTTTGGGTCAGAAGTACACGGCTGGTTAGTGAAGCTGAATTCTGCAGAACAATGGTTTGCATAAGTGTATTCTGAGATGTTTGCTTCTAGGAAATTTATTTTGGCACCTAGACCTTCATCAATGTTCTGCCAGAAGGTCTGATGGTTTTCCTAAAACAAGCCACTTGTTCTGAAGAGCTTTTTCCTCCTTTTTTTGTTAATATTTTGGAGCTGTTTAATACTTTTGTAATTTCTTCTGAATTTCCTTCTCTGCAGAACAATGCTTTCTGTATGTCTTTACAGATCTTGCATTATTCATCAAACCACTCTGTCTACACAGTTTTTCTTGGAATCCTTTCAGATTTAGAAAGGTTACTTGATACCAGAGGTTGTAGTTCTCGATATCAGAAAAGCATTTCCTTGTACATTAATATCATTCTTTAAGTTTCAAAAGAGTTCCATGGTACCTGTGTCTTTTTGCCCGTCTGCAATTTTAGATCCCATGTTCTGATTTCATCTTACCCTCTACTGCCTGCTGGTTTCTCAGGTACTGTGCTTTTCTTAGTTCATGGGACAAATTTTCTTTGGCATCTAGTGATATAGTGTTGAAGTTGCTTTCCACATTTTATTAACAAAATATTCTAAACCAGTCATGAGTCCTGAAGAGGATACAATGAATTAAAATTTGCAGCCCTGTTTGAATATGAGCAACCTCGTTTTCATACGAGGTGCAAGAGAAAATCTAGTCTTCCCTAGTGAGAAACTTTATTAAACATGTTCCTCTTGTGCCTTTTTTGGAAACTGTTGTTAAACTGATGGGAAGTAATCTAGCAAGGCAATCTCACACATCAAATGATTTTCATGGATATTGTCCATGCTTTGAATTTGGGTTAATGTATTATTGATTGTACATGCTATCTGCAGGCCCCACCTGTTTCTTGTGCCAGGAAGCTGGGTATCCTAGTTTGAATGGATGGTATAGCCTGGGAGTTCCCATGCCTTTGAAGTCCGTGTTTCTTGCAAGACTAACACTTTTTGATAGCTTTAAAGGTTCTTTAGGTCTGTATCAACTAGTTTTTATGGAATATCAACTATGTTCCACAACAAGAGAATGATGTCTCTTTGTATTTACATGGGCAGTTTCTAGTCAGGCTTACTATGCATGTGGGAATGTTTGGGTTCACTACATTTGCATGACGTTTTGTTCAAAATATGTATTGGTCTTATTTGTTTCTTGCATGGTTAGCAGTCTTATTTCTTTGCTTATATTGGGTAGGTTGCTGGACAAAAAAGGGGCCACATATGATTTTCCCACAGTTTGGGTGTTGTTATTGTGTGCAGCATTAGATGCACTCTGATTTTTCATAGACATAATGTTTGCATTGTTAAAGGTCCTGAGGATTAACTAGTTCTCCCCTCCTGATTGGTTTGATGGTTTGCCACCCCCTGCTTTTTTAAAACCAGATGATACATTGTTTTTTCTATAGCCCCATCTTCACTTAACTTGTTAGTTTAGCCACTTCTGTTGCTGTGATGTTATTTAGAGTAATTGTTGTAGATGGATTTGCATACTGAGAGACTTGGCAGTAAAATTGGTATTTTTAGCAGAACTTCAGTGAACCCAGATCACAATTCTTCCATTTCTTGTCTGAACTTGAACAAATGTGGGACTAGTTCTGAACATGGGTAACATGTCACTGTTTTCCCATGAACCTTGAGATGTGCTTGTATTGTCTCTGTCTAAATCATGGAACGAATGTTGAAATTGCATCACAATTTTATGTTGTGTGGTTTCTACATGGTATTTGGACAACATATTGAGTTGTAAATATCGGGAGACAGATATATCTGACAAAAATTATTATGTTACGAAAATATCTTAATGTAGAAACATTGTTGTTAAGAATATTATTGTTTTCAGGAAAGTAACATCATTGATAGGAATATCATTGTTTTGAATATTGTTTTCAATAATATAGTTGTAAAAAATATCATTTTTTAGTTATTTTAATGTGTTTTGTTTCATATATTAATTATATGTGTTATTATTGTTTGTATACTTGTTAATAATGTTTTTAAATATAGTTTTTACATTTTAAGTGATTTTTAATTGTTTATTTAATTGCTAATAGAAATTTACACTGTTGTAGCTGGTTGCTAGGTCTGTACTGGTATAGAGTGGGAAGTTAATTATGTAATAATTATTTAACAATTAAGTATTACTTATTAATGATTTACTGGGCTACTAATTATATAAATGGTGTAATAATTATAACTTTTAGTAATATTTTAGGTGTGGGCTACTGGATTTAAAGTGGTATAGGGTAGGAATTTAATTAATTAATTAGCAATTAATTATAAATATATTATTAATTATTTAATTGATTATAAATTAAGTAAGTTGTAAAATAGCTTTCTATTTTAGTTATATTTTAGGTGTGTGATATTGGGTTTCTAGCGATATAGGGCAGAAGGTTAAGTAATAATTAACAATTAATTATTTCTTATTAATTTTGTAATTGATAATAATTATGTACATTATGTAACACTGATTTATTTGAGTTATATTTTAGTTGAGGTTGCTAGGTTTGTAGGGGAATTGGGAGGGATGTTAATTAAGTCATAATTAATTAACAAATACATTGTTAATGAATTAGTTAATCGATTATCAATTATGTAAATTGCATATGCATCTTTATTTTATTTATATTGTAATAGTGGGCTGCTAAGTTTGTAGGGGTATAATGTGAGAAGTTAATTAAGTAACAAATAAATAACAATTCATGTTAATTGATAATTAATTATTGGCTTTCTATATATATATATATCAATCACAGTGTTGCTCCTTCTGTTCTCCCCGCCCTGAGGTAGTTGGATCATTCACGTTGCGGAGTACGTCGGACATCGTAATATGAATTACAGCAAAATATAGTGATCACTCCGGGGATATTTCCGTAAGGTAGTTGTTTTTAATCCGGTTACGCGTTTCGACTGCCACGCAGTCTTGGTCACACATCTATATATATATATATATATATATATATATATATTGGCTAATAAATAATATTCATTTTAAGCATTGTAGATGTGCTCTAAATTAATAGGCTTACTCAAATATGTAATGTGTTTGACATGAAGAAATGTTCCTACTGTTGTTTGAACTGGAGTGCGAATATTAAATTTAACCCCATCAAAGTCTAAACCTTTCCCTACTGTTGCAAAGACGAGTGGGAGGACAAATCTTACCCCTCCGAAGTCCAGCACTTTCCCAACTGTTGCACAGAATGGAGTGGGAATAGGAAATCTTACTCCTCCTAAGTCCAACACTTTCCCTCCTCCTAAGTCCAATGCTTTCCCTTCTCCGAAGTCGAACACTTTCTCTACTGTTGCAGAGACTGGATTGTGAATACTATATCATACCCCTCCAAAGTGCAATTCTTTCCCTACTGTTGTACAGAGTGGAGTGGAAACATTTTCCTATGCCCCTTTGAAGTGCAATGCTTTCCTTTCTGTTGCACAGACTGGAGTGGAAATAATAAATTTATTCTGCCTTAAGTCCACTGTTTTCACTACTGTGCTCAGACGGAAGTGGGAATAATAAGTCTAATCCCTCCAAAGTCCAAAGTTTTCCGTGCTGTTGCGAAGTCTAATGCTTTTTCACCTGGTGCTCAGACTGGAATGGGAATAGTAAATCTTACCACTCCAAAGTCCAATGCTTTTCCTACTGTTGCACAGATTGGAGTGGAAATCATAAATGTAACCACTCCAAAGTCCAACGCGTACCCTACTGTTGCACAGACGGGAGTGGGAATAGCAAATCTTATCCTGCCAAAGTCCAACACTTTCCATACTGTTGCACAGAGTGGAGTTGGAATAGTAAATTGTCCCCCTCCAGAGTCCAATGCTTTCCTTACTGTTGTACAGACTGGAGTGGGAATAGTAAATTTAACCCTTCCGAAGTCCACCATTTACAGACTGGAGTGGGAATAAAAAATGTCATCCTCTGAAGTCCAACGCTTTCCCTACTATTGCACAGACTAGAGTGAGAATAGTAAATCTTATCCCTCTGAAGACAACACTTTCCTTACTGTTGCACAGACTGAAATGGAAATAGTAAATGTAACCCTCCAAAGTTCAATGCTTTCTCAACTACTGCACAGACTGGAATGGGAAGAGTAAATCTTACCAATCTGAAGTTCAACACTTTTCCTACTGTTGCACAGACTGGAGTGGGAATTGTAAATGTAAACACTCCAAAGTCCAGCGCTGTCCGTACTGTTGCACAGACTGGAGTGGTAATAGTAAATCTTACCCCTCCAAGTCCAATACTTTCCCTACTGTTGCACAGTATGGGGTGAGAATTGTAAATCGTCACCTCCTAAGTCCAACACTTTCCCTCCTCCTAAGTCCAATGCTTAACCCTCCTCCTAAGTTGAATACTTTCCCTACTGTTGCAGAGACTGGATTGGGAATAGTTAATCATACCCCTCCAAAGTGCAATTCTTTCCCTACTGTTGCACAGAGTGGAGTGGAAACATTTTCCCTTGCCCCTTTGAAGTGCAATGCTTTCCTTACTGTTGCACAGACTGGAGTGGAAATAATACATTTATTCTGGCTTAAGTCCACTATTTTCACTACTGTGCTCAGACTGAAGTGGGAATAATAAGTCTAATCCCTCCAAAGTCCAAAGCTTTCCGTGCTGTTGCGAAGTCTAATGCTTTTTCACCTGGTGCACAGACTGGAATGGGAATAGTAAATCTTACCACTCCAAAGTCCAACGCGTTCCTTACTATTGCACATACTGGAGTGGAAATAATAAAATTATTCCGCCTTAAGTCCACTGTGTCCACTACTGTTGCACAGACTGAAGTGGGAATAATAAGTCTAATCCCTCCAAAGTCCAAAGCTTTCCCTACTCTTGCACAAACTGGAGTGGGAATCGTAAATTTAACCACTCCTAAGTCCATCACTTTCACTATAGTAATACTTACCTTCCCAAAGTCAAACAGTTTTGCTACTGTTGCACAGGGTGGAGTGGGAATAGTAAATTGTCCTCCCCCCGAAGTCTAATGCTTTCCTTAGTGTTGAACAGTCTGGAGTGGGAATACTAAATGTAACCCCTCCGAAGTTCACTGTTTTCCCTACTGCTGCACAGACTGGAGTGGGAATAATAAACTGAATCCCGCTTAAGTCTAAAGCTTTCCCTACTGTTGCACAGGCTGGAGAGGGAATAGTAAATCTTACCCCTCTGAAGTGCAACATTTTCCCTAATGTCAAACAGACTAGAGTGGGAATAGTAAATATTAGCCCTCTGAAGTGAAACACTTTCCCTAGTGTTGCACAGACTGGAGTGGGAATAGTACATTTAAACCCTTCAAGTCCACAGTTTTAACTATTGCTGCACATACTGGAGTAGGAATAATAAATGTAATCCCTCTGAAGTCCAACGCTTAGCCTACTGTTGGACAGACTGGAGTAGGAAGAGTAAATCTTACCCCTCCGTAGACAAACACTTTTCTTTCTTTTGCACAGGCTGGAGTTGGAATAGTTGATCTTACCCATCCAAAGTCCAATTATTTTCCTACTGTTCCACTGACTGGAGTGGGATTAGTAAATTGTACCACTCTGAAGTACAACACTTTCTCTACAGTTGCACAGACTGGAGTGGGAATACTAAGTCCTACCCCTCCGAAGCCCAACACTTTCACCACTGTTGCAGAGATTGGACTCGGAATAGTAAATCATAGCCCTCCGAAGTCCAACACTTTCCATACTGTTGCACAGAATGGAGTGGAAATAATAAATCTAATCAATCTGAAGTTCAACACTTTACTTACTATTGCACAGATTGGAGTGGGAAAAGTAAACCTTAACCCTTCAAAGTCCAGCACTTTCCCTACTGTTGCACGCACTGGAGTGGTAATAGTAAGTCTTACCCCTTCTCACTCCAATACGTTCCCTACTTTTGACCTGTTTGGAGTTGGAATAGAAAATGTAACCCCTTTGAAAGCCTACGCTTTTCTTGTTGTTTCATAAAGTGGAGTGGGAATATTATATCTCTAATTCCCAGACATTTATATGCATACTTTACCACGCATGCTTCTACCACACATATGCCTTAACCACAAATGCCATTACCACACATGCAATTACCACGCATTATAAGTGAAAGTATATATGTAAGTATGTTGGTAAGTATATGGTATGGTCAAAATTAAATAAAATAATACTAAGTTATAGGGAAGGGTTGTAAAGGATATAGGGGTAATGGGTGGGGCAGTGTATTAATACTCAGGTATTAATTATAAGACAAGTATTTTTCCAATAAAATAATACATTACTATTAATTACTTTAAAAAAATTACATTAATTGTAACACTAGCTTTCAGGCACAGGGTGCAAGGGACATAGGGAGTATTGAGTGGGGAAGTGTATTACTACTCAGATACTTATTTAAATACTTGAGCATTAATATTTACATATTTTAATATATTTATATATTTTTTTAAAAGTGTTTAATCAATGAGATCACTAACTTTCAGGCACGAGATGCAAGTGACATAGGGGTATTGGGTGGGGAAGTATATTCATACTCAGGTATTAATTTTAATACCTGGATGTTAATATTTACATTTAGAAAATATTTTACATTAATTGTGACAATAACTTTTAGGCACGGGATGCAAGGGATATAGGGTTTTGGTTGTCAGAGTGTATTAATATGCACGTAATAAGTGTAATACCTGAGCATTAAAATGTATATATTCTAATACATTATTTTTATATTTTTAAAACACATTTAATCAATTATAACACTTACTTTCAGGCACGGGATTCAAGAGATATTAATTTTTTAAATAATAAATTCTCATTTTATAACAAAATTATTTATTTAATGGTTTTGACTCCTGAAATGTAGAATATTTAAAGACAAATTAACATAACATCAAATCAATGTTTAAAAGATAATACAACACTTATAGTAAATTAGTTTAGATTGATAAATAACCACACCATATTTATTAATAACATATTTATTAAACACATTTTAAAATTCTGTCAAAATGACAATAGATTCTATCAAATATATATATGTATATATATATTTATTTATTTTTGTTTTAAATACGCTTTTAACATCTACCATAACATATTTTTACAATTTTTAAAACTTTTTTCCCACGCTTTCCTGTTGACTTCAAAGGGGGAAATTGTCTTTTTTCCATTTTCCTTTCAGCCATGATGTTTATGGTTGTGCATCTCTTTCTACAGTCAGTGGGGCGTTGCTGTCTTGATAGGAAGCAAGGAAGAGATGTGGATAGGTAAGAACACATTTCTTTACTTTTTTATGTATATAGGTGGCTAACTTTATTGCAAGGAGAGGTGGGAGAGATAGTTAAATGTTAGCCAATAGAGTTTTGTATGTTTTTGCTGTTTTTACCACTTTTACATTCTCATGCAGGTTGCATTCGTATGCAGTTGTTGTTTCTTCAACATAGGTTTCAAACAGTTACAAAAAAATAATTTGTACTTTTTGAAACCTATTTGAAACATAATAGACATTTTTAATTTATTACGATGTATTTTTTAACTACTTCGGAAATTGAATTGGAATCCCGTCGTTGGAGGTCGCACATGAGATTCATTGATGAAGTGCAAATGGAGTTTCATTCTTGAAAATATAATTTTTTATACTTTTGGGATTTATAGTCAGCATTTTTTTATTTCATCATTTTTGGGACCTACAGTTTTGCATCGAGGATAAAGGAAACTTCATTTTCTTTACAAGGGATTTCATTACGGGAGATTAGCTTTTGCTCTTTTATGGGGTGTATTTTTAGGCAAAGAGTGGGATTTTTCATAATAGACATTTTTCGGGATTTGTGGTTTTCCTTGGTTGTTGGATACCCTGTTTGGATTCATCGAGTGCAGAAGAGTCTTGGTGACAGGTAGTTTGAGAAAGTCACAGAGAGTTGCAGATAGAAGACATCTACAGGTACGAACCCTAAAAATTCTTTAATTGGTAAAAAATAATTTTAAAAATGAAAATTTATTTGGAGTATGGTTAAAATAGTCAAGTAATGTTAGAGGTTGTTCAAGTGTGTTAGAAGTGTAGGATGTAGTCAATGTTGTCCAGGTAGTCTGAAGCACCCATCAATGAAAAATCATTGATTTTAGCTAATAGTTTTTCTGATATTTTTTTTCTTTTTTGGGAAACCCGGGAGTTCACATTACCTGTCAAAGACTGCGCTATTCTCATTTCTTGCAAACTTTGCTCCTTCTTCAAAACATCCAAGGAATGATGAGGTTTTGGGTGAGGTCTGCCAATAGATTTATTGAAGGAGTTGTGCCATCCCTCAATGGCATTGTTTGTCTTTGCACCTCCCTCTAAGCAGGTCGCGTAACAGTTCCACCACTCAATAGGGAACCATGGCTTCCTTATGTGACTTGACCTGCCTAGATGGTCAATCAGTGTGTCTTCAAAATAATTTAGTAGTGGGGCCAATTTGTCCTCATTTTAGATAAAGTAGCCTGATTCAGTAATTAAAGTGTAGAACTCATCCACAGACTCAGGAGGTACAAAGCATAACGCTGTTAGTTTTCTTAATACAAATTGCAACTTACTGTTTGACATGTAATCCTCAACTAAGGATGTATTTTTTAGTTTTATGCCAATATGACTGAGAAAAGCGAAAAAAACATCCTTGAATTGGGGTGGTAAGTTAAATTATGCAAAAGGTATTGTTCATTGTCAATTTGGAGTCAATGGACAATTATTACTTTCCTAAGGATTTTTTTCAATGTTTTGGTTGTAATCACTGTTACAAATTCACTGTACATTGAGGATTACTTGTCAGGGAGTAAGCTGTACTCTAATGGGATTCTTGTATTATTCATATTATCATGAATAGTGTATATTTCAGCAAATGGATGGGGTGTAGACTTAAAAGTCCCATTCATCATCCAAATATCACTATTCTCAACTGTTACTAGGTTATGGGCTGTATTATATATTAGTATTCTTTTTCTGAGGGTTTTCATTGTCATGCAAAAGGAAAGGTTTGTCAGTGATTGTAAAGGTTAGTTCAGAGGGGATGTTATTGTCTGAATAGGTTTGTGGAGTTACTCATTTGGGCATTACTGCCTGTTTTTGCCTGTGTATCATCTTCCTAAGATTGGGTGTTGTGGGCATACTACTGGCTACATGCATGGGATAGATTTGGGATACCTCCCTAAAAACTAAGCCACAGGGCTCATTAGAGTTGGCTGCTAATAATTTTGGGGTTGATGAAGAATGCTAAGCCAGAGGTCTTCTGCCCAATTGCGATGCATGCAGCCTGAACCACCAAATGCATCGACTGATTGTGTCCCGCCTGTGCCGCGACAGACTGAAATGTTGCAATGTTGGCGATGCACTGGTACCTGCCAAGCTGATTAAGAAAACACAGTTGTACTGGATGTCCCCTTGTGACAGTTCCCTGACAGTGGTAGTCCACCATGGTACCCTCTCATTGGCCATTGGATGAATACAAATACAACACACCTGATGTCCATTGGAAAATGGATACACCTACAAATCCCACTATAAAACACACCACATTTCATACCATGATCCTTTGCCACTCCACTGCAGCACAGCAAGTCAGAGCCCTTTTTTTAGTGAAGATTGGCAGCCCTTTTATCCCATCACTTTTACCACTCTGTATGTACTTTTGTTGCACGTTTTTCACACACCCCTTGGTGTGTTTTAACATTGTCACTCACTTTCATTTGCAGTTATGTCATGCAAAAATATGCATGTTTTTCAGAGGCTGAGTTGTCAGTCATGGTGAATGAAATCACAATTGTTTGGAGCCCAAGTGCAACATACTGCTCTCAGTAAGAAAGGTGATATGTGGTCCAGAATAGTCAACAGAGTAAATGCTGTAGGTACCACCCTGCGCACACAGGAGGAACTTAGGAAGAAGTGGAACAATCCGAGAGGGAAGGTGCATTCCTTGACCTCCAAGCAACACCTGGAGGCCCAGAGGACTGATGGTGGTCCTCTCAGTGCCTCAATACATCTGTTTCCCTGGGACGTGAAGGTCTTGGCCATCCTACATCCTGAGGGCTTGAAAGGAATACATGGGAGAGTGGAATCCAGTAGGCTAAACCTCATCTACTGTCACACTACCTCAATGTCTTGTTTGCTCTCAACTCAGCTCTTGCCATTATGTTGTGCACCAACGTTCCTAATCCTCAAAGCATCAGAGATGTTGGTTTGTCTGTGTCAATATGTATTGCTGCACATAAGATCACATGGATCATCCTCCATTACATGTCACATGTTGAAATTTTGTTTGTAAGTGTGTTACTATAAAAATATCATCCCAGGACCTTTGATATGTGTTAATATTCAAATGTATGGCCCATCCCAACTGCATTTTGGCAACAGGTAGGTAACACTAACAATTTTTTAACTGGTGGAAAGTAGAGATTGCAGTGACTACAACTACCACAAGGCCCCCTTTCTGCAACTCAAGTCAAGATGCTATTGTGAGTGTGCCCATTCTCACTTGCCTGACATATTACAACTGATATTATTCCTAGGGTCCTCACAAATAAATGTGATAACTGAGGAACCGAAGGTATTTTTAACTCATCTGGATCCTGTTACTGTCCAGTTTTATATAAGAACTCCCTCCTACCACCACGTCTTCGCGGAGGTTGAGTCCGCCTCTGTAGTACTATCTTACCGGGGAAGGGAGAGGATGCCGATGATGAAGGATGACACTGTTATGTGTGTGAGGCATCCTCTCCCATTAAGGATGGCCTTCCCATTCTGAACAGCCCCCACGCGACTCATAATAGGAGGTACTGGACCCAAGTTGAGTTCCTGTGCCCTTTCGGCTGACATTGGCACCCTACTATATTGAGGTTTGTGAAATTACAACTGATGTGCATGTCTCATGGAGTCAACCATTTTGCAAGTTTTGGCAAGTAGAGACAGTAATGACTACAACTATCTTGAGGGCCTGTTTCTATAACTCAAAACAAGATATTATGATAGTGCCCATTCTCATTTGTCTGATATATTACAACTGATGTCAGATGGAAACAACTGTTTTGCAAGTGTTGGTCAAGTAGAGATTGTAACGACTACAACAACCATGAGGCCCTGTTTCTGTAACTCAAAACAAGATACTATTGTGGTTTTGCCCATACCACTTGTCTGACATGTTACAACTGATGTCTGATTTTCATGGACTGAGAAATCTACATACAATGCTGTACTCAGAGACATGTGTGCATATTTAGCTATATGTTGTCCTGGTCTCCTCAACTGAAGCTATTTATGTGATGAGTTACATCATACCAAGTGTAGCTCAAATATTTGTAAGGCATGAAGGTAACTCAGCTGATTAGAAGGGGTAGGTGACCCATTGACTCTGCACTGCTCACATGATGACTAATGCTAAATATGTAAGTTGTGTGATCAACTGATTTGTACACAACTAGGCCTTGGAATGGTCAAATACACATTACCCCTTCACTGTGTTGCCTTAAATGTTAGAAGAGACTCCCACTGTACCCCAGGATCAAGCCCTCAGTGAGGACAACACTCCTGGAGAACTGGACGCAGATGACGGTGCTGGTCCCTCTGGTTAGCCTGGGCAGATGCCAACAGTCAGTCTCATTGTGCCCACAACATCTTCCACTCTAGCTGCAACATCTATGCCAACCTCAGTCAGCCCAACCTGTGTACCTAGCACATTTAAATCCAACTTGTGCCTCCCAGTCCTAGATCATGAGATGACAATCACCAGCCCTGCTAAAGAGGTCCCAGGACACAGTGGGAGAGGGCATGCTGGGCCAAGGGCACAGGCTCATGTGGGCAGGGGTCGTGGGAGGGGTACTATGGGCCAGCTGAGTGAGGCCACCGGAGCCACTCACACCCAGGTGCCAGGTAATAATCAAAATCTAGGAGATGAAGTAGCTGTAGAGGGACATACACCATGAGATGCAGGCTCCCACCCCAGCCGCAACGCCTCAGCCAACCTCAGTACCCCCAAACCTGTGTACATAGCACAGTGGCATTGATCATCTGCACCCCAGTCCTGGATCCTCAGGTGACAATCATCAGTCAAGCTAGAGAGGACCCAGGACCCAGTGGGAGCAGTCATCCTGTGGCTAGGGCAGAGGCTCGTGGGGGAAGGGGTCATGGGAGGGGTACTCTGGACCAGCTGAGTGAGGCCACTGGGGCCACTCACACCCAAGCCACCAACAACCAAATCTTGGGAGCCTATCAGGACTCCCAGGGCATGATGGGCCAGGTACTAACAGAAATCCGGGAGATGAAGCAGCAGCAGAGGGACATACACCATGAGATGCAGGCCCATAGCACCAACATGGGCTCTCTCATAGGGTGCTGCAGGACATCCACACACACCTGAACAGGGCTTTTTCAGCACCATCTACCTCTTCCTTTAGCTTAACATCATCAGGCCCATCAACATCTGCAGCAGCCAAGGGAAGGGAGACCCTGCCAGAGGAAGACACTCCTGCGGACACCCCTCTCCCTACAGCTGTCGATTCCTCCCTCACTGCCAAGCAGGGACATCCACTCAAATTTCCAGGAGGTGCAGATGGCAAGACCTCCACCACCACCAGCAAGAAACATTACACCTAATATCCTCCAGTGTGTAACACATTCACTCTGTATACTATTTCTGGACACATTTACCTTTCTGATGGGAGTAATATGTTGGACTTCAGACATTTTGACATCTACAACTATGGTTTCATTCACCATAACTGACTTCTTCACTTTTGGATTTCCCTGTTTGGTTTTGGACAGTGTTTAATCTCTCCCTTTTCACTAAAATAAATACACTAGTCAGAAACTCATTGCCTGCTGTAGTATATCTCATATCTAGCAATGTACACATGTGCTCCCATCTGAACTTTACAATGCTAAACATATCAACTTGTGTAAGAATGGATATGCTGCAGAAACACAATGGGGCACATGCATCAAAGGTTTTTGCGATCGCAAACGGTGCGATTCGCAAAAATCGGCCGTTTGCGATCGCAAATTGGCCTTTGGAGATGCATGAAAGTGTTCCCTATGCGCAATTTGCGAATTCCTAAATTGCGATTGCATTTAAGGAATCGCAATTTGCGATTCCTTAAATGCAATGCTAGAAGCACTTTCAAATAGCGATTTCGCTATTTGGGACCCGCAAATTACAGACAAATCAAACTTGTCTGTAATTTGCAAAGACTTCGAAAAATGCTCTAAAATGCATTTTTTTAAGTTTTAGGTTACACACACACATGCCCTTGGGGCATGTGTGTGCTGCAACATGGGTGCACATCACAATTTCAGGGGTGCAACAGGGTGTCATTTTGACACCCTTGCACCTTGAAGTTGCATGAGCAATTTGCGAGTACCTACTGGTACTCGCAAATTGCGCATGCAATCTCCCATTCATTTCTATGGGCCTGTAGGCCCATAGGTATGAATAGGAAGGCATTCCTTAATTGCGAGTCGCAATTTGCGAGTCGCAATTAAGGAATGTTTAGGAATCGCTATTTTTATAGCGATTCCTACATCGCATAGGCTTTGCGATTCCTTAATTGCGATTCCTTATTAATCGCAATTAAGGAATCATAAAAGCCTTCCTTGATGCATGTGCCAGAATGTTTAGCTCAAGATCACAAACATCTCTCATCAACACATACATACAAGTGTATTCTCATATACCATCTTTAGTCCATTGTTCCAACAATAAGCTGCCATTATGTCAAAAACATAGCAAATCACACATGACTCAAAATTCTGTGCCAGTGATCATACTTTCAGCTGCAGACCTTTACAACATGGAAGGAGGGGATAAATCAGACAATTTCCTATTGAATAGTCAAAATAAAATTGGTCAATGTCATCAGCTGGAGCCATATCACCCCTCTCACAAATGGAATCCCACATCAATAACTCCATTAGAAAGACATATGGCAGTACTACATTTTCTGATCATAGGATCATTCCAATCCAGTGTTGCACATCTGGCAGAATGTCACAACCAAATGTCAGTGGTGTGCCACAAGCACTTTGCCCAACAATGAGGAGACACATCAACAGCTACATAAACTTTACACACAATGAGGATTTAGCCAATGTGAAGGGAGACTAGCAAGATTTGAGCCCACTACAACATTTTGTTGGAGCACATGATGGCACACATATTGCATTAGGACCACCAAACGACAAGGCACTAGTCCAATGGATTCCTCATAACTTCCATTCTTTGGCTGTGCAAGCTGTCTTGGTATTGGATTTGTACACGCAAAGTCTGTGGCAGTCATTCCCAGGAACAACCCATGTCCCCTTTGTACTTCCAAACAGAATCATATACCCACAAATGTCACAACTCTGAAATGTCCTAATGAAGAGGCCATGGCGAAGGCACCTAAAACAGGTCAAAACCAACAGATTAACTGTCAAATCATACATATCAGACAATTCACATAATCAACTTCTGGAGAAAACAGTCCATTACAAAAATCTAATTTAAACAAAGCAACAGAAGCAGAATGCCCATGTGTCAAAACCTTCCTCAACAAACACCTTTCACCTGGATTTTCCAGAGCTTGACCATCCTAATATTTTACCTTAACATACGCTTCAGATCATCACAACAAGAATTACTGTAACAGTCATAGTCATGACATTTCAAAAAATACTTACACTCATGAGAAAAAGTTGTTGATGAGATCTTGACCCAAGTCAGCTCCTTCTTCTTCACCACTATCATCATCATATGGAATTTCAGGATCCTCACCAGGTGGCACTCCATAGTCTTGATCGTCTGCGATATAAGGGATGTTCCATCACAGGGCAATGTTGTGGAGCATGCAGGTCACTGTGAGTTGACACGCCTTCCCGGGTAGGTAGAGGAGAGCTTCTCCAGTCTTGTCCAGGCATCTAAATCTGGGCTTCAGGAGCCCAAAAGCCCACTCCACTGAATGCTGTGACAGCCATGGGCCTCATTGAAGCTGACTTCCCCTGGCATAGTTGGATTCCTTAGCCCTGCCAACAACCATGGACGATTGGGATATGCTGAGTCTCCTAGATGAAAGACAGACAGAAGTGCAGCAATACATTTCTGATTAAACTACCTGATATTGCCCACACAAATGCCATCATTATGATGGCGGTCGGTTGGACCGCCAACCGCCATCATATCGGGCAGGTGACCATCTGACTATGAGTCAGTGGTTCCACTTTCCTTATTAGGATAAGACCGCCGTCCAATCAGTTGTAAAGTGCTTTTTTCTACTGCAGCTTGCACTGCAGCCCAGGAAAAGGGCTGCAGCACAAGCTGCAGTAGAAAAAGTCACTTTGTGCCCATCCATGCAACCCGTGCCTGGCACCATGTGGTGTCTGGCACGTGGTGCATGGATGTGTGGGGGGGCACTGCATGTGCCCCCAGGGCCACTGAACAGTGGCCTACGATGGACAGAGGGCCTGCTTGGGGCCCTAATGTCCGTTTATGTCTGCCTTTTCATGGTAGTGGGACGCCATGAAAAAGCAGTCGGGAAGGGACATCCCTACGGCGGTGCAAGCGTAGTCACTGCCTCCATTGTAGGGATAGGAGTCCGACCACTGCCCTGACAGGTTCTTGGATTCTGTCAGAGACGGCGGTCCTGCCCCCTGACTCTGCACTACGCGGTATTGTAATTTGGTGGTAGGACCGATCCCCGGGATGTCAGGCAGACCGCCTGTCGGTTGCAGTCCGCTTGCCATCATAATGATCCCCAAAGTAAGGACAGATCATACTTATCACTAAGTCAGGCCCTCTCTGGTAGTAGTTGTGACATCAGCTGGGATATGGTGCTGTTCTGCAGTACGAAGGAATCATGTGCCAATCCAAGCAACTGGGCACAGTAATTTGAGATACACAAATCCGGTAAACAGACAAGTTGCACATTGATAGAATGGAAGTGCTAAGGCAATATGGGTGCCATCAATGGCTCCAACCACATGTGGGAGCCAACCAAATCCGTAGAAGTCAACCTTCACATTGGCTAAATCCTCGCGTCTGGGGAACGGGATGTAGCTGTCAATGTGTTTCATCATTGCTAATAGCACGTCTTGTAGTACACCAGTGAACATTGGTTGTCACATACTACCAGATATAGCCACAGTTTATTGAAAGGAACCTGTGGCCAGAAAATTCAATACTGATTTAGGCCCTGATTACAGTCCGTCCAACACCATGTCAGTCTGGAACCAGCTGACCATATGTCGGCGGTTCCGACATTCCAATTTGGATGTGACCACCCATAAAGCAGTCAGAAACATCCATTTCATTATGGTCACTTGAGCGGCCGGCGGAAAAGGCCTACAGCATAAGCTTCCATAGTGAAATGGATGTTTTAAAACATCTCTGCACTGTGTGGTAGGCACCTCATGGTGCCTGCCACAAGGTGCAGGG